>CM057226.1:109490719-110690719 GCA_029891385.1 Erythroxylum novogranatense | reverse complement strand
AAGATCCTCGGGACCCTCGCTATCGCCATCGCTCGGCATTCTCCATAGATCGACTACGGTCGGTCGGGTCGCTGAGACAAGATCCTCGGGACCCTCGTCATTGCTCGGTATGCCATCGCTCGGCATTCTCCATAGATCGACTACGATCGGTCGGGTCGCCGAGACAAGATCCTCGGGACCCTCGCCATTGCTCGGTATGCCATTGCTCGGCATTCTCCATAAATCGACTACGGTCGGTCGGGTCGCCGAGACAAGATCCTCGGGACCCTCGCCATTGCTCGGTATGCCATCGCTCGGCATTCTCCATAGATTGACTACGGTTGGTCGGGTCGTCGAGACAAAATCCTCGGGACCCTCGCCATCGCCATTGCTCGGTATCTCCATAGATCGACTGCGGTCGACCAGTTCGAAGCCGGTCGACTACGACCAACTTCAAAACTCAACATATATCTAAGGTAAAGAGCATAAATACGGGAAAAGACAACAAATGAAGCAAACGTAAAGTCCATTGATTTTAATTAGCCCTGGTCACAAGCCCGACCAGGTGAGCACTACAATTGGGGAGAAGGGGAAGGAGAAGGAGAATACCCAGGGGAATACCCGGAGGAAACCTCGGGAGCGGGCGGAAAAGACGAGGTAGAAGCGGGAACCAAGGGAGCAGCAGGAGAAACATCTTCATAAAGCCCTTCCTCCCCGGAGATCGTCACAATGGGGGTAGCAGGACCGGGAACAATAGAAGGAACATCATGAGGGAGCTCTTCCTCTTCGGAGCTGAGATCTAGCCTCCCATCCGGAACATCGACCGGTTCCCCCTCGACTTTCTTTGTGATCCCCTCCAAAGAAAGCCCGAAAGCTTTAGGAATAAGCGGTTCGGCATAGTCTTTAAAAGAGGGGCATGCCACCCCCTCAGGAGTATAGAGCTCATGGCCCCTCTTCAAAATCAAAAGGGCCACATCGCAGGCGAGCTCTAAACTCTCTTCGGACAAGAACCGCCTCTTCCATCGCAATCGGCCTCGATCCATTGCTTCCTTGACGGAGCATCGCACCTCTCGCAAGGTTTTCTCCGCTCTATCTCTCTCCGTCACAGCGGAATGGCAGTCCTGGCGGCACTTTCTGTTGATCTCCCTCTCCGCCCTCACCGTTTTCCTCTACTCCTCGTTCTCTTTCTCCCTCTTCCCCTCTACCTCGGCCAGTCGAGCCGTCAAAGCTCCCACCTCCCTCTCCTGGGCCACCTTCTCCTCCTCAAGAGATGCGTTTTTAGCCTGAAGGAGGTCCCTCCCCTCCTTCACCTCTGCCAGCTCGCCCTTCAAACCCTTCATCTGATCATGGAGATCCTGAACCTCCTGGTCCAGAGTCTCCATGCGCTGCAGCACGACAAAAGACATTGTCGCAGCCCGCATACCAATACGCACGAGCTGGGAACCCAACTCCAGGTTCCCCTTCTTCTCCATAAACCCCTCGTCCACGGGGAGTAACCTCTCAGAAGTGGCGGGACACCTCGAGGTCCCCGAGCGTTACGTCCTTGCCCAACTTGATGGCAAGCTCCCACTGCTCAAGGCTCACGGCTCACGGCCTGTACCTTCTCCTTCCCCTTTTTCTGTTTACTCGCCCTGGCTTCACTGGCCTGGCGGGGTGGAAGGTCACCCAATCGAACCAACCTCTTCCTTTTAAGAGGAGGGCCCACGTCCTCCTTCTCCTCTACCACTGGAACAATTGTTAATGGCTCTGATGCCACAGGAAGGTCCCCGGCAGGGGGAGCACCCACCGGCGTAGACGAGGAGACCAACCCCATGAACAAAGCGACGCCCTCGCAGGTCTCCGCCTCACTCCCCTTCTTCCCGGAGACCTGCTTCCTTGACGTGAAAGTTTGGGTAGGCATCCTCACCATGGCTGCACAATGTTAAATTGAGTTAGAAAACAAAATTGATATAAGTTCAAAATTAATACAATCACGAGGAGTCAACCGGATGGGGCGGTTTCCTCCCTCAGCCCTCTAATACGTGGAGGGGGATCGACGAGAACGAATGGTGAGGCCCCCAGGATACCCCGAATGAGCTCGCAAAATCAGATCTGCCGAAGTTCCTTGATATGACGGACCACCTCCCACTCCTCCTCGCTGAGGGACAAGGTCGACGAATCGTTCCTTCGCTTTCGCCAAAGGATACCTCCACGGTCGACACTCGGAGGAAGATTCAGGGACTTCACAAAGAAATACTTCGTTCGCCAGAAGAAATTTTTGAGGGTGTCTGGTAAGGCGATACCGAGCATCTCGATATTGAAGAAAGGGATTCCACCCGAGCTCGGACCGTGGCTCATCCTCGTGAAATGGCGCGAAGCGCCGAGCGGTGGCGGATGGTCGAACCGATGGCACAAGGCGCCAACCCATTTATGAACCTCCAACTGCTCGGAGGAATCGACTCGGCAATAACCCGAACAGGCGCACACCTCGTCCTGATCGGGCGACGGAGCCTCAGGTCGCCCACTGAGAAAAAGCTCCCGGAGACGGCGAAGTATCCACTAAAGTTGCTGTGGATCCGCTCATGCTTCAAGACCAATCGGGGCCCCCAAGCCGTCGGTATATTATACTTGATGCACAATCTGTTCAACTCTCCAACAGTCATCGACGATGCAGTCTTAGGCAGCAACTCCACAACTAAGCCATCCTTCCTCTCTCTCATCGACACTTCCTCCATACCTCCGACCATGCTCCCAGAACTACCCGTGAACATGATTATCAAGAAAAAGCACTAAAAGAATGAAGAGGGAATGAAGAACAAAAGAACGTACCTATTTAAAAAGAAGAAGTAGGTAAATTGGACGGCGGAATAAAAGAAGTTTAGGAGAACCACGAATGATTTGAGAGCAAGTGAAAGCAAAATGCGAATTGCAGTACGAAAGCAAAAGGTAAAAACCGTCACAGCTCGTCATCTATGAGTATTTATAAGGGGAAGGCAGTAGGAACCCTCGAAAGTGACCAAATCAGACTACAACACATGGCGAAAATCCGAGCAGTCTCGGACACGCGGCAGGATTTGAGGAGAATCGGGGATATTCAAGATCGAAACGACACGACCAGTCGAAAGGACGTACGGGACAGCTAGGTAACGGTTACAAAGACGATACGCTTTAGATTCGAAGTCGCCGACAAAGACGCTGCCGTCTACAATAAATGCCTCACACGCTCACCAATGATAACCAACCGATCCGTCTCCGCACAAGCTGTCACGCAATGAGTGCCAAAGACCGATCAGTTGGGGCCATCGATCGACCTATTCGAACGAGCGATTATACCCAACAGGTCGGTATCCGAGCAATTACACCCAACCGGTCAGTATCCGAACAGTCATGCGCAACAGGTCGGCATCCGATCGGTTGAATCATCCGACCGGTTGAAACTACCCGAACTGTCCCATGAACGAGCTACAAGGCCAATGACCGACCGATTGACCACATGACGAGCTATCCTGCTTACGAGCTATGAAGCCACATGTGAGCAACGTCCCAACATACTCCCTCGACCCTTCTCTTCGCTCAGACTCGAGGAGTAGGGGGCTTATGGTCGGGTCGGCTATATTTGGGCCCGAGCCCAATCACGAAGACCAATTGGTTAGTCACATACTCATCGTTTAACCCGGGCTTGATTCACACATTCATGGCCCATTAGCAGAAGGAAATTCCCATGCAAACACGTATTCGCCTAAACCTAGCTGCAAAACCGTATATAAGGTATAATTCTCCCATAATTCAGGTATGCGATGATAACCTAGCTTTTTCTCTGCATTCTACAATCTCACCTCACCAGAACTTACTTGGCGTCGGAGGCTTAATCGACCTCACCCTCGACGTGCCTTCTTTTGTTTTGCAGGTGTTTTCTACGTGAAGTTCATCACAGAAGGTTGCCAATCAATGGATCCAAACGGCAGCGTTTCGTTCGGCCAGAATCCGGCTGAACCAAATCTATTTGAACAGATGAAATTCTCCGGGGATGGAACATGATAAATGGCAGAGAAGAACAGCTCCATTGTTTGAAAGTATAGTATGGATCTACTTTTATTCACGATGATAATTTCGACTGTAAGCAGGAGAATGTGTCACGCTTCTAGCAGTTTGGCCGCGTGCAGTACCAAATGCACTAGATCAGTTGTTCCATTATCACTGTTCCGTTGCTAAAATGTCGACGTTTTAATAAAATTCGTTAGGTTTGGCTTTGCTCTCACCAAAGCCAAGCCGATGCATCATCGCTTTTACTTACGTTCTTGTAGTTCTTCTTCTGACGACCTTGTAGGGAGAGTCGAAGACGCACTACAAGAAGGAAGACGACGTGGTTAGCAGCAAGGTCTAATTTTGTTGTTATTTAAAAAAAAAATTCAATTCTATAGTCAATACCCACTTTCCTTTTCATAATAAAAAATGAAACTTGAAAGAGATTTTGTATTGAATGAAGCTCTTCTTTGGGATTACCAACTATGAGACATTTTGGATATGTTCGAGGATGAGGAATATGAGAGAAAGCCCGTGGATGTTTCTTTGAGGGTGAGTATTCAATTGAATCCTGTAAATGCTTTGTTACTGTTTCTTTCTTTGCATGTTTTAAGGATTATATTTCACGTAATTTGTATGTGAACGAGTGTACTGTGAGATGGGTTCTTGCTAAAACCTGGCGATGATGTTGATGCAGGACAGTTCCGAGGAAGTTCAAGCATTTACTTATGTTTGGTCGGACAAAGATGATCCTAACTTGTATGGACAGTGGCATTTTGAGGTAAATTTCTCTAATACTGGGTATGGTTAGTCATGTTGTAGACTTCATTTAGGTGAGAAACATAGGGGAAGATATGTATTGTCTACTAATTCTAACTTAGTGGATTAAAGGGATTCTTATGGAATGTGATGAAATTTTGTTTTTGTTGAATCATGTGGAGATAGCTACTTTTTCTTCTGAATCAAAATTCATCTTGGATGATTGCTGCTTTTCCCTGAGTTCTATGAAATCAGATGACTGAGGTCTTTGTTGTCGGTAAGAAAACTCTTGATGCTAATTTAGAAATTACTAGTGCTAGAATAATCACCTGCTGCTTGAGTAAATACAATGTAGTGTAAATACTGATTTTGACCTGAAAGATGTTGAATTTAGTTCCTCATGCAATGTGATTGGGATGTCATCTATAGGTTTTGGATTTTGTGGAGATGAGTCATGAATTTTTTGTTTTTCTAATGCTTTTTTCTTCGCAACATCTTGTGTCATTGTATATTTTGAAGCAATGGAAAGTAACGCACATGAATGACTTTATCAAGATGACTCAAGGTTTCAAGCAAGAACTAGATTCGCCTAAATCAAAGACAAGAGTAGCCGCATATGAATCCTTCTATCAGCAGGAACAGAAGAGCTCCCCAATGCCATAACTGTGTCATCTGTGGATATGCATATCATATCTCCACTGTTATGCATTCCTTGAAGGTTAGATTCTACCAATAATATACAACTTTATCACCACATATTATCTGCTTGGATTAGTTTTAATAGGGATGAAAATAGTTTAACACTTGTGGAAAATTTTAGGACTTGCTATTGATAATGATAATTCATATGAAGTACAACAGAGAAATTAGTAACAGATGTTATTGGCATCAGATAATTTAGTGATTATGCTGATGAAATATCATCAGACTTGTGTTACCTTTTCAAAATTATGTATCATCGACCAAAATGGTTTGTTTCTACAATAGGTTTCAATTTAGAGCCATATTTTTTGGTTGTATTCCTATACAATTTGTTGAATTTATTTATATAGCCTCTTAATACCCACATGACAAAATAAAACAAAAATAAAAGTAGCTGTCTGAATTTACTTTAAACAACTTGTTCGGTCTTTGTCCTTATTTCATTTTTTACACACATTTAAGCCCAAAAGTTTTTGTTGTTTTTACAATTGTTGACATGCTCACTATGGTTTTTGAGCAGCAAATACGAATCAACATACTGAGTGCAGAGACATATGTGGTTTTGATGATGGCTGATTCATTTTCGAGTTTGGTGATGGCAGTGGTAACTCCTTGGAGGCAGTCCTTTGGGAAATTGAGATTGTGCGCTCTCAAGTTCAGAAGCTTAAGAACCAACTTGACATGATAATGACAAAAAATGTTGCTAAATTTTCTTTCTCAGAGAATTTGAGCCTTCTTGCAGCTTTGGATGCCCAGACTAGCTCGACTATAATTTCTTTTGATTTTTTGCTAGTGATGGAGATGCAACTGGTTCGACTTCTTGTTTCTCTTTGCTCTCTTTCTTGTTTCTCTTTGCTCTCTTTGGCGCATATTCAAGGACGGAGCTAAAACCAATACTTTTATTAGAATTATTTAGCTTATGAATCCAAAGATCCTTCGTGTTGATTATACTTGTAGCCTGTGATTTGTTTTCAAGAATATTACTTTGAAGATTGTAACCTATGAAGACACATTTATATACAACCTGGTTTTTCTTTCCAATCCCCCGTGAGTTTCTCATCGCTTCTTTTATATTTCCACTTTTGCTAATATTTTCCTCGAAAAAAATAGAAGTTTGATGTTCATTTTTGTCCATACCGTTGTTAGAAATTTCATGACAATCTTAAGAACTAAATGTTTCACACTTTGATACAAAAATATTTTTTAACATGAGGATTCGTCGTTTATAGACAATACATAATAATGAGCATATAAAATATTTCATAATAATGAGAGTATAAGAAAGAAATTGACAATTTACAATAGGAAACAAAATATGCACCTCGTCAATAAAGATGCACAAATTAACTTAAACACTCTACTTTCTTTTCACTTTGTATTTACAAAACTTGCCTCCTATACATGGAACTAAAAAACCACATGTCTCAATGAAACTACCTATGTTTGCACTATTGTAGTTAACATTATTATTTTGTCGTGAGTTATTTATCACCACATTGTTGACATCATGTAGTTGTTGTGCCTATAAGAATCATAAAAAAATATAGTTCATTAGTAAATTGTGAATAAGTCATTAAATATAATGTCATTATTAATAGTATTTTGACAAAAGATAAATACCAATTGGGAGTTGATGATGTCCAATGAAAATGGAATACCTTTAATAGAATTTGTTTGACTTGAGTTGGCAAAGACAACTTATCATAAAAATGTTAAAGAGTATTTTATATAAATAGTTAGACTTATTGTTAAAACATTAAATCTTTTTATTAAAAAGTACACAAGTATCTGGAGAAATTGTTTAGACAAAAAATATAGTTTTTGAATTTGAACCATATTTGAGTTATCAATACAATTCTCAGTTCCTTAGATTTGATTGGTATACTGAAAAAACGAAGGAAAAATCAAGGAGAAATTAAATAATATATGAGTAGTGCAATTTAAAATACTGATCAAACAAACCAACGAGGGGATTAGTTACTGGGTTCGCCGGTGGATACCCTGGTCTAGGACTAAAATACTGATCAAACCTTAACTTGATTGTTTCTTTGATAGGGAATCTTATATTGACTTGATGTAGTTTGAAAGTTTTATTTCATACCCTGTCTCACCTTAAAAAAAGGAAAAGAAAAATAATAGCATTATATAAGGACATAAAATTCAAGAATATAAATTTTTTTTTAATGAAGACTCAAGATCCCATTCCAATTTTTGATATTAATTCTTGGGATACAAATGAGCGGGTAGCTTGCAAATCATGATTACTGTTTAAACTCGTGATATATATAAACTCATCTTCACCTTTACTCCTGTCAACTTTATTACTATCTTCAAAATTTAAATGACAACAAAACAAAGATACACCCCCATAAAATTATTAGGTTTGATCCTAAAGTAAAACAAAAAAAAAAACAATTGAAAATTATTGAAAATAGATACTTTACTTTTATGATATAGAGAAACACTAAGTGTAGAATTTACAATTTAATTAAGAAGCAAAAATGAATCTTTTAGTATTAAACTTAAATAAATATCTAACAACTGGAGCCAAACAAATTCTTTAAAAAAAAGTTTGGTTTCTCTATTTCACGTTCTTGCATGTTGGTAACCTAAAAATCAAAAAGAAAGGAAAAGGAAAAGGCATCGGCCTCGCGGTTATTAAAAGAGAGTTGATTGATACACAACAGAATTGGGTTTTATTCAAACGACGTTGTAATGTGGCTAAACAAGGTTGGAACAAATTTATTGAAACAGAGGATCCAAATTGTCACTCACGAGCATTAGAACAACATATTTCTTTAAAATAATTAAAATAAAAGTTACTTCATTTTTTTCATCACAATCAATTAAGTGTTATTGTATGAAAATCAAATTTGAATGTGATAAGAAAGAGACGTCACTTAACACATGAATTTACATGAAAAACTCAATCCATCTTATTAAAGTATTAAACTATACAGCACAAGGTCTATTTATTATTAAAAAACATGTACTTTTGTTTAGTAGTTGAACTAAAATTATATTAAAATATATGAAATATAACTACGTTAATGAGCAATGGACAATAGCAACAATGTAGGCTTGGCTTCCAGTTCAATGTCTGTGTTCATGAGACCACATCCTATTCCTACCAAGCTCCATGAAGTTAAAACAAACTAATCGATACAAAAGATCTGAACCCGTATCAAGAACCTCGTGTCTATTCATAAAAGAGCACTTGTTCCGCTCCACCAAGAAAATACATTATCTACATGCAAGTTGTACCTTGAAGACAATCTAGTACCACTAAATGTTAAAGGCTTGATTCCTTTTAACAACTAAAGCACTGCAAAGATCAAACGAACGATTGAAGAAATGCGAACTCCCACCGCAATTATGAGTAATCTTCACAGTTCTTTATCCTACAACGTGGGGATTGAAAACTAAATTTGGTGCTCAAACTTGTTAGCCATTAAAAAACAGAGCTAAATAGACTAAGAAGAAGCTCTCAAGTGATCATATTAATGAAGTATCTTATATAATGAGAATAAAAAACGAATCAGATTAAATAAAGAATAAGCTAGATATACTTAATCCGCAACAACATGTTGGATGGCAATTATAAAAGGAAGACAACAGCATATAGCAATAGCAATGACGTACGCCAAAGTAACACAGAAAATACAAAAAACAAATCAAAACACAAAAATATTACATAAAGCCTGCAGACCAAAAAAAATAAAATTCAGAAGGTAAGTTCAAGGAAAGATACTTCAGCATCCGAACACAATAAAAAGACAGGGAAGGATAAGAGCAAACCAATAAACCTTGTCTCATTTAGCATATTAGAATCCAATGATATGATCCAACAGATAAATGAAAACATTATATTTGCAGACTCTAGATGCTTTGCAACACTATTAAGATGGTTCGGGTAGAAATACTAAACATAATCAAAAGATCATATGTAGTACTCATACAGAATAAGAAAAAGATAGGCACAATCAATTAATCTGTGGAACTGAATCCCAATAACCAACTAATACGATTCCTCATCCTCATTTCTCACACTATATATCGTATGGCCCAGTAACCCTTCTCCAATGATACTAATAATCATAAATAAGCCTCCACATTTGACAACCACAGTATGATACCATCAATGTCAGGTTCCACATTTGACAACCACAGTATGACACCATCAATGTCAGTTTAACATTTTTTAAACCAGTATGATTATTCAAACAATGGGGAAGGAGAAGGTTTAAATCCCCAGCCATTCGTTGGCCCGGCCATTTGAAGCATTTCTATTCCAATAATCGCAAGAAATCTTGTTTGATTAGATCACTGAAGTCATAATCGAATTGTACCGAAGTTTGGAAGCCTAATGCCCATTCCTCATTTGACAGTTCCATCATGCAGTAGAATGAACTAAATCTAGTCCCATGTTTCTTAAATGAAAATGACATGCTTCCAGTGCACATACTATGAACGTGGTTAGTTAATGCATTAAAGAAGAATATCATAGAAAAAAGAAGCATTTTCTTTTTGTTTTATCTAATTGCTTGAGAGTAAGAAACTTGACAATTTATTTTGATTATGCTCCACAAGAAAACCTGAACCTGAATTGTTTTTGCTATCTCAACCTAATATTTATTATAGGTCTATTTGTCGTTTTTGCTATGTCAAAAATTTCACTTGATCTAGAAGGTTTATGTCGACCTATATCTAGGTATATATGTAACTCCTTTCAATTATGTTAGATATATTCATACATCCAGGTTCGATTCCACGCTAAATCATTGTAGAAGCACAGGACGGTAGGGTTTTACTATAGATGGAGAACTAGTTGAGTCCTCAATGATGAGGTCTTGCCTGCTTGACCACTTTGTGAGGTGCACAAGGCAGATTAGACCTCAGAGAGGTGTGCTTGCTTAGCCTACGGAATTTCCTCGAATTCAAAAAAAAAAAAAAGAAATGTTATTATGTCTTTCCTGCATTGTGAATTGACAGTTTTTTCCTAAAAAAACCTTTAAATTAGATTTAAATCAGTCACTACATATAACCTTGTCATATGTTCTCTTATAATTTGTTCTTCTTATCTCGTCAGGATTTTTCAGGTCTGCTTTAACTTTTATAAATGTACTTTTATCAACATTTGAAATTTGTTACTGATTATTACCCTTCTAGACTTTACAGAGCTTTTGTAATCGACCTACCTTCTTTGTTCTCTTATCCAAGGAAGGTAATAATGTTATTTATATGCCTAATTCTTGTTTATTTTATCTCGCTTTTAAATTCTTCATGAAAAAATCTCATTTTTTATACTTTTTTAACACACATGAGCCTATTTTTATTATTAACTTATAATTCAGATCTTGATTGTTGTAACTGTGGAATGTTGATGATTACAGGGTTTTCAACCATTTGTTGAATTTTCAACAATCACCATGACAGTTTCTTCGCTAGACTTTGAAGAATCATTAGATTTCTATAATTTACGTAATCACCCGCAAGTCTCTTCCCTTCGATTTGACTCTTCGTCGATCATAGATCAACAACTAAAGATGGCTTATGCTTATCAAGGTTTTTATTCACTGTGTCGCAACATTCTAACTCAGTCAAACATGGTACCTTACCATAACCCACCCAACTTCTTCAAAAATAGGGTCCACTAGCAAGTCTCCTTTGGGCTTAGCGTAGATTAACCCATTCAATGTGAGATCTATCTCCTTTGCATCACTCATTGATAGAACGCACCATCAAAACATCAAAGCTTATGCAACGGTCACCAACAAAACTTTATTCTCCTTTACTCCTATTCCAAAGCATGTCACCACGATTGAGACACTTAAAATTGCTAAACTGCAAACCCCACAACCTTCTTTCTTTTAATCACCCACCATATTTTTGTTTTCCAAAAAAGCTATAAATCTGACAACTCTAACAAGTCTTTCTTACCATTTCTAAAATTCTACATAACCTTTTATGACGAGATCATTTACAAGTCAAATAGGTGACCGCCACTTGATGGTCTTATGTCTATCATACCATGTCATCTGAAGCGACTTCACATGTCAGTATCTCAGTTTTAAACTAAGAGTTAAATTGACCTCTGTACTAGTGCAGAATCTTGTTCATATCATATATGATGAAATCATTTTGTGTACTAGAAGATGATCCCCTTATTATTTGCCTGATTTTACATTAACAAAACAACAATTTTAAAGTTTAGCATTATGGAAATAATTATTATTTTAAAATTATAAAGAAGGCCATTAGCGTGTGATGCTTAGCTTGGTTAGAAGAAAATTTTTTAATGCTCCAAAAATTAATATAAGTCTAACTCCAATCGCAATTATGATCCTCTATTTTATATTCAAAATTCATATTTTTTAAATTAATATCTAATTATTACGTAATTTATTTAATACGTATAATTTAAGATTTATTACAAGTTTTGTTAGAAAATAAATACTTAACTTAGGAAACTTAACATGTTAAGATTTATTACAAGTTTTGTTAGAAAATAAATACTTTACTTAGGAAACTTAACATGTTAGAAGTCGTCGGAAGTTGTCGCAACGCTTGTGTTATATCTGTTGAAAATTTTATTATCTTAAAAGTTATTATGAAACTTATTAACGTTTATTTTGACCCTTTAATACATATTAAAATTCATAGTTCTTGAAATTAGTACATAATTTTTAATTATCTATAATTTATGATTTATGATAAGTATATTTGCAAAGAATTACTCATCTACGTCACCATTCACCATTGTGACATAGTGCTTGAAATTAATAATAATTAATGATTTATTATAAGCATATTGTAGAGAATTAGTCATGTAAACAAATTATTTGGGTCCTTTAATATATTTTAAAATTAGTTGTTCTTAAAATATTATATAATTATTAATTATTTATAATGTATAATTTATTATTTATTATATTATATTGCAAAAATTACTAAAGTGAGTCACCATTCTAACTTAAGAAGTCACAACTGTAAGTTAACTCACGGTTCACGGTTGTAACTTAAGAAGTCACAACTATGATAAGCGGCACGATTGTCACTTAAGAATTCTTAAGAAGTCACAACCTTGACTTATTTTAATTTTAACTGAAATTATTATTACCTCCATCATCTGTACACCATTGGCATTAAAAAACAAGTCCACTTATATTTACTGACAGTTGTGAATTAAGTCACCTAAAGTTAATTTAAAATGAAATGGCTAATAGTCTAATACCTTCACGTACCAAAAGTTTGATTATCTCTCCACTTTAATTGTTTAAAATTGGTAATATTCCAACTCTCAATTGTAAACGATCTAGAAGGGGGGTTGAATAGATTTTTAGAGTTTTTCGTAAAATTATACAATAAAATCATAAGTTAATTCACACAAAAATAATTTAAACAAATTTAATTCTAAAGAGTAAGGAAGAAGAGCAAACACTGTTTTATAGAGGTTCGGTGTCAAGACCTACGTCCTCTATCTAAGCTCCCACTTAGGATTTTGTAAACCACTTTATTACACATTTTGTAGTTTAGTGTGAACTCTTACAATATCGCTTGATTTCCGGCTCAAGCTACCTTTACAACCGATTTGTTTTCCAGCACAAATCCTACCTCACAAGTGACTTTTCAAAAATCACTCAACTCACAAAGATAATGAGATAAAGAAGAAAGAACAATGCTCAATACAGATATGGAAATGAGCTAAGAGCAATATAGAGCGAGTTTTGAGTTATAGTAGTATCTTTTGGCTATATAGACATATATATCTTTATCCCTTGATCTTAATCAATTTATTTTCAGCCTCTTGGAAGATTATAGACGTTGGAGAGTCTCATAACCGTTGCTGATTATCTTATAGCCGTTGCATGAATATTTCTTTTCCATTTGTGACTAATTGACTTCGTCAGAATCAGTGTGTTGTACTCGTAAGTCGACTTGTCGTGGTGTGTAAGTCGACTTGTAATAACGATTTTCATAAAACTTTATCTCCGTTCTTTTATAAGTCGACTTATGCAGTGTAAGTCGACTTGTAACCTTTGATAAGTCGACTTATAGTCTATTAGTTGACTTGTGTTGTTTTCAACCTGACAGATCTTGATATATTAGTCGACTTATGATTTAGTAGTCGACTTATGTTGGCTTCAACGGTTATATTGCAGAAAATCTTGATCTTTAATTGTTGGGATACATATCTTTGAAGATCTTTATCCATAATCTTCACTAAGATCATCTTTTACACCTTGAACGTTGGTGAAGATCACTAACTTGATTTGATTTGTATATTTGTCAATCTTAAAAGGTAGTAATCCTTTTTATTGCAGTCCAAATTACCTGAAATAATTTCTTAACTAATTTTATATATTTTATTATTATCAAAACATAAAAGAATTTAATTTGTCAACCACCATTGATCCAACAATCTCCCCCTTTTTTATAATGACAGAATATTTAGAAACTGAAAAGAATTTGAAAACAAGAAACTTGATCAAGGTTTTTAATCTCTTGTCTCGATGGTTAGTTTGTCTCCCCCTTAATTAATAAACCAATGAATTTAATAACCTTTGTAAAAATTAATTGTATAAATAGAAGTTGAAATCAAGATAGTCTCAATTCAAAGACATTGTAACACACTGTGACTAAAGGATACCAATTATCAATTTCTATTTTTACTCCCCCTTTTTGTCATAATAAAAAACCAATATGAAAAATAGTCGCAATGGTAGTACATAAACAAACAAGACAACAAACACAAAGAGGAAAATAAATGCAAAGTCATTACATAACAGAACAATCCAACAAACACAAATACCAGAAGTCATAAGAAGCACCACACACAATTGAAAAAGCATAAGAAGAAATGTCGGTCTAGGTGAAAGGCAATACACATCATGATGAAGAACCATCATGTCTACAAACTTAATTTGGTCGATCACTTCCCTTTCCTTTTCAGTAAAGGACAAATTAGAAGTGTCATTCTATTGCTCGGTCAGGGGATATCTCCATGACTTGGACTCAAAGGCAGATCCCGGGTGCCTCACAAAGAAGTAATTCGTCTTCCAGGCCTTGATTAACGAAGTTGTTCCAACAGGACGATACCTTGCGTCTCTATACTGGAGATAAGGGATCCCGGCTCCTGTGCTTGAGTTTTGATTCATTCTCAAAAAATGCCGCAGAATACTGATCGATGAGGGACACCCGAAATGATGACATAGCAGGGCGAGACCGTTAATGAACCTCCAACAATTCAGAGGGATCTGGCTCGGCATTAATTTATAAGCGCTACATACCTCATCGATGATTAGGGTATATGGAAGTCTCATACCGCCGATCGAGAAAAAATTGTTCGAAACAACAAAATAGCCTCTCATATTGCTATAAATCCGTTCGTTCTTGCCGGCCAACTTGGGTCCCCAGGACCAAGGGATATTTTTTTTGATGACTGATCGGTTCAATTCCGTTTCGGTTATTGTCAACCGGTCGCTTGGCAGCTCTTCAACAACTTGCCCATCTTTCCGGTTAATCGCTATGACTTCTTCATCTTTCTCTGCATCCGACGCCTCATTTCCCCCTGCCATTGGCGCTTCCATCGCTTCCGCCGCCCTTTCAAGCGGCCCAACAATTTGTAAAGCACTTTCGGCCCCCAGTTCCTGGTGGAGCTCTTTTTGGGCCGTATCTAATCCTTCGTTGAGCCCCGTAAACGTTTGCGATAAAGATTAGCGAGGAGACGATGAGGAGGTGTTTTCATCCCTAAGTCTAAACTCATCCCTACGGCTAGTTGACGACGTGATTACAAAAAGGAAGTTTAGAGGATGAGGAGAGGAGAAAGGACGTACTTAGTTTAGTGACTGGAGTTTGAAATGTGAACGGCGGTGAAAAGGAAGTTCCGACAACTGCAGACAAAGAGATGAAGAATAGAGGCTGGAGAATCGAATACGCAGAAATGGTAGTGAAGGTCGGTTCCAAGCATTTATAACGAAGATCAGATGAACGGACGCACCGATCGAAGTTGGACGAGTGGCAAAATCTGAGCCGTGCGAATTAGGGTTGTTAGATTCACGGAGCGGCGTAGCAGTTGAAAGGGCGCGCATAATTGCTTTCCTTCATTAGAAGCGACACGAAAGGACGCCTCTTTTCAAGGAAGCAACACGAAAGGACGCCTCTTTTCAAATTTTGAAAATTTGTCAGAGGGTACATGTCGTAAGTAATGATTGAACCTCGTGCTCTGACTAGACGTCGATGTCCGATCGTTCGGGCCTATTACGAGTTGTCATGCAGACGAGCCACACAATCCCTATATACTCCTTCGACCCTTCTCCTTGATCGGACTCAAGGAGTAGGGGGCTTATAGTTGGGTCGGTCGTGCTAGGCCCAGGCTCAGGCATAGAACGACATGCTGGCCGATCGGCCCATTCATAGATGATGACCTAAATCCGGCAGGTATTCATTATATAAGTTGACTATCTCCTCACGACGTAGGTATGACACTAGAACCCTAATATTCCTTATTCATAGCCATCAGAACCTCTACAAAAAGACTAACTTGAGCGTCGGAGGGGTCTACCGGTAATCAACCCCCGGTGTGCCTTCTACTGTTTTGCAGGTATTTCCTAACTAAGGTCAACAAACTCATGGATCCAAACAACGACACCCAGCCTCAACAAAATCAGACTGAACCATCACCCATACCAACCAACAACCTAATCCATCATCATGATCTGCCATTGAAATGGTGACTCAAAGATCTACATTGTTTTGTTGCCAAGAATTCAACTAATTGCAACTTTATAAATAATATCATTTCAGACTATTGGTTCTCTCAGCTACAAGAAAGAAACACAAGAATGTGCAAAATACGAAAAGCAAACAAAATCTGCTTTATATGTACACAAAATGTTCTATATTGGGCCCTGCATTTTAAGCTCCTAACGAATTAGGTAGGACACGACACGATTGATGAATAAGCATCTTAGTAATTAATCTCTGAAGTAAGATGCTGCTAAAATTTAACTCTTTGTACTGAAAACAATAAAACTTCAAGATTAGGAAGTTGTTAAGTGTAGGTAAAACGACACCTCCTTTTCATCTTAAGTAAAATTAATTTAATAAATTATATGAGAGATTTTAATTATTAAAAATTATCACTTAATATTAAATAAAAATGAAATTTCAAACTGTTTTTACTTTTTACCACTAACATTTTTACATTTATTTCTTTTTTTGATTTTTTTCAGGTAAAAAAGCTTCACTTGCTGTTCAGTGCCTAAAATTTTCCCGACCAAACAAAAATTTATTTCATATAATGTAACCAATTATATGTTAACAAAGTTTTACATTGTTTTTACATGATTGTTGGCAAGTAGGTCAATCAAATGCTCCCTCTAACTCCTTGCCTTGTCTCACCGAATCAAATGTTTTTCAATATGCTTATTACTTATTAGTATTTTGAGATGAAGTAAGTTAGCAATTAAACTTTTATCAGTTGCAATGTCATCTAGTACGTCTTTGTTGAATTTCTCTTATTTTTTGACCAACTACACAACGAAGAACAACATCACGCGTAACAAAGCAGATGGAGCAAAAGATAGAAAATACCTTGTCCAACAGAGGAATGGGGTCGAAAGAACGGTGTCGATGTTATAAATCAACTAAAAAATGTTATGAAATATTATAAAATTGAAAATTATTTACGCAAAGCATTATACTCAATGTTATGAATAACATATGGAGTTCAGTACGGGATTGAATTCTGAAATGAAACTGTACCGGATACCGTTTCGAATTTTTTTTTAAATTTATGAAATAGTACTTAAAATTTTTAAAAATTGCAAAATAGTCCATATTGGTATATTATACAGTTGTATTGTATACTTTACTAATTTCTTATTTACATCAACCATGCTTTTAAAAATCTTAATAATAAATAATAATGACAATTAATATGAAATAACAATAATTTTAAATATTTTACGTATAAATAATAACCACAATAAATATAAATAAAGACAATTATCATCATGCAATTATAAAATTAAAATAATATAAAATATTTAAAATATTACAATAATACAAAATATTTTCTAAATTTATAAAATTGCCCTGAATTTTTTAAAATTACAAAATAGTCTATTGTCATATTGTAAAGTATTTTATTCATTTTAGTTTATATATATCTTTATTATATTTTAATTATTTCTATATATAATAATTATCTATATATAATGTACATACATATATAATAATTATCTAAATATAATAATTAATTGTAAAATAATGAAAATAATTCAAAATTTTGAATTATTAATTATTTTCTATTTTATCAAAATTTTGAATTATTTTTAGAATTGTTGTTTTTCACATTCCATTTCATTTTACATTTAATTAGACATAATCACAATTTCAATTAATATATAAAATTAGTTTAATAATTATTAATAAATATAATTAATTTTAAAATATATAAATTTTGATTTAATAATTAAAATATATAAAATAAATATTAGTTTATAAATAATAATTTTAAAATTATTTATTTTAATAAATAAAATATTTTTATTAGTATTTATTAATAAATATTACATAAAATATTTAAATAAATTTAAATAAAAATAATTTATTTTTAAGTTTTATTTAATTTACAATTATTATTAGTAATAAAATATTTATTATTATTTTAAAAACTTTGAAAAAAAGAGGGGGAAGGAGAGGTAGGAGGGAGGGGGCAATTTTGTAAATTTTGCAAAAAAATTCCTCAATTTTTTAAAACTTTCGGTACCAGTTGATACAACTGAAATTGGCCGGTACCGATCGGTATTTTTCACTAGTACCACCTACACCAGTGTAATGAAATCCGTTCCGTACCGACCGAAAGGTACCGTACCGATCAAAAAACAGTACTCAAATTTCATCTTCGATACCGACCAAAAATACCGGTCGGTATCGGTTAATTTCGTCGTTATCGATTTTTTGAAAATTTTGCAAAAAAGTTTTCCAATTTTTTAAAATTTTGATGCCAGTAGGTATTCAAAATACTGTCAAATCTTGGTAGATCTTGAAAATTTTAAAAATTGGGAAATTTTTCAAAATTTTCCTCCTCCCTCATACCTATCATTCCCCATTTTTTCAAAGTTTTAAAATAATAATAAATATTTTATTATTAATAATAATTATAAATTAAATAAAACTTAAAAGAAATTATTTTATTTTATTATTAATAAATTATTTTATTTAAATTTATTTTAATATTTTAATACTAATAAAATATTTTATTTCTTAAAATAAATAATTTTAAAATTATTATTTATAAACTAATATTTATTTTATATATTTTCAATTATTAAATCAAAATTTATATATTTTAAAATTATATTTTAAAATTAATTAGATTTATTAATAATTATTAAAATAATTTTATATATTAAATTAAAATTGTGATTATGTCTAATTAAATGTAAAATGAAATGGAATGTGAAAAACAACAATTCTAAAAATAATTCAAAATTTTGATAAAATAGAAAATAATTCAAAATTCAAAATTTAAATTATTTTCATTATTTTACAATTAATTATTATATTTAGATAATTATTTATTTTCATTATTTTACAATTAATTATTATATATAGATATTTATTATATATAGAAATAATTAAAAATAATAAAGATATATATAAAATAAAATAAATAATTGTCATTATTATTTATTATTAAGATTTATGAAAGCATGAATCATGATTGATTTAAACAGTAAACTAGTAAAATATACAGTACAACTGTATAATATACCAATATGGATTATTTTGCAATTTTTAAAATTTTTAGAGACTATTTCATAAATTTAAAAAAAATTTCCGAAACGGTACCCAATACCGATCGGTACCGGTACAGTTCCATTCCAGAGTTCAATCTGGTACCACGCTCGGTACGATATTCATAACATTCCTACCCCCGTACCGATACCGATTTTCGACCGGTACGATACGAAATTCGAAACATTGATTATACTTACTAATTTAATATATTTTCCATATACATTAAATTAGTAAGAAATTTAATATGCAGCTGTTGTACTACGTACTGGCCAGTACGGTACAAAATTCGAAACATTGATTATACTTATTAATTTAATATATTTTCCTTATATATTAAATTAGTAAGAAATTTAATATGCAGCTGTTGTACTACTTACTCCCTTAAGAATAACTTTAAGTTGCATACCTTAACCGGTTCTAACAATTGTTAAATTGAAGACAAGGATTTTCTAAAATGGGCATATCATCCGGTTGAGAAGAAAAAGATGCCGAGAATCTCATATGAGGCATACTTAATAACGTTAGTCTACCTGAGTAGCAATCAAGGTATATACGTGTGAGTCGTTAAAGCATAAGTTATAAAAGTAAAGGGCTATACTTGTGTTGCGTCATCACCAGTCTGTTGCAGCTCCGTCTCCGGCACAAGTCTGGCATCTAAAACACCTGGGTACGCTACATGCTTCGAATACCAGAAATGAAGGTGGTGAAATCGTTTATCTCAAACGTTGCTGACATTGCTGCGTACCTGAAAATGACGTTGCTGCGTACGTGAAAAGTATACAATACAACTGTACAATATATCAATAGACTAATTTGTAAATTTTAAAAATTTCAATAAATATTTCATAAATTTAAAAATTACTCGAAATGGTACTAGTACTGACCGGTATCAGAACTTAATCCAGTACTTAGTCCGGTACGGTATTCGCAACTTTATAACACATGCTATGGTTTTTTTTAAGATGACAGTTAATTATAAATCTGATCCGACTGAGTTGGATGATGGAGTTTTAATTAAAACATAAATTTCTTTAAGATATTTATTTATCAAAAGTATATGAGAATTTTATATCATGAGTCTTATATTTCATTACACTAAAATGGTGTGCAATTTTAATGCATTCCTTGAGTGAATTCAATACATCAAAACACCAAATTGGTATGTTGATTGGAGATGGCCAAATTGAGCGTATACAAATCTGACTTTTCTTTCTCTTCCAATATTTCTGCATACATATGAATATTTAGAACCCGAAACCACAAGACAAGATCTAACCACTTCACTAGCTTCTCATCTTCATTGGGCATGAAAAAATACATTGAGAACAAGTGCCCAGCAGAGTGTAGAAGATCCAAGTACAGGACACTTTCATCACGAAAAATAGTAAAAGACACAAAGAACTTGCTATATAAATGTTATGTTGCATAAGGAAATGAGTAAATTGAGTGAATTTCTGTTATTGTAAATTGTTGAGACAATAAACTGTTGAAAAAGGTTTAAAAGATATCTATTTGAAGCTTGATTTGTCATAAAGGTAAAATGTGAACTTTCCTCAAACAAACGCTAGTATGTTGAACATAATAAGTTGACTGTTCTATTTGTGGCCAAAAAAAGATGTATCCATCTCCAGGTCAGACTTAGGGGAAAGAGTCTCCTCACCGTAGTACGGCGTCATTACACTGTTCACGGCACAAAAAGATTGCTGGTGGCAAAGGACTGTTGCTGTTGAATGCATCATGCTTAAATTTATAAACAAAAACATTGAACTTGAATCCCATAACTACGGAACTAGCCTATTTGGAAAGTAGAAACCATAAATGCTTCTGAAGAAGAGAAGCAGCAGCAAAATCTAACTTTATCAAAAGAAGGAATGATGTTGTCACAGGATGTTATCCAACAGGAATCCTTGAGTGTCCAAGGTCTTTCAACTCACTGCTTTGTCATTGTAAAAGATAAAGATCATAGCTGTTTCTCTCAAAATTAACATATGGGTTATGAATTAATCTATGAAAAACATGAGAAGCTTTTCACCCACCGATTTTCATTCAGCGTCATGTCACGGGTAACAACTTCTAACGTATCCTGTAGCTACAAAACCACAGTATCTCGCTTTGATGGATTACTCTCTTTCTGAACATGAAAAGACGTTATATTTCTCAATCTTACAGGCAAAGGAGTATGAGTTGCACAACAGTAAATTGAATATCATGTAGTTAATCTTTTATGATTCACTTACCAAGATCTCTACAAGTTCCACGAATTTCCCGCAGAAAGCAGGTAGGCAACCCATTCTGAAATTCGCGAGCAATGTATGTCTTCAAATGTTGCTCTCAATTTTGTTTAATGATAAGGCCAATTATCCTGGTACGTTCATCGGATAAATAGACTTCCTTCACTGTAATCTAAAGCAATTTCCGGGTTTTGCAAACAATTGATAGTCTTTCGATCAGAATAAGGAAAAACTTCACATCAAGTGATAATCAAATAATGCAAAGACAAAAAGAACAAAATACCACAGTTGCGAATTAGACTCAGGATTGGAAAAGAGAATTGGAGTAGGGACATGGAAAATGTGTTGGACAAGAGAATAGCGGTGATAACGAAAAACAAAAACAATTGTCCTGTAAGGCCCCTTAATCTTGAATTAATGAGGATTTATGGACAGCAGAAAAAAGAAACTGAAGAAGGATGACTGAAAAGTTGACATGATAGAAACTTGGAAATGAATCACCCCTAATAATTAAATTACAAAATTTTTAGGACATGTTTGAAAGATTCATAGCATTCAATTACAGCACATTTCATGTATTCATCTGCAGATATATATTTCCAGAGGAAAGCATCCTTTGCCCGAAATTGAGCTGCCATATCTAAAGCCATTGGAATCTGCATGGGTAGAGAAAACAATTAATTAAACCATCAACTCATTTGTGCTTAAATTCTAAAAAACAAATATGCAGACCTTGCTGGGAAGCAAAAATGGTGGCCACTGGATTAACTTGAGACCAGGATTTGACGTGTACGGAACGAGCAACAGATTCATCTCCCTGGATCAGATGAAACCACAATTCAGTCTCAGCAGCTATAAGACCTGAAAAGTAAATTAGGCATAAAAAGGAGCAATCTAGAAGGGTTGATGTGCCTTTCCTGTCACTGATAAGGTTCTCTTCTCGGAAACTACATATCACTTCATTGCATAACTGAGCAAATTTTGCAGCTTCGCTTCTCTTGTTTGCCGTGACCTAAAGAGACGCAATAATAACACTTAGCTGTGTATCATATATGTTGCTACTGAAATCAAAGTACTCCAAAACATGGTGTAAACCTGGGCAAATTTCTTTGAAAATGAGAATCCTTTCTTCAGTTTCTTATCTGAAGGTACCAAATATGTGGAATGTCCATATCTGTGAGAAGAACGTAATTTACATTTCATTATCTTAAAATCTAAACCAAAGATGACAATGGAAACAAAACTTCCTATAACCACTTTTTCCCGCTACTAATACCTGGCAGAATATCGTACAATCAATAGCCAACATGCCTGGCACTTAACAAAATAGAGAAGTTGCAACTCAGTGATATTTAGAAAATGGGCAGAGTAGCATTCAAAACCAACCATATGGTTCAAGACGCTTTAGTTGTTATCCGTAACATCTTTTAAGATCATGATTGACTTTCTGCTTCTCACAGTTAACTAAAATTTCGAACTAAACCTTATATACATGGAGCTTTTCACAAAGTTTCAACTTCCTTTCTTAACTGGATTGGATATTCTAATGCCCAAATTTCACGCATGCACAACAGCTCCCAATTATAAGTGCTGAGAAAGAGCCTTTGATGTTGGAAGAAAGATAAAATGATCCACATAATTAATAACAAATCACATACTAACCTAAGACAAGAAACAAGAAATAAGAGATGCAAAGAGAGAAACTGTAAACTACCTTTCCTAGGCGATCAATGGCCCCAATAAAACCACCATATATTATTGAAAAGATAGCATGCCATATTTGAGTATCCATGAAATAGATCAACATCGGTGTTCCAGATATGTTATAGATGATCTTGGAAATACTGAAAAGGCTTCCTATGTGAGTAGTTTGATCAAAACGATTTGTAGTAATTGGAACATGGAAATAAAGTACAGAGAGACACACCAAGGTGATTGGCGCCCAGAGTGAGGCAATCGCTCCGTAATTGTGTTTAGCTGCATTTAGAATTCTTGACATAAGTTGAAAACTAGTTGACAAGCATGAGAGGAAGTAAGATCAACCAAATACCGGTTGGAAAAAACTCATGCCACTTATAGTTTACATGCATTATGGCCATTATATCCTTAGTTGGTTTCACCAGAGGTTTTATCTGAAAACAGGGGAATCAAATAGGATGAAGATGTAGTTGACGATATTTATGGACCATAACTGAGCTTAAAATTTCTTAACTTTCAGATGGTTGTCCAGAAAGGAAAAGCTTTGTACGCATTAAAATAAAATATCGTGAGAAATATTGAAAATCCCTTCTGTAATTTAAAGATTGGAGAGAACTAGGCAGTAGTTTTAGCAAAAATCGCAACATCGAACTTAAATGAACGAGACAAAAAAAAAAGATTGTTACCAATGTTGGCTCTTTAATGTCCTAAAATATTCTGGCATTTTTAAGGTGATGGTACGATTAAAGGGAGAAGAATGCCGCTGTCAATTGATTTAACTGAAGGTGTTAATTGATCATAGAAGACTTCTAGGAAGGAAAGCAGAGGACAGCAGAAGGGAAGAAAAACAGAGAACTAGAGAAGTCTAAGAACAGAGAGTCCTAATAGAATCTGATCTGCCCTTCTATACATGTGGCCACCATAAAAGGAATTTGAGGATAAGTCGGTCTGAGTTTTCAATCCACCTCCGAAGCATTGGAATTTGGAAAGGTAAACAAAGCAGCCGCCAATGTATTAAGAATGAGATATACCGCCACAGCTACTAGGTAGTTAGGAGGGCAAAATATCCATGAGCAGAACAGATGCTCTGAAGTGCGACAATTGTGTGCATATCATAGAGAAAACATACCTTCTGAATTACACGATAAATAGGTGTTATAACCTTCCTCAGAAAGGCCTCATCATCTCCACCGTAGAAGGGCTTAATATTTTCTCCGGTAATAATGCTGACATTTCCAGCCAACAGGCCATGGAGTTCGTATGCCATCTGAATGGACAAAGACGTCATTGTTAGCAATTAAATCGGTGGAAGGCAAATGAGGTAGATTTATGATGTAATTATTTGTACATACATTGTGGAAGATTTAACATAGACATTCTGGCATGAAGGGAACATTAGCAGCCTCACCCCCGATAAGAAGATACAGACCCATATAAAGCATCTCTCTCTGCTGAATTTCCTGCTGAGCTTGAGGAAGAGTACATGGAGCAAAATTTGTGGATTTCGATATGACGAACTATATGCATGTGAACAGATCCAAAGATTCAACAAGCAGTGTTAATGCAGAAACTATCACTCAACGAAAACTGTGCTTTCGTCCTAGAAATTTGCACCGAAAATTGTGATCGATTAAGAGGAGAAGCAAGGAGGCAACTGCAGCTGTTGATCAATATTCGACCACCCACCGCTCGCTGTCGCCGTCTCCGCCATAATTAATATATTAAAAATACAATTAATTGAGATGATGTAAACAAAAAATTAGAAAATACCTGGTCAAATCGCCAGTTGAGATATGTGAGACAGTTTGTCTTTTACAACTTCTTGTTCAAGAACATGACAGTCATATATTTCCAATTTTTGAAGTCTGGGGGTGACGGATGGCGACAGTAAACGGTACGGCAATGTCTTCAACTTTGGGCAGTATCTGATATCAAGTTCATGAAGTGATGGCATCAATATCATCCCACTCTTTCCATTCCTCAAATAATTGAAATGTCAATTTCTTCAATTTTGGGAATGATAGGAAGGATGTTGAAGCATCTTTTTCTTTTTCTATTCCCATAAATTCAACATCCACTCTTTTCACTCTCATATCGCTTAGTTCTTGCTCTTCAAGGCACGGCAACTTACCCAATGGAGGCAATTCCTCATATTTTGGACATTCCATAATGCGAAGCACTTTGAGTAGATTCAGTGACATTAAACGGTACGGGAATGTCTTCGACTTTTGGGCAATGGTTGATCTTGTCATAAATATATTGATAATACAGATTAGTTAACATAATATTGAAAAAATAAAAAAATACAAAATTTGTATTAATATGTTTGATTTTATAATTACTAAAAAACATAATTTATAGATTAAAAGAAATAGTAAGTATATTAAAAAATACAATTAATTGAGATGAAATAAACAAGAAATTAGAAAGTACCTCATTAGATCTTGAGATGAGGTATGTGAGAAAGTTTGTCTTTTTGGACTTCTTGTTTAAGAACATTACAACCTATTGTAGACAATCTTTGAAGTTTGGTGGTGATGGGCTGCGACAGTAAATGGTACGGCAATGTCTTCAATTTTTGGCACCAGTAGATAGAGAGTTGTTGAAGTGATGGCATAATTGTAATAGTCTTATTATTAATTCTCTCCATCAACCACTCATCAATATCATCCCACTTTTCTTATTCTTCAAATTCCCAAAATTCCAGTATCTTCAATTTTGGAAATGATAGGAAGGATGTTGATGCATCTTTTTCTTTTTCTATTCCCATAAATTCAACACCCACTCTTTTCACACTCATTTCTCTTATGACTAGCTCTTCAAGCCACGACAACTTACCCAATGGAGGCAATTCTTCACAATTTTATCAGAAGTCTACATGATTCCTCTATCTACAGCCTCCCCATGCAACTCATCTCTGAAGGGATTTAATGGAACTCCGTGTCCATTGGGTGATGAACATGCACTTTCCTTTTAATGACTTTTTGGCAGGACTTACTGTACCTAACTATTTCCAGCTTTTCATTTGTCAGTTTCAAGGCAGGTGGAGTAACAGAAACTTCACATATTGTTTTATGATCTGGTGAAAAATTCTCCAAGACTTTTTCCATGTAACTTTTCCGAGGTTTCACGTCAAAAGGAAATCCATTTAATTGCCTTCTCTTCAATTTCACAACACGTGTAGAGTCAGGATGAATATTCTGAACACACTCCTCCAAAAACAACTCAAGCAATTTGTATTATTTAAAAGCAATTATATAAAAATTTCTCACTCAAAACATGCAAGTTAAAGCATACAAAATTGTCACCACCAAGAATATTGAACGAAGGCCTTACTTGGCATCTGACACTGGTTCAACTTCTGGATTTCTCCATTCCTCCAGCGTGATCCTTTTTTCTGTCACAGATTAAAGTACCAAATTAAAAATCAAGTGTTACCAAGAAAGACCTCTGAATTTCAATGTAAAGCTCACTATATACCTTTACTTTACGAATCTTCTTATCCATAGGAGCTTCATCTGAAATTTCACCCATTGGTTCAATTTTAAAGAATGATGGATCAGTATATCGTTTCAAACATGCTCCAGCCATAGCAACGTCAAACCTGCAAGAATCCAGACCCAGGTTTTTCCATCACTATGGCACGAATGGTCTCTAAAGTTAAAAATTTTGGTGACTTGAAAACAGATCTAAATATCATACTTGTCCAGAAGGAATAAGAGTGGTGGAGCCCGGCACTCCTAGTAGGAATCCACACAAAGCGAGGCAGGCCACCACAGGTAATGACACTTTGTTCCATGTGTAGATTAGGATGCCAGTCAAAGCCTGTATTGAAATAATGCTAAAAAGGATCAATTCTTTGGAGGAACAGAAGCCTAATACTTTAAAAGGATAAAACCATAGAGTAAGAAGTACATATACATCAGACTTGCAAAGCTTTTCGACCAAAAGCTAGTTACATCTATACAACTGAAGTTCCATCAAGAAGTAAGCTAATAAAGAACACAAAAAATCTCAAAGTCCAGGATCATATTTCAAATAAAGTAAAATGATCTATTGATAATAACAACATCTAATATTCGTTAACAGAAACCTAACTTAATTCGAATTGATCCGACATGTATCGCTTAGATATTCAATTTGGTATTACTTGAAGATTTAGATACATTTACCCTAGTGATGTGTTGATTCGTTGTTACGGTAGGTTCTTATTAACGCTAGGACACTTTAGTATATGTATCGGAAGACCTAGAATATATCAGGTTTTAGTTATCAGATCAGCGGAGAATTCAGGTCTTGAGAAGAGTAGTCCAACTCTCCATGCATATCTAGACAGCAACATGCTCAAGGTAAGAATCTGATGTAATTGCTTTGCCAGATTGAAAAAAGTCTTCCACTCATGAGAATTTTTTGTGCACGCCGTGGTTGAGAATTTTGAAGTATAATGCTGCAGCATATGTTCAAAACTCGCATGATAAAGAAGGAACTGTTTAAGAAATAATCTGTTTCATAACACATGTACAGTTGTGCTCCTCAGGGCACGGATTAGTTTGTACATAAAGATTTCCTACTTGAGTAATTTCGTTCAAACAGGAGTTCCAGTTCAGCATGTCCTAATTACATTTAGTCTCCACGTTCTCCAAGACAAGCATACGTTCCCTCCCACTAATGGATTCATAACCACTTCAAGTATTCCCTTTTAGATATGTCAGGAGCATCTTTGGAATCTGAATCTTTCATAGGGAGTGCAGGGTTTCCATTTTCTGTTGCATTAATGATTTTATTGACCATCTCCAGAACTTCACTCATTTTGGGGCGTGCTTTAGCCTGTCGTGCCAGGCATCAATTAGCTACAGCAGCAAGTTTTTGTGCAGACTTCAGATTATAATTTCCCTCAAGTCTAGGGTCCAAAATCAAACTGAACCTTTTTGCATCAGTCAGGTGTGGTCTAACCCACTCCAAGAGTTTTTGTTCATTCTTAGGGTGGTTCCGATCCAACGAACGCCTGCTAGTGATAAGCTCGTATAGATAAATCCTGTAAGACCACACATCACTTTTAGACGTGAGATGAACAATTTGTAAGTACTCTGGAGCAGCATATCTGATAGTCCAACTACCTGTTTGAGAAGCACATAGGCCAGTTCATCAATGAGTTCAAAATTGATCTCATTACGTGATAGTCCCAACCGCCTGTTTGAGAAGCACATAAGACAGTTCATCAATGAGTTCAAAATTGAGCTCATTACGTACCACTACATATATAATTTAAAATGGTAAAGAGCACTTAGATTTGGGAATATACCGCTGTTGAAACGTGAGTTAGTCCATCTGAAGGTCCCAACCTAGCCAAACCAAGGATAGGATAATTTTGCATTCCATTTATCATCAAAAGTATGATGGAAGATTTGAAGTCTCTGAAGATAATCTTCATGGTTTAGATCACAAATAGCAGAAAAAGGTAAGACAATTATTGAACGAACTTCTATTTTCAAAGTTCGGGACTGCAACAAACCTAAAGGAGAGAGGAAGGGCAGAAGAAAAATAAGTAGATCAAGGTCAATATGTTAAGAGGTAACAGACCAACTTCTGAATATATCTTTAAATACAAGTAGATGAGAAGACATAGACACAGCTTTGATATTCCTAATGTTTATTACTACCAGTATTTAGGATCAAGGATTATAATATGAAGACCTTGCTGGCAAGCAAAAATGGTGGCTACTGGATTAACTTGAGACCAGGATCTGATGTGTATGGAACGAGCAACAGATCCATCTCCCTGGATCAGATGAAAGCACAATTCAGTCTCAGCAGCTACAAGACATGAAAAGTAAATTAGGCGTAAAAATGAGCAATCTAGCAGCATTGCTGTGCCTTTCTTGTCACTGATATGGTCCTGTTCTTGGAAACTATTATCACTTCATTCCATAACTGAGCAAATTTTGCAGCTTCGCTTCTCTTGTTTGCCGTGACCTAAAGAGACGCAATAATAACACTTAGCTGTGTATCATATATGTTGCTCTTGTAAACAAAGTACTCCAAAACATGGTGTAAACCTCAGAAAATTTATTTGAAAATGAGAATCCTTTCATCTGTTTCTTATCTGAAGGTACCAAATATGTGTTAAATGAATCGGGTAAGGGCTGGGATGTCCATATCTGTGAGAAGAACAAAATTTACATTTCATTATCTTAAAAATCTAAACCAAAGATGACAGTGGACACAAAATTTCCTATAACGACTTTTTTCCACTACTAATACCGGGGAGAATATCGTATAATCAATAGCCAACATGCCTCGCACACTTAACAAAATAGAGAAGTTTCAACTCAGTGATATTTAGAAGATGAGCAGAATAGCACTCAAAACCAACCATATGGTTCAAGATGCTTTAGTTGTTATCCGTAACATCTTTTAAGATCATGATTGACTTTCTGCTTCTCACAGTTACCTAAAACTCCAAAAAGATTTTGGTATGTTTGGAAAGAAATGGTCTGGCATGATGACTTGGAACTAAACCTTTTTTAACTGGATTGGATAATCTGATGCCCAAATTTCACGCATGCACAACAGCTCCAATTATGAGTGCTGAGAAAGAGCGTTTGATGTTCGAAGAAAGATAAAATGATCCACATTACTAACAAATCACATATTAACCTAAAACACGAAACAAGAAATAAGAGATGCCAAGAGAGAAATTGTAAATTACCTTTCCTAGGCGATCAATGGCCCCAATAAAACCACCATATATGGTTGAAAAGATAGCATACCATATTTGAGTATCCATGAAATAGACCAACATCGATGTTCCAGATATGTTATAGCTGATCTTGGAAATACTGAAAAGGCTTCCTATGTGAGTAGTTTGATCAAAACGATCTGTACTGATTGGAACATGGAAATAAAGTAGTGGGAGACACAGCAGGGTGATTGGTGTCCAGAGTGAGACAATCGCTCCATAATTGTGTTTAGCTGCATTTAGAATTCATCTGTTAACATAAGCTAGAAACTAGTTGACAAGCATGAAAGGAAGTAAGATCAACCAAATAACGGTTGGAAAAAACTCATGCCACTTATAGTTTACATGCTTTATGGCCATTATATCCTTAGTTGGTTTCGCCAGAGGTTTTATCTGAAAACAGAAGAATCAGAAAGGATGACGATGTAATTGACGATATTTATGGACCATAAGTGAACTTAACATTTCTTAACATTTAAGATATCGTGAGAAATATTGAAAATCCCTTCTGTAATCTAAAGATTGGAGAGAACTAGGCAGTAGTTTTAGCAAAAATTGCAGCGTAGAACTTAAATCAACGAGACCAAAAAAAAAAAAAAAGATTGCTACCCATGTTGGCTCTAGGCCTTTAATGTCCTAAAACATTATGGCATTTTTATGGAAATGGTACTAGTAAAGGGAGAAGAATGACGGTGTCAATTGATTTAACTAAAGGTGTTAATTGATCATAGATGACTTCTAGAAAGGAAAGCAGAAGGGAAGAAAAACAGAGAACTAGAGAAGTCTAAGAATAGAGAGTCCTAATAGAATCAGATCTGCCCTCCTATACCTTTGACCACCATAAAAGGAATTTGAGGATAAGCCAGTCTGAGTTTTCAATCCACCTCCGAAGCATTGGAAAGATAAACAAAGCAACCGCCAGTGTATTAAGACTGAGATATACCACCACAGCTACGAGGTATTTAGGAGGGCATAATATCCATGAGCATAACAGAAGCTCTGGAGTGCGACAATTGTGTGCATAATATAAAGACAACATACCTTCTGAATTACACGATAAATAGGTGTTACAACCTTCCTCAGAAAGGCCTCATCATCTCCACCATAGGAGGGCTTAATATTTTCTCCGTAATAATCTTGACATTTCAGTGAGCAGGCCATGGAGTTCGTATGCCATCTGAAAGGACAAAGACGTCATTATTAGCAATTAAATCAGTGGAAGGCAAATGAGGTAGATTTATGATGAAATTATTTGTACATACATTGTGGAAGATTTAACATAGACATTGTGGCCTGACCCCCGATAAGAAGATACAGACCCATATAAAGTATCTTTCTCTGCTGAATTTCTTGCTGAGATTGAGGAAGACTACATGGAGCAAAATTTGTGGATTTCGGTATGACGAACTATATGCCTGTGAACAGATCCAAAGATTCAACAAGCAGTGTTAATGCAGAAACTATCACTCAACGAAAACTGTGCTTTCGTCCTAGAAATCTGCACCGAAAATTGTGATCGAGTAAGAGGAGAAGCGAGGAGGCAACTGCAGCTGTTGATCAATCTTCGACCACCCACCACTCGCTGTCGCCGTCTCCGCCACAATTAATATATTAAAAATACAATTAATTGAGATGATGTAAACAAAAAAATTAGAAAGTACCTCAAATCGTGAGATGAGGTATGTGAGAAAGTTTGTCTTTTTGGATTTCTTGTTTAAGAACATCACACTTCCGTATATCCAACTCTTGAAGTCTGGTGGTGATGGGTGGCGACAGTAAATGGTACGGCAATGTCTTCAACTTTGGGCACCGGAAGATCCAGAGTACTTGAAGTGATGACATAATTGTAATAGTCTTATTATTAATTCTCTCTATTAACCACTCGTCGATATCTTCCCATTCTTCCCATTCTCCAAATTCTGAAAATGTCAGTTTCTTCAATTTTGGAAATGATAGGAAGGATGTTGATGCATCTTTTTCTTTTTCTATTCCCATAAATTCAACACCCACTCTTTTCACTCCCATTCCATATAAGAATAGCTCTTCTAAGCATGGTAATTTCCCCAATGGAGGCAATTCCTCATAATTTGTACTTTGTATGTGAAGCACTTTGAGTAGATTCAGTGACATTAAACGGTACGGGAATGTCTTCAACTTTGGGCAGTAGTGGATACCGACTTTTTGAAGTGATGACATAATTGTAATAGTCTTATTATTAATTCTCTCCGTCAACCACTCATCAATATCATCCCACTCTTTCCATTCCGTAAATCCCCCGAATGAAAGTATCTTCAATTTTGGAAATGATAGGAAGGATGTTGATGCATCTTTTTCTTTTTCTATTCCCATAAATTCAACACCCACTCTTTTCACACTCATATCGTTTAGTTCTAGCTCTTCAAGGCACGGCAACTTACCCAATGGAGGCAATTTCTCATATTCTGGACATTTATTAATCCTAAGCACTTTGAGTAGATTCAGTGACATTAAACGGTACGGGAATGTCTTCAACTTTCAGCAATAATAGATATCGAGTTGTTGAAGTGATGACATAATTGTAATTGTCTTATTATTAATTCTCTCCATCAACCACTCATCAATATCATCCCACTCTTCCCATTCATCAAACCATTGAAAAGAAAGTTTCTTCAATTTTGGAAATGATAGGAAGGATGTTGATGAATCTTTTTCTTTTTCTATTCCCATAAATTCAACACCCACTCTTTTCACACTCATTTCTCTTAGGACTAGCTCTTCAAGGCACGATAACTTACCCAATGGAGGCAATTCTTCACAATTTTCACAGCTTTCAATCATAAGTTCCTTAGGTAGATTTAGCTTTATCATCCAACTTGGGAACAACGTCTTACCTTTATAATTTTCTATGCTTAATATTTCCAAATCCAAAGGTGGCTCCAAAGCTTCAAGTACCTCTTCCTCATCTTTCATCCTACTATCTTCGTCAACCGTCTCTTCCTCATCTATGTATAATTTTTCCATATCCGAAGGTGACTCTAAAGCTTTAGGTAACTCTTCCTCATCTTCTCCCACATCATCTTTATCTTCTTGGACATCATCTCTATCAAAACTCAAACTCAATTCGGTGATGTTTTTTCTTCTTCTTAAGTTGTGCTTTTCTAGCCTTTTCTAGCTTTCTCACATTTCCCAACCCTCTTATCTCCAATCTTCCTCTAAGATTATTCAACTTCTCCATTTCAACAATTGAAAATGATTCACCCTTATTCACACTTATGATTAAACAAGTCAATCTTCTGAGATGCCATAAATTTCCTATTCCTTTAGGAAGATATACTATATTCTCACAATTATCAAAATCCAAATACATCAAGTTGATTAGTTTCCTAATCCCTTGAGGCAATTCTACCAAATTATCGCAATTCTCAAGAATTAATGTTTGCAAATTATAACACTCACACAAAGTCTCAGGTAACTTCTCTAGATTTGCATTGCGAGACAAGTCAAGCCACCTGAGATGAATTAATTTTTTTATCGAAGATGGAATTTCTTTAATGTCACAACTACTAAGATCTAAGGTCCTTAGACAAGTCAAATGATCAAATATATCCTTAAGTTCAACAAAAATCCGTGATGATTCATACCTAATGAATTGAATGATCAAACTGCGTAATTTGATGAGACCATAAACAGACACAGGGAATGAAGCATCATTTTCAATCGTCAAAGCCAAATGACGAACATTTGCATCTGCATGTAAAGAGTTTCCATTCAACTCTGTATCTTTGAGGACTTCTATATTCAAGCACTCATTTTTTGTAAATGTTTGGGCTAGATCACTCACCATGTCATGCAACACATAACAATCTTTACGATAGGAAAAAATTTGGAGCAAAGATCGTGCAGCTAAATTTTTGAAATAAGTCTCATCAATCATCTCTAAATCTTCATCTTCTTTTGCTTTTAAATAACCTTGAGCCATCCACATCATAATCAATCTTCTTCTTTCAATTCTAGAATCTTTGGGAAAGATAGCACAATATTTAAAACATTGCTTTAATGGTAATGGCAAATCATAATAACTAAGTTTCAAAGGACCCAAGATATCTTCATCTTCCCATTCTTTTTTTTCCAAGACTCTCAAGTCTCAACCATTCTTTTTTAAATTTCTTAAAGCGTAGGAGACCTCCTAAGGTGATAGCAACAAAAGGCAAACCCTTGCACTTATCAGCAATTCTCTTACCAATGCTCTCCAAGTCTTGACAATCCCCTACAATTTGACTAATTATTGACCAACATCCCTCGGAAGTCAAAAGTCCAACATTATGTATACTGTCAGTATTACACCCCATGACTTCAGCAACTCTTTTCTTACGTGTTGTTATTAGAATTGTACTTCCCGACAAACCACACTTGAAAAGTTTTTCCAATTCTTCCCATTTTTTACTATCTTCATTCCAGACATCATCTAAAACAAGCAAAAATCTTTTCTCGTCGAGAATACCTCTTATTTCTTTAAATACATTATCTAATTCTTTGGAATCATGACGGGGAGAATCATCAAGAGATTTAAGAATTGCTTTTGCAAATTTCATCAAAAGGCTCTGAAACGCAAACCCATATCTTCTTATGAAAATGTTTTTCGATCTCGCTGTCATTATAAACTAATTGAGCTAATGTGGTTTTTCCAATTCCTCCCAACCCTACAAGGGAGATAATTTGGGGACTAGATTTGGCCTCAAGTACCTTTCTTTTGACTTCATCTTTTTCTTCATCTCTACCTTTTACTTTTTCTATATTGACGAAAGATGTAGTCATATGTCTCTCAATATGTTTTTCAGTTTTTTGGGACGAAGAAAGTTGGTACCTATCTTTATCAGCTGCAATGTCGTCTAGTCTTTGTTGAATTTCTCTTATTTTTCGAGCAACTACGTGACGAAGACCAACATCACGCTTAATAAAGGAGAAGCAACGACAAAAAGAGAGTACCTTGTGCTTGAGGTGAGTTTGATTGGAACCCGAAGAGTGGTGTTGATTCTGGAATTGTGATGTTTGAATCCAGGTCATCCACTCATCTATCACATCATCCATGTCGTAAGAAACAGCTTTGAGATTGAACAGCCAGTTCTCGACAGAAGCCTCCTTCAGTTGTCGTTCCTCTGCATCATCTAGGACGGCCTTAACGGAGTTAAAATTGCTCACGAGTTTCTTAACTTCAACGTTAACTCCAGTCACCAACTTCACCTCTTCTTTTATGGAACTAAGGAGCATGGAGGTTAGGTTCTCCACCACAGCAGAAATAATAGCGTCAACCATTTTCAGGGATCAAAGGGTAAGCAAAAGGATTAGAGAATTTGATGGAAGTAGTTATAACTTGACAATGGTAGTGAGGAGGTAGAGATGGGTAATTCAGTATTTATAGAGCTGTGAGGATGTTTGATTTTATTACTTTCTCTGCAACTTTGCGTGTGGTTAGGCGAAAAGAATTGAACTTTGCTTCTTGTTGAAAGCTAATTGGATGCTTCCGAATCCGATCCTTTTTAAGTGATGAAGGAAATGGATAAACAACTTTCATGTTATTCTCCCTCTCGCAAGTTTCATTCAACACATTGCGTGTAGTTAAGAGAAAGGGATAGTTGAGGGCATTAAGAATTAAACTTTGCTCTTCTTCTTTTCTTTTTACGTTCTCTCACAACTTTCATCGAACACTTTGCTTCTTGTAGAAAGCGAATTGGATGCTTCCGTGAGTATGGATTTTCATCGAACACTTTGCTTATTGTTGAACGAAATGGTAAACAGAAATGGACACTTCTGTAAACTTAGAAGAATCTGGAAATCAACTATGATGATTGAGATGATAAAAGCAAAAAAAGATGTGATCTTTTTGGGCAAGTGTCAAGAAATGGTGTCTTTTCCGCTTTAAGCAAGTGTCCAACGAAAAAGGAAGCCCTCTGGGCATTTCAATTGGCATCTTCCCTAACTTTCCCGAGAGACTGAAGAAAAATTGACAGTGAAGAAGAGTTTTAGTTTTTGCTGGTCCTAATCATTTTCACTCCCAAAGCTTCTGCAGAACGTAAACCTTAAGGCAAAAAATAGAAAACTGAATTGTGGTAATTCTGATTGTCTGTGTGTATATTTATCTTTAAATCCTTGCAACCGACTTAGTGACCAATGGTTCAATGAGGCCATCTTTATGTACAATTTTATTCTTGAATAATATTTATTTATATTTTATATAATATTTAACGATTCTGCAAATCTATAAGAAATTGAATATATAAATATTATAATTTCAGCTTTTAAATAGGAAGTTAAAAATCTAATTTTGGTCATTGAATTGAATCACTAAATATTATGGAAAGTTTTTTCAAAGTGTTTGTAGATATAAAATTTTGATCATTTAAATTTATAAAAGATCAAAATTTTATAATTTTGATCTTTTACTTCTTTGAAATATTATTTAATTATTGTATAGCTTTTTATTATAGTTTATATTTATATATCTGAAATAATGTTGTACTAAGACTTAAAAATTTTAATAAGAATAAACGATATGATCCTCATGTAATCGGATCATGATTACCAAGCCTAATGCTTTCAACAATCAACGATTCCTTACTTAGGAACTGAATTAGACACTAGCACTATTTCTTTTTTTGTTTTGAAAAGATACTAGCACTATTTCTTTCTTTTTTTTTTTTCTGAAGTACATGTCCATTTCATTATTGGAAAGGAATGAAATAGAGAAGATGAGAGAAATACAGAAATGAAGGCTTCAAATTTCTATCAATTGTAGTAGTGAACTGATCATTTCATAACATAAAAGTGACACAAACCCTTCTTGTGAAATATAAAAAAGTTAATCATCATTCGTATTTTCTTTTTCTTTTTTCTTTTTTGCATGCATCTGTTGAAGAAACCATACTCCTGTTTCAATTACTCAAGCCTTTCAGTTCTCCAATTTCTGCTGTCTTTTTTGTGGTCACAAAGTATACAAATCTAGAGCCTCCAACATATATTTCTCCTTTTTTGTCCTTTTCTATTTGTCTTTCTTCCCATCTGAAAGGATTCGTTGGATCTGAAGGCCTCTGCTTAAAGCTTGGTTGAAAGACAAGTCTGGTTTGGAACTCAGAGATAATAGGGAACCAGGCCAAAACTGCCACTGGTGCGAAGATGACCAGACCCATCATGTACTAGTACCCTCTGGCTAAAGCTTTCACAGAACTCCACATTTTCCAAGCTTGTGCGATCTGATGATTATAACACCATACATGTGTTTGTTATGTTACCAACTGAAGAACTAAGTCTCTATCTTTTTCATCATATTTTCTGCAAAGTTTAAGATTCCAATTCAACATCAGAGGGAGAAAAAATTAGAGATTTTGGTTTAAATAGTAGTGTTCATGTACCTGCAGAATTGCCCAACTAGTTGGAAAAAGGCAACACTTAACTTCTTCCTACCTATGGAAACTATCTGCAGCTATATGTAAATATATATGCGCTTGTCAGATAACCATTATCGGAAATGACTGTTTTTATGCAACGTTATTATTTTCCAAGTTTAATAACTAACCTTTAAAATGACCATCAGAGCAACAATGACAAGCCAGGATATACCATAAACCTAAAATAACAAAGAAATGTGGAGTCCTGTAAGGCAGAATAATCAACATTCTCACATTCATATATTTTGGGGGACTCAACTAATTTAGTAAATATACAAGAACATGATAATGATTCATATTAACATAATCATTATGATTCATATTAACTAACTTATTCTTAATCATAATCATGTGAATATGATTATGATTCATATTAACATAATCATTATGATTCATACAAGTTATTTATTGGTGGAAGTAATTCATTAATTATGATAGATACTAAATAACTACTAAAATGATGATTGTCAAGTTCTTGTTTCTATTGTCTAAATCATCTCATGCAGTCTATCATTATTTGTTCTTTTCTTTTTATTATTTTATCGTTGGAAAAACAAAATTCGTAGGAACCATAAAATTGGCCAAAAATGGCATTGACATTTTAACACACTTAAGATATTGCTGACAAGTAAAAACCCATATACTTACAATGATGCTCCGGCTTCAGCCAAAATAGCTTTGCTTGGTGGCCTTTAGGTGATAAACCATCCCGTATTGAAAGATAAAGAAACGAAACGGAAGAACAATCTCCCAGAAATGTCCTACAAAGCCAGTGTATTGCAAGTGTTCCATTTCCTCTTCCCACCATGACTCCCAGCTCTTGTTTGCTGGTACACCTATACCACCACTGTTGTTAATCCATTTGGCCCAACATCCCAATCATCCACAATCTTCTTCCACTCAAATCCTGATGGGTTAAAGATAAATTAAAGGAGCAAACAACCAAGAAACCACCAAGAACCACATCGAGAATGTGAGAAGCATATAGGATGTTGAATCAACAGCTGCTTTCCCATATACCAAATAACATATAAGCGATATCATGACCTCTAACCCTTTTGTTGATTTTTTTATGTATAGAAAAGATATATGGAGAAGGTTCTCAATTATTTCATATCAGCTTTGAGTTTAAATAGCTGAAAAGTTAACAATAATCTAGAAAAATAAGCTATCCTAATCATGATCCCTAAGAATCACATAACAGATAACAATCCCTTTATAATAGGATTACATATTGACTTGGACTTTTATTTAAAATGAAAAACATAACAATCACATGCATAAATTTAAAGCAAATATTCTAACACTCCTCCTTGCTTTAAAGTTTGCAAAGCTTTAATGTCAAAATAATTCATCCTTCTCATGTTGATCGTTTATTGCTTGATTGGCTTCTTTCACATTTTGTTGCGCGTCACATATCCTTTCAATATGTCCTAATTGACCACACTTGTTGCATCTTACATCTGGTCTCCACCAACACTTGTGTTCTGGATGATTTGTTTTCTTACAATATGAACATGGTGGAAAACTTTGAGCATTGTTGTTATTAATCCTCCTTTTGTTGTATGATTTTACTGGAAAAGCGCCTTCCACAATTCCTTCTTGCCTCATGAGTCTCCTTTGTTCTTGTGCCTGTAATGCACTTAACAATTCTGCCAAACTGATTTTTGCCAAATCCTTTGAGTTTTCGAGTGATGAAATTGTAGCCTCAAATCTTTCTGGAATGGTTATTAGAATTTTTTGAACTATTCTAGAATCATCAAAATTAGAACCAAGAAATCTTACGTTATTGACAATGGCAATGAACCTATCGGAGTAATCTTTGATCGTTTCTGACTCCTTCATTTTTTGTATCTCAAATTCTCTAATTAAGTTGAGCATTTGCATTCCTTTGATTCTTTCATTCCCTGCATATTCTTCTTTTAAGAAATCCCAAATTTCTTTACTCGTCTTGAGCATCATAATTCTGGAAAAAATTGTTGGTGTGACTCCAGAAAACAAGCAAGCTTTTGCTTTGGATTTCCTTTGTTTCTTTTCTTTGTAGATTTTGATTTGGGCCACCGTTGGATTTGTAGGCAACTCCGGAACGTCGTAGTCTTCATCTACAGCTTCCCACAAGTCATTCGCTTCAAGAAAGACTTCCATTCGAACAGCCTAACTTAGATAATTTCTTCCATCAAACACTGGCAAAGTAATGGCAGTGAACGATGATTCTGAATCCATTGTTGTGTGGTTTTGATTTGTGTTGTGGGAAAGCGTAGAATGAGTTATGGGTTATGGTTATAGGTTATGGTTATAGGTTTGTAAGTTTAGAGGTCCCTTAAGATCAAGAGAGCTCTGATACCAATTGTTGATTTTTTTATGTATAGAAAAGATATATGGAGAAGGTTCTCAATTATTTCATATCAACTTTGAGTTTAAATAGCTGAAAAAGTTAACAATAATCTAGAAAAATAAGCTATCCTAATCATGATCCCTAAGAATCACATAACAGATAACAATCCATTTATAATAGGATTACATATTAACTTGGACTTTTATTTAAAATAAAAAACATAACAATCACATGCATAAATTTAAAGCAAATATTCTAACACCTTTCACAAAGTGGATCCTTGAGTACATCCTATGTAGTTCTCTGCAAATTTCTCATGTCGGGCCACAAAATCACGCCCAGTGGCTTTGTATTTTGCACCACCGTGCAGGATGGTAAGTCCAAAATAGTGAGCTCTTGTCCCAAGGGAAAACGTGAAAAAGACTGCAGAAAGCTGAAGCTGCATGATGCTTATGTCACCTATTGCTCTCCGAAACCCTCTCTCTAGTCCCATTTCCATAACCAAGGGTAAGGCCATCAAAAGACCAATCTGAACAAGGGACTGGGAAGCCATGGCTGATTTCAACGGATTATTCCCCCTACTCCTTGCTACCTTGATTATAGAACCCTCCAAGCCACTTAACGACAAGTAAAGTTTGCCATACGAGTAAGCATAAAGTGTAAGGACAACCAACTGCATGATAATGGTAACAAAGTTTTCTTAGTAAAATCTTCCAAGCATGTAAAAAGAGCCGAGCGACAGAAGATACATATCAAAAAGTTGGGATTATCATTTCAATCATGGTTGATCAGTATTGCATTAATTATTTTTATATATAATAAAATATTAGGATTGTAGGATTAATTTCGGTTAGATCACTAACCTTAATGCGGAAGCGAATAGATCTTTATGTTGTCTTCTGCCTACGTGAGTCCAATCTCACGAACAACGTCTTATCGATGGCTACTAGAGTCACCGTAAAATTCACACTTTAAATCTTGCAAAACACCGATGGCTAATCTGTGAGAGGAATTGATATGTTGGAAGTAGGATTTCCTCCTTTCCTTATTCCCCTTCGTTCACGTTTAAACAAATTAAATAGAGCGTTTCCATGCGTTATTTCCTCAATCGCTACTAAACGGAACGCAACTCTTCAAGTTGATATCGTGGCGTTCAAGAAAATACAACATCTCCCACTCGGCCACACAAGCCATGTCATCACAAATCGATTCATACCATTCTATTTCTCACGTTTCATACAAGAAATAAGGTGTGCGACCAAAATTAACTAGTGTTATATTAAGTCACCATCTAACTAACATAACACTTTCATAATAACGATACCCCAAATCATCCGAGATCATCACCAATAGCATACTTCCCTTATGCTACAACAATGTTATCAAATTATATATACTATATAATTGCCGGGCTAATATGGTGAAGACGGAAGGATTATTCCTTGACACATGTGGTATTCCATCTTAGCTTGATTGCTTTCCTAATATATTTATTTGGATTGTATATATCTTAGCCCTTGAAAAAATATTAAAGTAGCGACACCAAAGCCTTGACTTCATAACACAGTTCTGAGTCAAAGGGCATCATACAGACATAAATGTCTATAGGGGTCACACAGTGATAAAAACAAAAAGGAAGCTAATTATCACTCCAGGAAAAGGTCGTTATATAGCACACACAATATAAGATGTGTGTCATGGTATAGCTCCCACTGTCTGGGATACGTCACTATTATATACCATGCGAATCATAAGTCTAGATCTTACCCAAAATCTAACTCGAGCCACTTGATCAACACACTCAGTGCTTGACCTGGCACTCGTGAATCGGCTAAAATTTTAATGTAAAATAGTGTATATTTCACATTTGACTTATCAAATTTTCATCTTAGACATACTAAGGCGACTATATAATTCAATCATTAATCATCATATAACACAAATATGGAGATAACCCAATATTATATACACTCAATGTTAATATGGTTAAGTCTCATCCTATATGCTACGCAAGCATCAGGGCGATTACCTGTGTGACAAGGTCAATCATAAGTCAGGTGACGATTTAATATGCCCAACCACGCAATCGTATATAAATGAACTTTAAAAAAAAACAAAAAGATATATTCCATAAATGTTCAATACAAAAGGGGAAAAAATATGTCCATCACAAGAACAAGATAGACCTGAACATCTAAACCCTACGCAAACCTAGACTCATCACATGAGCTTTGAAAGAATCTCTAGGTATAGGTTTAGTCATGGGATCAGCAATCATCTTGTTAGTAGATATATACTTCATGACAATCTCTTTTCTTTTAATAGCATCGCGGATAAAATGGTAACGCCTTTTGATATGCTTGGTCTTCCCATGAAATTTCGGATCCTTCGCATACTGGATAGCAGCAGTGTTATCACAAAGCATTTCAACAGGCTCATTAACTCTCGGAGTGAGGTCGAGAGCCTGAAGAAAGCTTCGCAACCAAATTGCCTCTTGCACAGCGAGACAGCTAGCAACATACTCTGCTTCCATGGTCGATAAAGCAATGCAATCCTGCTTCTTACTGCACCATGATATGGCCCCTCCACTAAGGACAAAAACATATCCTGAGGTTGACTTGGACTCATCCTGATCACCACCCCAATCAGCATCCGAATATCCTCTTAACCTTAAGTCGCCACCCTGGTAGCAGAGGACTAGATCACTTGTACCACGAAGGTAGCGCAAGATTCTCTTGACAGCTTGCCAATGAGCAGGTCCAGGGTTACTCTGGTAGCGACTTACCAGGCTAACCGCAAAGCATATGTCTGGCCTTGTACATAACATGGCATACATCAGACTTCCTATGGCACTTGCATAAGGAACCATGCTCATTTTCTTCTTATCGTTATCTGTTTTTGGGCATTGATCAAGGCTTAAGGTTAGACCCTTCTCAACAGGAGTGTCAACAGGTTTAGAATAGTGCATTCTAAAACGTTCCAATACTTTGTTGATGTATGCTTCTTGACACAAACCAAGAAGCTTTTTGGAACGATTTCTCACTATTTCCACGCCTAGGACATACCTGGCTTCACCCATATCCTTCATCTCAAAGACAGAGGATAGCCCATTGTTTAGTGGCATTAATCATCTCCAAATTGTTTCCAGCCAATAGTATGTCATCAACGTATAATGAAAGAAACATAATTCCTTCTGTAGTTTTCTTGACATACACACAATGGTCTTCATCCACCATGGATAAGCCAAACGACGTAATGGCTTCATGGAATCTGAAGTACCATGCTCTAGAAGATTGCTTAAGACCATATATCGATCTCTTAAGACGACAAACTTTATCCTCTTGACCTTTTGAGACAAACCCAATAGGTTGATCCATATATATCTCTTCCTCAAGACTACCATTGAGGAAAGCAGTCTTTACGTCCATTTGAAATAGCTCTAAGTCCAAATGGGCAACTAGGGCTAGAAGCAAGCGAATTGAGGAAAATCTTACCACAGGGGAAAAAGTTTCCTCATAGTCTATTCCCATAATTTGGGTAAAACCTTTCGCTACCAATCGGGCCTTGAATTTGTCAATTGAACCATCCGCCCTACGTTTAATCTTGAAAATCCACTTATTTCCAATTGATTTACGTTTGGGTGGAAGATCAACAAGTTCCCAAACCTTATTTCTTGCCATTGAGTCCATCTCATCCCTCATGGCATCCATCCATTCTTGATAATTTGGTGAATCAATAGCCTCTTGAAAAGAGGCGGGTTCCTCTATTTCCAAAGAAGTGCATAAGAAAATTTCCTCTTCAATTGGGAAAAACCGTCGAGGAATTCTTCCACGCTCACTCCTTCTAATACAAGGACCCTCATTGTTTGCTTGTTCAGATGAAGAATCTCTCCCACTTTCCCTCTGAGGTGTGGGACTCTGAACATTTGGACTGATCTCACGTTCAGGGACTAATGGTTGAGGACTAACCTCATGTTCATTTGGATTCTCATCAATAAGCAAGTTTCCACCTTCTAAGGTGGTAGGACTACTCACACCAGCTACTTCATTTGGAGGAGCTGGGATATTATCTTTGGTAATTGTCGGAATTCTTAAATCCCCCACCTCACCATTTGGATGTTCGCCAAACATCACATACCCTTTGGAATGTTCGGGGTACCTAATGAACACCATTTTAGTAGCTCTTGGACCAAGTTTTCCATGTTTATGGGTTAGGTTATGTACATAGCCAGCCAACCCCATGGACGTAAATGGTCCAAAATGGCTTCTTCCATTCCATAACTCATATGGAGTGGTGGATATACTTTACTTGGCACGCGGTTAAGGATATAGGTCGTCAGTAAGCAACGATCGCCCAAAAACTAATCGGAAGACTAGCTTTGAGCCATCATTGACCTAACCATATCAAGTAAAGTTCGATTCCTCCGTTCGCAACACCATTTTGTTGGAGAGTACGAGGAATCGTGAGTTATCTACGATACCTTTTTCCTCACAAAACTCTTTGAACAAATCGAGAGATATTCACGTCCACGATCGGTTCGAGAGTCTTGACTCTTCGCTCCGTTTGGGTTTCAACTTCCGCCACAAAGCGTTTAAACATATTGAGTGCTTCATGACGATGAGATAGTAGGTACACATATCCATATCGTGAATAATCGTCAATAAAGGTGAGGAAATATAAAGCACCATGACGAGCTTTGACACTTAAAGGTCCACATATGTCGAAATGAATTATTTCTAAGGGACTTAATGCTCTTAAAGCCTTACCAAAAGGCTTCATACTCGCTTTGCCAGCTAAGCATGGCTCACACTTAGGTATCTTGACCTTAGTGAGCCGGTCTAAAAGACCTTCTTTAGCTAGTCGGTTCATTCTATCCTGGCCAATATGACCAAGTCTAGCATGCCATTTAACAGATTCAGAATCAAGATCACAATTAACAACTAAGGCAAGTGATGAATTATTATAAACATCATCCAAATCAAGAACAAAGAAACCATCTCTTAAAGATCCACGACCGAAAACATGACCATTATATAAAATCTCTAAACAACTAGAATGAAAACTGAAACAGAATCCAAGTTTTAATAAAGAAACTACTGAAACTAAACAGCTTCGCACCCCAGGTGCATAGAGAGTATCATGAAGAAGTAACGTATTCCCTCCATGCAATTTGAGCTGATAGGTCCCAATTCCGAGGACATCTTCCTCGCTGCCATTCCCTAAGGCGACAGTTTGTGAACCCACCGGATATCGATGAAAGTCCACATAACCAGCTCTATCTCGAACTACGTGCTTGGTTGCTCCCGAATCTACAATCCAATTTGGAAAGGAGTTAGCAACTAATGCATGGGAACAAACGTATAGTTCGATTGAATCAGTGAAAGTAGATACCTTCTTTGGCTCAGACAATCCGAGCAAAGTGACCTTTGTTTTCTGATTGTAACACTTGATCGTGCTACTTTATTCTCTCCATGACCCTTGGCCTTTTCACGCTTTACCACACCACCTTTTGGTCCGAATGTTGAGAATGACGTTTACCTTTCTTACTTTTGTTTACCTCGATTATTCTTATTACCTTTGTGCTTTACCACTTTGGTAACAAGAGCAACATTCGAGTAACCAAGAACCTTCAAACGTTCTTCCTCCATTTCGAGGTGCCTTGAAATTTACGAGAAGGTTTTGATGTTCTCCTTATGAGTCATCAAGAGCTTAAAATTAGCCCAATGATCGGGTTTGCTTGGAATGGAGCGAATCACATTAAGAACTGTTCTTCTTGAAATTTCACGCCCACTGACTTTTAGATCCCGAGCCATCGCACTCAAAGTGCGGAGATGCTCGGCAATAGTACGGCTTGAGTCAATCTCATATTGCATCCACTTTAAGTGCAAGGTACGAAGCCTCGTAGCGGATGTTTGACCGTACGTGATCTTGAGCTTTTCCCACATTTCTTTAGCAGTTTTGCAGGACTCAAATTCTCCAATGAGATCATCATGCATGCAATACAACATAGTATAGCGCGCCTTACGATCCCGTTTGGACCATTCCTTGTATGCGGTCAGATTTGTTTGATACTGGTCATTATCAATATCAATAGTCTCTTTAGGCTCAGTCATGTCATTGGTCAAGGTTTCCAAAACCTCACGCTCATTAAGAAGATACTGAACCTTCCTATGCCAGATGTCGTAATTAGTGCCATCCAGCTTCTCGTTGGTGGACAAATCACCAACCATACTTTTCGTTGCCATATCTTGAAGTATATATATAAAAAATAAGGACATTAGGGCACATATATGAATAATTAAATTATAAAAGAAACACCATCTATATCATAAGATCGAAAATTTTGCTAAGCTCATAATCATCACTTATGACATAAATTAGAAAATTTTATAATTTATAATTATTCACATGAAATATATTCCAAATATATATTCACATAGATACATATCATGTGTTAAACCAATTAACATAACCAATTGTAATGAAAAATATTATTATTATTATTATTTACTTTACATAAAACAAATTTATATAACAAATTATAATTCATTTTATGTAAAACACATTCACATATCAATAATGGATTAAATGAATGTAAAATAATAATAATAATAATATACATAATTTGAAGTGAAAATTAAATAAATGAATAAATGGACATACCAAAAAAAATTCACATCAAATTAATTTAGCAAAACAAATTTACCAAATTTTAAAATTAACCTTTTATACCACAAAGTTAATTTTCATGCCATAAATATATATAAAATATATATATAAAAGTCACACATGACCATGGCTTTAGGATTAAAAGAAAAAAAAACCCGTATACAAGGTTAATTTCTATGCCAAATATATATATACAAATATATATATATATATATCACACATGACTTAGCTTTAGCTTTTAAAGAAAAACTGTATATGTGTCTTTAAAGAAGCACTTGTACACATATTCTCGTAAAAAACCATACACTGACATGATAACATGACCTAACATTTAATTTAATATCATGTGGTTCAATTACCCATGTATCAGATGTGGTTCATATGCTCAGCAGGCGACCTTTAAAGCAAACGTGTACACTTATACAAGTAAAAAAAGGGATACACTGACAAGATCACATGAATAGCATTTAATGTCGCAGACTCTCATTTAAAGCCTATCTCTTTCTCTCTTCTTTAAAAGAAACAAAACCTTTCGTCTTCCTTCGCATTTCTTTTTCACAGACATACGACAGAAACTTTCATCTTCTGTTTAAAAAAAATTGTCATCGGTTCTGTTTCTGTCAAACGAAAAACAAACACCCATCCTTATCTCTGCCGCACTCCACCCTTCCCCACCTATCTGTGCTACCGCTGCGAGTCGAGGACGAAGATGGACCAATGTCCAGCCACCATGCTCGACGCCAAAAAGGAAAAACAAACACGACTCCACACAGAAGTCTTCACAGGCTTTTCGATTTCACACCGTCATCTCATAGATCGGTTGAAAGAGAGGCGAACGATGTCCACCAAGCCGTCAACGCCACTCAACAGGTGGTGCGTGACTCACACGCGCGGCCATGAGTGGCTATTTCTGTGGCAATTTCTGTTGTATCGCATAGATCGGCAGAAGAAATGGCCGACGGTGTCATTCACGCGGCCGACACTCACAATCAGTGGAGAGGTGCTTAAGATTGAGCGAGGTAGGTTTGAATACTTCTCTGAATGTAAATAATGTTACTGGATGCGATTGTTATCAGAAGAAAAATTCATGTGTGTTTTTAACAGATCATATATTTGATTACATAATCGTAACTCAATTAACAAACTAATTGATAATAACATAATAACAAACTGATTGTTAATAGAAAAACGAGGCAGAAGCTACAACATAACCTTGCTGTGATACCAATGTAGGATTAATTTCGGTTAGATCACTAACCTTAATGCGGAAGCGAATAGATCTTTATGTTGTCTTCTGCCTACGTGAGTCCAATCTCACGAACAACGTCTTATCAGTGGCTACTAGAGTCACCGTAAAAATTCACACTTTAAATCTTGCAAAACACCGATGGCTAATCTGTGAGAGGAATTGATATGTTGGAAGACTGGGATTTCCTCCTTTCCTTATTCCCCCTTCGTTCACGTTTAAACAAATTAAATAGAACGTTTCCATGCAGTTATTTCCTCAACTGCTACCAAACGGAACGCAACTCTTCAAGTTGATATCGTGGCCGTTCAAGAAAATACAACAAGGATAATTTAAGCAATATTGAGTATAATAATTTGAAAGTTCGCAAAACTGATCATCATGTAATCGGTATAGGTGTTCCAAGAATTACCGTTGAGCTACAATAAAATCCAATTGTTGTATAATAGCAGGACAACATGCGGAAGAAATCAAAGCGATGGCCTAAGCAGTAGATATCTCTGCTAAGGGTCTGCTCTCCATTACCACAGGCTACTTTTGCTTCAAACAGTGAGATCTGGTTGAGCCCTACATCGCGACCTTTTCCAACTTGGATGTACTCATGGTGAGTGATATTGCCTCGCCTTAGAGTTGAGTTGAAACCTATATAAGATGATGATGAATCACAGTGAAGAAAGAATATTTAATGTCAGTAGAAAATGAATGCTTCAACATGTTCGTGAGCTCTTTAACATTTGATAAGTGCATATTTGTCCAATATTTGTGTTTTAATTGTCCCCTTTTACTCCTCTTGATTGATTCAATTATTGGGACTTAACTTGATTTTATGTTTCCTTGTAGGAAATTATAACTTTTACGTGATGTTGGGAATTAGGAGTAAATCAGTGGCAATTAAAATGAAGGAGCCAGCAGCTCACGTAAGAGACGCACAAGTGGACCAATGAACACACAAAACACGCAAAAGAGAGGACAAGCACAAGAGCCAACGTTTTTAACGCAACAGTGGGAGGCGTTTGTCAATTAATCACTGCTAAAGAGATTAGAAGCAACACTGAAGGCAGCAAGACACGTGGAAAGCAACTAAATTTGGGAGACATTTAATTAAGGAATCACCAACAGTGAAGGGGAATTAAACACACAAGAAAAACATGACAGGGGCGTGAAGACTGGAAGCAATTAGTGGGCTGAATTGAAGACAGAGGCAGCACAAGCACGTGGGGGAACAAAAAAGAATAAGAAGTAGGTTTTTAATAAAGAGTTGGGCACAGTGGATAGCGGCAGTAACCAGGGGACGCAAGTGGGCGGCTTTGCTAATCCTTTTTGGAGATAAATCACGCAACATTAAAAGAAATAAGGAGAGGGCTGACGTGGAGGCCATCAAGAGGGGCCCACGGCAATTAAAAGACAAGGAAAAAAAACCTAGGAGAAGGATATAAGAGGCACACAGCCAAGTAGTAGGGAATTTTTGGGCTGGATCACGCACAAAGTCTGGCGGCTGTGGACGCGTGGCTGCGGCGAGAATTAGAGGAAAGGCTGGAAATTTGACTCTGGGATTGACACAGTGACGATACAAGGAGCAGCGACACTGGGAAATCTTTTGTTTTCTTTCTTTTCTTGATTATTCAGATTATGTTAATTAAGAATTTTGTTTTATTTAATTTCCGTATGAGTAGCTAATCTGTTTTAGTGGGAATTCCAATTATTATGCTTTGACTCGTGAGACTATTGTTCGATTATTTGGTTATAATATTCGCATCTTGTTTACGATTTATTGTCATTGTTTATTAATTGATTCGCGATTGAGGCTGATTGTAGAGTTAGTTAATTTACATATACCAACCGATTTACTTGGTGGAGTCTAACTGGGTGATTGGTGTGCGTGGCAATTGGCACTAGGGCATAATCTTATTCGATTTTGTGTGGAGGAACTTGCGATCTAACTAGATGAAGCATGAGTCGGTCGTAGTCGATTAGGGTTAGTGTTCTTTAGAATTTAATCTTTGTTAATTAATTGAATCTCGGAGAGAGTCTCGAAGGGTTATTAGTTAATTAGGGAATAGTCAAAGGAGTTTCTGCGACTATTCTAAAATTAAGAAAAACGAGGGAGCAGGAGGTAGTTGGTAACCATAGCTAACCTATTATTAAACCAAAGAAAATATTTGAGTCGATGATCGTGGTCTAAGCATAATTAGGAATTTCTGGCTAAGTATGCGTTTATTGAGTTTATCAATTTTATTTGCGTTCTTTGTTGGTTATTGTTTTATTAATTTCGTTAATCTTTTATCAGTTGTTATTTCAATTAGTAGTTTTAGTAGAAAACTCTAAACCCCCCATTTTAATTATTTTCATTCGTTCTTTGGCATTTAAATAGAATCAATTATTCCATTCTCTGTGGATCGACCCCATTTACCACTGTGCGCAATTTATTTTCGTTTGGTGTTTGGGATTTATTTTTGGTGGATTCGACACCCATCAAATTTTGGCGCCGTTGCCGGGGATTGGTAACTAATTGATTTTGTTTTGTTTTATGCCTAGGAACATTCGTACGGGAGATTCCATCTTGTATGACCCCGAGATCGAAAAGACTGCTAAGAGGCTGAGGAAGTTGAGCAAACTAAGGAAGAAGCAAGGAGAAGTTCGTGGATTACAGACCCCGGTTGAGTCGGACATTGAAGCGAGTACGAAGAGGAGATTGAAGTTGAGCAATGACCGATGGGAAGCTTAACCGTGACCACGCCGCAGGATATGGCTCTTAACAGAACTCTCTGGGACTTGGGTAGACCATCAAGCGCGCAAAGACCCATCGTGCATAGATTTTCCGTAACTTCAAGAAGGGTTCAATTGAAACCGGATTTATCCACTTTCGCCCACCTTCCGTGGTCCGGAAAACGAGGATCCGAATAAGCATCTGAAGGAATTTCACCTCGCTCGCACTTCCATGAAGCCCATGATGTCACGGAGGACCAAATTAAACCGAGCTTTTCCATTCTCGCCACGGGATGCGACTAAGGATTGGCTCTACTACTACCTCCGGGACAATCAACACTTGGGAAGGATGTCCCGACGGTTTCTAGAAAAATATTTCCCGGCATCCCGGCGACCAACATCGAGCGTGAAATATGTGGCATTAAGCGAAGGATTTAGAGAACCTCTACGAGTCTCGGGAGAGGTCAAGAGAATTTTAGCAAGCGCCCACAAGATGGCATATCCGAGCAATTGATCATCCAAGATTTCTACGAGGGCGATTCCAATGGGCGTAGAATGATGGACGCCGCAAGTGGTGGGGCCATTGTCAAAGACCCCAGTGAAGCCCGGAGTTGATATCAACCATGGCAAAGAAACTCTCAAAGAATTGATTGCTCGACAAGATATACCGCGAAGGGTGAATGAGGTAAATGTTACTTCTCTCAATGAAGTCAAATCTTTGCTAACAACTTTGGTCGAGAAATTGAATGTAGGTACTCCTCCACTGCGAGGCGTGTGGTATCTGCACCAGCCTAGCTCACCCAACCGATCGTGCCCAACACTCCACGATGAGACAGGAGAATGTGAATGCTATTGGGTTCCAACAGAGGCAGTTTGATCCCTATTCAAACACCTACAATCCCGGTTGGAGGAGCCACCCAAATTTCAGTTATGCTAACAACCCACCGAACCAACAAAACTTCTATCACGGACTACCATCACCACCATTCCCGCAGAGACTGGCTCAGAACAAGAAAGAAAAGGAGGATAAGAGCATCATGGAGTTGTTCCAAAAAGTTGAAGTAAACATCCCACTCCTCGAGGCCATTAAACAGGTTCCGCGCTACGCCAAATTCCTTAAGGAATTATGCACAAACAAGCGTAAGTTAACAGGTAATGAAAGGGTGAGTGTGGGGGAGAATGTTTCAGCTGTTTTACAGAGGAAACTACCTCCTAAGTGTTGCGACCAAGGTATGTTTTCCATTCCTTGCAAAATTGGGAATATTGATATAAGTAAGGCTATGTGTGACTTAGGAGCCTCTATTAATGTGATGCCTTTATCTGTTTATACCTCCCTGGGTCTTGGTCCATTAACTAGTACTGGAGTTATAATTCAATTGGCGGATCGATCGATTGTTTATCCTGAAGGTGTTTTAGAGGATGTGCTAGTTCAAGTCAATGGATTAATTTTTCCTGCTGATTTCTTTGTTCTTGACATGGGAAATGATAGTTCATCTAATTCTTCTGATATCTTGTTAGGTAGGCCTTTCCTCAGTACAGCTAAGGCAAAGATAGATGTGCATAGTGGCTCATTGACTTTAGAGTTTGATGGTGAAGTGGTGAAATTCAATGTTTATGATGCCATGAAAGGGGCTGAAAATGTGTCTTATGTTTATAATGTTGATATCATTGAAGATTTGACTCATGAGGTTTTGCTTTAAATTATGATGATGAGTTGAGTTATGCTTTGTGTCATAGGATGTACATTGATGGAGCTAAGAGATTTACCGATCGGTTCAAGTTTCGATGATATACTTGATGAGGCCCCAAAGTTGGAGCTTAAAACGCTTCCGAGCATTTGAAATACACATATTTAGGTGACGGTGAGACCTACCGTTATCATATCCAAGATGCTCGACGACCGGAAGAGGAGAAACTAATTAGAGTGCTTCGAGAGTACAAGGAAGCAATTGGTGGGACCATTGCTTGATTTCCAACATCGAGATGAGGGTTAACATCAAACGAGGATCGTCGAGCCTAGGACGTTAAACCAGGCACTAATGGGAGGCAGCCCATATTTTTAAATTTTATTTTCTTTCTTTTCTTTTGCTTTGTTTTGTGTTCTTTTGTGTCGTTTGTTTTCTTCTTTCTTTGTTTTGATATTTTCCTTTCCTTCCTGTGTCTTTCGTGAGGTTGGCATTGGATCAATTCGGAGTTCTTGGATTACAGTTGGCGGAGTCCTTTATATGATCATATGTTGGCTCTCATCCTCACTGTACTAGCTATACCCTCTTGGTGGGATGCCTAAAAGAGATCACGATAAGCCCTCATCTTCTCTCCAGTATTCGTGGAAGTCCTCGGTTTACCTTTTATTTACTTTACGCTGAGGACAACGCATGATTTAAGTGTGGGAGGTGATTTATGCTTTTGAGATGCTTGTTGTTTTGTTTGATGCATTACTTGGGCTGTGCCCTCCATTGCCTTTTGGTATTTTTGGACTTTTAATTGTTGATGCCGTGGCGGACTTTAAAAAAAATCCTCTTTTGCTCCATTTTACTTGATGAATTGTTGTGCCTTAGGTAATGGTGAATTGTTTTAAAGGAGTCGAGAGTATGGTTGAGTCCTTGTTGTTTAATGTTAATTAAATGTTAATGATTTTGTCTATACGTTGAAGTTGCGGCCTGAGTTAATTGGTTAAAAAATTGTGTGATTAATCGGTGCCTTTCTTTGTCAGAGTCATGTTAAGCTTAGAAGTTGAGTTGGTATATGTGTTGAACTTTGGATTGATGTGGGAAATTATGGTGAGAAAGGGAATGAAGAATAAAAATAAAAAGGTGTTAGATTCGTTCCGCCAATCACCAAAGGTGGTTGTGAGCGAAGCCAAAAATCCGTCAAAAGGTTGGACGAGATTGAGTAACAGGCGACATTCATCACAAATGTTTGCGCCGCGTAAAAGGTCTCGGACAACCGCGTGTGAGGCAATTAACTACCTCCTCGATTACTCGAAAAAAATTTGCAAGCATCTGAGTAATTACGAGTAAGGCTAAAGCCACTTGGCGTTGTGATTGACTGAGTAACCGGGTGACATTCATCACAAATGTTTGCATTCGCGTAAAAAGGCCAATGACAATTCCAAGTAATTTACAGGTAAAAGCACCTAATCAATTAATTAAGATTAACCTGATCTTCCCATAACTACCACTTAGATTCGGAGTTCCTCGTATATATTAACCACGATAAGTGAAGTGTGATTCCTAGACTGATTGGTTTTAATTAAAATTGGTAATTCATGCATATGCTTCAATTTGATTTCAGGCTTGTGTCTTCTCGTGGGAAACTTGTTGCATTTATTTGACATTTCGTTGACATTGGGACAGATTGCACTCTCATTCCTAGTTTACATTACCTCTGTGCATGTTTCATTTATTGGAGCGGTTTTTTATTGTGTCTTAGTTTTCTTTTATGCTTGAGGGCAAGCATCGTCTAAGTGTGGGGAGATTTGATAAGTGCATATTTGTCCAATATTTGTGTTTTAATTGTCCCCTTTTACTCCTCTTGATTGATTCAATTATTGGGACTTAACTTGATTTTATGTTTCCTTGTAGGAAATTATAACTTTTACGTGATGTTGGGAATTAGGAGTAAATCGGTGGCAATTAAAATGAAGGAGCCAAGCAGCTCACGAAGAGACGCACAAGTGGACCAATGAACACACAAAACACGCAAAAGAGAGGACAAGCACAAGAGCCAACGTTTTTAACGCAATGATGGGGGCGTTTGTCAATTAATCATCGCTAAAGAGATTAGAAGCAACATGAAGGCAGAAGACACGTGGAAAGCAACTAAATTTGGGAGACATTTAATTAAGGAATCACCAACAGATGAAGGGAATTAAACACACAAGAAAAACATGACAGGCGTGAAGACCGGAAGCAATTAGTGGGCTGAATTGAAGGCAGAGGCAAGACAAGCACGTGGGGAACAAAAAGAATAAGAAGTAGGTTTTAATAAAGAGTTCAGCACGATGGATAGCGGCAGAACGGGGGACGCAAGTGGGCGGCTTTGCTAATCCTTTTTGGAGATAAATCACGCAACATTAAAAGAAATAACGAGAGGGCTGACGTGGAGGCCATCAAGAGGGGCCCACGGCAATTAAAAGACAAGGAAAAAAAACCTAGGAGAAGGATATAAGAGGCACACAGCCAAGTAGTAGGGAATTTTTTGGGCTGGATCACGCACAAAGTCTGGCGGCTGTGGACGCGTGGCTGCGGCGAGAATTAGAGGAAAGGCTGGAAATTTGACTCTGGGATCGACACAGTGACGATACAAGGAGCAGCGACACTGGGAAATCTTTTGTTTTCTTTCTTTTCTTGATTATTCAGATTATGTTAATTAAGAATTTTGTTTTATTTAATTTCCGTATGAGTAGCTAATCTGTTTTAGTCGGGGAATTCCAATTATTATGCTTTGACTCGTGAGACTATTGTTCTGATTATTTGGTTATAATATTCGCATCTTGTTTCGATTTATCGTCATTGTTTATTAATTGATTCGCGATTGAGGCCCGATTGTAGAGTTAGTTAATTTACATATAGCCAATCGATTTACTTGGTGGAGTCTAACTGGGTGATTGGTGTCTGTGGCAATTAGCACTAGGGCATAGTACTTGTGCGATTTTGTGTGGAGGAACTTGCGATCTAACTAGATGAAGCATGAGTCGCCATGTAGTCGATTAGGGTTAGTGTTTCTTTAGAATTTAATGTCATAATTAATCAATCTCGGAGAGAGTCTCGAAGGGTTATTAGTTAATTAGGGAATAGTCAAAGGAGTTTCGCGACTATTCTAAAATTAAGAAGAAACGAGGGAGCAGAGGTAGTTGGTAACCATAGCTAACCTATTATTAAACCAAAGAAAATATTTGAGTCGATGATCGTGGTCTAAGCATAATTAGGAATTTCTGGCTAGTATGCGTTTATTGAGTTTATCAATTTTATTTGCGTTCTTTGTTGGTTATTATTTTATTAATTTATGCTAATCTTTTATCAGTTGTTATTTCAATTAGTAGTTTTAGTAGAAAACTCTAAACCCCCCATTTTAATTATTTTCATTCATTCTTTGGCATTTAAATAGAATCAATTATTCCATTCTCTGTGGATCGACCCCATTTACCACTGTGCGTAATTTATTTTCGTTTGGTGTTTGGGATTTATTTTTGGTGGATTCGACACCCATCAAATTTTGGCGCCGTTGTCGGGGATTGGTAACTAATTGATTTTGTTTTGTTTTATGCCTAGGAACATTCGTACGGGAGATTCCATCTTGTATGACCCCGAGATCGAAAAGAGGCGCTAAGAGGTCGAGGAAGTTGAGCAAACTAAGGAAGAAGCAAGGAGAAGTTCGTGGATTCTGAGACCCGGTTGAGTCGGACATCAAACGGAGTACTGAAGAGGAGATTGAAGTTGAGCAATGACTGACGGAAGCTTAACCGTGACCACGCGCAGGATATGGCTCTTAACAGTAACTCTCGGGACTTGGGTAGACCATCAAGCGCAAAGACCCATCGTGCATAGATTTTCCGAACTTCAAGGGTTCAATTGAAACCGGACTTATCCACTTGCCGCCCACCTTCCGTGGTGCGGAAAACGAGGATCGAATAAGCATCTCAAGGAATTTCACCTCGTCGCACTTCCATGAAGCCCCGCAATGTCACGGAGGACCAAATTAAAGCGAGAGCTTTTCCATTCTCGCCACAGGATGCGCTAAGGATTGGCTCTACTACCTACCTCGGGGACAATCAACATTTGGGAAGGATGTCCCGACAGCTTAGAAAATATTTCCCAAAGATCCCGAGTACCAACATCAGCGTGAAATATGTGGCATTAAGCGAAGGATTCGAGAACCTCTACGAGTCTTGGGAGAGGTACAAGAGAATTTTAGCAAGCTGCCCACAAAGATGGCATATCTGAGCAATTGATCATCCAAGATTTCTACGAGGGTCCGATTCCAATGGAGCGTAGAATGATGGACCTTGCAAGTGGTGGGGCCATTGTCAAGAAGACCCCAGTGAAGCCCGGAGTTGATATCAACCATGGCAGCAAACTCTCAGCAATTCGGTGCTCGGCAAGATATACCGCGAAGGGTGAATGAGGTAAATGTTACTTCTCTCAATGAAGTCAAATCTTTGCTAACAACTTTGGTCGAGAAATTGAATGTAGGTACTCCTCCACCTGCGAGGGCGTGTGGTATCTGCACCAGCCTAGCTCACCCAACCGATGCGTGCCCAACACTCCACGATGAGACACCGGAGAATGTGAATGCTATTGGGTTCCAACAGAGGCAGTTTGATCCCTATTCAAACACCTACAATCCCGGTTGGAGGAGCCACCCAAATTTCAGTTATGCTAACAACCCACCGAACCAACAGAACTTCTATCACGGACTACCATCACCACCATTCCCGCAGAGACTGGCTCAGAACAAGAAAGAAAAGGAGGATAAGAGCATCATGGAGTTGTTCCAAAAAGTTGAAGTAAACATCCCACTCCTCGAGGCCATTAAACAGGTTCCGCGCTACGCCAAATTCCTTAAGGAATTATGCACAAACAAGCGTAAGTTAACAGGTAATGAAAGGGTGAGTGTGGGGGAGAATGTTTCAGCTGTCTTACAGAGGAAACTACCTCCTAAGTGTTGCGACCAAGGTATGTTTTCCATTCCTTGCAAAATTGGGAATATTGATATAAGTAAGGCTATGTGTGACTTAGGAGCCTCTATTAATGTGATGTCTTTATCTGTTTATACCTCCCTGGGTCTTGGTCCATTAACTAGTACTGGAGTTATAATTCAATTGGCGGATCGATCGATTGTTTATCCTGAAGGTGTTTTAGAGGATGTGCTAGTTCAAGTCAATGGATTAATTTTTCCTGCTGATTTCTTTGTTCTTGACATGGGAAATGATAGTTCATCTAATTCTTCTGATATCTTGTTAGGTAGGCCTTTCCTCAAGACAAATAAGGCAAAGATAGATGTGCATAGTGGCTCATTGACTTTAGAGTTTGATGGTGAAGTGGTGAAATTCAATGTTTATGATGCCATGAAAGGGCTGAAAATGTGTCTTGTGTTTATAATGTTGATATCATTGAAGATTTGACTCATGAGGTTTTTGCTTTAAATTATGATGATGAGTTGAGTTATGCTTTGTGTCATAGGATGTACATTGATGGAGCTAAGAGATTTACTTGATCGGTCTCAAGTTTCGATGATATACTTGATGAGGCCCCAAAGTGGAGCTTAAAACACTTCTGAGCATTTGAAATACACATATTTAGGTGACGGTGAGACCTACCGTTATCATATCCAAAGATGCTCGACGACCTGGAAGAGGAGAAACTAATTAGAGTGCTTCGAGAGTACAAGGAAGCAATTGGTGGGACCATTGCTGATTTCCAACATCGAGATGAGGGTTAACATCGAAACGAGGATCGTCGAGCCTAGGACGTTAAACCAGGGCGCTAATGGGAGGCAGCCCATATTTTTAAATTTTATTTTTCTTTCTTTTCTTTTGCTTTGTTTTGTGTTCTTTTTGTGTCGTTTGTTTTCTTTTTTCTTTGTTTTGATATTTTCCTTTCCTTCCCTGTGTCTTTCAGGAGGTTCGGCATTGAATCAATTCGGAGTTCTTGGATTACAGTTGGTGAGTCCTTTATATGATCATATGTTGGCTCTCATCCTCACTGTACTAGCTATACCCTCTTGGTGGGATGCCTAAAAGAGATCACGATAAGCCCTCATCTTCTCTCAGTGTGGAAGTCCTCGGTTTACCTTTTATTTACTTTTACGTTGAGGACAACGATGATTTAAGTGTGGGAGGTGATTTATGCTTTTGAGATGCTTGTTGTTTTGTTTGATGCATTACTTTGGGCTGTGCCTCCATTGCCTTTTTGGTATTTTGGACTTTTAATTGTTGATGCTGTATGGCGGACTTTAAAAAATCCTCTTTTGCTCCATTTTACTTGATGAATTGTTGTGCCTTAGGTAATGGTGGATTGTTTTAAAGGAGTCGAGTATGGTTGAGTCCCTTGTTGTTTAATGTTAATTAAATGTTAATGATTTTGTCCTATACGCTGAAGTCATGCGGCCTGAGTTAATTGGTTAAAAAAAATTGTGTGATTAATCGGTGCCTTTCTTGTCTAGAGTCATGTTAAGCTTAGAAGTTGAGTTGGTATATGTGTTGAACTTTTGATTGATGTGGGAAATTATGGTGAGAAAGGGAATGAAGAATAAAAATAAAAAGGTGTTAGATTCGTTCCGCCAATCACCAAAGGTGGTTGTGAGCGAAGCCAAAAATCCGTCAAAAGGTTGGACGAGATTGAGTAACCGGGCGACATTCATCACAAATGTTTGCGCTCGCGTAAAAAGGTCTCGGACAACTGACGTGTGAGGCAATTAACTACTCCTCTGATTACTCGAAAAAAAAAGATTTGCAAGCATCTGAGTAATTACGAGTAAGGCTAAAGCCACTTGGCGTTGTGATTGGTCGAGTAACGGGTGACATTCATCACAAATGTTTGCATTAGCGTAAAAGGCCAATGACAATTCCAAGTAATTTACAGGTAAAAGCACCTAATCAATTAATTAAGATTAACTGATCTCCCATAACTACCACTTAGATTCGAGTTCCTCGTATATATTAACCACGATAAGTGAAGTGTGATTCCTAGACCTGATTGGTTTTTAATTAAAATTCGGTAATTCATGCATATGCTTCAATTTGATTTCAGGCTTGTGTCTTCTCGTGTGGGAAACTTGTTGCATTTATTTGACATTTCGTTGACATTGGGACAGGATTGCACTCTCATTCCTAGTTTACATTACCTCTGTGCATGTTTCATTTATTGGAGCGGTTTTTTATTGTGTCTTAGTTTTCTTTTATGCTTGAGGGCAAGCATCGTCTAAGTGTGGGGAGATTTGATAAGTGCATATTTGTCCAATATTTGTGTTTTAATTGTCCCCTTTTACTCCTCTTGATTGATTCAATTATTGGGACTTAACTTGATTTTATGTTTCCTTGTAGGAAATTATAACTTTTACGTGATGTTGGGAATTAGGAGTAAATCAGTGGCAATTAAAATGAAGGAGCCAACAGCTCACGTAAGAGACGCACAAGTGGACCAATGAACACACAAAACACGCAAAAGAGAGGACAAGCACAAGAGCCAACGTTTTTAACGCAGCGATGGAGGCGTTTGTCAATTAATCTTCGCTAAAGAGATTAGAAGCAACACTCAAGGCAAGAAGACACGTGGAAAGCAACTAAATTTGGGAGACATTTAATTAAGGAATCACCAACAAGTGAAGGGAATTAAACACACAAGAAAAACATGACAGGGGCGTGAAGACTGGAAGCAATTAGTGGGCTGAATTGAAGACAGAGGCAGCACAAGCACGTGGGGGAACAAAAAAGAATAAGAAGTAGGTTTTTAATAAAGAGTTGGGCACAGTGGATAGCGGCAGTAACCAGGGGACGCAAGTGGGCGGCTTTGCTAATCCTTTTTGGAGATAAATCACGCAACATTAAAAGAAATAAGGAGAGGGCTGACGTGGAGGCCATCAAGAGGGGCCCACGGTGGTGGCGTGTCAAACCAACAAAAATAAATTCCTACTTTAGAACACTTAAGCGAGTAAAGTGGTGAATAGGGTCGAATCCACAGAGACCAGTGAAGTAATTATTTATTTGTGCGAAATCAAAAACAAAATAAAAATAATAAAAATAATAATAACGAAAACAATTAAAATGGGAATGATTGATTTTAGAAAACACGAAATCACACAAGAAGAAATTAAAAATAAGACTGAAAATAATATGAATAAAAACCTAGCCAAGGTACTCTCTCATTTGATACCGTAATTCGATCATAGACTCAAAAATATAAATTTCGTTCATTCCTATGGACAAAGTTATAGCAGACAGTGAACAGCACAAATCTACCAATCCATTCGTAATTATTCGATAATCCCGAGTAAAGCTCCGCAGATTATTTCCCTAACCAATTAGACTATTCCCGAGTAAAGCTCATGAGAATATAATCTATGGCAAAGAATAAATTCTAATGGACCTCGTCTTAGCCAATGTAATCGGACACCCGCAATCTATTTAGACTAAATTATTTAATCCCATTAACCTCTTAATTGAAATTAATTAGTCACTCGATGACAAAGAATCACGGATTAACTAATCTATTCGACGAGTTTATTATTAAGTCAATTAATTAACTGGCCACATTAATCAACAAACTCAACAATAATTAATCGCTCAAGCACAGAGATTAAACAAACATAAGAAATTCACGAAAACAATTAAACCACGAGAGTCTCACGAACTACATGCATCAAACGTCAAGTACCTTGTCTAAATTAAAAATTAGCCACACATAATTCTAATCTCTAACAATTAAAGCTGAAATTAACAAATAAAAATGGAGTTCAACGTTCACCGAAATCCTAAATCACGTTGAACTCAGTTGCTGTCGTCCCTAGCTTTCCTCTAGCGCTGATTTATTCCACTCTTTCGTCTCTTATGTCCTGGAGCGGATCGTGCTTTATTGTTTTTCTCCTCAGGCGCCGCCCGGTCCAGCGTCCCCGCTCCAGTGACTGCAGTAGTCCTCTTATTCCTCTTGAGTTGCCGTCCTCCTTTTTCAAAGTTAATAAAATATATATATCTCTCAAGCTTCTACTCACGAACCCCACCCTTCTCCACGTTAAATCCAATAGTCTCTTAAAGTTCTCCTCTTTTCAAGTTGTCGCGGACCCTTCTTCAATCCTCTAGGTTTCTTTTCTCTTCATTAAACAACGTGGGCCCATGACAATTAATGCTCCAATTCCTTAGGTTTTCTAATAAGTGGGCCCTCTCCATTTAATGCTCCACCCTTTAATTCCTTTTTATTCTAAAGTTGCCGTCAACCTCCTTTATGCCTCCACGTGACTTGCTTGATCGCCCACTACGTGCTTCCGGCCTAATTAATTGTCTGATTTATTTCTCTTGGTCAGTAGCTAATTGCTTGGACAATTAAAATATCTCTAACTTTCAGTCCAAATTGCGTCAACTTGAATTTAGTCACCTGAAACATGCAAAGACACAATTTCCCGTAAAAACACAAATAAAGCATTACAAGGGTCTACCAAAAGAATATAAAACACAAACAATTAACATGACAAAAATGCAAGTTATCAAACTCCCCCACACTTAACTCTTGCTCGTCCTCGAGGAAAGTTAGAAATATAAATTTTGAAAGTCTAAGAAAAACCAAGAATGCAAAAACTGAGTATGGATACAAAAACAAAAAGAAATAAATATGCAAATGCAAAGGACATTTTCTTAAGTGTCAAAGTTTTTCTCCCAACCTCCCAACAACCTCAAAGACATACAAGGATTATAAACAAAAAGGAACCCGCGACATTTAATCCATAAAATAATGAACTCATTTTAAATGTAAGAGCCAAGCAAGATAGCAAGATAGACTTAGACGAAATCTACACCATGTCAAAATAATAGGTCCTCTCATTGTCATACACTCCAACACTCAAGTGTTTATGGCTCAAATGTGTTTTAACTCTCATAAATTCAAACAATGCAATGCTCTACCATAGGCTTGCTCTTCAATCTTGAATACACTACTAAGTATTACATGCATAACATAAATCAAAAGGTCTTAAATAAGGATGTAACTTGGCTGGGTTAGGGGTAAGGTAAAAGAAAGGTAAGAAAAGGCTAAACATCAGAGTGAGTAGAGCATAACAGATAATCAATAACACATATGTGCACATCTTGCATATCATCAAACAATTAAGCACATCTCTCGCTGTTTGTTTGTTTGTCTTTTCTTTGAATTTTCATTCCCCAAACATTTATCAATCAAGCACATGGGGGGTCCTTTTCTTTTCTTTTCCTTTTTTTTGTTTTTTTTTTGTTGTTTTTTGTTTTCGATTCCTTCCCCATTTGCAACAAGCACAATACAAGTTATATACCACTGATATTCCTATATGCGCAATCTTCACAAGTTTAACTCAACAAGCATGCTCTACTAACCATGATAAGGGTTAGAAAGATAAATCAATTAAGAAAAAGGTTAAGTTAAACATGGTAAAGCAAAGAACAGATAATAAGCTCAAATGGGCTCACTAGTGGATAACATGCTTTGGGTTGGCTTTTTGGTCAAGTGGTTAAAATCCTAAGTGCCTTTATCATCTTCATGCATGCATGTAAAAGTGTAGTCTCAACAAGATATCAAGCAAGTTCTAGAGATACAAAGCATTGAATGAACACGCATCAAAGAATTGTGTTGAAGGTTCAAAATCTCACATGGGACAATCATCTATTAAGTTAACACAATGTAGTTCCAAAATCAATCCACAAGCTATCAAGTTTAAAACTCACATAAAAACTCATTCACCAAGTTCATGATTCAAATATCAAAGATCAACTCTCACCTATAATACTCATTCTTATCAATCATTGGGAGATCAAAAGACAAAACTAAACACTTAAGGTGCAAAAGTATGCAAAAATGAAAATCTTTTCTTTTCTTTTCTTTTTTCAAAATTTTTTCAATTTTTATGGGTTTTTGAACTAAAACATGCAAGTACAAGTGAAAATCTTCAAGTTCAAGCAAGAGCAAAGGTGTGACACTTTGAAGCATAAAAACCAAGAAAAATTTGAACCATTCATCCACTAAAACCTTAAAATTTCATGCAAAATTTAACCTAAATCCTTCCCCCACACTTAAGACCAAACATTGTCCTCAATGTTAACAAAGAAAGACAAGAATAGTAAAAAGTAAAGGGTAAGAAAGAGCTTCTAAGTGACGTGCTAAGGTGACGGTGGAGCTGCATGACGTGATGCGCCTATATTATCCTGCAAAACAATAAAACCTTCCACCAAGTGACATCCAACAACAACAAAAATATTGGAAGACAATTCAAAAGAAAATGTCGAAAAATAGGAACTTGAGAATTAAGAACATTAAAAATTAAATTCACGAAGAACAAAATGAAAGCAAACCTGGGATGCCTCCCAAGAAGCGCTTTGTTTAGAGTCGTTGGCTCGACTCCTTCTTCTTCTCACGTGACAAAATTGTGATCTTGGTATCACATGTGGCTCCTCCACGTGAGGTAGTTCGAATAGGGCCTTAGTCGATCATCCTCTTCCTCCAGTATCTTCCCTATCTTGACTTCTCAATTTTGACCGAGTCCATACATTCCGGAAATATTTCAAACGTCTCCTCACCTTTTTCTTCTTCAGTTAAATCCCCCAATCTGTAATGTAAAGGTAAAGAATTAGTTTCAAAAATAATTATGGACTCAGTACTTACCTCCGAGCTAAAAGATGTGTTCTTTTCGACTTCAAGCTCCTTCTCCACTTCATCGACACAAACGATTCGTTGATAGTTGACCTCAAAATTCCCAAGCTCCTCATCACTTTGCAATTTCTTATTCTTAGCCAACCTGTGTAGGAATGGTGGCCCTTCTGCCTTGGCTGTCACAATTTCCTCGATTTTAGCTTCTTTTTCTAGCTCAACAGTTTCAACATGGTCATGTTGAAGTTTCTGCGATCCTCCAGCACTTTCAATTTCTTTTCCACTATGCAAGGTAATGACACTAATATTCGCCTAGGATTGTGAGAGTGAGAAGGCAATGTTCCTTGATTACGTGCGTGCCAATCGACTAATTTGCTCCCTCACTCCGGAGATTTTTACTTGTGCGAGCACGAAATTGAGTGAATCACCAAATTGAAGCAAACTTTGTAATTGTGTATTGTTCATCAATTGGGCCGGAATCAACTGTGACATGAGATCCTCCAAGGTTGAAATTCGGTCATCATAATTAGGCCTCGAATATTGCTGCTGCTGCTGCGACTGACCTTGCTGCCCATTCCCATATCTCAAATTGGGATGATCCCTCCATCCTGGATTGTAAGTATTCGAATAGGGATCATATTTTCTTTGAAACTGATAATCATCATTAATCGTCATAACTTCAGCCTCCACAGTATCATCTTGCATAATCGGACAAGCATTAGTAAAATGACCCTGAAATCCACAATGTGACAAATAGGGACTGTGGTCCTCATGGACATCTCGAGTGTGTGTGTCCGAACGACACCGATCATCTGCAGAAACACAATGTTGCATACAAACAACTAGAAAAAAAATGATTAGCAACACAAACAAACAAAAACTTAAACACTGATCCCCGGCAACGGCGCCAAAATTTGGTGGCGTGTCAAACCAACAAAAATAAATTCCTACTCTAGAACACTTAAGCGAGTAAAGTGGTGAATAGGGTCGAATCCACAGAGACCAGTGAAGTAATTATTTATTTGTGCGAAATCAAAAACAAAATAAAAATAATAAAAATAATAATAACGAAAACAATTAAAATGGGAATGATTGATTTTAGAAAACACGAAATCACGCAAGAAGAAATTAAAAATAAGACTGAAAATAATATGAATAAAAACCTAGCCAAGGTACTCTCTCATTTGATACCGTAATTCGATCATAGACTCAAAAATATAAATTTCGTTCATTCCTATGGACAAAGTTATAGCAGACGATGAGAACAAAGACAAATCTACCAATCCATTCGTAATTATTCGATAATCCCGAGTAAAGCTCCGCAGATTATTTCCCTAACCAATTAGACTATTCGAGTAAAGCTCATGAGAATATAATCTATGGCAAAGAATAAATTCTAATGGACCCTCGTCTTAGCCAATGTAATCGGACACCGCAATCTATTTAGACTAAATTATTTAATCCTATTAACCTCTTAATTGAAATTAATTAGTCACTCGATGAGCGGCAATCACGGATTAACTAATCTATTCGGCAGTTTATTATTAAGTCAATTAATTAACTGGCCACATTAATCAACAAACTCAACAATAATTAATCGCTCAAGCACAGAGATTAAACAAACATAAGAAATTCACGAAAACAATTAAATCACGAGAGTCTCACGAACTACATGCATCAAACGTCAAGTACCTTGTCTAAATTAAAAATTAGCCACACATAATTCTAATCTCTAACAATTAAAGCTGAAATTAACAAATAAAAATGGAGTTCAACGTTCACCGAAATCCTAAATCACGTTGAACTCAGTTGCTGTCGTCCCTAGCTTTCCTCTAGCGCTGATTTATTCCACTCTTTGCGTCTCTTATGTCCCTGGAGCGTGGACTGTGCTTCTATTGTTTTTCTCCTTGTGCCGCCCAGCCTCAGGTCCGGCGTCCCTGCTCCCGTGCAGTAGTCCTCTTATTCCTCTTCAAGTTGCCGTCCCTCCTTTTTCAAAGTTAATAAAATATATATATATCTCTCAAGCTTCTACTCACGCCGACCCCACCCTTCTCCACGTTAAATCCAATAGTCTCTTAAAGTTCTCCTCTTTTTCAAGTTGTCGTCAGACCCTTCTTCAATCCTCTAGGTTTCTTTTCTCTTCATTAAACAACGTGGGCCCATGACAATTAATGCTCCAATTCCTTAGGTTTTCTAATAAGTGGGCCCCTCTCCATTTAATGCTCCAGCCCTTTAATTCCTTTTTATTCTAAAGTTGCCGTCAACCTCCTTTATGCCTCCACGTGACTTGCTTGATGCGTCCACTACGTGCTTCCGGTCTAATTAATTGTGCTGATTTATTTCTTCTTGGCTGTAGCTAATTGCTTGGACAATTAAAATATCTCTAACTTTCAGTCCAAATTGCGTCAACTTGAATTTAGTCACCTGAAACATGCAAAGACACAATTTCCCGTAAAAACACAAATAAAGCATTACAAGGGTCTACCAAAAGAATATAAAACACAAACAATTAACATGACAAAAATGCAAGTTATCACACGGCAATTAAAAGACAAGGAAAAAAAACCTAGGAGAAGGATATAAGAGGCACACAGCCAAGTAGTAGGGAATTTTTTGGGCTGGATCACGCACAAAGTCTGGCGGCTGTGGACGCGTGGCTGCGGCGAGAATTAGAGGAAAGGCTGGAAATTTGACTCTGGGATCGACACAGTGACGATACAAGGAGCAGCGACACTGGGAAATCTTTTGTTTTCTTTCTTTTCTTGATTATTCAGATTATGTTAATTAAGAATTTTGTTTTATTTAATTTCCGTATGAGTAGCAAATCTGTTTTAGTCGGGGAATTCCAATTATTATGCTTTGACTCGTGAGACTATTGTTCTGATTATTTGGTTATAATATTCGCATCTTTGTTTCGATTCTTGTCATTGTTTATTAATTGATTCGCGATTGAGGCTGATTGTAGAGTTAGTTAATTTACATATAGCCAATCGATTTACTTGGTGGAGTCTAACTGGGTGATTGGTGTCTGTGGCAATTGGCACTAGGGCATAGTACTTGTCGATTTTGTGTGGAGGAACTTGCGATCTAACTAGATGAAGCATGAGTCGGTCGTGTAGTCGATTAGGGTTAGTGTTTCTTTAGAATTTAATGTGTTAATTAATTGAATCTGGAGAGAGTCTCGAAGGGTTATTAGTTAATTAGGGAATAGTCAAAGGAGTTTCTGCGACTATTCTAAAATTAAGAAGAAACGAGGGAGCAGAGGTAGTTGGTAACCATAGCTAACCTATTATTAAACCAAAGAAAATATTTGAGTCGATGATCGTGGTCTAAGCATAATTAGGAATTTCTGGCTAAGTCGCCGTTTATTGAGTTTATCAATTTTATTTGCGTTCTTTGTTGGTTATTGTTTTATTAATTTGCGTTAATCTTTTATCAGTTGTTATTTTAATTAGTAGTTTTAGTAGAAAACTCTAAACCCCCCCATTTTAATTATTTTCATTCGTTCTTTGGCATTTAAATAGAATCAATTATTCCATTCTCTGTGGATCGACCCCATTTACCACTGTGCGCAATTTATTTTCGTTTGGTGTTTGGGATTTATTTTTGGTGGATTCGACACCCATCAAATTTTGGAACATTTCTTTATAATTGCTTAAAAGAAAGCTACCTGCAAAGATGTCCTCGCTTAAGTTGATGCCACGAGATGCCTTGCTGATACCGGCACGAGTTATGTGGAATATTCTATCGAACACATCGGGATGACCATAATGAAATCGGATCCTAAAGCAAAACAATACAATTATGAGAGAATACCAACATAAATTATGTTTTCTTTGCATCATATGATTAATTTTTTGCAGTAGTATTCTTCTTGCAATTTCGCATCTCAATCACTTGAAAATCAACATGTTTAAGTCGAAGAACGTAAGTAGCCCACAGTAGGTATCTGATCAAAGAAGGAAAGAGCATAAGAAAGTATACTTCAATGGTCTAGCCAGAACTCTTTGGCCAATGGTGTCGAAACTCGTCTCTTGATTTGACATGAACCAAGCCAAAGAAAGCACACTGGAGATCAATAAATACAACATTTATATCAGAAGATATAGAATAGACGAAATTTTTGAATGCAACTGAACTGATACTAGATGAAAAGAGACGAATGATTAACAAACCTTCCAGTGAAGATATGCTCCCGAACACCCAATATTGAAGAGGGATGCACCCCGTGATCCTCATTAAATTCTTAAGAAGAATATGCATTTTTAAGGCTTCTTCCAAGTAATTATCCTACAATGGATCAGTGGAAGTGAAACAAATAATCAAATTAAGCTCCTACATTGATACCTGATAAGTAGATTAGGTTCATTTTTCGGTTAAAGTTTACTTGATTCATGTCAATGGCCTGGATGTATCCTTTCTTCTCTAACCATACAAATGTTTCCTTCTCAGTACATTTATGAACACGTTCCTCCAGCTCGAAACTATAAAAAGCAACATATTCAAGGCATCACATCTTCTCTATTTCAGTAAACAAGAGTTGCCCCTTTGTTTATCCACCACCTATAAGTTCTTCATTACCCTTCATTATATGTTGTTCAATTTACTAAATTTTCTATCAATTTAGTGATTATATGCGCTTAATAGAGTTGAGAAGAGGAATTGCATGTATCACATTATGTTCTGTTAATTCTTCGTCATTCTTTGTTATTATGTTGTGTAAAATATATAATAGAGTTATTTTCCATATGTTGTTATTGACAGATGTTATTTGATATAACAATACATTTACTATGGAAGCTTGTTATATAAAAAAAAGGAGATTATAAAAAAAAACATATTAAAATCAGAAATTTTCATAAAAAATGCCTCACGGGCGTGACATGTTAAGTCATTCTCACACCCGTGACATTCAACAATTTACAACTGTTGTTCATCACCTCCTACATCGCTTTACTTACATCAACTTCTTAATAGAGTCGACAACAGATATTAAATGTATCGCATTATATCATGTTAATCCTTAATTCATTGTTATTATGTTGTGTAATTCATCAACTGTTGCACGAAAATCCCAATCGCCACTTACATGGACTTTTTAACAAAGTTGAGAATAGTAATTACTAATGGAAACGATTTTTCTACTTAATAGAGTTACCATATATTGTTTCGATATAATCCCTTCCTATTTTATTTCCCTATTCTTAGGCATATTGTTAGCTCTCCTTTGCTATATAAATTGTATCTCGATCTCCTCATCGATAATAGAAAAGAAATCAGTTCTTGATTCAATTGATTTTTTATGGTATCAGAGCAGGATCACCACCGATCGGCCCTGAAATCTTGAAAGAAAAGAAGAAGTCTGTTCATCCACCATTACCAAATGGCAGGTGACGATGATACCGACGCTGGAGGGAAGAAGGAAGAAACCATCAATCACAACTCCCCTTTCTACCTACACCCCTCGGATTATCCACGACAGATGCATGTGAATGAATCCCTAAACGACAACAACTATCAAGATTGGTCACAGGAGATGCTGAACTTTCTCTTTGCCAAGAACAAAACCAGTTTCATTGATGGAACTCTAAAGAAACCCGAAGAAGGATTGCCCACCTACATGGCATGGATGAGATGTGATGCTATGATAAAGGGATGGTTAAACACGGCGATGGAAAAAGAAATAAGAGTCAGCGTAAAGTATGCTGTCACGTCTGAAGAAGTCTGGAAGGATTTGAAGGATCGATTCGGAAAGGAGAGTGCCCCTCGAGCGTATGAGTTAAAGCAACTTTTATCTTCCACAAGGCAGGATGAAGCCTCGGTTTCTGCATACTATACGAAACTAAGAGTACTGTGGGATGAGATGGGATCTGTCATATCAATCCCTAAATGCACTTGCAATGGGTGCACGTGTAGTCAAGGAAAAAGGTTGATGGAATTAAGAGACAAAGAACGCTTATATGAATTCCTTCTTGGTCTTGACAAAGAATACTCGACGATTCGAACGCAAATCCTCGCCATGAAGCCGACACCAACTCTGGGTGAAGCCTACCACCTGGCTGCCGAAGATGAACAGCAGAGGAGCGTCTCGTCTGGAAGAAAAACAGGTGTTGATGTTGCTGCCTTTCAGGCATCCACGAGACGAGAGGGGGTCACGACTGGGCGGATGAAAACAGGGCAGAAAACAACCCGAAAGCCCATCATCGATAAGGCGATCAAGACTCGCGATTTACGTGACAAAGATGGGCATGTCAAGGAAGGGTGTTTCAAACGAATAGGCTATCCAGAGTGGTGGCCGGGAAAAGGGAAGACCGAGAAGAGCAAACCGAGGGCAGCCTTGGTTGAAGGTGAAGAGAGTTCGATAACGGGTCTAAGCAAAGAGCAATATCAACAGTTCCTGAACCTGTTTGCAGGAAAGAATCCATCGAAACATGGTGGTGCAGGACCTACGGTAAACATGGCAGGTAGATTGAGCGAAGGTAACAAGTGGGTTATTGACTCAGGTTGTAACGAACACATAACCCACTGATCTGATTTATTTACTAATCATGTTGAAAGTGCCAACGAGTTGCCAGTTACCATTCCTAATGGTGACTCCATTCCCGTTATGGGAAAGGGAACATGCAATATACTAGGTGGAACCACCATTGACAACGTGTTATATGTTCCCAACTTTACTTGTAGTCTCTTATCTGTACACAAGTTGGCAAAGGAACTACGGAGTGCCGTAACATTTTTTCCGGATTTCTGTGTTGTGCAGGACTTGAGCTCGAGGAGATTGATTGGAATGGGTGAATGTAGGCAAGGGCTTTACTGGATGGATATGGTGGGAGAGGAAAGAAAGGCATTGGCAGTCGCGAGTAATCTGTGGCACAAGCGGTTAGGCCATGCATCATTTAGCAAGCTTTCTCATTTGAATTTTGTTAAAAACGGTACTTTAAACTCCAAGGATATTTGTGACTCTTGTTTGAGAGCCAAGTTTTCTAGACTCCCTTTTCCAGTCAGTTCAATAAAAACTAAAGATTGCTTCGAATTGTTACATTGTGACATTTGGGGAAAGTATAGAACACCCACTCTTACACGAGCAACCTATTTTTTAACCATTGTTGACGATTTTAGTCGCTCTGTATGGGTTTTTCTTTTGAGGCAAAAATCTGAGGCCAGTGATTGCTTAGTTTCTTTTCACAAAATGGTCAAAACCCAATTCAATAAGCGAGTTAAAAGAATTAGATGTGATAACGGGGGTGAGTTCACATCTAACAAAATGGAGAGTTTCTATTCAGAACATGGCATTCTTCTTGAAACAACATGCCCCCATACTCCTCAACAGAACGGTGTTGTTGAAAGAAAACACCGTCATCTCCTTGAAACAGCTAGAGCCATCAGATTTGAGGCTAATTTGCCCATACGGTTTTGGGGAGAGTGTGTTATGACAGCAGCCCACATCATAAATCGTCTTCCATCCACCACTTTAGATAACAAAACCCCATATGAAATGGTGTATGGTCACAAGCCCGATTACGATCACATGAGAACTTTTGGATGCCTCGCATACTATCGCAGCACTGAAACCAAGGGTGATAAGCTCGAGGAAAGGGGGAGACCGGGGGTATTCATGGGATATCCACGAGGGACAAAGGGGTACAAAATTTATGATGTAAAGAACTGTAAGATGGTGGTGTCAAGAGATGTCAAGTTTGTTGAAAACATCTTCCCATACAACACTGCAGCAGAGAAAGAACAAGATGATGAATCTGAAATTTTCAACTTTCCCTCATGGTATTACGACGAGAAAACAAGTGCCAATCAAGCTCCAAGAAGTAATGAAAGGGATGATAGCAATGACGACATACACGAAAACAAAGGTGTTGAAGTAATTAGCATGCACGAAAATGTGCATGATGAACAAGTACCTGACGATGACTTGCAAAATGACGAACAACAACGAAATAATCAAGAGGCAGGCTTCCCACCAGAAACGAATATTCATAATCGAACCCGATCAGAGAAAAGAGAAACAGAACTCGATCGGTACGTCTCGAGGATTACGTTGTTGACCTCCCACCATCGATAGACACGCCTACACCCATTACCAATCAAGGCTCCTCACCTTCGTCCTCAACGGTACATCCCATAGCAAATTTTATATCTTATAAAAATTTTACTGATTCTCACAAAGCTTATCTGTCAGCCATTGGTTCAAAAGATGAGCCCAAGACTTTTAAACAAGCTGTGCAGGAAAAGGCTTGGAGAGATGCCATGAAAAGAGAGATACAAGCCCTGAAGCCAACAACACTTGGACCTTGAAAACTACCCAAGGGAAAAGCGAGCTATTGACTCCAAATGGGTCTACAAGATAAAATCAGACCGAATGGGGAGATAGAACGATACAAAGCAGATTAGTGGCGAAAGGATTCACTCAACTTGAAGGGTGGATTTTCATGACACGCTTGCTCGGTTGCTAAATTGGTTACCGTTCGAACCATTCTTGCCGTTGCCATCAAGAAAGGTTGGATTATGCATCAGCTTGACGTTAACAATGCCTTCCTCCATGGCGACTTGGACGAGGAGGTCTATATGAAAATCCCGCAAGGCTTCAACAAGGGAAACGAGACTAAGGTCTGTCGACTCAGAAAGTCTCTCTACGGTTTAAAGCAGGCTTCCAGAAATTGGTACCACAAGTTCACAGCAGCCTTGGGTGAGGTTGGTTTCAAGCAATCACGTGCCGATCATTCACTTTTCATATTCAAAAATAAAACCTCATTTGTGGCAGCACTCATTTATGTTGACGACGTCATAATTGTGGGAAATGATTTGGAGAAAATACAAGGGACCAAGACCTTCCTGGATGCGAAGTTCAGTGTAAAAGACCTTGGGCCTTTAAAGTACTTCCTAGGGATAGAGGTGGCTCGCACGAAAGAAGGAGTAGTCCTTGGCCAAAGGAAATATACTTTAGACATCTTGAAGGACAGTGGTATGATGGGGTGCAAGCCTTGTGCTATGCCCATAGAACAAAACTCCAGACTTGCAAGAAATAATGAAGAAGCTCGAGTTGATGCCGGCATGTACCGTCGACTGATAGGCAGACTCCTCTATTTGCAAGCCACAAGACCGGACATTGCTTACTCGGTAAATGTGTTAAGTCAGTTCGTGTCTGATCCTCGACAAAGTCATATGAATGCAGCCATGAGAGTTTTGCAATATCTGAAATCGACTCCAGGCCAGGGTATCCTTTTCCCAAAAGAAGGTGGCGACAATCTTGTCGCCTATACTGATTCTGATTGGTTGGGTTGTCCCGACACGAGACGATCAAGGACCGGCTATTTATTGCTCTTGGGAGGAGCGCCTATCTCGTGGAAATCGAAGAAACAATCCGTGGTGTCGAGGTCCTCTGCGGAAGCAGAGTATCGGGCTATGGCCACCACTGTTAGCGAAGTGTTGTGGCTACGATGGCTATTGAAGGAGTTGGACGTTGAACAAACCAATCCGACTCAATTGTTTTGCGATAATCTGGCAGTAAAACATATCGCTAACAACCCGGTGTTCCACGAACGTACGAAGCACGTTGAGATGGATTGTTATTTCGTCCGTGAAAGAGTAGAGTCTAAAGAGATCGAGCCCATCTATATAGACACCAAATCCCAGATCGCAGATTTGTTCACGAAAGCACTTGGAGCAAGGCAACTTAGAATCTTACTCGACAAGTTGGGCATTTGTGATCTCCATGCTCCAACTTGAGGAGGAGTAATGGAAACGATTTTTCTACTTAATAGAGTTACCATATATTGTTTCGATATAATCCCTTCCTATTTTATTTCCCTATTCTTAGGCATATTGTTAGCTCTCCTTTGCTATATAAATTGTATCTCGATCTCCTCATCGATAATAGAAAAGAAATCAGTTCTTGATTCAATTGATTTTTTAATTACATGTGTCGCATTTTATCTTGTCAATCTTTGTTGTTATTAAGTTGTGCAAAATATATGATAAATTGTTTTAATTTCTATCGTTGCATGGTTATGACTCGTATCCTTTCTTCTCTAACAATACAATTGTTTCGTTCTCAGTACATTTACAAACATGTTCCTCCAGCTCAATACTATAAAAAGTCATATATTGAACGCATCACATCTTCTCCATTTCAGTAAACAAGACGTGGCCCTTTGTTTATCCATCATCTGTAAGCTCTTCGTTTCCCTTCATGATATGTTGTTCGGGTTATCAATTTTTTAACAATTTAATGGTTATATACACTTAATAGAGTTGAGAAGAGGAATTACATGTATCACATTATGTTCTGTTAATTCTTCACTCTTTGTTATTATGTTAGTGTAAAATATACAATAGAACTGTTTTTTATCCACAACTCACAACCGTGACTTACATGAACTTACAGCCTGTTTGGAACACAAGGAATTGTAATTGAATTGAATTCAATTCACTTGTTTGGAAAAAAAAAAGGATAAGAATTCAATTCATGTGTAGGTTTAAACCCACCTCCGTTTGTAAATTGAATTCATGCGATAAATCACGTGAATTGAAATCAGAAGATTGTTGGTTTCGTTTTTAATCTTTAGAAACCCAAACCCTCTTGAATTCTTCTTTTCTGATCCTCTTCTCCTCTTCTCCAACCCTTATTATTATTATTATTATTATTATTATTATTATTATTATTATTATTATTATTATTAAGGAAAAATAATCATACTAATAATATAAATAATATTAATAATAATAAGGGTCATAATAATAATAATAATAATAATAATAATAATAATAATAATAATAATAATAATAATAATAATAATAATAATAATAATAATAACGAAATAATAATCAAAATAAATGAAATATCCAAAAGGAATTTGTAAATAATAATAATAATATCATTTTAAATTATAGTTTTTACATAATTATAGTTTTATTATTATTATTTTAAAATTATTTTGAATAATTAAAATCTATCTAAAACAACTTTTATTTTGGATAATATTATTTTTAGTCGGGGTAAATGTGTCATATGAAATAATTGAATTCAATTCTAATCTTATTGAATTTGTTCCAAACAGTGTAATTGAATTCAATTATAATATTATTGGATTTGTTCCAAACAATTGTAATTGAATTGAATTCTAATATTATTGAATTTGTTCTAAACAATGTAAATTGAATTCAATCCCAACTTCATTAATGTAATTGAATTCAATTCGTTAATGAATTCAATTTGAAGATTTCCAAACAGCCCGTTAATATAGCTGACAATAGAAATAGAGTTGACAACATAAATTAAATGTGTCACATTATATCATGTTAATCTTTCATTCATTGTTATTATATTAGGTAAAATATATAATGAAGTTGTTTTCTATCTTTTTCATCAACTGTTGCACGAAAGACTTCTTAACAGAGTTGAGAATAGTAATTACATGTGTCGCATTTTATATTGTCAGTCTTTATTGTTATTATGTTGTGAATAATGCCCTCAAAGGGTGTGGCTCGATGGTTGAGAGCGGGGCTTGACTTTGGCTAGATCTCAGGTTCGATTCCATGCTAGCCCCTCTTGTAAGAGTCTGGGGCAGCCAGGATTTTACCTATAGATGGAAAACTAGTTGGACCCTCAATGATGAGGTGTGCTCGCTTGGCCCGTCTATAAGGTGATGCGCCTGTTGAACTCTCAGAGAGGTGTGCCTGCTTGGCCCACCTATGAGATTTCCTCGCATTAAAAAAAAAATGTTGTGAATAATACATGATAAATTGCTTAAATTTCTATCACAACCGTCACCGCACAAATTTTCCAGTCACCACATTTAAATAAGATATCGTGAGAAATATTGAAAATCCCTTCTGTAATCTAAAGATTTGAGAGAACTAGGCAGTAATTTCAGCAAAAATTGCAGCGCAGAACTTAAGGCAATGGTACGGGTAAAGAGAGAAGAATGACGGTGTCAATTGATTTAACTGAAGGTGTTAATTTGATCATAGAAGACTTCTAGAAAGGAAAGCAGATGACAGCAGAAGGTGTTAATTGATATCTGTTGTCTGGCGACATATGCATTTAATTCCATCTCCAACCATTCTACTAAAATGTTATGTAAAAAAGAATATTTGTGGCTACTGAAATTCTATACTATCTCTGGATAGAAGAATTATATATTTTGTGTAAAGTAATATATATTGTAAATTTAATTACCTAGTAAATTATGTAAATAAATTAAATTGTGAGAAGGATAAAAAAATAGAATTTATTGCCTTAATAACCCTGTGTTATTCATAAGTTGCTAAAAAAATCTTGACATATAAAAATTAGCAAAAAAAACCCTGAATTGAAATTTTATTAACTCACAACTCCTTAACAACACACGGCTAAGGGTTTTTTTTGCAGCAAAATTGAAAACGTAAGGTTAATAGAGTAACATTTTATATCTCAGGGTTTAATTAGCTACTTTCGTATAACACAGAGGTCGCTACAGCAATTTTGCTTAAAAGAATATGAAAATAAGAAAATGGTTAAAGATTTCATTTTACAACTTTTACTACATGTTACTATTCATTGCACCAAAATGGTGTGCAATTTTAGTGTGTTACTTGAGTGAATTTAACAATGTTTTGGTGTGTTGAATTCACTCAAGGAATACACTAAAATTGCACACCATTTTTTTCTGGTATGTGGGTTGGAGATGGCCAAATTGAGCGTATACAGATATCTGACTTTTCTTATCTTCTTCAGATGGAACACTAATGGCTTTGTACCCTTCCAATATTTCTGCATACATATGAATATTTAGAACCCGAAACCATCCCAACTTCATTGGGCATGAAAAAATACATTGAGAACAAGTGCTCAGCAGAGTGTAGAAGATCCAAGCACAGGACACTTTCGTCAAGAAAAATAGTAGAAGACACGACAATTGATAGTCTAAAGCAATTTCCTTCACTGGAATCTAAAGCAATTTCCAGGTTTTGCAAACAATTGATAGTCTTTCGAACAGGACAAGGAAAAACTTCATATCAAGTGATAATCAAATAATGCAAATAGAAAAAGAACAAAATACCAGAGTCTGAATTAGACTCAGAGTTGGAAAAGAGAATTGGAGTAGGGACATGGAAAATGTGTTGGACAAGAGAATAGCGGTGATAATGAAAAAGAAAAACAATTGTCCTGTAAGAACTGAAGAAGGAAAACTATCCTCCTCTGACATTTGAAAATTTTCACAGAGCTCAAAGATCTTCAAATGTTTTCATGCTATTAGAAATATCCGGGATCGATAGATTTTTTGAAGTTGATTACATGACTGAAAAGTTCACGTGATAGAAACTTGGAAATGAATCACCCCTAATAATTAAATTACAAAATTTTTAGGACATGTTTGAAAGATTCATAGCATTCAATTACAGCACATTTCATGTATTCATCTGCAGATATATGTTTCCAGAGGAAAGCATCTTTTGCCGGAAATTGAGCTGCCATATCTAAAGCTATTGGAATCTGCATGGGTAGAGAAAACAATTAATTAAACCATCAACTCATTTGTGCTTAAATTCTAAAACACAAATATGCAGACCTTACTGGCAAGCAAAAATGGTGGCCACTGGATTAACTCGAGACCAGGATTTGATGTGTATGGAACGAGTAACAGATTCATCTCCCAGCAGCTATAAGACATGAAAAGTAAATTAGGCGTAAAAATGAGCAATCTAGCAGGGTTGATGTGCCTTTCCTGTCACTAATAAGGTCCTCTTCTCGGAAACTACATATCACTTCATTCCATAACTGAGCAAATTTTGCAGCTTCGCTTCTCTTGTTTGCCATGACCTAAAGAGACGCAATAATAACACTTAGCTGTGTATCATATATGTTGCTACTGAAATCAAAATACTCCAAAACATGGTGTAAACCTCGGCAAATTTCTTTGAAAATGAGAATCCTTTCTTCTGTTTCTTATCTGAAGGTACCAAATGTGTTAAATGAACTGGGTAAGGACTGGAATGTCCGTATCTGTGAGAAGAACGTAATTTACATTTCATTATCTTAAAATCTAAACCAAAGATGACAATGGAAACAAAACTTCCTATAACGACTTTTTTCAACTACTAATACCAGGCAGAATATCGTACAATCAATAGCCAACATGCCTGGCACTTAACAAAATAGAGAAGTTGCAACTCAGTGCTATTTAGAAGATGGGCAGAGTAGCATTCAAAACCAACCATATGGTTCAAGACGCTTTAGTTGTTATCCGTAACATCTTTTAAGATCATGATTGACTTTCTGCTTCTCACAGTTAACTAAAACTCCAAAAAGATTTTGGTATGTTTGGAAAGAAATGGTCTGACATGATGACTTGGAACTAAACCTTATATACATGGAGCTTTTCACAAAGTTTCAACTTCTTTTTTTAACTGGATTGGATATTCTAATGCCCAAATTTCACGCATGCACAACAGCTCCCAATTATAAGTGCTAAGAAAGAGCGTTTGATGTTCCAAGAAAGATAAAATGATCCACATTACTAACAAATCACATACTAACCTAAAACAAGAAACAGGAAATAAGAGATGCCAAGAGAGAAACTGTAAATTACCTTTCCTAGGCGATCAATGGCCCCAATAAAACCACCATATATGGTTGAAAAGATAGCATACCATATTTGAGTATCCATGAAATAGACCTACATCGATGTTCCAGATATATTATAGCTGATCATGGAAATATTGAAAGGGCTTCCGATGTGAGTAGTTTGATCAAAATGATTTGTAGTGATTGGAACATGGAAATAAAGTAGTGGGAGACGCACCAAGGTGACTGGTGCCCAGAGTAAGACAATCGCTCCATAATTGTGTTTAGCTGCATTTAGAATTCATCTGTTAACATAAGTTGGAAACTAGTTGACAAGCATGAAAGGAAGTAAGATCAACCAAATACCGGTTGAAAAAAACTCATGCCACTTATAGTTTACATGCTTTATGGCCATTATATCCTTAGTTGGTTTCACCAGAGGTTGTATCCGGAAACGGAGGAATCAGAAAGGATGAAGATGTAGTTGACGATATTTATGGACCATAAGGGAACTTAACATTTCTTAACTTTCAGATGGTAGTCAAGAATGGAAAAGCTTTGTACGCATCAAAATAAGATATCGTGAGAAATATTGAAAATCCCTTCTGCAATCTAAAGATTGGAGAGAACTAGGCAGTAATTTTAGCAAAAATTGCAGCATAGGACTTCAATCAACGAGACCAAAAAGAAAAGATAGTTACCCATGTGGCTCTAGGCCTTTAATGTCCTAAAATATTCTGGCATTTTTAAGGTAATGGTAAGAGTAAAGGGAGAAGAATGACGGTGTCAATTGATTTAACTGAAGGTGTTAATTGATCATAGAAGACTTCTAAAAAGGAAAGCAGAGGATAGCAGAAGGGAAGAAAAACAGAGAGCTAGAGAAGTCTAAGAACAGAGAGTCCTAATAGAATCTGATCTGCCCTCCTATGCCTGTGACCACATAAAAGGAATTTGAGGATAAGCCAGTCTGAGTTTTCAATCCACCTCCGAAGCATTGGAAAGATAAACAAAGCAGCCGCTAATGTATTAAGAATGAGATATACCGCCACCCATGAGCAGAACAGAAGCTCTCAAGTGGGACAATTGTGTGCATATCATAGAGAAAACATACCTTCTGAATTACACGATAAATAGGTGTTACAACGTTCCTCAGAAAGGCCTCATCATCTCCACCATAGGAGGGCCTAATATTTTCTCCGGTAACAAAGTTGACATTTCCAGCGAACAGGCCATGGAGTTCGTAGGCCGTCTGAATGGACAAAGACGTCATTATTAGCAATTAAATCAGTGGATGACAAATGAGGTAGATTTATGATGAAATTATTCGTACATACATTGTGGAAGATTTAACATAGACATTATGGCATGAAGCGAACATTAGCAGCCTCACCCCCGATAAGAAGATATAGACCCATATAAAGTATCTTTCTCTGCTGAATTTTGTTGCCGAGATTGAGGAAGACTACATGGAGCAAAATTTGTGGATTTCGGTATGACGAACTATATGCATGTGAACAGATCCAAAGATTCAACAAGCAGTGTTAATGCAGAAACTATCACTCAACGAAAACTGTGCTTTCGTCCTAGAAATCTGCACCGAAAATTGTGATCGAGTAAGAGGAGAAGCGAGGAGGCAACTGCAGCTGTTGATCAATCTTCAACCACCCACTGCTCGCTGTTGTCTCCGCCACAATTAATATATTAAAAATACAATTAATTGAGATGATGTAAACAAAAAATTAGAAAATACCTAGTCGAATCGCGAAATGAGGTATGTGAGACATTTTGTCTTTTTGGATTTCTTGAAGTCTGGTGGTGATGGGTGGCGATAGTAAATGTTATGGCAATGTCTTCAATTTGGGCAGTACTGGATAATGAGTTCTTGAAGTGATGGCATAAGTGTAATTGTCTTATTATGGATTCTCTCCATCAACCACTTGTCAATATTATCTCACTCTTCTCATCAACGTCATCCCACTGTTCTCATTCTTCAAATTCCAAAAATTCCAGTCAAATGATAGGAAGGATGTGTGTAGAGTCAGTGACATTAAACGGTACGGGAACGTCTTCAACTTTGGGCAGCCGAAGATAGTGAGTTGTTGAAGTGATGGCATAATTATAATTGTTTTATTATTAATTCTCTCCATCAACCACCCGTCAATATCATCCCACTCTTCCCATTCTTTGAATTTCCAAAATTCAAGTTTCTTCAATTTTGGAAATGATAGGAAGGATGTTGATGCATCTTTTTCTTTTTCTATTCCCATAAATTCAACACCCACTCTTTTCACTCTCATTTTTCTTAGTGTTAGTTCTTCAAGGCATGACAACTTTCCCAATGGAGGCAATTCTTCACAATTTCCAGACTCATTAATTGTAAGCTTCCTGAGTAGATTTAGCTTCATCATCCAACCTGGGAACAACATCTTGCCTCTATAATTTTCTATGCTTAATATTTCCAAATCCGAAGGTGGCTTTAAAGCTTCAAGTAACTCTTCCTCCTCCTGTTCTTGCACTTCATCTCCACCAAGAAAACTCAAACTCAAATCAGTGACATATTTTTTCTTCTTAAGTTGTGATTTTATGACGTCTTCTAGCTTTCTCACATTTCTCACTATTATCTTCAAACTTCCTCTAAGATTATTCAACATCTCCATTTCAACAATACACGATGTTCCATTCTCATATAAACCCACAACAAAATCATTCAACTCTTTAAGACGCCATAAATTTCCTATTCCTTTGGGAAGACATTTTATCGAATCACACCACTCAATATTCAAATACATCAAGTTAATTAGTTTCACAATCTCTTGAGGCAATTCTACCAATTTGGTGCATCCCTTAAGAATTAATGTCTGCAAATTGTAACACTCACACAAAGTTTCCGGTAATATCTCTAAATTTGTATTATGAGACAAGTCAAGCCATCTAAGATGAACTAATCTATTTATTGAAGATGGAATTTCTTTAATGTCACAATTTCCAAGGTTTAAAGTCCTTAGACATGTCAAATGACTAAATATTCTCTCAAGTTCAACAACATTCCGTGATGATAATTGAATGGTCAAACTGCGTAATTTATTAAGACCATAGATAGACATAGGGAATGAAGCATCATTTTCGATCTTCAAAGTCAAATGTCGAACATTTGCATCTACATATAAAAAGCTTCCACTCAACTCTGTATCTTTTAGGACTTCTACCATCAAGCACTCATTTTTTGCAACTGTTTGGGCTAGATCCATCACCATGTCATGCACCGTACAAACATTATTATCATAGGATTGAAATAAAGAACGAGCAATTAAATTCTCAAAATAAGTCTCACCAATTATCTCCACATCTTCTTCTTTTCCCTTTAAATAACCTTGAGCCATCCACATCCCAATCAATCTTCTTTTTTCAATTTTAGAATCTTTGGGAAAGATAGCACAATATGAAAAACATTGCTTTAATCTCAATGACAAATCATAATAACTAAGTTTCAAAGATCCAAGATATCTTCACCTTCCCATTCTTTTTTTTCCAAGACTCTCAACCATTCTTTTCAGATTTCTTAAAACGCAAAAGTCCCCCTATAGTGGTAGCAACAAGAGGCAAACCTTTGCACTTATCAGCGATTCTCTTACCAATGCTCTCAAACTTTTGACAATCACCTTGAACAAGAGCAATTTCACTAATTATCGACCAACATTGGTCCAAAGTCAAACTTCCTACTTTGTGTATACTCTCACATCTCATGACTTCAGCAACTCTTTTCTTACGTGTTGTTATTAGAATTGTACTTCCTTGTAAACCACATGTAAGACATTGCTCCAATTCCTTCCATTTATTGTAACTCTCATTCCAAACATCATCTAAAACAAGCAAAAATCTTTTCTTATTAAGAGAAGCACTTATTTCTTCTAATACATTCGCTAATTCTTTGAAACCATGTGCGGAAGAACCACAAAGAGATTCAAGAATTGCTTTTGCAATTCGTATTTCATCAAAAGGCTCCGAAACGCACACCCACATCTTCTTCTCAAAATGAGTTTGGATATCACTATCATTGTAAACTAATTGAGCTAATGTGGTTTTTCCAATTCCTCCCAACCCCACAAGAGAGATGATATGGGGATTAGATTTGGCCTCCAGTATCTGACTTTTGACCTCATCTTTTTCTTCATCTCTACCTTTTACTTTTTGCATATCGATGAAAGGTGTAGTCATATGTCTCTCAATATACTTTTCAGTTTTTTGGGATGAACTAAGTTGGTACCTATCTTTATGAGTTGCAATGTCGTCTAGTCTTTGTTGAATTTCTCTTATTTTTCGAGCAACTACGTGACGAAGACCAACATCACGCTTAATAAAGCAGAAGCAACGAAAAATAGAGAGTACCTTGTGCTTGAGGTGAGTTTGATTGGAACCCGAAGGGTGGTGTTGATTCATCCAGGTCATCCACTCATCTATCACATCATCCATGTCGTAAGAAACAGCTTTGAGATTGAACAGCCAGTTCTCGACAGAAGCCTCCTTCAGTTGTCGTTCCTCTGCATCATCTAGGACGGCCTTAACGGAGTTAAAATTGCTCACGAGTTTCTTAACTTCAACGTTAACTCCAGTCACCAACTTCACCTCTTCTTTTATGGAACTAAGGAGCATGGAGGTTAGGTTCTCCACCACAGCAGAAATAATAGCATCAACCATTTTCAGGGATCAAAGGGTAAGCAAAAGGATTAGAGAATTTGATGGAACTAGTTATAACTTGACAATGGTAGTGAGGAGGTAGAGATGAGTAATTCAGTATTTATAGAGCGGTGAGGATGTTTGATTTTATTATTTTCTCTGCAACTTTGCGTGTGGTTAGGCGAAAAGAATTAAACTTTGCTTCTTGTTGAAAGCGAATTGGATTGCTTCCGATCCTTTTTTAAGTGATGAAAGAAATCGATAAAGGAGTCTTCAACTGACGGTTCTGCAGTGGCCCGCCTAAGAGCTCCAATGTCTGATTTCTCTGCAACTTTGCGTGTGGTTAGGCGAAAAGAATAAACTTTGCTTCTTGTAGAAAGCGAATTGGATGCTTCCGAATCCGATCGTTTTTAAGTGATGAACGAAATGGATAAACAACTTTCAAGTTATTCTCTCTCTCGCAACTTTCATTCAACACATTGCGTGTAGTTAAGAGAAAGGGATAGTTGAGGGCATTCGGAATTAAACTTTGCTCTTCTTCTTTTCTTTTTACGTTCTTTCACAGCTTTCATCGAAAACTTTGCCTCTTGTTGAAAGCGAATTGGATGCTTCCGTGAGTACGGATTTTCATCGAACACTTTGCTTCTTGTTGAACGAAATGGTAAACAGAAAAGGAGGAGAAGCGAGGAGGCAACTGCAGCTGTTGACAAATCTTCGACCACCCACCGCTCGCTGTCGCCGCCACCGCCTTCATCGTCATCGTCTCTTTGTTGTTTCTGTTTTCGCAACCCCTTATGCTCATTTATTATCGAAACAAAAAGAACTTTGACTTGCTTCACTGGAATTTCAGTATCGTCATCTTAGTCCAACAAAAACAAGATACCGAGTTGAGAGGTTGCGATTGTCTGTGTATATATTTATCTTCAAGTCCTTGCAACCGACCTAGTGACCAATGACATTTAACTATTCTGCTATAAGATTTGGTCTTTGTGCCTCTTACGGTGGTGGATGGGAAGGTTTCTTAAGAAAATATTAATACTTGAGCTTCATATTTTAAAAGAATAGTTAGAAATGATCAAGGAGTGGCCTTGTAGGACTTCTAAGAAAGAAATCAAAATTCTTGACGTGTATTCTAATTTCTACCGCATAAATCAAATGAAAAAAAGACGGTAATTGGCAACAGGTTGGCTTGCCTGTTAGAGAAAATTCTGAATCATCGCCTATAGTTTTCTTTCTCGTCGGATGTTGATATTCTTGCGGGAAGCACAGCAGTCTCTTTATTTATGGAGTCTGCTTGCTCAGCATTACTCTCTCTCAAGAAGACGTTATTTGATGCAGCAGAACGCCTTGCCCTTGGCAATTTCATAGGGATTCCTTTTTCTTGTTCACTTGAAGCATTCTCTGGAACTTTGGGTGCTTCGTTAATTTCTGATTGTGCTGGTAGCGGGGGTGCTACTACTGGAACTAGCTGGATCATTGATCTTCTCCGGGGAAAATTCAAGGCACGGGAGCCAAGCCAGAGAAAGAAATGGCGCAGATTAGTGATCCAACTAGTTCCAATAGTAGCACCCCCGCCACTAGCACAATCATGCTTATTATGAAATCAATTAGTAGCATGATTTGTTATTGTGGATTGAATCAAATTGAAATGAGTTAGTAAAATGTTAGATAGTTTAGTCTTAAACATGAAACAAAATATTTCTCTAATATCTTAAAATGTATTTAAGATTATAATACTTTCTTTTGTAAATTGGGCAAAGGGAAGAAAATTTTTTCATTAAACATAAGTTGCCATTTTTTAGTCGTCAATACTCAATATATTTGTAATTGAATCGTCAAGCTCCTTTACGTTAAAAAGAGTAAATGACTAGTGGCATAATGTAGCAAAAATCACATACAATAGATAGTTATCTGACGTTTAGACCACAAAATGCAATAAATAAGCATCTCCGGTAAACGTGATAAAACAGCAGATAACCATTCGCATCACACACAAAATTCAAAATCCAGAATTAGTTAAAATGGTTCAAATTCACTTTGTCCATATTATCAAAGCTCATATCAAATATCTTAAATTTTGTGAAATTGGTGAATTGAACCAAATTTGAATAAGTTTATGCAATGCTAGATAAGCCTAATCTATTTTAAACGTCAAATACAGTGTTAAACTATATTACCTTCCAAGTTTATTAAGGCTCTGTAGCTTAAACATTTGATAGAATATTATGTAATTGGATTGGCTCTAATTCCAGGTGAAAAAAGTTTTTCACTAAATACAAGTTTTACTTGTTCTCATTTCTAAATGCTGAAAATATTTGTTATACTTTAGGTTGTATTGCTTAATTTTATTATCTGAATGACCATGCTCATTTAAGCATGAACAATATTTCACCTAGTTCAATTTTAACTTGCTTTTAATCAAAATACTTTAAATGACGTCTCTGAGTGCTTTCAATTCGTATCAACTATGAAATTACTAATGTCTAGATTGAGATACCTGAAGTGAAATCTATGTAATTCGACTTATCTTTGAATACTAAAAATTACCATTATTCTTAAATTTAGGAGCAAGGCTATATATATGGTTCAATTTATATTAAATATACTAAACGACTCATAGCAGTTTTAAGTCATATGTAACTAAATAAAAAATTCCTTATATGCCAAGTTTAATTATCTTCTATCCAGGTAAATTTTAATATTTGTCCATAATCTACTTAATTACTTAAAACTCAATCCCTATCTCTCTTTGTCCGCCAAAAAATTTCAATACTTCTGCTTCTGCTTCTGCATTTAATGTTTCTAAATTCATTAAATGCTTCTGCTTACAGAATGTCAAAGCCTTTGAAAAGCAACACATGCTTATGGAATAATGGTCTTCTCGAATAATGGTTTAAACAGAGCATTTAATGCTTCTTGAGACAAAACAATTCTTTTCTACTAAAATAATCCTAATGCTTTGGGAATAACTTTTTAGTTTAAATGGCTCATTTAATGCTTCTCCGTAATAGAAATCATGCTTCTCTACTCAAATAATCCTAATTCCCAAATCCCCGATAATTTGCACTTCTTAAAGGACTATGTTTTTGGATAGTCGCTGATGGAGTTTTTGGATTTGAGCAGGTATTGTCGTTGTTTTTGTTTTCTTCTCGAATTTGTGCACTGCTGTGATTTTTTTGAAAATCATCCTTGATTTGCTGGTGTAGGCAAGTGTAGACAGGACCATCATCGATGATTCGTAAGCAGACAACGCACTTGGGATAGTCTTCTTCATCGTCTATCTCTGTATGGTCTTCTTCCTCATCTAATTCTACATATTCTTCTTCATCATCTAGCTCTACACATTCTTCGTTATCTAACTCTGCACATTCTTCGTTATCTAGCTCTGCACATTCTACGTCACCATCTACCTTTCTTATATTTCTTTCATCCCATTTGAGAAACTTGAACAAAATATGGGAGAAATTCTCCTTGTGCTTGATGATAAGGGAAAAGAAAGTGAAGGGGAGAAAGTTATCTTTTTCAAAACAAATTTTGACTCAATAAAATATATATAAATATAAAAAGCTTTTAATGCATGGAATCCTTTTTTTTTTTTTTCTGAGGACTCGGTTACATCAGTCTTTAACATTGGCTCATACCAATTAAAAGCATCATTTTTCTTACAAAATTTTTTTTAGGTTTCAACTTATTGATCATTTTTTGCGATAAGATGGTTTAAGATTTTTATAATTAGAATAGCTGAATTGACTGAATTTGAATTTTAGTGCCTAATATTTCATTTTGAAATACTCATTTATTATATTAAAATTATTGGAAAGGATATTATAGCCAAGTTGGTTTACTTGATTCTATAGCTGAACTTGCCTCTTTTGTTTCTCTTTTGTGCTTGTGTCGAAATTACTTGGGCATAGGTGCTTTTGTTTCTTACGGTGGATTCCATCAGAATGATTAACATTCTCCAAAAATGTCATTCCTTGATGTATGATATGTGTAGAATGTATTTAAATGATGAAGTGTACATACATTGGATGTGAGTATTTGGAAGTTATTGGATATCGGTAAAAACAACTGGAATATACTAACTCATATTCCATGGCATATTGGTAAAGGAATTGGGAAATGCTTATTTATGTATCAAGAATTAATGACATGGATAACGACCAAACCGAACAGAATTGAAACCATTGCCTGTGAATTATCAAACTAAACTTCCCAGGAGTGAGAACTTAAAGTTTTCCTATATATTCTTAGGTTTTCTTTTAGCTTCCTTATGGCTTAGTCTGAACTGCTTATATTTCTCTTCTTGTCAAAATAACTGAAGAATGCTTTTGTAGGACGGTAGTGTCGAGGTGGAAACTAACGGTAGAAGTTGCAGAGTCGAGGTGATAGATATTTATATTCAGGTATAGATATTTATTCTTTTAAGCTTAAGAAGATATTTTTTGAATTGAAAATTATAGTTATGTGCATCAATTATATGAAGCATAAAAATTGGTTTGCACAAGCATGCATATATATGTGAGGTCAATAGATTACAACAATTTTTTTCACAAGTTGTTGAGAAAAACTAGCGGAATGGATATCAGGTTGTTATATATGTTCTTGCTTTGGTATAACTACTCAAACTGCCTCAAAAGACAATGCATCAATTATATGAAGAATAAAAATTGGTTTGCACAAGCATGCATGTATATGTGAGGTCAATAGATTACAACAATTTCTTTCACAAGTTGTTGAGCAAAACTAGCGGTATGGATATCAGGTTGTTATATATGTTCTTGCTAATGTGGTTCCGCAAGTTCACGGGTCTCAAGTAGTACAGTATAATATCGTCCCACAGGGAGTAATTGTGTAAGTACTAGGCTTGGATCACTCAATTAATTGAACTAAGCGATTGTGTAAAAATGGGGAATTAAATTAAGAAATTTAACTAGCAAAAATAACAAATTCAAAGCTAAAGAAAATTGCGAATAATTCTAGGGGTTTTTCTGAATGAAATGTGGTAAGCTTCAAGGATGGTTTCACTTTTAGTGTTTTCTATGGACTTTAACTGGGTCAATTTATTAGGCAAATTTTTGGTTGATAGAAGGTTGAGCCTAGAGTTTCTTAGATCCTTTTTCAAGGTATCAAAGGAGTGTTATGCAATAATCCTAATTTACTATCGTAAACTAGCAATCAAGTATAACCCATTAAGTTCTTTGCTATCCTGGATTTTTCTCTTATAAATTCAGTTTATGTCTAAATCTGAAATTTATAAGTTCCTTGTTTGGAGTTCCGTTATTAATTTTCACCTATCGGTTCTTCAATTAACAACTAACGTCAAGTAATGGTTGGCCAAACACAATATCAGCAAAATCAATTTCAAACAGAGAAATCAAACCAAAAATCCATACAAATAAACCGAAATTTAATCCATAAAAATAGCTAAAAGTTTCAGCCCAACCTTGAAACTTTGAGAAAACTACTCACTCATGATAGGATAAAAACCACAGAAATTATACTGAGCAAACAACATCAGGATAAATTAAATAATAAAATAGAGAATCAATGAGTTTTAGATCTCCCTCTCTGTGTATAAATTTTTTACGCCTCCTCCTTATGTGTGCCTCAAGCTCCACGCCTCAAGCTGCCAACGTCCGTGTGGGTCTCCTCCTTCGTGCGTGATGCTCCAGCTATTCACGCCTAGCTTTAAACCTTCTCTAACGTTGGAGAATATCTTCTTGTGGCTGAATGTTGGAGCCCCCTCCTGCGTTATTTTTCCTTGTGATTTTGTGGCTGTAGAGTTGTATTTTCTGGTGGGGTAACGTTGGTGCTTGGTTGTCAAATGAGTTGAGAGTTCTCCCCCTTTTCTTTGTGTAACGTCCCCAGCAAATGTAAAGTGAGTGAGTGTCTTTTTTTTTATGTGCGTGAATGCTCTTTCTCTTTTTTATGTGTCACGTAGATAGCCCCCCTTCTAATGTGTGTATAACGATGTGTATGGAGAGTTTCCAATAAAATGAAGAGTGAGTGTTGAGTGGCCCCCTTTTTTGCTGCGTGAGTGGAGATGAATGAGTTTAATTATTAAGGAGTGGAGAGTGGCCCCTCTTGGTGTGCGTGAGTGGAGTTCCAAATGAAGAGTGAGATTTTGGGTGGGGCTTTGGATGTAGCGTGGTCCCCTTTTCTTCTTATTTTTTCACCAGCTACTTTTTCCTTTTGTCTCCATTGGATGTTCACGCCTCCTTTCCTCACTCCACGTTTGTTTTATTCTTTTCTTTGTAACGTGAACACTCCTCCTTTGGTGAATGAATGGTCCCTCTTGGAGCTGTCTCTTTGTTGGCGTGATTTTCGTTGTATATTGGAGCTATCCTCTAGTGTCTAATGTTCAGCTGTAACGTTGGTCCCTCAACAAAATCCACTTTATTCCATAACCCCCAGCTGCCAACGTCTCCCTCTCTTCACGCCTAGCCAGATGTTTTCTTTTAAACCATCATCTGTCTTCAACATCCTCCCAGCAGCGTGATTTTCGTTTGGAGCTCATCGAGCTCACTCACGTAGTCTCCTCTTCTCCACTTGTCACAATTCCAGCTATTGCGTGATCTTCCCACCTTCTCCTTTTTTTCTATGTAGCGTGATTTCAGTTGTCTTCCTTGTAGCCTCCTGGAGCTTGCGTGATTTTTTCTTTTGTCTTCAAGCTGCATGCGTCGGTCAACTAATGTGGAGTGCATGTATTGTCTGATGGAGCTGCTCCTCATTCACGCCTGCTGCTCACGTTATTTTCTTTTATTGTGTCGTCAACTGCCTTTGGCTTTTATTTATTCTCTTCAACGTTTTCAGCTCCTCTTATCTGCATGTGTTGTTTTCATATTCTCCTTAAATCAGCTCTACGCACGCTACAGCCTCCTTTTGTAACTGAAGCGTGATTTTCTTGCCGTCTTTTGCATGCGTTGATTTTTTATAGTCTGAAGCTCCTCTAAATATCTGCGTGCGTGATTTTCTTGCTGTATTTTTCTCTTGTCTTCATATCCTGATTTGACAATTTATTGATCCTTTTTCTGCCAGCGATTTGCCTTGGACAATTGTGGTCGTTTATTACTGCATTTCTTACTAATTAAACATGAACGATTATAAATGCAAATTCAGGTAAATTAAACAATTTAGCAAGAAAAATATATACATAACCCAATAATTAATCCAAAAATTAAGGGAAATTTTCATTAATTCTAACGATAAAAATGCCTTCAACACTTGCTTTGGTATAACTACTGAAACTGTCTCAGAAGACAATGGATCATATGCAATCAATATAGATTTTTGCCTGTGGTTTCAAGGACAAACCAGTGTGGTATAAAGAGTGAAGTTATGAAGTCCAATGGTAAAAAAAATTTCATCTTGAAGAAAATCATACTCCACTTTTAAAGGAAAATGCATCAGGTTGTCAAATAGAAAGTACAGCTGCTACTGATGTTTTAGGAGGTACAATGATAGTCTTTATGCAAATTTAATATATCTATATATGATGTGCTCTTTGCATTAGTTTTATTTTACTTAAAAACACGTCCATTTTTCTCACATTCAACTACTGTGTTGTTTTTGTTAGGAGTTCATGCAAATAATATAAAAAATTGTTGTTTGCAACCTTCCTCTTCAATTCTTACAAATCAGTACTTTTTTTAAAGAAGAATATCATCTGTTCAAACTCATCTACAACATAATGTTGTTATACCAATTTCTGAAGCAAATGGAACCCAAGCATCCAGTTCAGCCAAGAGTAGTTTAACATATTCTAGATTCAAGCAGAGGCGTCCATTTACAGATCTTTCAAACTGTGCTAAGAACCTTTTCAAAGATTTTAACTCATTAGCTGTTCCAAGTTTGTCAATGTTAGATTGCATATAAAAAATGTTATATTTTTTTGTAACTTATCCAATCTCATATACTTTCTTTTATGTTTAGAGGAAGTTGGTTGCTCAAACAAATGGCTCAAATCAAGGAAAAATTTTGAAGTTAATAGCCTTCCTCATATTCAATCTGTTGCAAGTTCACCGTGTTTAATCTCTAAGAGAAGTCAAAATGGAAATCTATTAACGATGAAGCCAGGAAGACATGTAATTAGACTTATTGCAGATCAATTAAACTTTAATAGGCAACTACTTTTAGAACAACTACGTACTCTCTTGAGCACAATGACTGCAGAACAAATAGTTGTCTATAATACAATTATGGAATCTGTAATTCAAAACAAGGGAGGTACTTATTTTTTGTATGGCTATGGTGGAACAGGAAAAACTTTCATATGGAATGCTCTCACTTGTGCGTTGAGAGCAGAAGGTCATATTGAGCTCACTGTAGCATCCAGTGGTATTGCATCAACCTTACTTCCTGCTGGACGCACTGCTCATTCTAGGTTTGCTATTCCTATTCAATTGACTGATGAATCAACATGTAATATCAAACAAGGAAGTTTCAATGCTGAGTTGTTGCAAAAAACTAAATTGATAATTTAGGATGAAGCTCCTATGGTTAAGAGGCAATGTTTTGAGTCTCTAGATCGCACACTTCGTGATATTCTTATATTTGACGTTCCTGATAGTCTTCACAAACCCTTTGGTGGAAAGTCTGTTGTATTTGGTGGTGATTTCAGACAAATACTACCTATAATTCATGGTGGTTTTAGATTTGACATTGTTCATGCAGCTATGAAGTCTTCTTACTTATGGCCTCTTTGTCAAGTCCTAACTTTGACAAAAAAACATGCAATTGCATGTAAATTCTCAAAATACTAATGCTGATTAATTGAAAGAGTTTTCAGATTGGGTGCTTAAGATTGGTGATGGAAAATTATCAGAACCTAATGATGGAGAAGCACTTGTGGACATACCTCCTGAATTTCTACTAACTGACTTTCATGATCCTGTTGCAGCTATTGTTGATTCAACTTATCCAGAGGTTAAAAAAAATTAATGATCCAAGCTACTTGAAAGGCAGAGCTATTTTAACTCTAACTTTGAATGTTGTTGATAAAGTTAATGATTATATTTTATCTCTTATTCCTGGTGAAGCTAAGGAATACCTAAGCTCTGATTCTAAATTTGTAGCAAATGAACAATGTGAATTCTTGCAAGAATTGCATCCGGTTGAGTATTTAAACACATTGCAGTGCTCAGGCTTGCCTAATCACAAACTGATATTGAAAGTTGGAACTCCTATTATGCTCATTCGAAATATTAATCAATCTGTAGGACTTTGTAATGGCACACGTCTTATTGTTACACAGCTTGGTGTTAATGTTGTAGAAGCTAGACATATATTTGGGACTCACTTTGGTGAAAGAGTATACATCTCTATAATGACAATGACACCTACAGATTCAATTTGGCCCTTCCAACTTCAAAGGAGACAGTTTCCATTCAATGTCCCATATTGTATGACGATAAACAAAAGTCGGGCCAGTCTCTTGATTATGTTGGATTGTATCTACCAAGGCCCATTTTCACATATGGACAATTATATGTGGCAATTTCAAGAGTGAAATCAAAGTATGGACTCATAATCCTAGTTCATAATACAGAAAATGAAGCATTATCTCAGACACTCAATGTTGTTTATAAAGAAATATTTTAAGATCTTTAGCATTATGGTTCATTTATTTTGAAACATTTATGAACTGCTTAATATTATATTTTTTGGAACATCAACCACATGCTAATATATTTAGTTATTTTTATATTAAATCTTTGATTTGATTCATTTATGTTGTAGTTTCTTTGCTTATTTTTGTTATTTACATTTTATAGATTGAAGCTTTAGCTTTGATTTGAGTGATTTTTGTTTCCATATTTTCTTTCATTCATATTTTCTTTGCTGACTTATTTGCCTTGTATAAGTAAAGCTCCTTTGGAATGCTTCACTAATTTATCTTTTCAGTTTTCTATTCATTGAGATTTTCTTTCCTAACACATGTTCCTTGAATTAAAAAGCTTTTTAGGTAATGTGAAAATGTCTTCCATGAAAGTCAACTACATTGGTCAGTTGCATACTGAGAAGTAGTCTTGGAAAATAGTTGTAAGAATTATTAGGCTGTGGAATGTTTCTTATCATAATTCCCCTAATGTTGTCTCTAATTTACAAATGTTGTTGCTTGATCAGAAGGTATATTCATTTTCTATATCTTATTAATGATACTGATAGCTGACTATGTTAACATGATTATAGTTTGTAAACAAATCTGTTAATTTTTCACAGGGAGATAAAATCCAGGCTATAATTGGAACAGAGAAGTTAGTGACCAAGCATCGTGATTCAGTTGGAGAAGGCAAATGTGTCATTACACATAAATTTGTTATGGCTGACAATTCTGGAGATTATAGAGCAAGTCCACACAAATATAAGATTAATTTCCACTTTGGCACTACAGTCAATGATGTTGATTTGGATATTCCTCTATTCTCTTTCAATTTCGTGCCATTCACGAGATATTCGGAAGATAAGATTCATATATATATATATATATATATATATATATATATATATATATATATATTCATGGTTCCCATTTATATTTTAACACATGAAGTCATTTATGATATGATTTCTTTATTTACCCTTTATTGACAAATTGTTTGTCATGTCAAACAAATGTCCTTGGAGAGATGACTTCATATGAAACTTGTAAAGAATTCCAAAGGAATAATCTCAAATCAAAATTTATGAATCTATATCGACAAATAAGAGGTTATCTTTACTTTCAATAACTATTGTATTATACTCTTTGTATGCAAAATAATATTTATGCATTAATATTATTTTTCAATAGCAACAAGATCAAGTGCACATTGTTTGATGAATATGCTAACTTTTTGTTTAATACAATGAGGGATACATAAGAATTTCAATCGTTAATTTTTTCGAGCTTGCTATGATATCAAACTCTGCTGGTATATTTTTTTTTTCAAATAATTTTATGCAGTTCACATTGTTCATTTTTATGAAAAAAAACAGAACATATCACCTTTTTCGTGCAGGAGAAATCAAGATTTCTAATGTTTGGAATACTTCAAAACTACTGATTAATCCCGACATCCCTACTATTCAAGATTTTAAATTAAGGTAATTAAACTTTTATGATGACTTATTATCATCTTATTCTAAATTTGTATCATTACACATATATGCACTACCTATTTATTCAATTCTTTTTTACTTTAGCCTCAGTTTGATAATGGATGGGGAAACATCTTCCCGGAGATACTCTCAGCTTGATCGTCATTGCTTAAGTCAATCCCCTTTGAATGATTTCTTATCTTTTCAAACAATAAAGAAGGTTACTGAACTGAGACGGTGTGAGGTAAATTGAAAATGCATAATTTTTTTCTTCATTCTAAATTTATGCACCTATATCTTACAAGCTGACATGTATTTTCATAACATTACAACATAATGGTATTTATACTATTCTTGCAACCATTAGAAAGATCCAAACTGAGCAGAGTTGGTACATTGATGAATGCTCCATTCATGGATGTAAAGTCAAAATTGTGAATGACCTACTCATGTGCTACAAATGTCGAAACACTCCAAATAGAATTGTAACTGTAACATCTCGTCCCCGATGGGAAGGATAAATTGGTAAATTGGGACAGGCTAGGTTGTTGCATTGCATATTTGAAATGTAAACATTCATTTGGCCTCTAATTGTAGAGGATTGAGTCTTTTAGCACATGCACATGTAGATACATGCATTCATGACATTTTTCCGGCTTTTAATTGTGATACTGATATGAATTGTGAAATTGGAGATAATTAGATTTGATTATGATTTATTGGAAATTTTGGAAATAATTGGGCTTGTATAGTTGAATTGGAGTGTCTTAGGAGTGATTGTCAATTGATAGTGACCTATAGGAAATTTCTGAAAAATTCGAGAGAAAGAGTCCGGACCGGAAATTTTTCGAGTGACGGACTGATCGATTTTATAGGACTGAAATGACTGTCCAATGGCCATGGAAAAAATTAGGCATATGATTCTAGAAATTAACATGTCGAGCCATTGAAATTTGGAGACAAATTGGACTGGAAATGATTGTGAAAAGAGAAAGAGATCTACTTGTATTGTGAGGAAAAGACCGGAGGCTTATTTGTGTATCCTTTAAATAGCTTAGATTTTGAATGTTGGAGAAAAGAGAAATCCTCCTCTCTCTAGGGCACGTTTCTTCCTCCTTCGATCAATCCTTCTTCTTCCTCTTAGTGATCATTGATCGTTGCCTCTTTCTTGCTTGCTTCTCCATGTGCAAAGACCCGTCTAAACCATAAGGAAGAGGAAATTTGTGAGATGTGGTGTGTTGGCCGTGGGTGGTCGGAGAAAAGAGGAAGGAGTTGGGGAAAATTTCAGAAATTGCGAAGGAGAACTTGATTTGGTAAGTGATTTTTGTATATGTTGTTATTTAATGTTGTTTGATGCATTTATGACATTTATATGGTGATTGGGGTAGTTATGGGTGAGTTATGGAAGCTTTCAGAGTGAGAAATGGAGGAAAAATCGATCGAAAAAGACGAACCAAGGTCGCACGTCGCGACTAAGGAATTATTGGACGTCACGACGAGCGTGCGCCGCGACGTGTGGCTCACCGCGACGAGCGGGACGTCGCGACGAGTAACAATTTAGACGTCGCGACGAGCGGGAATTGATACGTCGCGACGAGCCTAGCTGGACATCGCGGCGAGCGTGAAAACCCACGCCGCGGCGAGCGTGAAAACCCACGCCGCGGCGAGTGTCCTTACGTCGCGGCGAGGATGGTTTTTCTGAATTGATTGAGTTTAGTTTTTAAGGCATAACTTATGTTGTAGACCTCCAATTGAGGTGATTCTTGATTCATTATGAACTAGGAAAAGAGGTCTACAATTGAGGAAAAGGAAAAAAGTATTGAATGAAATTTGAGAATAGGTTCTATTGCAACCTAGGGGTTGTTTAAGGATAATTGAGATATAATCGTGCGATTTTGAATTTAAGGAAATGCTATTGAAAGTTTTGAAAACTGAGTATAAAGCGTGAATTTTGATATAGAGAATAGTGACACTGAAATTGAGGTCTTTCTTGAGAATATCCTAGTGGGTATGAATTGGAAAATTGACTGAAAGTTAAAATTGGAATTGGTGGAATTCTGTAATAGTTCATTGAAATGATATGAGTCGTTATTGCTCAATTGAGTGGAAAGGTGGAATTTGACAAAAGAAAGTGGAAATTGGGAAATAGTACCGGGAGGGTCATGAATAGACATCGTACATCTTTTATTTACGGCATGTGCATCATTAAATTATTTTGATTGTGTATTTAATGAATGACTATTTGATTGTTTTAGAGGCATCGTTGGATCGTTATTTCACAGACAGTGCTGGAGCTTCCAGGCAACAGTTAGGAAGTTCAGGTGAGTAACCTAGTTGGTTTCTCAACCTATATGTGTTTAATATTACGCACTTATGCCATGTGGAGATAATAGAGGGATATATGTGGTTGCTTTGATTGATTTCGGACCACGGGTGTTTGAAGTATTGGAATGTGATATTGAAGTGCTAATTATGTGTACTGTATGTGAATGCTGCTGTGAAATAATTGTGAAAATGTTTATGACTGAATACCGGATTGAAGGTCCGAAGGAATAGGAATTGGACAATAAAATGTAACTGATTGTGAATATAAATTGAGACATGTGCATTCATGCATAAAGGCATGATCAGAAAATGGCAGTTATGACCGGAGCAGCCAACGTATATCAGAGCTTTAAGCTCAACGCACAGGGCTTCGTGCCCAACGATTTCAGAGCCACAGGCTCAACGTATCAGGGCTTCAAGCCCAATATTATTCAGAGCCACTGGCTCAACGTAAATGAGCTCAGGCGCACGGTCACAACAACGTAATGAAAATGAAAAGCGTCACATGTGCATTGCATATATGTATGATTAAATGTGGATTGTGTGGAAGGCGAAATGCCTATAATTGAGAAATGACAACATATGTGATATTTCTGGAAGTAATAATATGTGATATTCCGTGAACTGTGTGAATATGCATGAGTTGAGTGAACCATCGATGATGGTTTCTCACTGAGTTCACAAACTCACCCAACATTGAAAATATTTTTCAGGGATTGAAGAGTACTCCGTTGGGCACGGGAGTATGTCTACCACTTATAAGTCAGAGTTCGAGTCGAGATCAGTTCACGTATGCATTAGATTTGTATTTCTACAATTTTCGCAAAATTAGTATTGCCATTGTAGAGGACCCAAATTGATAAATGTTGTATTGTAATTGTGATTATTGAAATGGTATTTTGATTGAAATGTTTTTGTGTAAGATTGGGCCCAAGTTGTTTATTGATTTCCACACATGTGAGTGTTTTCAACGAAATAAAAATGTCATACGGAGTATTTGAATGATTTTGACTGCTCTAGCATACCACCCTCGTAAGGCACGAACTCGGATATCACCATCGATATCGGGTTCGGGTCTTGCGGGAGTGGAATGCAACAGTAACGAGGTATATCATCATTTTAAATTTTATTTAAATTTAATTTTATGTAACGATAAACACTAATCTTTGATATATTTATGTATTCTAGATATAAAGTTCATGTTCAAGTAAAAGATGCTTATGATGTTCTGGAGTCATTTGTGTTATTTGATGATCAAGCATTCCCGTTGATTCAAGTTAGTGCAAATGATCTCCGAACCTGTTTAATTAAAGTTTGTAAAAGATTATAATCTTTATTCTTTTGATAATAAATTGTCTACTCTTTTGTGTGTTTACTTAGAATTAATTTGTTAATTAGGAAGGAGATGAAGATAGGTTTCCTGATGAGTTAGAATGCTTGGTTAAGAAAACTTATTTTTTCAAGGTACAAGTCACAGAATTTAATAAAATCAACAAATCTTCAAGTTTCACTGTTAAGAAAGTAAGTTGTAATGGAGAATTGATCAATAAATACATAGATTTTCCACCCAGTCTCAGGTATTACTCTACTTCCCACTACAAAGAAGAATAGCAATTATTCATCATTGCATGAAACTTCATTGATATACACAGATATGTATATATTGTAGCAATATTGATCTCATGAAATACAATATTTTTCCAGGAATGTTATCTGAATGATTCATATCGCTCTCGATCTTGATGGGACCATCGGTCTTGATAAATCCTAACGAAGCTGTGAGTATTAATACCACTTTTATACATTTCAATTTTTTTTGGTTCTATCAAGAAAATTTAGGTTTTCTTTATTTTTATAATCATATTATTGTAGTAAATTACTTCTGTTGAAGCCTTGGTTACAATTAGTACTTAGCAAGCTATATGATTGATTTCCTACCAAGTTCAATTATCTAATTTCTCTTCTTTACATTGACACTATATTAAAAATTAAAATATATATTATCTCATTGTTAAATTAATTAGATGTAAATAGGCATTCAGTAATCAATTATTGAGTTTTACTTTGTAGGATTCAATTCTGGATGAATCACTAACTAACATTCCTATTGATATTGCACCTTTGTCATCATTACCTACTGTGAACAAACAAGTACGTACATACCATTAATATTATGTATAATATGGATCACACATGAATGATTATTATTTTTCATTTAAATTTATGCTAGGATTCTATTCAATCAAATGCACCACAATCAATTTCTGCACCTGAAATTGTAAGACAATTTCTTGCTTTACAAAGTTGAATTTTCTTGTTTGATGAAAAAACAATAACATAGCAACCTATAGAAAGTGCCAACATATCTGCTTCTCTTATAAGATACTTTTCATTATATAGGATTCAAATCAAATTGAATCACTCAACTACTTTTCAGAAAATATTCTAGATGGGTGTATTTCTGTATTTGTAGTTGATAACAAAGTATGTATATCTATTTTTTCAATATATTCATATGTTGTGTCTTTCACTTATTGAGTTTATTTAATTACAGGATGATAGAGCTGCAATTTGTCATACTGAAATAGACATTATTTCCTCAGCTCAAATGACACCCCAAATTTCCAAAATGAAGAGACCAATATCAGAAACTTCTGAGAATGATATGTCTTTATGTGATTTAATGTCACCACAAATGTCTTCAACTAAGTTGACCACCAAAATTAAAAGAGAAAAGTTAACTTAAGTATGAAATATTCAAGAATGACCAATTTGTTAGCTATTTTTTGTTTGGTAAACTATCTATCTATTTTGAGGCCTGCAACTATTTTGTACTTGAATAGTAAACTGTTTATCTTTTGTATTTGTATAAATACGACTCTCATGTTTTTGGACTCATTTTATTTGTCAGATTCCTATTTTATCGTAATCTTATTTTATGACATGCAATACGTTAATTTTGTACTTATGTTTGCCTTTCAATTTTGTAGTTAAATTTCATTATTTATTTTGTAACATCCCGTGCAAAGCACGGGATTCAGAACTAGTTATATTCAATTTCATAACAATCAAATATTAATGTTGAACCAAATCGGTATTTTGATCAAGATTATATTGCTTTTTAAAAAGGAATTAAATAGACTTAATCATTCGTAAGAATCATGTTTGACTTATTTTTGTCTAAAAGTTTAAAAAGTTTAACTGTAATTAATGTTATTAACATACAAGAGAACTATATAAGCTCACATTTAATTAGAGAAAATTGAACTTTTGTTAAATTCAATTCTAACCTATTTTTAATTCTTTTAGTTTAAACTCAACCTATGAATATGTTCAAGATGATATCAACTAAGTTTAGTCAAATTTAGATGACACTAAACAATTTGAAGTAAACCTAATTAGTTTAATATGTTTTAACGTCAAATAGAGTGATAAAGTCTAATATCCACAATGTGTACTCACTATGTTGAAGTTTGACTTGTTTTTAGTTATAAAAGTTCAAAACAGTTAAGATTGTCCTTTAAAAAATAAATTTTATGAATAACTGAATTCAGACCGATTTAAATCAAAATTTGAAGTCCATTTGGTCGATGTTGCACTCTTGGTTATAGACCATTATAAAGCAAATACCTTAACTCAAGCTTTCCATTCCCAACGGGCTTAAGCTTACTGGACAGACTACGTAAAAACAAGGCTAGTTAAAAATATAGTTGCATTAGTTAAATATGATCTAATTAATAATTAAAAACTTCACCAATTCGATCGTAAAAATTTTAAATTGTTTAAATTTTTGTTTTAGTTTTAACTTTCTAGTTTGATTTATAACTCTTATTATTAAAAATTGATTAATTTATTAATTAATCGCTCAATTTTATAAATTAATAAGTTTTATAAACTAAAATAAATCAAATAATTTTATTTAATAATCTTGTATTTCAATTAAATTCCAAATTATTTAAAAGATAAGTACAATCTCTTTTAATTATATTTCAAAATTTTTAATTTTATTTAATCTGTTTTATAACAACTTAATAACGGTAGAACCTTTTAACTTTAAATTTTTGTCTTACCGGTTTAACTTTTGACCGAGTTTTAAAACATTAGATTTAATAAATAAGTTTGAATTTGATCCATCTAAAATTAATACACTATATTTAAATTAAATCAAATAATTTTTAGTTTAATTAATTTAATACTAAAATTTTCATAAAGTTCAAGTTAAACATTAATTATGAGATAATAAATAAAACACTTTTATTTTATCTTTGTCTTCTTCTTTTTTTTCCATTGCAACGGAACAAAGACCCGAAATGTCAAATGTGGGAATCAGATAGAGTTACTGTGGAAGCTTGTTTAGTTTACAATAAGCGTAGTCCTTGAACATTTTGGATTTATATTTAGGACGATTTTGTGGTTGGCTTATGAGTTGTTGAAGAGGACCAACGATCATTTCGCCCGGTGGCTCCAAAAATACCGGCCATGACATTCTTGCTTTGTCCTTCGCAACTGTAGTTCTATGCAACACGCTCTTGTACTTTCCATTACTAACGACCTGTCATTTAAATTAATTAGATTTAATATATTTGTTTAGTTCAGTACTTAAAAGAAGTTAGACACAATTTTTGAAGAAAAGATCCTCTTTATAATATTATTTTGTCTTATTTTGTTTTATAGAATCTCAACCATTTATTTTATGGAATCCACGCGGGACCTATGCGGGATTCACATAAATAAATGACTGAAATTTATTGGACACAATAAGACACCATAATATTGAACAAAGGATCTGGACTCTAGTTTTTGATCCATCTCGAAGTCCCAACAGATTAAAAGAAGCAAATTGAATTGGTGAGATATTTAAGAGCAAGAACAAACAGACCTCAATTTGGTCACCAATGTGAATGATAAGGGCATTGGGGATGTACTTGGCGTCAATCCACTGTTCATCCTTAAAAACTTGGAGACCAGAAACCTCATTTGCCACAAGAATCGTCAGAGCAGAAAGATCAGTATGAGCAACCACGCCAAGGGCCAAATCAGGACGAGGACACGGTGGATAATAGTTGATCTTCAACATATATTCCAGTTCTTCGCCACCAACTGCTTCTTTAATTGCATGTTCTTCGAGTCCTAACCCGAGAGATAGGAATCTCAACAGCTTATCCGCCACTTCTCTCAGGTGCTTTGCGTACTCCTCATTAGCCTCTCTGCATTAATTACATTCACAACAATACATCAACCATTAATCATATAAAGCGGCATTGCATATCAGAACATCATACAGACCTGTAAGAAGCAGGATTTTTAGGCCAGAAGTGATAGTTAATGGATGAAGGAGGCCAAATCCTGTGGAAAAGGTGATCAACCCATGCCTTCTTTTCGTTAGGATCTCTCTGCAGTTTAGTTCCATAACCTTCTATGTCTTTAGCATCAGGTGGCTTAGCATAAAGCTCTTTCTCTTCCTGGCAGAGTTCGAAGAATTCCTTCCCAACAGCTTGTAACTTGGCAATGACATGATCGGGGATTCCATGGTTCACAACCTGGAATATACCCCAGTCCCTGGAAGCTTTCGATATGGAACTCACGACCTTGTTTTGATCAGGGTCTCTGAGATCAATTGTGGGAATTTCAGGAGCAGGGCCATTGAATGTTGTCATAGCAGGTTGTTCCTCCTCTGATCTAATGAATTCATCAGGGATGGAACCAGTAGACAAGGACTGAGAAGCAATGGCTTGAACTCTCACTGCTTCCATTTAATTTTACCAACTTACAGTTCAATTGATGGTATTTCATGACAGGCCACTTAATCTCTATATATGAGAATTCAAGGTAGGTTTGCGGTGAATCAAATGAAAGGATACAATCTTTACAATGCAGGCGACAGAAATGGAAGGTCTTTTAAAATATATTTACAATTTACATTGTTCAAGCTTGAATAACGCTACAGGGACTAATTGTTATGACTTATACAGTATATTGATGCTTTTATGGATATCATTAACTAGGACAAAAGTTAGGTGGCCGGATTCTTTATGTGACCACCCTAATTACTCACCGACCATATATTCCAGATTTTCTAAACTAGCAATCCGTTCTTTCCTATCGAAGAGAGATTTAACAATAATAAGAAAAACAACACTTGAGCATATTTATTTATAGCATCTTTATCACATCGTTTTGACTATTTCATTCTTTTGGATTAATATTAATTAGGGTGTGATATTTTATTCAAGATTTGTATAGACTTCTAGCTTTATGTATTTTAGAATCATGTGCTCAGTACTTATTTTCGTTTCGTTCCCTGTAAGATGAGGGTATACCCGGTTAGCCAACTGGGACATGCATCTCATATATCATTTGCTTTTTCCTAGAGCCTAAGACCTGTTCAATAGCGTTTGAAGAAGTCGTACTTAACATGTTTCTAAAAGACGCAAGTAATTTGTGACTGATTATAGGAATCCATTCATGCTATCAAAGGTAAAATTAACATATGAATCTTGATAAATATTTGGAGCATTAAGATATTGTATGCATCTATATTCAGTATGTGTACGAGGAAACAGACCTGTCTTTGGTCTTTTAATTCACTTGTACTTTGAGGACTTTTTCTTTGGGACATGATCCTCTGTTTCCTCTATCTTTTTCCAACTCTGCTTCACTTCATCTCAGTCATCTATTTATGTGGCTTTAGGACATGATCCTTTGTCTCCCTTATTTTGTCCCAACTCTGCCCCACTTCATCTTAACCATTTATTTTAAGATTTAAGATTAATCCACCGATTTTGTTGAATCTAAAACAGCAAGACGAAGGACTAAAAATACCCTTAAAATCTTCTGTTTCCTCTATCTTATCCCAACTTTGCTCACTTCATTTCAATCATCTATTTATGTGTCACGGATTTTGTTGAATCTGAAACAGCAAGACAAAGGACAAAAAATACTGCTCAAATCTTCTGTTCCCTCTACCCTATCCCAACTTTATTCAACTTCATTTCAACCATTTATTTATGTTAATAAAATAGAGCAAAGTTGAGACAAGGTAGAGGGAACAAAAGATCTTAGGGGTATTTTCGGTCCTTCGTCTTGCTGTTTAAGATTCAACAAGATCCATGGAGTAATCTTAAATCTTAAGAAAACCAAATACCAGAATAAGACCTCCCTTGTTCACTATTTTCAGAAGCAATAAAGGATACTCATCAACTTTTATTGTTTACAGATTACTGTCGCCCAGCAGTGACGTGCTAGTTGGGATTTTCATTGTCAAATTTTGTTTCCCCCATATTTATTAGAATAAATGAATAAGAGATTTCATCAGAAACTAGACAAAATCATTTCAAAGTGAAATAACTTGTATTGGCCATTTATAGCCCGACGAACAAAATGGCTCTTAAGAAACTTTCATTGCTTTCTATTCAACATCTAATCTTCTAACCATGATTCCATAACAAAGATTAGCTGTTTTAACAAGAATTGAGATCGTATAGCTTTCAAGTTTTTTCCTCCGGCACAATCGAAAATTCACGACCCACCGGTGAGATTTTCTTACCGTAAGTATAGATGGCGAAAAAGCTCAAGCCCGGCCTAACATGATCCGATTTTAACTGCCTAACATGATCCAAACTCAAGGATGGATAGTCAGTTTCGTTGGGGCTTGAGCTAGAACTTGATTTAATTTTCGGGCTTGACCAATTTATAAGAAATCAGATTGATTCGATCTGCAATCAATGTCTGAAATATAGATTTATTGACCGGACTCCAATTCGGGTATTCAAACTCAACCCGGTCCTTAGTATCCACATTCAAATGGTCCATATGAAGCCATGGGAAAAGCAAATATTCAAAACTTCTACTTCCTGTGTCATCACTTCTACGAGACATTGAAGAAGAATATCGACACGTTAACTTAAAGAACAGCAATTAATTGCAAAATGTCCAAGGAATGGATAAATAAAAATTTCCATTCCCCTCAGATTTTTGACATTAACCCGTCACTAATTTCCTACGTCCACAAATTCCCTTCCAACAAAATGAATTAGCATTTCGATTTGAGATGAATGAAGCACTTCTAATCATGTATCGCATCCCAAGTGAGCTAAGGGCACCTATACTAGTAGCTAAGACCAAAAATATGGGGCCCAGGCTTTCACCTTAGGATCAGTTAGTCTTCCTTCCACTTGTTTACGTACCTAAGAAAAGCATTAGCAGGATTCTCTCTTGGCAGAGCCCGTACACGAGTAGATCTCCTAAGGACAGCTTCCTCTAATGCAATCCTCTGAGCTGCCTCTTTAGATCTCTTCTGGAGTTCCACGCTGTAAGAGCATCCGTGAGTGAGATTATTGAATTCACTCAAAAATCAGTAGGAACCAGATAACATCTTAATGCAGATTGGTATGACATTATAGTTACTTAGAAATGACAATAAATCAAAATCCACTGTGTGTATTAAAATATTATACAACTAAACCAAGATTCAGGCTAGAATAAACAACTGTGGGAAGAAAATTATGTCAGGTGGGAGATTGGGAGATGGGGATGGGAGACGGTTGTGGTGGTTGGTGCAAAAGGTTCATACAGGCATTTCTATTTAACCATTCCATGAGTACCTAAAATATTTTGACCAATAACGGAAGTCCAACAAACACACGAGTTGTGAAAGAGTATTGCAATTTAGAATATCCCTCCACTTTACATTATCTCCCACCACGGGGTGCACATTATATGTGGACATAAAATACTGTGCATGGGATAATTGCAGACAGGCATGCTGAGATAGAGTAAGTAGTGCTGAGTAACTGGTCCTAAAGTTAGAACTCTCATCAAAAGGAGAAGAAATATATGAAAGAGATGGAAATCACATATTATAATTGTGCATAAATACGATTCAAAGAAAACCAACATCTATTAAAAGAGTTTCCTATGAATATTCAAATCTGTAACCAAATTAAGAATCACTCACCATATTCTGCTGTAAAATTTCTCCAACTGTTTCTTCAGAGCCCTCTCTCTCTCACCCTTGATGTTTAGTGAACCCATCAATGCATCAAGCTATTGAAAAGTTTGAAGTGAGCATTGATAGCAAGGGAAACGAACTCAGTTAAGAAAATAGAGGAAAAATAATACAATAGGTCATAAGCATTAAGAAGTCTTACCTCTTCCTTGCTACTATAATAGCCCCACAACTTAGAATCCAAGCTCTCAACAAATATCCTCCCATCTCGCCGGAACCACCAATACCTACTGTAGCACTTGTCTTTACCCAAGGGGTTGGTCCTGAGGACTCGTTTCTCCATTTCCCTTTCATAATATTCTTTCTGTGATATTAATATCGTTGAGTAAATAATAAATACAGGAAGATAATTTTGTTTGCACACACATACACACAAAGAATGACAATGCACAAACGAATTATGAAGAAATTTCACCCTCTGATCTTTGCCAGGCCTAACAGGTACATCAGTTTTTGCATCTTTCAATGGTTTCTTTCGATCCTTTTTAGATGAATCCTTCAAATTTTCTGCCAGGACTTCTGCATCCATATTCTGCTTCTTGCCTGCTTTAACCGATGTTGATTCCAAATGTTTCTTCTCACTGTCAAGAAATGACAACAAGATTCAAAATGAAAAGTGAACTAGAGCCATTTCTAGTTACATGTGGTTCTGTGCAAGTACCTATGCAAGGGAAAACATTTGAATGAAGTATTAACCTTTTATGCAATGGATGATGCTGTTAGACAAAATTGGCCCACCCTCTGTTAAGAATTATAATAGAACCTAAAATGAAAGAAAAGAACTGCATACATTTCCATTCATATGCATGCATTTCCATTTGTATGTGTTTTTGCTAAAGTGTCTGGCAAATATATGCGTGGGGAAATATTTTAATTAAGTGCAAACCTTTCATCCAGTGGATGATGTTGTTGAGCAATAATTGCCCCACCCTCTGTTTCCTTTGCTACCACTCCATTCTGACTACTTCCATTCCCATTAGCCAATACATCGACATTATTTCCTTCAGTATCCTTACTATGCCCATTCACCATTCCACCAGCAAGAGACCCAATCTTCAATTTTTCCTTCTCTTCCTTTTTCTTCCTTCCTTCTTCTAGGGCTTCTCCCCTCCTTGTTGCTCCAAGCATCTGTCGCTGTTCAATATACTCATCCAACTTCTCCCTGACAATATCTGTTTCTATAACTTGATTAACCAATTCCTGCAATATACTTAACTTGGTTTGAATATCTAATTGACCATAATGGCCCCTCTTAATTGTTGATATGTGACCAGATAAATCAGGGACTTTAATAGACTCAATAAAATCACACAAATATTCTGTCCAATTGATCACTGTTATCTGCAGCAGAAGAATAACATAGAACACATCAGTCCTTCCCTATCTATGTTAAAAAAAATAGTTGGAAGAACATCAAGGAGATCAAATCTCCAGTTGTTGACTGTACATTGTAATGAAATGCTTTGTTTCAAAAAACTTAAATTCCCAGTGTAGAAATGCTATATATAGTTTTACCTTTAACTTTCGGTTCTTGTTCCGCACAAATATGAAATATTCACCTTCGTCCTTTATAAGCAAACGAAGAAGAGCAGAATGTGTTTCAACTATAAGGGTCAAATTTGTATCCTTGTGGCAGATGGCACTTTCAAAATCTTCCAGTGAGAAAGGCCACAAGTGTAGCAGCCTACCAAATGAGCAACAAAAATCCCAGACCATTAAAAGATCCCCAACACATTCCAATTGAACCTTGAAGTCTCTTGACGGAGATGGACGTGCAGTAAAGACTGGATCATCTGCAGTGGGCTTAACCAAAAGATCATCAATGGGATATCTGATGGGTTCAACCTGCAGATGTCCATTCTCTGCAATTCAAGCAGAGCTATTAGTCAAATAAAATTAGTTGCACTAAAAAAAAGAGAAGAACAAAGTAAGCATCTCAAGATTATAAAACGAACAAATGGATATTAAACAGTCAATGATGATAAAAACATTTAACCTACCTCTTTCAATGGTCTTTTCCTCATTTACTTCAGCATTCCCATTCTCCACTTTCTTCGTTTTACGCTTTACAAATCCTTCCAGGTCCTAACATGAATCAAATAACACAACATTATAATTTAAAAGACTCCACTAACCAAGAGAAATAGTTCAGTCTACCTGACTCTTTTTGCTATCATCTGCATTTTTTCTCCTTTTATTGCAAACTACCAGTCCATCCCGAATAATAACTTTGTCCTTCAAATCCTGGGGTGGATCAATTGATATTCCGTACTCTTTTGCCAATTTGTCGTGAATTACCCATGGAGAACTTCGGTATGTCGACTCCCTAATAAAGGACCTCAAAATACTTCTACTAAAAGGTATTTTTTTCCATGACAGATCATCTCTATTCAGTACTGCAGTTTCTGTTATTTTCTTATTTTTATCAAGCCATGCCACCTCGTATTGAAGGTTGGTGCTATCGTCCACCACGATCTTTAATATTTTACATAGACACAGATTGCTGCTCTTCCTTCCGTACAATTCAGCCCCAACAAACAGACGTTCCTGGAACTTAACAGCTATTGTGTCTGCAAGATCTTTCAGAGACAGCATACCTGAAAGATCATAACCTCATCAAATTTGCTGGAAAATCACCTTGCTTTAACATTAAAGTATTGTTTTTAATTCACACTGGTGTTCACACTCTCAACTCAAAGTTTCACCACATTATCAAACATAAGGAAAACCTTGGAAAAAGTAAAATCACAAGCCTTAAACTAACCATGCAGAAGGAACAAAACCATGTGCCTGTGGGCATGCAATAAAGTAAAAATGTTTCACATTCCATTCTAAAGTTCGAGACAGCAGACTTTGTCAGGATCTGAGGTACAGCGTGGTAGCATTTTCATAAGAGATGGAGGCCATTCAACTGATAAGTTAGCATCATGCTCATTTTGTTTAAGAATGCTTACCCATATGCCTACAACAAAATCATAAATAATGATGCATTTGAATCACAGATCATATATCTTTTTTCTCTTTCCTTAAGTTAGAGATAACTTTTAAGAGCTTGTGTTTAGCACAGGTGGTTTTGGACCATTAAATTTAAGATTCACAAGACCATGGTATGAGGATCAATCATGCTACACAACATTTATTAATTAAGCACGAACCTGTAATATTAACCGGTCAACCAATGCATCTGAATAATTTCAAAGATATGGATATCTAACTGTGAAAGAACTAATAGCAACTACTTAAAAAGTACTTGGGACCTCTCCAATCTCATCATCATTATCGACATCAACAAATATTTCCCTACATATACAATGCATGCAAGCACAAAGAATATCAACATACAAAGTGCTAATCAACAGATGATAAAAACCACAATAGGGACGATTAGGAAAACAAGATACAATTGAACTGCGATATTATTTGGCCTACTATGGATTAATCCAACATGCTATGGTAGCAAAAAAGCACATTAAATACCAATCTAATCAGAAGAATTCTTATATTTTTATCACATTTAAACATGGGAAAGAGTAATAAATTATTAAAAAAAAAGCAGCCACAAATACAGGACACATACTATGATGACATAATAAGGGTAACAATTACTCAACAAACATCAAAAGAGGACACTCAAAGAAACCAAAAAGTGTAACATTACCTAAAGCATCGTACTAGAACTTCTTCCTGAGATTCAAGCTATTCACAACAAACCCTTTCAAGACTATAAAAATCATGTTTGCAGTGAAAGTTGTAAAATTTACAGAATAACTGACAAAGTAACCATAAAAATCACCAAAACAAAAGAAAAGAGATAAACAAGTGAAGCAGCACAAAAGTGTGATAATCTTTGAAACTGGCAAACCACAAAAATCTGGCTCAGCTTTGCAATGTTGCAAGGTATAGACTGCCACTTATACCTCTAGATTACATATACTTCCAAGTAGTAACTAAAATTTGACAAAAACTTGGCATCAATATATTTACTAACAAGACCAGGAAGAGAAAGAATAGCAATCAATCTATCACAAGTTCCAAACAATTAATAGCATGCACCTGGCAAAGAAAAAACAAAATAGAGAGACTAAAATAGCAACATGTCTAATAATCATTATAACAGTGTCTATAAGGTCTTACTAAATTGGATCATGCGCAAGGCAGGTTCCTCTATCTCTTTGGGAATCTCTTGAATCTTCTCAGCTGCACATTTTTCAGAAACCAGAGCCTCTTCGTAAGTCAAGTTAGTCTTTCCTGTGGTTTTACATGTCCAAATTCTCTGACGATACAAATTTATACGGTTCAAATATTCTCTAATTCCATCCTTAAGGAAAACAAAGATGGGTACTCAAATTCCTGCAGTAATGTTGCACCTAAACAAAATGTAGAAATAAGGATACTGATAATTGAGAAAGATCTCTTTAGTGAAACGGACTTGATACACAAGGTCCTTAGGGTCTAAATCCTTAGGTGGTTCCAACAAAGTAAATGCCCTTTTCTTCAGAAGAGGCATTGTTGGAAGCGCCGACGAGACCCACTCACACAACAAGCACCTGCAAATTTCCAAAGAATCAGCTTCACCTAGAACAATACGATTCAATACAATACAACATTATATTTTTAAAAAAACAAAAGTAGAATTTGATTCATAAGAACTGTGAGTTCCTGATGTACTTGATTAATGTTAGTCAAAACAAACAAAAAAATAACTCGTAATTTAAACAGAGAATTTCAAACTCGCAGAAATAAGCGACCGGGGACGACTAAATAGAGGCGATAAACAATAAACAGAAACCCTAATCCAAAAACAAGAATAAGATCATCAAGAAGAAGAAGAAGAATCATACTCGCAACAAACCAACAAACAGCAAATCCAAAAAAAAAAATGGTAGCAGAGGAGTCAAGAATATAATTAGAAACGAACGGAAACGTAAGAAACGAAAGAATCGAGAGAGAAGGGTTGGTCTTACGAGTTTTATACGATTAGAGAGAAAAGAGAAAGGAGAAGAAGAAATTACATTTCAACATTTTTTAATAAATAATTAAAAAAATCAATAGAAGAAACAGAAGAAGAAGAAGGAAAAATCTACAAAGCAATATTTTTAAAAAAGAAATTAGAAAAAAACAGACAAAATTATTAGAAGTGGATCTAACAAACCTACATCGATCAACACTTACCACTGCTACCAGTAATTGTTTCTTCAATTCCAAATTTTCAATCGATGAGAAAATCACCGATGCGTGATATTTATTAAATACCCAAAAATAAAATTATAAGAACATAAAATAAAAGTGCCCTTCCCTTTCCTGCCCTTCCCTCGAACAAAAACAAAGCTTCGCCTTCCTTCCCGCCACTCTACAAACGAAACGGTGATTTATTACTATTTCTCTTTTTTATTAATATAATATTATTTTTATTATACAAATATCACCAGCGATGGGGACTATAGGATACGCGTGTCTCTCGCCGAAACAATGGAATCATACTTCCTTCCCTTCCTTTGGGAACTTCTTTTCATTTCTTTTATTTTTTTATTTTTTTAATTAATTAATTAAAATATAATAAATTTTATTTCTTCACTTTTTACAAACTAATTACTAATAATAATAATAATCATTCTTTCTTATTAACCAACTGTAATCATTAATAATTATAATGATTATATTCACTATTTTTTGTCGATATATTCATCCTCTATTCTTATTACCATTATCTCATATGAACCAACTGTCTTTAAATAATGAGATAAATTGTTTCTTTTTTATTTTTTCTATTTTTTGCATTTCTATTAAAAAAACTAAGATTGGTATTTTAGTCACCCTATCTAAAATTTGACTTATTAATTTTGAAATTGATTGAATTATTAAATTTTATTTTAAAATTTTTATTTATAATTTTAGTAATTTATTATTTTAACCTATATAATTCACACAATAATTAAGTTTACTGAAAACAGCATCTTTATTCTATAAAAGTAAGGGTAAGTATTATCGGCCTCTTCAAATCCCTCTTCGTTACAAAACTTCAGAGTGAATGTGATGATGATGACGATGATAATAATAGTTTACACAATAACAATTTATATACTGAATACACTTGTTGATTTGCATATCGAATAAATCACTTTATAGATTTAGTATTTGATAATTTACATGTTTCATATAAATCATTTATCTATTATTTTCTTGTAATATTATAATATTTGAGAGTGAATTAAGATAATAAATTAGTTTAAAATAATTTAATCTAATTCGAATATAATAAAGTAAGTTTAATTTACTCAGTATTTATAAATTCTTTTCATATCTAACTAGTTATAAGAAATTAGATTAATCTAGCTTGAAATAAACAAAAAAAAATTGTATTTAACCAAAGTCTTCGGATTCAATCAAAACTTAAGCTTAACTTGAATTGTTTTCGAGCTTGATCTCGAACCCGATTCAGTTCATCATCCACGGGCAAAAGTAATCAATCTTCCAAATATTGTTAGCTTTGAATTGCAAATACAACACCACCGCTGTTTGTTTTGTTATTATGTTTGTCCCTTTCCTATCCCATATGCTATGGAATGAAAGGAAGGAAAAGGAAAAGTAGTAAACTAAACAATTTCAACCACAGCACGACCAACAATCTTTCCCTGATTCAGATCCTGAAACGCTTTATCTGCATCTTCAAATTTATATTTCCTGGAAACAGCATCCTTGAGGTTGAATATCCCCGTTTCTGCAAGTCTCACCAACTTGGGCAGATCCTGCCTTGCCCGTCCTCCATATGACCCCATTACTTGTATCTGCATTGCATTACATTGCATTCTCCAATCATTAATCATAATAATAACAATAAATACTGTGTTTTTAAGTCTGAATGGGATCAATTCCTATCCACACCTTCCGACGAACAAGGTGATTTATATCTATCTCTCCTAAAGAACCAGCTTTTGCAAGTCCAATCATCACAGCTTTGCCTCCGTCCTTCACACTTCGTATGCACTGTGAAAATGTCACTGGCTTCCCCAGTGCCTCAACAGCAACGTCTGCACCTCTTCCTCCAGTTATTTCCTGAACATCACAAGATATGAAGATGGTTATTTCCTCAATTCACTATATGGGCACCAAAATATTTGCTCAACGAAGAACCAGCACAACTTTTGCAGTAGGCTTATTCGCGGTGTATACCAAGAAACAGACACAATGGATAAGCTTTTTTCTGCTAGCTTGTTGAAAAGCTAAAGTAAAAGATTAAAGTTTACACACTCTAATCCTCTCAACGGGATCTTCTTTCTTTGAATTTATAGTGTGAGTAGCACCCAAAATTTTAGCCTTTGCCAGTTTTTCATCCTGAACATCCACCGCAACAATTTCAGAGGCACCAAATGCCCTTGCAATCTGCAAACAACTGGAAAACGTCTTTAGTGACAACTAGGTCAGAGCAAGTCCAACACATATAACCAAAGTATAATCACTGTCCAGATTTTGACAACCCAGTCATTGCCAAGTATATAACTCCAAAATCAGAACCAGAGGGTAGTAGCAACATCCCTAGCCCTTATGTATCCACTAATATCAGCTATAATCTAAGTGAACAAATATTCTCTAGCCAGTAGTAAATGGCAGATTGAATACATAATATTGTACCCTGCAAAGGAAACAGCTCTGCACAATATAATTTCAGAGATAATTCTTCTAGACGATTTCAAACTTCACCAAAAGATCAGGTTGTTAGGCATATCGGGTGTAATCATGCATAATAGAAGTCACGGCGCCATCTGTTTGTCCTTCAATGACTTCCATTGGCACTATACACCTTGTGCATAGGGTGTAACAGAAAAAACAAATAGTCTTTACTCATTCAATCATAAAAATCTCACGTTTATGATAAAATTTCGAGTCACAAGACAACATCATTCAGAAAACTCAATTTGACTAGTCAAGCAACATGAATGCAGCAGAAACCCTTATTTGGTGAAATTAAACATTCTAAGCTGCTTACCTTGAGCCAACACCACCAATTCCTATCACAGCAACAGAATTACCAGGACGAACTTCAGCAGCATGAGCCATAGCACCATAAGCAGTAAATACTGCACATCCTAATATTGCAGACTCTGTGTACGGCAATGAGCTTGGTAAAACAGTTAATGCATTCACTGGAACAACACAATATTCCGCAAGGCCCCCCATGCTATACATACATACCGGCTTTCCTGCATGATACAAGGTTTCAGCTCTCCAATCATGTGCCATTTCAGCACAAGAAAGCAGATGAAGTAAAATGTTCCAAGTACCAGAAAAGACTTAAAAGCAGTAGAGAGATAACAACGCAATAACAGCATGATCAAAAAAGTTCTTGCACAAGAAAGTAACGTGTCCCCCTCCAATACATACAAAAATGCAGATCTAGAATGGCTTTATGTCAATTGTAAATGCATGTGACACTTATCCTGTAGGATAAAGAGAGAGAAGATTAACATTACTACCAAAATAATCTTTAAGTACAATGAAAACATAGGACAAAGCTTCTCTCAAGAATATCAAATCAAATGAAAGAAATTTCCTAAGCAAATGCATTTTATGTCAAATGCGCCTTAATCATAAACTTGAAAAGAATAAACAAGGCATCCTAATACTTCCTAGTTCTTGACTCTGTTCTAACTAGAGGAAGAGGGTTCTATCAGAAATTTATAGTATGTTATCTGGCACCGGATTAGCAATATCCAAATTTAGGTCTCAGTAAGTCAATACTATATTTCATGAAAAATTGGAGTTTGTTCTTTATCATTATCTAAAACAGAATTGAAGAAAAGTTTCATGGATTCCAGTTCTTAAGAGTAATGGTATGATGTCTAAAATGGTGCATAAAGCAGAAACAAGGACAGCTGCTGACCATTGGAACGGAGGAACAGACGGGTTTCACCATCATAAAGAGTTCCTTTTGCTCGGTTATAAGCAAAAAAGTCCTCGCATAAATCATCATGGCCCTGTCATTTCATAGAAGATCAATTAGCATAAAAAGGTTTTGGAAGATTCAAAAAAGTAACTCAGAAATATACAAAAGATCACCACCTTAGAACAGTAATAACAGTTGCCACAGGGCATGATGAAAGCTCCAACGACCTGAGATCCGAGCGGGAATCTGAAAAACGAATATAATTTTGGTAGTTGAGACTCCATGAAAAGAGAAATAACGAAGCACCAAAAGGTGAAGGTAATCGGAATACTTGTTTGTAATCTTGGAATCAGTGAGAGGACCATGTTCAACAACTTCGCCAGTAATCTCATGGCCAATGGCACAGGGACTAGGGAATGGAATTTCACCCTTAATCACGTGAAGATCAGAGTGGCAAACCCCACAACCTGTTTCATCGAATCCATTTCCATTATTAGATTTCCTCACGAAGGAAAAGGAGAAAAGAAGCAGCATACCCTTGGTTTTGATGAGAATTTCCCCTGCTTTGGGTCGCGGAATTTGGAAGTCCTCGATGGTGAGGGGCTTGTTGGGTTCCCAAAACACAACGCCTCTCATGAAATCGCTGCCGGAGCTGACATGATAATAACTCTCCTTCTTCCATGAAAAATTGTTCACATCCTTCGTAGAACGACTCTCTGATGCACCACCGAAGATGGTAGTTTGAGATACGAAGCGGTAACACTGAAGAGATCTCCTGGCACTACGAATGAGAGGACAAAACCCCATTTGATGATTACGAGGACGAAGATTTTGATGATTTAGCAGAAACTCAAGACAGCTCTCAGAGAAAGTCAAACAAAGAGCGGTAGCAAGCGACAACACTATAATTTGAAGTTGCTGAGGTTTGACATCAATAATACTAGAATTGATTTAATTGTAAACTGAAGCAACTAAACAATAAAAAATAAAATTCCAATCGAGTTTAAATTAATTAAGACAATTTGAGTCTGAATCTGACACGAAACCCAATTTTAAAAAAATATAATATAAACTCTGATCAACTCTGTCCCATTAATTATAGGTCGGCGTGGGGCAAACCCGAGCTCACTTCCATTTCTTATGTTTTCCAAACTTAAATTTTAGATCACCTTTTTCGTTATTCACTTGTTGGATTAACTGCCAAATGACTTAGTTGTATCGTGAGTTTTTTCCCTTCAAAATATAACTCTATAATTAAGGATGGATGCACAAAAAAAATTTATAGAGCCAAATTTTAATGAGAATAAAATTTTATTTTTAATTAGGGGTAAGATTTTAATGGAGACAAAATTTTATTTTTTATAGAATCAAAACTTAAAATAATAATTTTTTATATAAAATTTTTTGAGGGCAGTAGCGGCAAGTGCCCCTACTTGCTCCTAATATGGATCCGTCCATATCTATAATAAGATTATAACGTTGTGTATGATTACTGTCTCCCATATATAAAGAAGGAACGAAACAAAAATTTAGAGACAGAATAGAACAAAAATTAAAGATACTGAGATGTTTAGCTGTAATGGACAAAATAAATAAAATTGTATTTGTCTCAAGGACAAAAATGTGTTTGGTTGTGATTGACAGAACATAAAAATAGTGTCAATGACTAAAGTGCCCCTACAGTATAATATAATTAGAAATATATAATTCATTAATTATTTTAAAACGAATGATTTGTATTAGTAAAAGAGTTAATAAATAATAATAATAATAATAATAATAACAATAACAATAAGAAATTAATTTAGTATAATAATAATAATAGAAGAAGGTAAAGAAAATTAATAATAATAAAGAATTTAATAATCACAATAATAATAAGAAAATTAATTATGTATAATAATAATAATAATAAATTAATGATGATGTTGATGATAATGATAATGATGATGATGTTGATAATGATGATGATGAGTTTAATAATATAAATAAGAATAAAAGTTGTTTATGTGTTTTGTTGACGGAGACAAGAAATTTTATCCTCCGATTTTGTAAGGGACAAAAAATTTATGTTTTGTCATATGAAAACATAACAAAAATCAGTCGAGACAACAACCAAACATTACAAGGCATAAGATTTTTTTTGTTTTGTCATTTATCTCCACCAATGGAGACAGCAACCATACGCTAAGTAAGTGTCTGGTTCAAATAACTAAGAGGTCGTTTTACTTCTATTTTCTGTTGTAATTTTTAGTTTCTGTTTTCAGTTATTTGTTTTTGTTTTTTTGTTAAATAAAAACAAAAGTCTGTTTAGTTGATAATGTTAATGTAATTGTATTTTTATTACTGATAATAATTATATTTTAGATAAAACTTAAAGATAAATTATTTTTAATTAAATAAATTTATTTAATCTCTTATATAATATTTATTAACATATTATTAATAAAATTATGTTATTTAAATGAAATAAATAATTTAAACTTTAAAATTTATTTAAAATTTAATGTTTATTTGAAATATATTTTAATTATTAAATCAAATTTTATTTGAATATTTATATATAATTTAATTATAAAAATAAATACATTTAAATTATTCATAATTTTATTGATAATTATTTTAATTTATTAAATATATAAATATAATGTTGAATTAAATTATTCATAATTTTATTAATAATTAAACAATGTATATTTAAATAATAGTAAATCGTATTATAAAAACAAAATCATGAAACAAAAATCACTTTTATGATTTTTACAATTTTTGAAAATAGGAAGAAACCAAAACCAAAAACAGTAACTAAAAATTCAAACAAATTAAAAAATTACCGATTTGAAAACAAAAACAAAAATAAAAATAGAAACAAATACACCTAAAAAGTAAAGACCTCATTTATAAGCTGAAAGTCATTAACACATTTAAAACTTACGATTGCCTGACCAACGAAAACAATGCTAGTTCCAAGTTTAATTGAATTCGGATAACTAGGATTAAATATCTACAATTTTAACTTTATTTGTTTTATTAATTTTCAATATAAAATTAATTAAATACACTTGGAAATTGAATGTATCTAATATTATAAGTTAATATTTATATTAAACATTTTATGATCAAAACTCATTTTAACATATATTTTATCGATTCATTGTCTTTAAATTAAGTTCAAACTTTTTTTGTTGTTTTGAATTATGTAAGGATTAATTATGTTGACTGATTATGCATCAATGACTTTACTGAATCACCAAAATCACCGTATACGATGAAAATCCTTTGTTACCCAAATCCACCTTTACCATATTAATATAGTCTATAAATATAAAAAAAAGATAATAAATGTATGCACATGCTTGTTAAAGGAAGCAATGCCACTTTACACAAAGCATAAGGCAAGCTAAAGCTACATAACCTTTTATGGTACATAGCTGTGTTTTGAAAATCGGACTAGATCGGCTGATCCGACCGATCCGACCGGTGACCAGTCGGTGATTCGGTCCGGTTTATGTCCCAAAATCGGTCTTCAATTGACCCGGTGTGAACCGGTCAAAATCGGTCAATTGACCGGTCCAGTTGGATCGGTTCGACAATTTTTTTATTTGTTTTATTTTTTATTTTTTATTTTTTTGAATATTTTTAATATTATATATAATTAAATATAATTATTGCATAATTATTACGTCACACCGGTTCGACCGGTGGTTGAACCGGTCGAACCGGTCAAACCGGTAACCAGCAAGGCCACCGGTTCGATGACCGGTCCGGGTTTCAGAACATTGGTACATAGTATAAATTATGCCCATACTTAATAAGAATTGTGTCATTTACAAAATATCTTTTAGTGTCTGTTTGAATGAACTTTTGAAAGGTCAATAGGTACTTTCTTCATCACAAAAGTTATTTTTAAAAAAATGAGCATTTAGCTAAAAAAATACTTTTTAATAGATATGACTTTTTATAGTCAAAATACAACTTTTAAAAGAACTCAACTTTGAAACTTTTCAAAAATTCATTTTTAAGATAGATTTCTCATATAAATTAATGTGTCTATTTTTAGTCTCTTTTGTCCTTATATTTTACACATAACTCCTACAATATCTACAAATATATCTTCACGCTTATTTTATGAGCTTTATAATATTATTTAGCTTTTTATATATTTTAATATTAATTTTTAAATTAGTTTTACTTATGTTATAATTTATATAAAAGATTTAGTTAGATGTATTTCTATTTATATTTTATATGGTTTATAATTATATAATAATTAATATATTGTGCTTTGCATATTATTTAATGTACTTTAAATAATATTTATATCATCATCGTCATCATTATCATACCTCGAAGTCCCATAGTGAAGTAGGGTTTAGGGGAGCTTGATAGTATGCAGCCTTATCTCTATGTTATAAGAAGGATGTTGCTAGTAGGCTCATATGCTGATATGATATGATAATAGTAATGCAGGTTAAAAGAATAAGTACATAAAGATTGATTATATATATATATACACTTGATGGTGACCATAATCAGCTGTTATCTTTCACCCTGCAAATACCAGCTTTTCTCGTTGTTAGTTGCGCTATGAGTCTTCCCTGATCAGTGCCCTGAGAATGTGACAATCCTATGGTTTTATACGTCCATCACAAGTATCTTCCCCCTGCATCTAAAAAAAAAACTCCTCCCTGGGTGGTAAGGATGAGACGCGAGCACTCTACGATATGTCGTTTACTCTTATCCTTTCATGTCAGACTTTTCTAATTCTAACCATTACAACCGTGATGACCAACTCTGACATATCTTTCTTGATCACCACCTTCCAGTTCTTGCAAGGCCTTTATTTTCTCCTCTTGTAGCTATTAAGGTTTATTATCTCACTGCATTGTATTGGAGCATCAGAGAGCATCTTGCTCATATGCCCAAACCACATAAGCCTTTTCTCTCTCAACTTATCAGCGATACTAGCCACCTATAACCTATCTCTCACTACCCTATTCCGTACCCTATATCTTTTGATAATGTCACATATCCACCTAAGCATCCGCATTTCTGCTACCAACAACTGTCGCGTATGTTTACGCTTAATAGGCCAGCACTCTGCACCATATAATATGGTTGCACGAATCACCATTCTATAGAGCTTCTCTTTGAGTTTTATAGGGACTTTTTTTATCACATAGAATACCTTATACACTCAACCCACCCAAATCTAATACCATGTACTATATCATTGTCGATATTACCATCTCTCTAAATAATGAATTCGAGGTGTTTAAAACTTGATTTATGTGATAAGATATCAGTACCAATTGCTACCACTGCCTCTTGTACCACCTGGCTATCTGAAAAGTTGCATTTTGAATACTTCGTCTTGGTCCTGCTCATTCTAAAACCTTTCGATTCCAACACTTCTCTCAAACGTTCTAACTTGGCATTAACCCCTTCCTTGATCTCATCCACCAAGACAATATTGTCTATAAACAACATACACTAAGGTGTCTCTCGTGGAATATATTTGACAAGTTCATCTAACACTAATGTGAACAAAAAATGACTTAAAGTTGAGTCTTGTGTAGTTTAACACTAATAGAAAATGCTTTCATGTCGCTTCCTGTCATCCTTGCACTAGTTAATGCTCCTTTATATGTATCCCAAATCATTTTGATATAAGTGCTAGGTGGTTTGGGGCGGAGCCCACACCATTGGGTTTTGTCCCCTTTGGTCACGTCAGGTTTTAGATTTAGCCCCTCCCTCGTGGGAAGTCGAACTTGTGACTTCAGGATTTTGTTGGGTGCATGACCCACGCCTCTCACCACTGAGCTGACGTGACCAAAAGGGGACAAAACCCAATAGTGCGGACCCTGCCCCAAACCCCTAGGAATGCCCTTTGCCTCCAAACACTTCCATATGAGTTTTATAGGAACCCTGTCATATGCTTTTTTCAAATCTACAAAAACTATATGCAAATCTCGTTTTTGTTCCCTGTGGCATTCCAACAATCTCCGAAGTAGATGTATTGCCTCTGTCATAGACCTGCCAAACATAAATTTGAATTGATTGTCTGATATCGAAACAGCTCTCCAAATTCTCCTTTCAATTACCTTTTTCCACATTTTCATGGTATGACTTAATAATTTGATGCCTCGATAGTTGTGACATTGTTGAATGTCTCATTTGGCCTTGTACAAAGGGATTAACCTACTCAATCTCCATTCATCCGACATCTTGACTTGACTCGATGATCACATTAAAAAGTTGAACTAACAATGTAATACCTACATAAATATTTTTTATTACAAAATAAAATATAGTTAAATTTAAAAGTGTTTTTTAATGTTTTTAAACAATCTACTATACGGAAACTCTTTCAAAAAATCTCCTTTTATAATTGACATTCAAACAGTCAACTGGTTTCTTATAAAAGCTTTTCTAAAAAAAGCTCAACTGACAAAATTTATACTAGTATAAATCTATCAAAAAATGCACAATTTTATTATCCAAAAGTAGTTACTATTTATAAGGAGGATTGAATTAATATTTATTATAAACAGAACAATATATTTATCAATTACCACTCTTTAATCTTTTTATTCTTCACTTCCTAATAAAATATATAGCTCTAGATTTAGAGATACAAGGAATCACGGTGGTCCGTCCATGTCAAAGATTGAAGACCATTTGGTTCTCTATAAATAAATCAACGACAGTACACCCAACCTTTAGTAAATAAAATTTTATTGATGCATCATATACATCGAACTTGTTAAACTAATATTTTTTCATTTTTGTCCATATCGTAACGGACAAACGTTGTCTATCAAACCAACGTTCGTGTCTCCAAAGAAGAACTCCAGAAAGGCAGAAACCGATATACATATGTAAATCAAACTCCACCTAGTCACCTACTTTAGACAGCATAAAAAATAACGGATCCAAAGTACACCAACTTATTATTTAAATTACGAATATGAATTTCCTTAAATTCGGTCTAATTATATCTTATCAAGATAATTAATGTTAATTAAAATAAATTATTTAAAATTAAAGTATTGCTTATGTTTAATAGTTTACGTAATTTAAAAATAACAATAACAAGTTATGATTTTAGGATTATAAGGAAAAGGTTTAAATTAAAGAATAGCAATAGCAATCTATTGAAAAGCAAATAAAAAATGTTTAAAGCAAAAATATTAGTAGCAATTTAATGACTACAGTTTAAAATAACAATTACAATTTATGCTTACAAGACTAGCAAGTTATTGAGTATAATAGTTACGTTCTTTCGATCGAGTTTATCGTATAAGATTTGTTTAGTATAAAATATTCAATTGGTGTAATTTATATAAAAATACATTAGACAATTTAATCATTTCTTCTTTCTTAATTCGCGATTTTAAAATATATAAATTTCAAATAAATTTTGATTTAATAATTAAAATAAATATTAATTTATAAATAATAATTTTAAATAATTTATTATTAAAATAAATATTTTATTAATAAATATTGTATAAAATATTAAAATAAATTTAAATAAAAATATTTTGTAAGTTTTATTTAATTTATAATTATTATTAGTAATAAAACATTTATTATTATTTTAAAACAAAATTAAAAATTCACAATAATTATAAAAGTTGAAATAAATAAAATAACTAATTAAAACTTTGAAAAAAGGGGGAAGGAGAGATAAGAGCAATGATACGAGATCCGTACCGTACTGGCCGAAAATCGGTATCGGTACGGGTTCGAAATTACCGGGTTCAAATTCGGTCGATGCAAGCCAATTTCGATTGACTGATGATTCAAAAAATCTTGGTGATTAGGTAAATTTCGGTTTTCTAGGGACCTATTTGCAAAAAGAAAATTTTAACCCTAAAATCTATCCAACCCCCCTGGCCCCGACCCACTCGCTACTCTCCTCTTCTTCTATCTTCTCGCCTCGCTCCTCCGTCCTTCTCCATGCCGTCGTCCGCGGATCCGTCTGGTTCGTCGCTCTCCGCCACGTTGTTGCCCTCCCCGCTCTGGATCTCGACTCGGTGGTCTTCTCATCGTCTTCGACTCTTCGTTCTTCTCCTCGCGTAAATCGCCTCGTCGGTCCTCCACTCCAGCTTGATCGGTTCTCCCTCGCGTCGTCGGTCCTCCACCGTGAAAAGTGACCTTCTTGGCCTTGTCCGTAGTCCTCCGACGTCAACCCCAGTAGGCAGACATCGACCCGGATCTGTGAAGACCGAATGTATTGTTTTATTTTTCATGGATTTTTTACATTAATTGCTTCTGTCATTGTGTTGGTTGTTGGATAATGGTAGATTTGTTGTTAAAAATTGGATGACGATGGATTTGTGGTTGTTGTTGCTTCTGTTTTTGCGATGGATACTGATGATGAATTGATGATGGATTTGGGTTGAAGACTTGAAGTGTTGCCGTTGAAGTGAAGTTGTGTAAAAAATGTAAATGGTTGTTTGTGATTTCGGTTGAAATATTGAATGGCATTCTTGAAGTGAACTTGACATTTTGCATTTTGGTTTTTGGCATTTTGGATTATGGAAGTTGATTTTGGATTTTGGCATTGAATTGATCCGAATGTCCCATTGGAAAATAAATTTAGAATGGTAATTGTGATTGAATTGTTGAATTGTGGATGAATGAGATTTATTTTTAATTTGTGCAATTGAATTTGAGATTGAATTTGATAATTTGATAATCAAAATCAAATTAACATTTAAACCTAATTTTAATTGTAAAATTGATAATCAAATGTGAAATAAATAATTAAATGTAAGTTTGTAAAATTAATAATCAAAATCAGTAAAATTGAAAAAACTTAAATCATTAATTGACATATTGTTAATATTTGTTATATGGTAATTCATTTTTTATATTTGGGTATTGAATTTTGATAAATAATTAGTTAAGTATAAATTTGGGTATTTGGGAATTGGAATTTAATTGAATTAGAATGGATTTGATTTGAATTGGAATGGAATGGAATGGAATTGAATTAGAATGTAAATTAAATTGGAATTGAATTGAATTGTAATGGAATTGAATGGAATTGGAATTGGAATTTGGATTGAAAATTGATTGAATGGAAATGAAATTATGAATGTTTTGTAATTGTTAGGGTTGAAAATTGTTGTCAATGAAATGAATGGAAATGAAATTATGAATGTTTTGTAATTGTTAGGATTGGAAATTGTTGGGAATGAATTGAATGGAAATGGAATTATGAATGTTTTGTAATTGTTAGGATTGGAAATTGTTGGGAATGGATTGAATGGAAATGGAATTATGAATGTTTTGTAATTGTTAGGATTGAAAATTGTTGGGAATGGATTGAATGGAAATGGAATTATGAATGTTTTGAAATTGTTAGGATTGGAAATTGTTGGGAATGGATTGAATGGAAATGGAATTATGAATGTTTTGTAATTGTTAGGATTGGAAATTGTTGGGAATGGATTGAATGGAAATGGATTTATGAATGTTTTGTAATTGTTAGGATTGAAAATTGTTGGGAATGGATTGTTTAGAAATGGAATTATGAATGTTTTGAAATTGTTAAGATTAAGAATTGTTGGAATTTAATTGAATTGAATTGAATTGAATTGAATGGATTGGATTGGATTGAATGGAATTGAATTGAATTGAGTTGATTTGAATTGAATTGGATTGGATTGGATTGGATTGGATTGGATTGAATTGAATTGGATTGGATTAGATTGAATTGAATTGAATTGGATTGGATTGAATTCCATTGGATATGATTGGAATTTAATTGAATAGAATGGAATTGAATTGTAATTGGAATTGGAATTGGAATTGATTTGAGTTGAATTGGATTGGAATGGAATTGAATTTGATTGAATTGAATTGAATTGATTTGGAATGGAATTGCATTGAATTGAAATGAAATTGAATGGAATGAATGGAATTGGAATTGGATTGGATTGAATTGAATTTGATTGAATTGAATTGAATTTGATTGAATTGGATTGGATTGGATTGGATTGGATTGGATTGGATTGAATTGAATTGAATTTGATTGAATTGAATTGAATTGGATTGGATTGGATTGGATTGAATTGAATTGAATTGGATTGAAATTGAATTGAATTGGATTGAAATTGAATGAAATGGAATGGAATTGAATTGGAATTGCATTAGAATTGGAATTGGAATTGAATTGAGTTGAATTGAATTAATTTGGATTGGATTTGATTGAATTGAATTGGATTAGATTGAATTGAATTTGATTGAATTGAATTGGATTATATTGAATTGAATTGAATTGAATTTGATTGAAATGGATTGGATTGGATTGGATTGAATTGAATTGAATTGAGTTGAGTTGAATTGAATTGAATTGTTTTGAATTAAATTGAATTGGATTTGAATTGAATTGAATTGGAATGGAATTGCATTGAATTGAATTGGAATTGAATGGAATTAATGGAATTGGAATTGGATTGAATTGAATTGAATTGGATTGGATTGGATTGGATTGGATTGAATTGAATTGAATTGGATTGGATTGGATTGGATTGGATTGAATTGAATGTTTTGGATTGTTAGCTTTGTGCATATTGTCATTATGTACTAAAATTATGTGTTATTTATTTTGGTGTACAGATAAATGGAAGGAAGTTCAAATACTCCGATCAATCTAGTTCAGAAGATCTGATGATCCAGCTTGGGCTCATGCTAGTGTAGTTCCTGGTCAAAAAAATCATACCATTTGCTTGTTTTGTAACAAGCATTTGAAAGGTGGAGGAATCACCCGATTGAAGAGGCATTTAGCTGGGGTTAAAGGAGATGTGGAACCATGTAAAAAAGTAAGTCATGATGTGAAGTGACAAATGAAAACATTGCTTGAGGAACATCAAATTGAGAAAGATAGAAGGGGAAGATTGAATCTTGAAATTGGTAGTGAAGTTCATTTCCCGATTTCCGTGGTGATTATGGAGATGTTGGAGGTGGAAGTGGTAGTGGCAGTGGCAGTGGTACTGGTAGTGTTCCATTTCAATCTCAGCCTCAGGATCTTGCAAAATCTGAAATGAGGAAGAGAAGAAGGCAGCCATCTGGTTTCTTTGCACCACGAACAACTCCAGGAGCCCAACCTTCAATTCGTAGTGCAATGCAGACAAGAGATGCGACTCACAATGTGGATATGGCGATAGCTAGATGGTGGTATGATCTGAGTTCGTCATTTAATGCTTCTCAATCATATTATTATCAACCTATGATAGATGCCATAGCCTCTTATGGTCCAGGATACAAAGGGCCATCGGTTGATGACTTAAGAGATAAACTTTTGAGTGTGTTGTGTCTGAAATGAGAGCTTATTTGGGTGAAAGAAGAGCGAATTGGGGTATTAATGGATGCTCAATTATGTGTGATGGTTGGACGAATAGGAGACAAGAGCCTATCATAAATTTTTTGGTTTATTGTTTTAATGGCTCTATGTTTTTAAAATCGATTGATGTATCTGGCCTTATTAGAAATGCTGATAATTTGTTTGGGATATTTGATCAAGTTGTGAATGAAGTAAGGGTAGAAAACATTGTTCAGTTTATTACTGACAATAATTCCGCTTATAAAGCGGCAGGGATGAGGTTGCAGAATACCTATAAGTCATTTTTTTGGACTCCTTGTGTTGCACATTGCATTGACTTAATACTGGAGGATATAGGAAATCCTAGGTATTTTCCTGTTTTTGATGAGACCATGTAGAAGGCAAAAAATGTGACAAAATTTATTTATAATCGTGCATGGGTTTTAAATTTGATGAGAAGGAAATTTACCAATGGTAGGAATTTGTGCCGCCTTGCTGTGACAAGATTTGCAACAAATTTCTTATCACTTCAGTCTTTTCTTTTGTTGAGGAAGGAGTTAAGGCAAATGTTCACAAGTGATAAGTGAGTAACCTCTCAGCATGCTAGGTCTAATGTTGGAATGGAGGTTTGTAGTATCATACTAGAAGATAGGGAATTTTGGTCGGCATCTCAATTCGTTATCCGGGTTTGTGAGCCTTTGGTGAGGGTGCTTCGGTTGGCTGATAGTGAAGAAAAGCCAACAATGGGTTATATTTTGATCTTATGGAGAGAGCAAGGAAGCAATCAAGGCCAATCTGAAACATAAGCCTTCTTTATACGAGCCATATATCTCAATCATTAATGAGAGAGGAGAAGACAACTTTCTTCTCCATTGTTTGTAATGGGCATTTTGAATCCAGTGTATATTTTAGATTGGATGTTGAAAAGCAAGTGAAGTTAGTAGAGGAATGCTTTTGACAATTACAACAATTGTTCCTCATGACTCAATGCAAATTGCTTTAACCACACAAATAGAGGCTTATAAGTACTCTTATGGAGATTTTGGAATGTCGGTCGCTATTCAACAAAGAGGACTTCTTTTTTCAGGTATTACTTATTTTCTATTTCTTATTTGTTGAAATTTATTTATCACTTTATTTTGTTTATAACACTACTTTTGTTTTCTTATAACTTGCAGTTGCTTGGTGGGATCTTTTCGGATGTGGTGTTCCAGATTTGAGAAAGTTTGCGATTCGAATTTTAAGTCAATGTGTGAGTGCAACTGGGTATGAACGAAACTGGAGCACATTTGAATTTATCCATTGCAAGAAAAGGAATAGATTGGAGCATAAGAGGTTGAATGACTTGGTTTTTGTTCGTTACAATTTAAAGCTTCAGGAAAGGTATGTTATTTTCATTATTAATTTTTATATAATTTCTTATATTTTTTTAATAATTAAATGTAATTGTTTACTAGGACTCTTAGTATCACAAGTTCTTCAAATGATCCAATTGCGATTGATAATATGGATATTTTGACGGATTGGGTTTCTGAAGAACCCAATTTGGTTGATGTGAGTGATTTGAATGTGGAAGATGATCTTGGATGGGAAAGCATTGACATGTCATTTGGTGCATTAAATTTGAATGATGATGATGAAGCTCCTCTCAATGATGAAGATTTTGTACCAAATGATCAGTGGGATCAGTGCAGTTCAAGCGGGTATCCGCCCATTGACTATTGAACTTCAGGTTTTTATTTTTCCTCTTCTTTTAATTTTACTTGTATTTGATCATTGATTTTATGTTAAATTATATGTATGTAATGTAAGTGTAATATTTTTTCGAGTTCAACTTCTATTTGATTGCTTATTCGTCATCAACCTTTTGTAATATTTTTGTTTTTTAATCGGATGTTTTCAATCTTTTGATGTAAATATGTAATATTATTTATTATAATGATGAAATTGTATGATTGTAATATTTTAAATGTTTTCTATTATTCTTAGTTTTATAATTGTATGATGATGATTGCCTTTATTTATATTAATTGTGATTATTATTTATATGTAAAATATTTAAAATTATTGTTATTTCAAATTAATTGTCATTATTATTTATTATTAATATTTTTAAAGTATGGTTGATATAAACGAAGAAACTAGTAAAGTATCTGATGCAGTTGTATAATATATCAATACGGACTATTTTGCAATTTTAAAAATTTAGGGACTATTTTATAAATTTAAAAATATCCCTAACCAAGATTTTGCACCTTGCAGATGCAAATGCAAGCCGATGCACGGTACAATTCCGTTCCAGAGCCCAATCCGGTACGGTATTCATAACATTGGATAAGAGGGAGGGGGGGGGGATTTTTAAAATTTTTTGAAAATTTTGCAAAAAACCTCCTCTATTTCAAAAATTTTCTGGTATCGGCAGGTATTTAGATTTTGAATATTTATGCTTCAAAGTTTCAATCGACAATCTTCAGATTCATATTTTTCCTTATCTAACGATTTAAATTTTTATTCTGTTTGTAGGGATATAATTGGAAACATAAGTTAAAATTAAATTACATTGTATAAAATATTGTTACATATCAAACACTATAATAAGAATCCACCCAACTTTCCTATTAGAATTCTTATAAGTATCCAAACATGTGAATATCTTTATTTTTCATATATTTATTTTCCAATGAATCATATTCTAAATTTACTTTACTTTCTCGTCAACTAAACGGGCCTTAGGGATTTTTCTGTTAAAAAAAACTATCAAGTATAACATAAGTTCTATGCCTTCTCGATTTGAGAAGTACAGTGTTGAAATGACAAATATTTATTCTCAAATTGTGAGATATATATCTATTATATTTTAAAATTTTAAGAATGCGAAATAACATCTCGGGATAAGGTTGGATCTTTCCAAATACAATTTTAGCAAAAGTTTTATTGGGTTTTATTTTTAAATTCTTAAGAATAATAATTTAATCCTAAATTTAGTTAAACTCAAATTGCATAACTTAATATACTTTAAAATGACATTGGCTTTAATTTAATTTTTAAAAATAATATGATTTTATTTTTAATTTATAAATTAAACTAGTTGATATTTATATTAATTTTCACTCCTTGCTATTAGCTACAAGACATAATCTGTTCTACTATACTTCACTTCATCTCAATTATACATGTATGTAAATTCTATATAAGTCTTCAAAGGGTGCGACTCGATAGTTGAGAGCAGGATTTAACTTTGGTTAGGTTTAATATTCGATTCCATGCTAGCTCCTTTTATAAGAGCCTGGGGTAGCAGGAGTTTTACCTGTAGATGGAGAACTAGTTGGACCCTCAATGATGAGGTGCGTCTGCTTAGTCTACCTGTATGGTAGTGTACCAATTGAACTCTCAGAAAGGTGTATCATTTTGACCCGCTTATAAAGTTTTCTCAAATAAAAAAAAATCTATATAATTATATGCTTAAGGTAAAATAAAATAGAGATAAATTTTCTGACGTTATTAGCCGGCGCATGATACCTTGGCCGTTTAGCCTCACCCGCCACAAACTCTTAGGAAATTCATACTTTCTCGAGAAACGAGAAGGGGTGGTGTGTATGTACAGCGCGTCCCTTTGCGCGTGTCTCGAAAAAGAAATGAAACCTCTCTTGAAGAACCCATGACTCTCTTCTCTGATGTTCTTCATATCATGTGCGGGTAGTATACACGTGGCGCATGATGATCATCGCCAGAAGGAAGGAGGAAATGGAAGCGTCACAATTCAAAGGTGACAGCCGGTGACGTGAACACAATGACCCTTTTCCTCGCTCCAAATCTTATGGCTATGGTGGTAGCAGACATTACCTTTTGTTCTAAGAGGTTTAAAACAGCTTGCATAGCAAGGCATCGTCTCTTTATTTACCACGTCTCTTCCTCTCTTCAACCCTTTACCTGAAAATTATCTTCTTTTCTCTCCTCTTCTCTCGTCTCTATCATCACTATTAGTATATAGAAAAACGGAAGCCATAGATAGATAAAGATACCCATTACAAGCTGTAACCAGACAGCTCTTTTTATAACTATAGCAAAGTTAAGTAAGTACCTAATTAGCAATAAAGCTTGATCCTTTTTCTTATTTGGGCAATAGTAACTTGTGTGAATTAGTTGTCTTGTTAATGTTATCGAAGTGTTATTAGCTGGAAAAAAAAAGTAGAAAAGCAAAAGGAAAAACCAGCTCACACCAACCCCTCAGAAAAAGAAAACCCAAATCCAAAAACCAATAAAGCTTTAAGACGAATCTGCTTATGTACGTACCATGATTATTCTGTGATGTGTCTAGTTTTCGTTTTTAATTCTGCCCTTTTCAGTTTGTTAGTTATATTGGTGTTGAACAAACAAAGACAAGTAATGGTGATGGCGTTTTGAGTGTAAAGGCTTGATCTTTCTGTTTCTATTCCTTTCTTTCTCGGTTCTTCTCAGGTACTTCGAATGCTTCTTTTCTTCATTGATTTTGGTATGCTATTACTCAACCTGTTTCGCTTCTTTACTTCCTTGAGAGAGAGGGGGAAAAAAACTGGTTCTTATCGTTTTTTGATTTGTTGTGGGAATTGATTGAGATCTGTGTTACGTATAGCGCAGTGATCGATGGTTCGCACTGTTTTAGTTGTTTGTGGAAGTTCCAGTTAGAAGGTAACCAAGTTCTTGACTTAGGACAGATGCTGTACTATGGGCAAATGTGGCAATCTAATCAGAATTTTTCGTTTGAACCAAAAAAAAAAAAAGGACTTTTGAATCTGGGAACACTTTGTTCTTTGCCTTCTAATTTGTAAGTACTTGTTGTCCATTATCTGTCTAATTAAGTCAGTGCCGACACTCCATTTTCTTTCTTTTGTCTCATTGTTTTGTTTTGACTTTTTATGTTCAAAACTTCCAGCTTTTTTATTTTTCAGGAATCAATATGTCTTTTATGTCTCTTCTCTTTTCCCTATCTTCTGTTCTTCTTCTTATTCTGTTTTTGTTTTCAAATGGTAAAAATAATGCTGAGATTGGCTGTAAGAGCCTCATGATTATAGCTGTCATAAGCTAAAAGGTATCGAGATTGCGACAAACTCTTTTGCTTAGTTTTGTACTTAGCAAGAACATACAGGCGTGAAAGTCAGTGATATGGTATTTTATTATTAGGTTCTGTATGTAATGAGTCATGAGTCATGGATTTACCTTACTTGGATGTTAACCACCAAATGCGGATTTTATGAAATTGATTTCTCGGTACCAATGGCTGGGCTTTGCATCCATGACCATGCAGAATTCAGTTCTAAGAATGAATGTTCTTTGAAATCTTTTAAGGTTGATTAGGTTTGATGTTCTTCTTCCCTCTAACTTCTATGGTGGGACATTTTATAGAAAGGCACCCTTCTTGTTCTTCGAGTTCCGCTTTTCAGTTCAAAATGGTACTGGATGCATTTCTCTTGTTTCTTCTGGAGAAGGGCTCTAGTAACACAATTATCTAATATGGTGTCTTTTTCTCCAGAAGAATTATTTTGAAATCGGAAAGCTGTTTCAAAATGAACCAAGGCTAATGCCTACCCCTGTTAGCATTGATGTAATTGAAGATGTTATGGTTCTACTTGAATTTTTTATCCATAATTCCTCTTTAAAAATTTGTTTTTATTTCAATTGTGTAGAGGCAGATGATTATGAAATGGGTTAGGGATATGTAATTCCTAACTCTGTTTGTCCTTTTATTTGATTCTAACTATTAGAATTATGAATAATACATTTGCTGTTTGCCTTTTCTTAATGTGATAAGTTGCACATTAGCTGATTAGACAGTTGGAGTGCTTCATCGCTTTTCTTTTTCTGAAAGAATATTTTGGAATGTATTTTGGATGCCAACTGAATTGGTGCCTTCTAACACTCGTCCTTGCTGCATAGTAATTCTTGTGACACCGACTTATCTAGTAATTCTTGTTGGTGATTACTACCATGAAATATAGATTCTTTTACGTATTCCATAGAAATCTGCTGCTGACTAAGGGGTGGCTTGTCTTACAGAGTTCGTTCCCTTCCCTGTTCTTTGATAGTTTAAGGATCAAAATAAGTAGCAGATGGCTGCTGCACTCGTGAATTCTGCAACAAGTGAAAAACTTGGTGAAGTAGATTGGACAAAGAATATTGAAATCTGTGAATTAGTTGCACACGATCAGCGGTGAGCATTTCTCACCCGTTCAACAAGTATAGTACTTGTGACACGTGATCACCATATGTATTTCAATGAGATGTGCTAATTATGTTTTATTATTTTCGTGCAAGTATACAATGCAGATTCAGAGCTACTTGCACTTTGATGTTGTTATTTACTTATTGTCATCGATGACATATTGATTTTGTTATTGCAGCTAATGGTCTAAGCTGGAGACAAAGCTTTTTCTTATAATGACTTTCATTTATTTGGATGTGCAGGCAAGCTAGAGATGTTGTAAAAGCCATTAAAAAACGTTTGGGGAGCAAGAGTCATGATACTCAACTGTATGCTGTGATGGTGAGTTGTACGCTATATGAATACTTGTACCCTTCCTAGTTACACACAGCCGTAGGGGCACAATGGGGAAGGGAACAAATACAAATGCCACATAGGCTAGAGGTTAGAAATTAGTTACAGAAAGAGAGTGAGAATGAGGAGGTATAGAATATATATATAGGATTCGGTATAGAGAGGGGGGGATTATCTTCATTCATATTCTAGAAATACATATTGTATTGGCACGAAATCACACTTCCAGGAGGGAAAGGCTCTTCTTGTACCTACTAGATTCCTAAATAATACAATTTCTACTTCTGTTACCTATCAATTGGTGCTTTCATTGAGAGATTGTACCAAGGAGTAGAGGTTGTATGCCAACTAGAATGGAGAATAGAGTATCGGCAGTAGAGGGACTGATTAAGTCGCACGACACTACCTTGAAGGACCTGCAATCACAGCTAAGTTCTCCACGTTGGCCAAATCGCAACACCAGCTACAGTCGGAGATGATGGACGGATTTCATTCCCTATTGGCTAGAAATACGCAGAAGCAGAAGATGGGTGACGAAGGAGAACCATCGAGGCTCACTCACAATGCATCATCATTGGCGAGTGGCGATAGACCCACGCCACCCTCTTCAGCTACTATCGGCAGCGAGCGAGTCCGAGGAGCAGATGGGGTGGGTGGTGGCGGCAGAGTGGAGATGGTTTTGGTAGCCTGAACCGTGCTTGGGAAGAATATAGGAGCACGAGCCGTCGGGTAGAACTACCGGCGTTCCATGGAGACGACCCATTTGCTTGGGTTACACGAACTGAATCATATTTCATGATTCATGAGATCCCACCTGAGTTGCGTTTGCCGATGGTTCAGATATGCATGGAAGGGGGAACGCTATACTGGTTTATGAATCTCCGAGAACTCGATCCCCGTTTAATGTGGGAGAGATTCAAACGTTCCTTGTTCGAACGTTACGGAGGGAAGGACGAAGGGGACCCAATCGAACAACTGAAGTCGGTCTCCCAACGTGGATCGGTGGATGAGTATATCGACGACTTTGAGAGGGTGGCGTCACGGATTGACAACTTCCCCGATGAGTGGTACATGAGTTGTTTTTTGGGTGGTTTGCGGGAGGAGGTGAAGAACAGAGTTCGGACCCACGACCCACGACCCACGACCCACAAACCCGTGTTCGACTCATGTCGGTTGCGAGGAAAGTCGAGAGGGAGCTGATCGGGGAGGGTGTGATTCGTCTAGGAGAATGGAGGAGGAGAACCGAAGGGAATCACGCAATCTTTGGGCACCGAATGGTAAACCAGCATACGTACCGACCCACTCAACCGACCCATGCATTGGGCGATTTAAAAAGTGACATAAAGGAGACATCCACTAAACAACGGGGACCCACCGTTGATGATAGCCACCAAACCCAGAACCCAAAGTGGAGAGGCACACGAAATCTAACCTATGACCAGCTGATGGAAAGAAGAAAAAAAGGGCTATGTTTTAAATGTGGCCTCACCTTCAGTCCTCTCCATCGTTGCCCAGACAAAGAATATAGATTAATTATATGGGAGGGTGATGACGCAGACGAGGGAGGAAGTCACCGAGAAGCACCAGTGGCAGATGATCAACAAGAAGAATGGGAGTTAGTGTGCAATTCTATGGAGTTCATGGAATTGGGAAGCGATCAATCCTCAACCCCGAAGTCGATGGTCTTAATAGGTAAGGTAAATGAATTGCCTATTGTTATAATGGTTGATAATGGAGCTAGCCACAACCTTGTGTAGAAAATTGGTCCAAGCCATGGGTATTCTTGTTACCTCAACCCGAACCTTCGGTGTGAGGTGGGGATGGACGTCGATCCCCTCACATGGGCTTTGCAAGGGAATTAAGTTGGAGCTGAATGAGGAGAAGTTAGGGTGGATGCCTATGTGTTTGATCTGAGGAGGGTTTGAGCTGATTTTGGGGATGGCATGGCTTGCAACATTGGGGTAGTGAAGGTTGATTGGAAGAACATGTGTATGACATTTGACCGAAGAGTGCTGAAGTAACCTTGTAGGGAATCAATATGCATACAAGGAATTCTTGGTCAAGCTTTTACATGCGAGATTCAAGGTTGAATCGACACTGCAAACCAATCATGTTCACCAGTTGATGGCCTAAAGGCAGAAGATTCTGCTTGGGAAGGGAATGGAATTTTAAATCAAAATCAAAATTCATCTTGGAATGCAACTGCAGCAGCTAGTAAAGCTGTTGTCATCCACCTGAGGACAAGGTGCCTTTTGAGGAGGAAGGAATTGTTAGCACCCTTCCTAGTTACACACAGCCGTAGGGGCACAATGGGGAAGGGAACAAATACAAATGCCACATAGGCTAGAGGTTAGAAATTAGTTACAGAAAGAGAGTGAGAATGAGGAGGTATAGAATATAGATATAGGATTCGGTATAGAGAGGGGGGGATTATCTTCATTCATATTCTAGAAATACATATTGTATTGGCCTGGAAATCACACTTCCAGGAGGGAAAGGCTACTGCTGTACCTACTAGATTCCTAAATAATACAATTTCTACTTCTGTTACCTATCATGTACGCTATATGAATACTTGTATTCAATGTAATTATGACTTGATTTCTTTTGTTAAACGTGCATTGAAAGTGGTTGCCCTACTCTTGCCTCGTCCTTCAATGATATCTTACAATATATGGCTTGTTTTTAATATTCTTTTCTTATTTTGCAGTTGTTGGAAATGCTGATGAACAATATTGGTGAGTGTATCCATCAGCAGGTGATTGATACAGGGATTCTTCCCATTCTTGTGAAGATAGTAAAGAAAAAGGTCTAACATTAACCTTCTTCAGAATTTGGGAGTGAAGATTAGCCTCATCTCGTGTAATTATTATAATATTTTCTCGTTTTGTTGCACTTACAGACAGACTTGCCTGTACGAGAAAGGATATTTCTTCTTCTAGATGCCACACAAACTTCTGTTGGAGGTGCAACTGGAAAGTTTCCCCAATACTACTCTGCATACTTTGATTTGGTGGTAAGTATGCATGAAACTGACGTTATTTTTATCAGTTATGTAATATTGCACAATGAAACATATTGTGGACAAAAAAAATACTATTCCTTTGGTGGATATGGAAGTGAATAAATCAGTTGCTACGAATCTGAACTCTCAAATCATGGTGTTTATGTCGACTAGTGTTAATATTGAGATTTATTTGACAATTCTAATTGTTGCATATGGAGCAATCTGGATTAAGTTTGGGAGGAAAGTGAAGAATAAACTGTGAAAAGTCTTCTAATCCTTGCTTGAAAGTTAAGATCTGCTATAACAATATTGAGCTGTTTGATTAGATGGTAGATTTCATGAAGACTTCATGCTTATACCTTGATTATGAAAACAATGCAGTTAGTGTGGGTTGTTTTCTTCATTTACTTGAATGTTTCTCTCACTAGTGTGTAATAGCACACACAACATAGTTACATTGTTAGCTTTGGCTGTTAAACTTGTTTCCTATTGTGCTAAAGAATGCAGGAGTGCAATTTCCTCAAAGGCCATCTGAAGTTCCAAGGCCTCCTCATGTTCCATCGAATGGTCCTGCTTCAAACGGAAATCATAAAAGCACACCTAACGGGGAAATTGCTAGCTCTAGGCATGAGTCTAGTCCTCCTCAACAAGAACCTGAAGTTGTTCCTGAATCAAGGTATCTTTTGTGCAGTTACTTTCTCATATTACACTTATGCATTTTACGATGACCATTTTCAAAGGAGACCTGCTCTTAGTCCTGCTCTTAGTCTAATTTAGAATTCTGGACATATCTATTTGATGCCAAAACTCTGGTTTGCAGTACACCCATTTGGAAAAAAATTCAGACTTCTTTCTTTTAAGATTGTTTGCTAATTTGTTTCTGGCTAAACATGTGAACTGTTGAAAGGAAATAAAATTATGAACTACTATTTTGAGGGTACTTTGTGTGGTTAATTCTCTGTGTGTATCTTGACTTTATCTACTTGAAATTTATGAACATCGAGCACAATTGCTATACCATCCTTTAGACACACTGCAAAGTTGCAGGGAGGAACAATTGCAGCAAAATATTAAACCAACAAGGAGGCCACATTGGGCATAACTAATACATACCGATTGCCCCATTATAAGACTTTCTGAACTTACTTATATCTATACTAGACCTTCAAAAAGTTGAGCGTTTAATCCCAACCATTCTGTTGTCGACTTAGTTTTATGTTTATCAATAATTTCTTTTGAGATTCCACATGTTAGATCTATTGTTTATTCAATTCTTGTGTCATTGAATTACATCTGGTTAGTAGGACGGTCAAATAATGATCACCCAATTAGTGAGTATCCTTGCTAAAATTTTCCACTTTCAAGTCTAATAGTTCTGTCTTGCAGTATTATTCAAAAGGCTAGTAATGCGCTAGAAGTTTTGAAAGAAGTCCTTGATGCTATTGATTCTCAGAATCCTGAGGTAAACTTTCCGCAGACTGTTTCTCTTGTTTTCTTTCCCATCTTTTGGGTGTTCCTCTCCTGTAATTCAGTTTGGATATGAGTCAATAGACATCTTCTGTTACCCCTTTTAATACTGATGTAAGAACTGCAAGTAAAGTATTTCTTGAGCAAATTGAGCCACACAGACGGCATCTGTTTCTTCTCAAATCTTTGTAGAAAGAAGCCAAATTTACTAATTATCAATGACCTTGATCTTTTATGTTCTGATTAACTTCACTCTAGTTTGAGATTCTTGAGATAAGCTCATTGCAAGCAATCAACGTTTATCTGTCTCTGTGTTGACTTGAATCCTCAAAAAGACCTAATATTGTTAGTGTTAACAAAAGAGCAAGCATTAGATTATAGTTTTGAAATATGGGATTCTATGAATTTCATGTTACTTGGTTCTATATTAACTAGCTTGGAACACATTCCTAATTCTTTAGAATTAACATTTTATCAGGGTGCAAAGGATGAGTTTACTCTTGATCTTGTGGAGCAGTGCTCATTCCAAAAGCAGCGAGTAATGCATCTTGTGCTGACTTCTCGGTAGGGACACTTTTTGTATCTTTCATTCGTAATGAGAAACATTTATGTAAACAAGGTCTGTGTTAATGGGTTGAAATTGTACGTGTTACTTCCAATTAGTTTAGCTGCATTTTGCATTGTAGATGATCATCATGCAGTCGTGATTGCCCGAGAACTTGGATTGTATGCCTTCACTTTTTTTTTTGGGCAATAATAGAATTAATCTAATTGATGACATAACCTGTCATATTGTCCTATTTGTTCATTGCAATTTTTGATTGTTGAAGTTTGATTCATGTCCAGTTCCTTTGGAAGATGAATCTATAGATGTTTAGTGATATACATAAGTTTAGTGATATTGACACAATATAGAGGTGGGTCTTTCTAATGAAGCTTGCTTTTTATAAAAGTTGAAATAGCTAAATGTAAATATGTTAGTTTTCGTGTTAGTTTTAGTTGGTTCATGTTTTGACCTGTCATGGTTGAAAGCTTTTAGTATGAAAATTAGTCAAGAAAGACAGTGTTCTATCAACTTTGATGGCAAAATCCTCTTGCATCAAACTTAGATTGCATGTGAAAGGGGATTTTCAGGAGTACATTTGTCTTAAAACAGGCTGTTAATGCTTAAATCTTATGCTAGTATTAGTCAAATCCCTCCATTTTTTGTCATAAACAGTGTGCATCATATTTAGTCATAAGAATTGTTAGTATGCATAATCACATGGCTGTTGCATTGTCCTGGTACAGGGATGAAAAGGTGATCTCTCGAGCAATCGAGTTAAATGAACAGCTTCAGAAAGTTTTAACACGACATGAAGTGCTCCTCTCAGGTAGATCTACTTTTGCGGACAGGTCAACAGTTCCAAATGGTGTTACTTCAACAGCAAATCGTTGTAATCGTGAAGAAACAGAAGAGGAGGAGGAGACAGATGAGCGGCTCTTTCGAAGGTCTATTTTACAACTTTATTAGGTTTATCTTTTTGATGTAGATTGCCTTTCAGCTAACGTGTCTTCATCCTTCTAAATTCTCTGACATGGAAACAAACTTATTAGTCTCTTGCAGACTAAGGAAATATTTCTTTAAAGCATACTCCTAGCTACTGTAATCATATGGTTAACCGGACATGAAAATGCTGAGATTGAAATTGTTGTTTTGTCTGGAAACTTGACAGGTTACGGAAGGGAAAGGCTTGTGCAAGGCCTGAGGATGAAGTTCGTAACACACAAGATCATCCCCCACTCGGTCTGCTTGGATCATCCATACCAGGGGAAAGGTTGAACCGACCCCTTATACGGCCGGTTTCTTCTGAGCAGGTTCTTGAGTCTGGTGCAAATTCCCCCCCATTTGCAATTCCGCCCCCTCCCTCCAAGCATGTAGAGAGGGAGAAGTTCTTTAAGGAGAAAAAGGTTGATGGTCCGGGTTTAAGTGGCCACATGAGAGGTCTCTCATTACACAGTCGAAATGCCAGCAGTTCACGCAGTGGAAGTACAGATTTTAGTGAATGAGCACACCCCAAAACCACAGTTTGTTTTCACCACTGAATCAAGGGGTTGCTTTTTGTGTCATGTTTCTCTGGTTTCTGTTACTAGTATGGTTTTCTGTTATTAAACTAGCCTTAGAGAGTACGATGTTATAGAGTGTACTAACTTGAGGTTTTACTGGTGTTTTCATATGAATAATGTTATTGCTTATATAGAGAGCACCAAATTTCTGAACTCTGTGACATTACCTTTGGTGGCTTGTATAAATATATTTTCCATGGTGTATTGTTTAATTCAACTAAGATTGATCAAGTTTGAACTCGAGCTTACAATATTTTTCTGGGTTTAATTAATTATCGAATTTGATAAATTACATTAAGTTTAATCAATAATCTTAATTAGATTTGCTGTCAAGAATCAATCACTACCTAAAATGAAGAAACAAGCTCGAATCTTGAATTCTAAATAACTTGGAGGTCAAACAACTTAATTTCAGTTGGATTGCATATGAGAAATACAAACAACACAAAGAGGAAATATATGCATCACAATTAAAAGGAAGATATACACAAGAAAATGAAAGGAAGAGTTTGGAAAAAAAAAAAGGGGAAAAGGAAATGGTAGGTAGTAATAAAAACATGAAAAAGATGAGGAAGAGGAAGTGGTGTTCGTTTTTCTAAGTTTGAAGATAACTGATAAGTCCATCTCAGCTCTATCCCAAGGGGCTCCACTCTCATTATTGTTTTTTTATTCTATTGTTTATGTATTCCACGGAAAGAAAGAAGCAGAACTTAGTCAGGTTGTGTGTTCTTGCAAACTTTTTCCCGTTTCCCATAAAGTAGGAGAAGGAAAGCTCTGACCTTTCTTCACACCCAAAAGCTCCTCCTCTGTTCAGGCCCTATTCCATCACTTGGGTTCACTAAAGATTGTTTCTTTTTTTGGGTTCGTTCAAGTTTGGTGGAAAAGAACCTGGTAACCCATCAGTCATTCAACTATTGCAAGCCAAGAAAATGAATTGTACTGGAGCAATTAACACGTCCTCTGCGTCTACATCTTCATCGACATTTTGTCTGCCAAATCGCCATCGTCGTCCTCATCTTAGTACAGCCAATTCGTGTCTCAGTTATCCTTCTCGAAACGCCAAGTTCCCTCTGTATGTGTATCTCTCTTACACGTCTGTCTAAAGTGCCAATAGATCTTCTGGGATTGCAGTAAAATGTTAAAACTGGGAGAAGATAGCTCTTTGTTGATCTCATATTACTTTTAATCGTTTCAGTGAACTATTGATGTGGAATTGGATAGTGTATGGTTACCCTATTCTATTTATTTTATGGGTTAGTTTGCATTTAGCTTATTTTTTTTTCTCTTTTTCTTGGTTTTGATAGACTCTTGCCACGGGCAATTTCTTCTTCCCAAGGATCCTCTGTGGTTCAGGTGGAGTCTGGTCTACGTTCAAATCTTTCAAGCATTAATGTAATAAACAAATCTTCCCAACTGGGATGGTCTGGGACCACTCCTTTATATTGTAAGCGATCACCAAACAAGCGTTCATTGGCTTTGGGAGCCCTAGTGACTTCAACATCTCAAGATGTGCCTCCTGCATCTCTAATTGGGGAAGAAAAGGTAGGAGTTTTGCTGCTGAACCTTGGAGGCCCTGAGACCCTTGAAGATGTGCAGCCTTTTCTGTTTAACCTGTTTGCTGATCCTGTAAGACACGTACTTTTACTTTCATAACTTGTTTCATAACTCACTTCTATGTGATTGTTGAAGCTATGACCAATTGCTGGTTATATGTTTTTCTTGAAGGCTTTTTTTTTTCTATGCAATGCCTTTTGAATATGTTCTCTGTTATATTGTGCCAGGACATTATCCGACTGCCAAGGTTGTTTCGTTTTCTGCAAAAACCATTGGCCCAATTTATATCAGTTCTTCGGGCACCAAAGAGCAGGGAAGGCTATGCTTCAATCGGTGGCGGTTCTCCTCTACGACATATTACAGATGCACAGGTCGCTTTCTTTCCTCAATAACTCTTAATGAATTTCTGATGCTTTACTTGCTTAGTATTGTTCTTCTAAGATGTGTCACTTCAAGAAAATGAGCAGAATGATTTGCGTTGCGGATGATGATGATCTGTTATGACAACAGACACCCTCACATACATAATACAAGTTTTGCTCAAGTGTCTTTATCTATCTGTTCCAAGGAGTCTTGCCTTATTTGCTATGCTCTTCATTCAGGCAGAAGAATTGAAGAAAGCCCTTTGGGAGAAGAATGTCCCAGCTAAGGTTTATGTAGGCATGCGCTACTGGCACCCATTTACCGAGGAAGCCATTGAACAGGTACTTATGACCGATTCTAGTTTAGTTTCAAATTCTTTCTGGTACTTGCCACTGAATCATTAACATACTGAGCAGTGATCCTGCAAACGCGAACATATTTCTCAATTAAAGGTGTAATTTTGATATATATTGACATAACTAAGATTTCACCTTCTAGTTTGATTCAACTGTGGCAGTGTAGGAAGAATGAAGTTTGTGTAGTGTAGTCTAAACTCTCCATTAGGACATTGACTAACTTCCAGTGCAGGTTCTGCAAATCTTGCCATGGTGGTAAAAGTGGGTTGTGAATTGATACAATATTTGCAAGAAGCAAATTGTTTTTCACCTGTGATTGTAGATCCAGGAACTAATTAGGATAAATATGTTTGGTTGTTCTTTACCAATTTCATCACATTAACATCATTATATGAAGAAAAGTTCCGCATTTCATTTTGTTGGATTAAGAAATTACTTACATTGCAGTTGGATTCAAAGTTGCAGTTTGTGAAAGTGTGATTAACAAACTTGCTTTTGTCAAAGGTAGTTTACTGCTTTCTTGCCAAATAACAGTGGAACAAGGAGATAATAATTAAAGTTTACTTTTAATAGTCCAATAGTGATTGTTTTGAAATTTAAAATGTTATTTTCTCACTGAATTTACGAAATTTGGCATTGTCATCATTCGACCTTAACATCAGATTGTTTAATGGAAAAACTGCTTTTGTAGAACCTACCTTTAAGTTCATTTTGCATTTGTATCATCTCTTAATTGTTATCTAGGTATTTTGTTTTCACCTTCTTTTAGTTTCTGAACTTGGTGTAAAAATGAAGTTTTATCAATCTGATTCTGGTTTTCTGTGTTCTCTTGTACAGATTAAGAAAGATAATATCTCAAAGCTTGTTGTGCTTCCACTATATCCACAATTCTCAATATCTACTAGTGGTTCAAGTCTTCGACTCTTGGAGAGCATATTTCGGTGATTGGAAAAACCATTACACATTGCATTAATTTCTGTGGAAATACGTAGTATAAAGTCATTGATTGTTTTCTGACGTTCAACAGGGAAGATGAATATCTAGTTAATATGCAACATACGGTGATTCCTTCCTGGTACCAGCGTGAAGGATACATAAAAGCGATGGGAAATTTGATTGAGAAGGAATTAGAAAATTTTGACTTTCCTGACAAGGTATTACATCAATATATTAATATGCTTTCAAGGCTTAGATTGACATCTTGTGCAATGGGTGGAGGATATGCAAGGTACTAAGGGACCGATAATTTGGTTGGTAGGATTTTTCTTGAAACTTCAAAAAGGAATAGATAACTTAAGAATTATGATTTCTAGAGCTTCTGAAAGCATTAAGAATTTGAAATAAAAAGAAATGGGAAATGAGCTGACATTGGAAAAAGAATTGTTGCCTAGCATCAAAGACAGATAGCCTTCAAATCCAGGTAAAAGAATTGCAGGGTTTATCACAGGAAGAAATTCAAATCCAGGTAAAAGAATTGCAGGGTTTATCACAGGAAGAAATGAGTTCCTAGGGTTAACACTATTTAAGGTAATCATCAAGAAAACCAGTGCCATTCTTCTCAAAACAGTTTTGGCCACAAAATTTAACCCCATAGTTTCAAGATGAAATAGCTTTTCTTCTACATAGTTTATGCATGGATGTTTTAGTGTTTACATTATTTTCTCAACGGAATTTCTATTGTGGCATTTAGCAAAGCAAGTCAATGAAAGACTAGTTGTGTCAAAACATATTGAACAAAAAATACTCGGTAATTCTTCTATGGTGTTTATTATTTGTATCTTGCTACTTGACTTGCTTGTTTGGCTCTACTTAAATTGCCACTTAACTATGATATTGCTTGTAGGTTGTAATATTTTTTAGTGCCCATGGGGTGCCTCTTGCATATGTGGAAGAAGCTGGAGATCCCTACAAGGCAGAAATGGAGGAATGTGTGGATTTGATAATGGAAGAATTAGAGAAGAGAAAAATAACAAACCCCTACACCCTTGCTTATCAGGTGTTTGCAAGATTCTTCTTGAATCTGTCTCACATTTGATTACCAATTTGCCTCTTGAAATGTGACTATAAAGCAGTTAGATTGATTGTTAAATAGATTGAAAGTTTGTTAGGGGAGTTTAGCATTTCAATTTTATGGGCTCTGTCGTCGACCTATTTGTAAAATGATATGTAGTCATCAATAGTTAGGATTACTGGATGTGGTGGGTACGCTTTGTTAGATGTTAGTTGTTAGATATCACTTCATTTTTATGCTGAATGTCTTGGGTCTTTACAGAGTAGAGTTGGACCAGTTGAATGGCTGAAGCCCTATACTGATGAGACAATCATCGAGCTCGGGAGAAAAGGAGTGAAGAGTCTTCTTGCTGTCCCAATTAGGTAAGTCATGATAAGATGCCTTATTTGATGTAGCTATGTGCTTGTTAGACGATTGTTCACTGCCAATGCCACTGCTCGATTTTAAGTCATTGTAACTGAAATTTAATCTCATCACCTTATGCCTTGTTCACAGCTTTGTAAGTGAGCATATTGAAACTCTTGAAGAAATTGATGTTGAGTATAAAGAGTTGGCTCTAAAATCTGGAATAGAAAAATGGGGACGTGTTCCTGCACTAGGATGTGAACCGACCTTCATTTCTGACTTGGCGGATGCTGTGATTGAGAGTCTTCCATATGTTGGAGCAATGGCCGTGTCAAATCTTGAGGCTCGCCAGGTAACTTTTCTTATTCTGGTCAAATTTTAGAAGTGAAGTGAAATACTTGAAGTTTGCTATTTGTTAATGCTCCTAACGTACCCTCCCATTTTCGAGAAACGCTTTTTAATATATCTTATGGTAAGATGCATATTATTCAGAAGAAGGATACTTGAGTCTGTGATTGGGAGAAATGAATTCTATAAATTGTTTTGGAATTCATCTGCAATTTTGGAATGTTAAAAATTGTGGAATTGAATTCTAGGAATGAAGCAAACACCATGTAAACGTCTCCAATATGTTCCCTTATTACCGATTCCTTGTCTCTTCCGATTACTTTTGCTCACCATTTAAGTTGCAGGATCCACAAGTCATTTTCACTTTAATCAGCTGGATATTGACCTGATATGCAGTGCAGGCAGATTACATGATTTTTTTTTTCTCAATTCTAGTAAGTTCGGCAAGTTGTGCATTGACCTCTTGGATCTAACTCCAATTTGTTCGATTCCAGTTCAGACAATTGATGTGTCTGCTCCATGCATTGTGAAATGAATTTATGAATAGATGGAGTGTGTTAATGTTGCAGTTTCTGTCCATCCCTTCTGAAACGTGAAAAGCATCCTATAGAAAAATGGAAAGGACTTACTAGATGAACTCAGCTTAAATCATCGTTCTCTTGTGTTTCGAGCTTGCTTTCAATAAAACTGCTCCGTTTCTGTTTACCTTGGTCTGACTGGTCTTTTGGGATATTTACTACAGTCCTTGGTACCACTTGGCAGTGTAGAGGAGTTATTGGCAACATACGACTCGAAGCGCAGAGAGCTTCCTTCTCCAGTGACAGTATGGGAATGGGGTTGGACCAGAAGTGCGGAAACTTGGAACGGAAGAGCAGCTATGCTGGCAGTTCTTGTTCTATTGGTCCTAGAAGTCACCACTGGTGAGGGGTTTTTGCACCAGTGGGGTATATTGCCATTGTTTCACTAATTGAAGCCATACCCTAGTCCAAATTACAGTAGTGATTTTGTCTTTAAAACATAATCCTTGTGGATTATATGATCCTTTTTATACATATATTACACTGGATGCTGAGAAAGGTTGGATTTTGACTTCATACAATCTGTGTAGATGATAAAGGGGAATGGATATTGTAGACTAGCATATTCTTACACATATAAGTTGGTAGCTTGGATTGTGGAAACTTTTGCAAGTTACTATGGTATTTGATTAGATTTCAACAAAGACAAAGAAGTGTACTTGTTCTTCCCTTCCTCTATCTGATGCCTTCTCAATCTATAACCATTGGCAGTAGCTGGTTGTGAAAAACTGATCTACTAGAGGACATACTTGAATCATGGGGTCATTTCATGCTATTTTTGAGATGAGGTTTAAAATCTTTGAATTCCATCTAACTTGAATGGATTACAAGTTTAGGTCTGTCTGATGCCAAACTTTTCTAAACAAAATGTGTCTTTTTTTAATTGAATCCGGACTTAGATTATCTAAGTTTTTTTAATAGAAAATTTAGACTTCGAATTGGATGGACTTAATTTGTTTCACGAATTGATCCATTCAAAACTCTTGAATTCAGGCTCATAAGTTAATCCATTGTAATCTCTAATCTAAATATGGGATTTTATATAGTTCTAGGCTTTACTTCATGCTTTCTTCTTTTTCTTTCTTAATTTTATGAGTTTCTTGAATTTAGTTTGAAAGAAACTAGCTTGTAAACTTTCTTGTAAACAGATACAGGATTCATGGAAAGAGCTAGTGTCATTCATCATACATTAAGTCCTTGATTAAATAAAGAAGAATCCAAGTTTGGAGTTGCATTAATTCTTCAGCTTTAACACATTCTACTACCTGTTATTGTACACACACATCAAAAAAAAGAAAAAGAGAAACCATTCTTCTTCTTAATTTATATGGTACTCTCCACTAGCATGGACCTCCTTCACTCTCTTCTCATATTCATCTTCCTCATCTTCCTCTACCTCTGCATCAATGTCTTCCTCCTCTTCTTCATCTTCTGTACCCCAGCCAAATCCTTTAACAGATGTAGATGCTGGTGGCTTGTTTCTTGCCTCAGCCACAATTTTCATGATGTCTTCTACACTTTGAACAGAAAAGCTTTGACTATCTCTTCTGTAGTAAATGGCTTGAGATGACTCTGTAAGCTCCTTTGGTAAGTTCTTCAAAAACCATGGATGACTTTTTATTTCTTTCAGTGATAATCTCTACAAGATAAGTAACAGGAGAGGAAACCGTGTCAAAGAGGGTATAACAAGTTTCACTGGCTAGTTAACCGAAATATAGATATACCGACACAAATTCTGATAGTTGCAGAATGAAACTTACCCTGGATGGATTTGCAACAAATATGCGAGAGAGTAGGTGTCTGCAATCTTGAGATATATGAACATAGTCAGGGACTTTGTACTGTACAGCCATTATCCTCTGCATGAGAAGAATCACGAGAACAAGAGGTGTGAGATGACTTAAACAACTATCAATTCCAACATAAGTAAAAATGGTGGCTAGGTGTATTCACCTGGATTGTTTTTCTAAAATTCTTGGGATCATCTTGGTCCTCAAATGGATAGGCTCCCACCAACATTACGTAGAGAGTAACTCCGCATGACCATACATCTGCCAACTGGAAAACCACAAAAAAAAGAGAGATAACATTAATATAGGACTGTTAGGCTATAGTTTCAAATATTGTTCTCATATATTAATTTCAGACCATAAACACATGCCCATCATGAAGAAAATGCATACCAGAGTTCATATTCTCATGTTAAATTCAAAGGGAAGCGTTGGTTTGATGGCCAAAACAAAGTTTTGTATTGCAGGAAACAGACTATATTGGATGCTGATAAGTGAAGCTTTTTCTTCAAGTAAATTCTATTGGAACAATTGCACATCAAAAGCTTCAATCTAACAATTTTACAAGACTTGTTTGCATAAGAAATAGTAAAACCATAAGTACACTCCCAACTATTGACAGTCATCCTTTTGAGAAGAGTATTCTGAGCTTTACAGATACATATATTCTGATGCTTGGTCAAGAAAATTAGCTCTTTGACCTTGAGCCCTCTAAGCCTAAATCCACTATTGAGTTCCACAAAAGATAAAAGAGAGCCATATAGGACAAGCAGATCCGTTCAAGATCCATACATGACAAATCAAAAACAATAAACAAGTTTCCACTACCACTGCTACCTCATCTTTTTACGTGCCTAACTCTTGAAAATGACAGTATCCCTTTGATAATTAAAAAAAAAGTAGTCTCCTACACAAAAAAGATAAACAAATGAACTCAACTCATCCAAGTTCATGTCATTATGTAATGATTGCGTGCTCTTTAGAGTATACAAAATGATCCCTGTCTACTTCACTAGAGCTGGAACCATAACAGACAAAAACAAAACTCAAAAACTTGCCTTGCCATCATATTCTCGGCGAGAGAGAACTTCCGGTGCAATGTATGCCGGGGTTCCCACCGTCGATTTTGGCCTTGAATGCAGCAATGAAGACTACAACCATGGATGGAGAGAAAAACCAAATCAAATTGTCAAAAGAAACCTTAAAACAACTTGAAGAAAAGAACACTAGCTTAATTTAGTTTAGGACAAAGTTCAAACCTTGGAGTAGCCAAAATCACAGATTTTCAAGCGAGGGGCAGGGCTTCCATCTAGCAGTGTATTTTCCAGTTTCAAGTCTCGATGACAGATTTGCTGTTAAATAACCAATCAGCCAACGAACTTGTTCAAATTAGAGATAAGCAAACAATAAAAGTAAAGATCTGCCCAAAAAAAAATAATTTTGAGATTACCATGAAGTGGCAATAATCAACACCAGATATGAGTTGCTGAAAGAAATATCTAGCCTGACCAATTACAAATCCAAATGTTAAATATAGGATAAAAAAAAACATCAGGTAAGTACCTAAGTAACAGAAGATGAAGAAGACAAAGAGAAACAGCAAGAAATAACCTCATCCTCACTGAATCTACCGGCATTGCAGATCCTCTCAAAGAGCTCTCCACCAGCTGCATACTCCATTACAATCGCTAAGTGGGTTGGAGTCAACACCACCTGTAACCAATCTCCAAACAACCAAACCCATCATCATATACCATACCAAGAACACTTGACTGATCTAAGAAAACTTACCTCTTTAAAACGGATTATATTGGGGTGTCTCAGTGATCTGTGATTGATAATCTCCCTCGCCACATTCTCATCAATCTGCAGATATGAATCAAACTTACACACATCAAGAGAAGACGTGTACATGCTAGATCCTAAAACGTCAACTTCCCAGAAACAAAATACCAAGTTTGTAATAACGGAGAATCAAACAAACAAAAAAGGACCTTGTGACCTCGCTCGATGTATTTCATGGCTACAAGCTCTTTGGTTTCCTTGTGCCTGAGGAGCCTTGCCACTCCGAAATTCCCAGCTCCTAAATCCTTAACAAGTTCGTATTTATCCATCTCCTTTCCACTTTCTTTCTTCAAACTGTATTCAATATACTACGACTGATCCCCAAACTACCCAAGTTTGTGATTTAAGATCTCATACACAACATGCACAAAGAAAGGTGCATGCAGCTTTTTCGCTAGTTTTTCTTTTTCTTTCAACCTTAAAGTTTCCAACTTTCCTATAATTCATGCATCCTGAGTTCCTGACCCTCAACAAATATACATATATAGAGAGAGAAGTAGTGAAGCAACTGGCAAGTTAAGATTGAAGAAAGAAACAAACTTTTTCTGGTTTTTGAGTAAGAAAATGGGAAACAGTACATGAGTATATGATAGATTTAGAAAAAAATAGGCATGTGGGTCCACAGCAAGCACTGCCATCTCCAATCTCCATTACATATACGTGTGTATGTGTGTGTACTGAATTTCCTAAGCTTTCCTTTTTAATTTAGAGTAAGGCCATTGTTACTGTAGGTAATAGAGTTCGGATCTCTAAAGACGGCGATGAGGTAGGGGAAAGAAGTTGCCATGTTTGACTTTTGCATGTGTTCGTGCTTTGGCTTCTTCAATCTCAACCACAGAGTTGTAACACACGAAGTCCACATGTCGGCTTTTTGATGTAGACAAATCACTTTACATTAATTTCGAAAACTTTTTCATCTTCAAAATTTTTTTATTTTTATTTTAAAATTTGTAATTAATTAAAGTAACAACAAAATATACAAGTATAACATTTAAATTAATCAAACATTATTTACATGACGATTTAAATTAATTTTAAAATTATACTGAATTAATTAAATCTAACTTAAATTAATAATTTATTATAAATTATATTTAATTAGTTCAAATTTAATCATTAAAATTAAATCATTAACATTTAATTAAATTTTCAATTGCACACGTTTGGTTAGTATATTTAAATCATGAAAAGATCAAATAATTTTAAAAAATTTAAAATTACAAGAAAAATTTATGTAATTTATTTTAATAATAATAAATTCACCGTATATTGTTGTTTTTTGGGAGGATTGACTTAAAATATAATATATTTTAAATTGTCGGTATAAAAAATGAGTATTAAATAATTTAGATTCCCATTCGAACTAATAAATACGAGTTGTGGGGGGACATGTGATGGTGCACATGGGAAGAAGAGTGTAATGGCCAATCCATTATCCATATCATAATTATCAATATCAATTGTTTGACGTTGCATGACTCAGTGCTCAACTTGCTCTTTACTTTCTCTCTCTCTTTTTATCTCAACCGTTCAAGTAGCACTCACGCCAATGAAATGACATTTTGAATAAGTTCAAAACTTAGAAGTTCATTTTAAGCTCTCTATTCACGTACTCTTGTTTTATATCGATGAGATTTAAACGTGTAAATGAGATTTAATAAAACATGTTAGAATATAATAACTGAAACGGAAGATTTGATGTATTATAAAATTAGTTATGTGAGTAACAACACCGCATCTCACCATTTATAAAATTGACATGTACCAAAATAACTCTTTTAATAATTTCTTTTCAAAGTAATATCATCTAATTAATACAATTTAAATAATAAATTTTTTGAACTAGTCTAATTGGATTTATTTTATTTTATTTTATTCATAACTAATTAAGGAATTAATTAAGTAATAACTATTCTATCACTCCTAAAATATGGGGTGAGTGGTTCGTAGCTAGAAAAGTAAGAATAGTCTAATCACTAATCACCGCTGTTAACTAACTAACTAACCACTCTCCTTCGTAATCACATGAATATGATATATAATTCACTACTATTATAGTGATGATAACGATTAGGGTTACGTAGGGTCAAACCCACCCAAAAGTTTATGTACTCTTTTAATTTTTAAAAACTAAAAAAACATTATTTTAATAAAAACAATATCATTTTATTTAAATATTTTGAACTTAAAAACGAAGTTGTTTTAATAAAAAATATTTCCATATTTTAAATTTTAAGTCAGATTAAATAGTAAAACTTAAATTTAACCTAACCCTTTACATTTGTGGTTTGTGCTGTCACCTTATCTTCCGCTTTACATTTGTTCTGTTCCCTTATCTTGTCGATAGGTCTACCAAATATACAATGAAAATTTCATATAAGGACAAAAAAAAGGCAGCACCGGCCCTAAGGCCAACTCACGAAGTACCTCATCTTTTTTTTTATAAGATATTCTGTTCAGTATTATTTTGTCTTATTTTGTTTAATGAAATTTTAACCATTTATTTTATAGAACCTACGCGAGACTCATGTGTAATTTACGTAAGATTTATATAAATAAATGACTGAAATTTATTAAACAGAAAATAATATCATAATATTAGATAAAAAATCTGGACTCTTTTTTACAGGCCTCGTTATTGACAATTATAAGAAAAAAAAAAGAGGCAAAACATGACTCATTTTTTAGTTTGCTCACAGCCATAAAACGACAGGAACGACGTGTCTATGTCTCACACTCAAGACGGAAGAAGAAGAAGAAGAGCTGCTGCTTCGTCATGCTCCTCACACTCAAGACAAGACTTGCGTTCCTGAGTCTGCTTCTTCCAAAGAAGAGACCACCATAGTTTCTCATCTTTTTTTCTGAGTCATGGAAGAAGGGTCTTCAAGACCAAAGACTACTAATTCAAGAAGCACTTGACAACCATCAAGACGACCACCACAAACAAACCGCCGTACAAATGGAGGAGGAGAAAGAGGCAAGAAAGCCAGTCCAAGAAACACCAACAATGGAACCTGGAAAAGAGATGCAACCTGAAGCAGTTGCTGAGGATGTTAATTATACTTATAAGATAACAATCTTGACTTGGTAATCAGCATTTACACAACGTTCCTAATCTTATTTTGAATCAATTTCAACATACCCCCTTGATTCAAAATCACATACACGTAGTCGGTGTCGAAAATAAACATGTTTATGCTAAGATAAAAGACTTAGTAAATAAGTTAGCAGTTTGATTATTTGTATATTGCAGAACTCTAACTTGATTTCTTAACTTGCTACTAGCTTGTGAATGAAATGATGCCGGATGTTAATATGTTTTGTTCTGCTATGAAAAGCTGGATGATTTGTCATTGCAATCGTAATTTTGTTATCAAAAAGAATTTTAGTTGCACTTGATTGTTTTTGGCCTAAATTAGCAAGTATTTTTCTTAACCAAACAACTTGGCATGCAGCAATATATTCAGCTTCTAAAGAAGACAATGCAACAATGAACTTCATGAGATAACACTTGATCCCAAGCTAAAAATATAACATGAAGTGCTCCTTTTATTGTCCAAAGAACCTACCCAATCATTGTCAGTTAACCAAACAATACTTGCTGTTATAATACCCTTTTGTTGTCTCACTTTGCTCCATACCAAGATCACTAAGCAACCTGCGTAGCCACACTGCTTGACAAGTAGTAGTTGTAATAGCTATATATTATGCTTCTGTCAAGAAAAAGGCCACAGTCGCTTGTTTATTTAAACTCCACAATACTAGAGTCGTTCTAAGACTGTCGTACTTCTTCTGTCCTTTAATGAACCTACTCAATCACTATCACTATACCCTTTACGAGTAAAAATATGAGCTTCATGAAACCAAATACCATAATCCTTAACCCTACGTTTGGTTAGTGTCCATACCCCTGTGGACAGTGGACAAGGACGCTAAAGTCCTGTCCATCATCAAGTTTGGTTAATGTCTGTGCTTAATTTTTGTCCTGTCCAACCTAGACATGGACATAAAATTCTTGTCCGATCCAAATCTGTGGTACAGAACATTCTGTCCAACTGACAGAAATTGGAAATGACGGAATTGCCCCGATTTATGAACGGTTGAAACCTAAAACGCTCCTTCGTCTTCGTCTTCCCTTCCTTCCTGCGTCTTCGTCTGCGGTTTCCTCTCCACTACCAAACGCACGGTAAGCGTGTTTTTGTCCAGATTGTTCTCTTATCTTCCCCCTTATTTCCTTCTAACGCATATATACATGTTTCCATTTGCGTCTGTTTCGCCAGATCTGGAATCTGTCGAAGGAGATCCGGTCTTCGCCAACCATCGTCCGTCTCAGTGGCCATCGTCCGTCTCTGTTAGGTTAGAGTTCATTTCATTTCGTTGTTGTTTTCAATCACATACATTCTTGCCTCGCCTACTCGTGTTAATGTCTGCAACTTTAATCGCTTTTATGCCTTTGGGTCTGTTGGTAGCTTTTAGATTTGATTAATTTTTCCCTTGTCTAAATCATCTCTTTTTCTTGTGATCATCTCTCTCACTTCTAATCCCAAATCCTTAAAATTATAATTGACTGTTTGAAAGTAATATCCAACCTCCTCAGACATTTAATTGTTTCACCGTCATTTTGCCTCAACAGTTGAGCTACATTTCCTCTTCTTCTCATTTCTCTGTCAATCTCCACCCTCAATTTCCTGAGTCTTCTATGTCTAAAGATCGTGCCGTTATAATTCGCACAATAGACCTTCCTACAGCTACATCTCACGTATGTGCGACGGAAGGAGATGAAGGTTAGGGCTTGTAAAATTATATGAATGTCTAATTAGGCATGGCGGTATAAATGCATGTGATTAGGAATGTAGAGTTTTCGAGCCCAGTTCTTGTGATTTGTGCATCCGCCATAGTCTTTTTGAAGCTAAAGACAAAAATAGCAATTTAAGAATATTCTCTCATTTTCTGATCTGGGTTTTCATAATCTCTTCTTCTATATCAGCAACTCTCGTGCTTTATAAGTATTGATTTTGGATCTCTTTCAGTGTTTTCTTCCAATTATGAACTTGTTTTTGAACAAATGGAAATTTTAAGAATCTAGGATTTGGAACGTGGAGATGGACAGTGAATATGTTATAGCTTAGGTAGTAAAGTGATAACCAACGAAGGAGAGAAGCATTGAGAGGGACAGTGAATATGTTATAGCTTGTTTAACATATGTTTAAGTTGATAAACCATATGTTTAAGTTGTGAATGAAACCAGATCTGTGATCAAGCTGATTAACATTGACTCTATTAGTTAGAATTTTGTAAACTCTGTTGAAGGTTGACTCTATTAGTTAGAATTTTGTAAACCAGATCTGTGTTGAAGGTTGACTCTATTAGTTATGGATTTTATTCCATCTTTATTATAAATGAACCTCCTAATGCATCACAACTATGTAGTAAACTATTTTATAGGTTTATGTAGCTATATTACAAATGTAGTAAACTCTTTTAATAGTTGTAAACTCTTTACAAATGTAGTAATTTAATCTATATTACAAATCTGTAGCTATATGAAAGCTTCTAGGAGTCCCCATCATTTTAAAAAGACTCTTTATACGGATTGTTATCCTGTGATAGAAAGTGTACAGAAGTGATTCAGTTACTAGTGTAAATAGAGCTTTATCTGTGGCTTAGATGTTGCAATTCATTCACAAAAAAGTATCAATAATGTGTACTATACAAAATTCTGTTAGTAGGATAACATGCTGATAAAGAAAATCGAAGTAGCAACTGCAAATATGGAATATCCGTATATGCATACAAATCTAGAATATCCGTATATGCATACAAATCTAGAGTATCCGTATATGCATACAAATCTAGAATATCCGTATATGCATACAAATCTAGTTTAAATAAATATAGAGTTGTTTCCTTTTTGGCAAGTAATCAATCAAGTAAGTTCCTTGGTGGGCATATAGTACTTCCATACTAGGAAAAAATCAAGTAATCAATCAAGTAAGTTAGCACTTGAATGAATAAGTGAGAGTATGACAATAATCTAGTCACCATAGTCTAGTAAATATTTGAGTTTAAATAACAGAAAATGTCCAGAACAATAACAGAAATAATATGATAGAAGAAAATAAACAGAAATGATCAATACAAACCTAGAACCAAATGTAGTTGAACCAAAGCATCAAAGAAGTTAGATTTTCCTTAATTATGAGAATAAAATGATGTCATATGACACAATAAGCGTCAAATAAGCATAAATTTTTTCTGTCAATACTTGAACTACCTATTTTATTGATGGAATTTTATAAGCATCAAGTGAGCATGATATTGATCTTCATCTGCGGATTCATTTCCTTAATTATTATGAAATACCTATTGTATTGAAAAGCATCAGCACCATCATGCATATTTCTTTATTAGTTTAGTTTATCTTTCAAATATGTTTGGTTTAGTATTCAACATATACGAATGTCTGATTAAAAGCAACACTGATGTTGTTTGTTGATTATTGGGTCTTTGATTATACTTTTCTGTTTTGTAAATAAAAGATTATGTTTCTTGTTCAGCTTTTGTCTTCTTAATAGAAATTGTTTGGGTGATTAATTAAGTTCCTCTAGTTCAGATTTGATTTTATCTTTTGTAATGGTCGAGAAAGACAACACATATACAAATTGATAATAGTTTCAAACTTTTGTCTTACTTGTCAAACAACGTACAATAATGACTAAATTTAATAGACTACATACAATGAAAAACATAAAAACAGAGTTAAAATATGCCAATGAGCAGAGGCATTCACTTGCTGTTGATGTAAATATAATAATAATGGGTGAAGCCAATGTGTAGGTGCTTCCTTGCTTGAAATATATTAATGATTGGGAGTAAACATTGTGATGGATGATTAACCATTCAAACCATCATATGACTATTAATGGGCATATTGACAAAGTAACTTTCATTTCTACCATTGATATGATTCCGAAGGACAGTGACAGTAACTTGGTGCTTAAATTGATGAAAGTAACTTGTATTCTCTTTCACTTTTATTGTTGTGAAATGTGAACTGAATCATTCTGCACTTTGAAGACCTAAGCATACATATTAATTGTGATTGCAAATGGAATCTGATGTGAGTGATGCACTGCAAACTTAGAAGTTTATTCAAATACAAGTCAAATACATATTAATTGAAGGTATATAGAGCCAAGTCATATCATTATTCAATTATTATGAGATGTACAGCTACTCAGTAAATGACTTGTAATTGACTTGTATTTCAATTCTTCGACTTTTTAATTTATGTATTGCATGATTGTTGAAGACAACAACTTGCTAACGATTTCTATATTTTCTACATGTTTATAAATGTTACTATTCAATACATATATACAAATGCAGTATATGATCAATTAATATTTTTCGCTTTGTTGACAGTTTTGTTTTAAACAAAGTTGGAGGCAATGGATGATGATGATATGTTTAACTGCTTGGCTTTTTATGAGATTTTGAAACAGCAATTGGATATAATGAGAATTAGTATGTTGTTATGCTTATATGTATACACCAAAAAACGGCGTAGAAGTGAAAATGCTCAAGGAAGCAGGGCATTGGCAGTACCAAATAGGAAAGCCAATATATATAGGATTTTGCATGAGGGAGATAGGAATACCCAGTGAGATTTAAGGATGGACACGAATGCATTTAAATTGTTATGTGAAATGCTTCAGCTCCATGGTGGGTTGACAAATACTGGACATGTGCCCATTGAAGAAAAAGTTTTAATCTTCCTAAGAATATTAGCACAAAATGAATCCAATAAAGTTTTACAAGTGCGGTTTATGAGGTCAGGAGAAACAATAAGGAGCGTATTCCATAATGTGTTGAAGGCTGTAATCAAGCTTCAACATCTCCTGTTTATGAAGCCAATACCAATTCCTGAGGATTGCACAGACAATAGATGGAAATGGTTTAAGGTCAGTTAATTTAATAACTTAGCTACAATATGGTGTCTGATTTAACTCTATGCAATTAGTTAACGAGAACTTTTGTATTATGGCATTTTAAACATAGGGTTGCCTTGGTGCTCTAGATGGAACCTATTTAGACATAATAGTTCCGCTAGCAGACAAACCAAGATACAGAGGTAGGAAAGAGAGAATATGCACTAATGTTTTAGGAGTATGTGATAAGGCGTAACTTTGTCTATGTCCTTCTTTGGATGGGAGGGTTCAGACAGATTCAAGGGTTACGCATCATCTTTGTAAGTAGGCGAATGGACTTCAAGTTCCGAGGGGTATGTAAGAAACGAATTGTTAGAAATTTGCAATTTCTTTTTTTAAGGCATGATTGCATATCCAAAGGTAATTGTGTTTGTTGCTTATAGGAAATTACTACTTAGTAGATGCTGGCTATACCAATGGTCCTGGTTTTCTTGCACCTTTTAGAGGAACAAGATACCATATTCAAGAGTGGACAAGAGATGGAAGGGCACCTAGGAATGCAGAAGAATAAGAGACACTCGTCTTCCAGAAATGTGATTGAACGTGCATTTGGTTTACTGAAAAAAAGATGAAAAATCCTACGAAATCCATCTTTTTATCCTGCAGCTACTCATGTGCACATAATTCTTGCATCGCTTATACTCGCACAATTTTATTAGGTTACATATGAGTGAAGATCCATGAGAGCGAGTCCTATTGAAGATGAGGAAATGCCAATTGGGAAGATACACCATTACGAATTTGTTGATCGTGTTGAGACAAGTAATGAATGGAGTCAATGGAGAGGATTTAGCTAACAACATGTTTGATGATGGAGAATAAACCATTAAATTGTATACTCGTTTATTTGGATGGCCTTCATTTATGGCGAATTGAGGCATTGCTTAATTTTTCTTGATATTGTTGGTGTCTTTGTATTGAATTACATGTTTCATTTAAGTTAATGTTGTCTTCTTTCATATCATGCATTTCAAATTACATGTTAATTATTCATGTTAGTTATGATTTGCAATGGTTTGGGGTATGACATTGCATGGTTTAGGTGCAATGTCACGAGTTTGGACAGATGATGAAACAGATGCATTTGTTATCTTCTTGGAAGTGGCGGTGGTTGCTGGACAAAGAACCGATAATGGCCAATTTAAGCACAGGACTTTCCAACTTCTTGTTACAACTTGGTGAGAAGTTTCTGGGTGTGGCATTGAGAAGAGACATGTACAAAATAAAATCAAAAGGTTGAAGGAAAAATATCAGACAACCTATGACATGCTGAACTGCAGCGGGTTTGGGTGGAATGAAAACAAACAATGCGTTGAGGTTGACAGCAAGCAAGTGTTGGAGGAATGGATGAAGGTTAGTTGTTAATACATGCATCATGACAATAGTTATTGTTTGACATGCTAACAACAGGGTGCATTTGGTTTACAGAAGCACCCTAATAAGTTCTATACTCCTGGGAAGCCGTTTCCAATGTACCCAAGACTAGAGTTTATCTTTAGAAAAGACAGAGCCATAGGGGCATTTGCTCAAGAGCGGCCCGATCTTGCTTCATGATTTGAAGGCGATGACATGGAAGCCGATAGGACAGTAGCTTCACCTGTTCATGCTTCCCCATTGACTGAACCAGGTGTAGCAGACACTCGTGCACCAACTGCAACCGTCCATGTAGTTGGTTCTGTCGTCTCTTCTTCCAACACTGACGCAAACAGACCAAATAAAGCGAGAAGGAAGATGAGGGATAGTGAAGTGTTAGAAACCATTGCTGATACACTTGCACGTGCAACGGACAACAGTGTTAGGAGTGCACAAATTATGGCAGATGCTATGGTGAGGCGGGGACAACAATTTCCCCAGATAGGTGACGAGCTTGGGAGTTTGGGTTTCTCCACCGAAGACGTTGTTACGATTACAATGATCTTCTCGCAGAATCCTCATACTGGGAATCTTTTTTGGGGTTTAAATGCAAAACAAAAGTAGGCTTATGTGCAGAGGCTCTTACGTCAAGCTCTCTGATTTTATGTTTCTTTCGTCAAGATGTCTGTGAATCTCAACTATTATATGGTCACGTGTGATGATCACTATGCGTGTAACTTTATTTATTTGTGGTACTGCCAAGTGATGTTGACTGATGTGATATACCTTTGACTGTGTTTGTCTACATGTTTATCAATGATGAATGTAGTTGTTTTATTAAATATTTAGTTTATTTCTTTTCTGCACGTTTATGGATGATTAGAGTATGATTCATTTACAGGTACATCACTACGGGCAGATACAACTTCTATGTTGTATTCGTTGGACGAGAAGTTGGAATTTTCACAAATTGGGATGAAGTTAAATTGGTAGCGATGGTTATCCTAATGCTAAATTCAAGGGTTCATGACATTGGTTGATCAGAAAATGCTTTTGCCATCGATCAAAGTAAGTATGATCGCTCGAATGAAGAAATTGTTCCTATCGTCAATGACCTCTCATCAATCCCGCATCAATTACCACAACCAACAACTGAAGAACCAAATGAAGTTGCTACTTTAAAGCAACAAATAGCTATTTTACAAGCATTGTTACTAATTGCCATTGGAGTAATTTTGAAAAATATTATCAATAACATTCGGACAAATTCTAAAACTTGAATGTAATTAATGTTTATGAATGCTTAGATGTTTAATTAAAATACTATGTATTAGGATTTCTTTATTATCGACTTACTTGAACCTATTATGTAATCAATTATATGAATGCTTAGATGTTTTATTATATTATTTTCCTAAATAATATAATAATAATAATGATGATAATAACAAAAATTAATAATAATAATACTCATAATAATCATTAAATTATTACCATACCAATGATAATGATGGCGACATAATTTTACTTAATATTAATATTCATATTAATTTGATTATTTTGTGATTACATAAATTATAATAATAACATAATAATTATTATTAGAGTTGCAAATAAACTTCAAATAAATATTTTTACACTTATAAAATAACCAATGAATTATACTAACAACAATTACAAAATTAATATTAATTGTATCAATAATTATTTTTATAAAAATATAATTAATAAGAAAATTAATGTTAGTAGAGTTGCAAATCGCTTCATATAACTATTGACACAGTTATGAAATAACCATTGAAATACATCTTTCCAATACATTATCGCAGGGCATTTTGACATTAAACACTTTTTTTTACATCGTCACATCGCAACCAAACATATTTCTGTCCGCAGGACGAAAACAATTTTCTATGTCCTGTCTACCGCAACCAAACATCTCACTATCTTCAATTCTTGTCATGCCCGTCTCATCATCTCTCATCTGTCTTGTCTGTCCTTGCACATTGCGGGACGTAACCAAACAGACCGTAGTGTCAGTAAAACTCACATATGGACAAGAACGTGTCAAGTAAATAAGTCGAACAATTAAACTTCTATATAAGCTTCCCTCTTATGTATGAATTGAGAAGGAACACCAACAAATAAACTCACATATGGACGAGAATGTGTCAAGCAAATAAGTCAACCAATTAAACTTCTATATAAGCTTCCCTCCACCACTCCAGTATCTTCACCTGAGCATAGCTTCTCATTGGCGTTCATCGGAGTAACAATAGTTTTCCACCCCAATATGTTGAATGTTTTTAAAATATCCTCCACATATTTCCTTTGTGTTATGAAAATACCATCATCTATTTCAGTAACTTCTAAGCCTATGCCTATAAAATATCTCAACTTTCTAAGATTAGTCATGTCAAACATTCTTTTTATAGATTTTTTTAACTCAAATATAATACGTGATGAAGATTCGGTATATATCATATCGTCATATAAGCTTACTAGCTACCATAAATTGATCTGTACCTTGCTTCTTGACATACAAAGTAGGCTCGTGCATACTTCTTTCAAAACTATTATTGTGGAAGAACTCATCTATTTTGTTGTATCATGCCTGAGGTGCCTGTTTCAAATCGTAAAGCGCTTTCTTGAGTCGAAACACTTTATTTGGCTCATTTTGATTCTCAAATTTGGGTGGTTGAGTCACATGAACTTCCTTTTGCAATTCTCAGTTTAAAAAACGGATTTTACATTAAATTGAAAAAATGTCCACCGTTTTTGTACTACTAGTGACAATATAACTTGAACAGTTTGGAATCGAGCAACTGGCAAGAAAGTTTCTGCAAAGTCTATCCCTAGTTATTGGGTGTAGCCTCTTACTACCAACCGTCCCTTATATTTTTTGATGCTTCCATCTTCCAAAAACCAACGTCGCAAAGCAGCTCAGAGAGAGTGACACAGGAAGAGAGAGTTCTACCAGGAAGGATGAGTCGAATTGAGTTCCTGGTATTTGACAGTGAAAACGTGAAACTGTGGATCTACATATGTGAGCAGTATTTTTCATTGGATCAAACACCTGAGGGAATGAAAGTGAACGTGGCTATTTTACATATGGATGAAAGGGCACAAGAGTGATACCGGCTATACGTTCGGAACAGTAACAAGAGCGAGATAGTAGATTGGGACGAATTCACTAAGGCACTCAGACAACGTTTTGATGTAGAAATCTTCAATGACTCAGTTGCAAGGTTATGAATTCCGTTCCGTTCAAGCCGATCTTAGTAGGAGCGTTCCATCTTCCGGAAAAAAAAGCATGCAAAGCGGATATAAAAATACCGGGGATAAATTCCGGTTGGTACCGGCCAATTTCTGCGATACCGGCCGGTACCGGCGCTATTGAAATTGTTTTTATTTTTAAATTATTTTAATTTTTATTACCAATAAATTATTTTTATTTTTATTACTAATAAATTATTTTTATTTAAATTTATTTTAACATTTTATATAATATTTATTAATAAACACTAATAAATTAGTTTATAAATAATAATTTTAAAATTATTACTTATAAACTACTATTTATTTTATATATTTTCAATTATTAAATCAAAATTTATATATTTTAAAATTTGTAATATTTTAAATACTTTGTATTATTCTTTATTTTATAATTGTATGATGATAATTGTTTTATTTATATTAATTGTGGTTATTATTTATATGTAAAATATTTAAAATTATTGTTATTTCATATTAATTGTCATTATTATTTATTATTAAGATTTTTGAAAACATGGTTGATGTAAATAATAAACTAGTAAAGTATCTGATCTGTACAACTGTATAATATACCAATATGGACTATTTTACAATTCTTAAAAATTTTAGGGACTATTTCATAAATTTAAAAATTTCCAAAGCGGTATCAGGTACTAACCCAGTATCATGCGATTTGTTCAGAGCTCAATCCGATGCAGAACCGATGCAGTATTAATAACATTGCTAAGTTGGAGATTTTAAAGACTTAAAGCAGGAGGGAACAGTACTGGAATGTTGTGCGGTGTTTGATCATCATTCCAATCGCCTGGCACTACCAGAAGAGTATTTAGTTGGATTCTTCATCAAAGGGCTTCGTTCGAAAATAGGGGTGACCGTTAAGTTGCATGAACCTAACTCTCTACATCAAACATATACTCTGGCGAGAAAACAAGAAGCGATACTGATTTCAGCGGGCCATACCTTCTTTAATAGAACTAATAGTACGAGGAGCATGGGCTACAGTGGACAATCACAGTCCATCAAAAGGGCCGCCAACCACTAACATGGGAAGGAATGTCAGTTCGGAAGGGTTGTTGCCTTCACCAGCGACCATCTCACGAGCATATCCTCCGACAAGATCATTTAAACCGCAAAGGCACGTTAGCAGTAAGGATTTCGATGAAAAAAGGGCTAAGGGACTATGTTTTTGGTGCGATGAGAAGTATATGCTGGTCACAAGTGCCGAAAACGTCAACTACAGTTCTATGTGGTTTTAGGGGCCGATGATAGTGTGAAAATTGTACCGGACATAGAAGAGACGGGGTCAGAAGGAAACAATGAACAAAACGACGCTCCCTTGGTCTCGATGCAGGCTATGTTGGGGTGTTCAGGAGATGGAGAGTTTAAACAAATGCAAATGATCGGAATATATCAGAGAAGGCAAATCCACATTTTAATCGACAATGGGAGTACACATAACTTTGTGGACTCTTCAGTAGTTAAAAGAGGGGGATGCGAGGAACAAGACATAAAGCCCATATCCATAACCGTAGGCGGAGGGTTACAGCTGAAATGCTACCAACGTTGCAAACATTTTACGTGGAACATGCAAGGAGTCCAGTTCACCATGGATGCTCTGGTCTTAACATTAGGCGGTTGTGATGTTGTTCTAGGAGTGCAGTGGTTGATCGGACTGAATGATGTGTTATGCAATTTTAAAGAAAGAACAATGACCTTCCAGTGGGAAGGCAAGGTAGTAATGATTTATGGAAACCCGAAGGGGAAATCACGGATTCTTTCCAGCAAAAGGTTAGAAAGGCTCTTGCGAGGATCGTCAGAAAGGCATCTATTTATGTTGAGACTGATGACACCTCTTGAATGCCAACTTCAACATATGAGTTTAATGGAGGGACAGTGGAGTGCAGCAGATGAAATCAACGCTATACTAGCAGATTACGCCACGACATTTCAGGAACCCACACAACTACCACCAGACCGTAAAAGGGGTGGAAGCCGTCAACGTGCGTCCTTACCGGTACTCAAAAATGCAGAAGGATATAATTGAACAAACAATGAGTGACTTGATGAAACAAAGGTTTATTCGGTGTAGTTATGGTCCTTATGCGTTGCCATTAGTGCTTGTGAAGAAGAAAGACGATACCTGGCATATGTGTATAGACTATCGTGAGCTCAACAAGAACACCATTAAAGACAAATTTTCGATATCGTTAATTGAAGAGCTACTGGATGAGTTGCATGGAGCAAGCTAGTTTACCAAACTAGATTTACGCTCGGGATATCACCAGATTCGGATGCAGCCGAAGGATATCTCCAAAATAGCATTTCGGACGCACGAAAGGCACTACGAATTCATGGTAATGCCCTTCGGCTTGACAAACGCTCCTTCGACATTCCAAAGGTTGATGAACGAAATATTCAAACCCTTCTTACTGCTGTTTGTGTTAGTCTTCTTCAATGAAATATTAGTTTACATTCCGTCACTCCAATCACATGTCGAACATCTCTCGGTAGCTATGCGGACGTTAAAGGATAATCAGCTATTCCTGAAGGGAAGCAAATGTATCTTTGGGGGGCTCGGCAGATTGAATATCTGGGTATACAATCTCAGAAAGAGGAGTTGCCATAGATAATCGAAAAGTAAAAACAATAGAGGATTGGCCGGAACCGAAGGAATTACAGAACTTAGGGGATTTCTGGGAATTACGGGGTACTATCGTCGCTTCATAAAAGGGTACAAGTTAATAGCTAGACCCTTAACAGAATTGTTAAAAAAGGAGAGAATCACTAGTTGGGTGTGGTGGACAGAAGAGAGAGAAGCATTTGAGACACTAAAGAGAGCAATCATCTCAGTTCCGGTATTGGCCCTGTCGGATTTTTCGAAAACCTTCGTGGTGGAAGCAGATGCGAGCAGACAAGGAATTGGTGCAGTATTACAACAGGAGGGTCACCCAATTGCATTCCTCATTAAAACACTGGCCAATCGACATCAAGGATTATCAACCTATGAGAAGGAGTTCCTAGCAATCATCAAGGCGATCAGGTACTGACACCATTACTTGAGTTATAAACAATTCATTGTGAAAACAGATCATCACAGCCTAAAGCATTTACTGGGGCAAAGATTATCCACTTCGTTTCAACAATCGTGGCTTCCCAAGCTCTTAGGGTACGATTTTGAAGTACAATACTAGAGCGGGAAAGAGAATGTCACTGTCGATGATTTATCCTAGGTGACAACCACAGAGATGTTAGTGTTCACAATGACGTAGATACAAGGGGAACTCCTCGAAGCAATTAAGAAAAGCTGGGAAGAAGACCAAACTATCAAGGATATCATGAAACAACTAGAAGCCGGACAACTTAAAACAGGAGTATACAAGTGGAAGGAAGGACTGTTACGAAGGAAGGGACGTTTGGTAATGGGAGCCAACCCCACATTGCGCCAACAGATTCTGACTTTCAGCCATGATGATGCGATGGGGGGCCATGCAGGCGTGTTAGCTACGATGAAGAAGGTCCAGAGCATGTTTTTCTAGAAAGGGTTGGCTAAGGACGTAAGAAATTATGTACAAGCATGTATGGTGTGTCAAAGAAGCAAATATGATAATTCGGTCTACCCTGGGTTGTTACAACCAATTAAAATACCAGAAGGAAGTTGGAGGGAAATTAGTGTTGATTTATTGAAGGGATACCAAGGTCGTAGGGGAAGACGGTCATTTTGGTGGTGGTGGATCGCTTCACCAAATACTCTCATTTTATTCCGGTTAAACACCCTTATACGACAGAAGGAATTATGGAATTATTTCTCAATAATGTTTTCAAATTACATGGAATGCGAAAAGTATCATCAGTGATCGAGACCCTATTTTTTTGAGCAAATTTTGGCGAGAATTATTGAATCTGGAAGGAGTATGCTTGAAGTATTCCAGCACTTATCACCCCCAGACTAACGACCTTACAGAAGCGGTGAATAAGATTTTGGAGACTTATCTTAGATGCTTATGTGGAGAAGAACCTCATCGTTGGAGTGAATGGTTGACGTTAGCAGAATGGTGGTATAATACGACATACCGCTCGTCCATTAATTCGACGCCATTTGAGGTACTTTATGGATATCCGCCACTAGTTTACATACCGTATGTAGCAGGCGATTCAAAGGTAATGGAGATTGATCGGGTTCTGTTAAATAAAGAAGGCATGACCGAAGTGACGCAATTCCATTTACAGCGGGAGCAAAACATGATGAAACAATATGCGGATTTGAGGCAGTCAAAAAGGGAGTTTGAGGTGGGCGAAAGAGCGGTACTAGAGCTTCAACCATATCGACATCATTCACTCTACAGAAGGAACAATCAGAAGCTGACACCTTTGTATTATGGTCTGTACAGAATAATACAGCGAGTCGGTAAAGTGGCGTACAAATTGGAATTACCTGATGAATCATTGATTCACCTAGTGTTTCACATATCACAATATCGTGAAACACAATAACATATCTTCAGAATTACCCAAATGTATTAGTCCAATTGAACGAATACCAGTGGTGGTGTTGGGGAGGCGAATGGTTAAGCGGAACAATCGGGCAGTCACACAATGGCTCATCTAGTGGTCTGACGATGATGACTCTAGAGCAACGTGAGAGTATGTTTTCGATCTTCAAAAACACTTCCCGGAAATTAATTTGGTGGACAAGGATGTTAAGGAGACATGAATTGTTGCAGAGACTCATGATGAAGAAGAAGAAGACGATGGAAGCACTAGTCGTTAATTGTTAGCAATACACTGAATTTTAATTAAGGTCCACTGTTGTTAGTATACGCCTTAGACTACGATATCGTATAACAGCTGTATATGAGCTGCGTTGAAACAGAAATATGGCATGTAATAACCGAATGAGATTTGATTCTCTTCTCTCTCTTCCCTCTAAGTGATTCTGTGTATCCTTCTCTCTCTAATTCGCTCGTACCTCGCTATTCTTCGTTCTTTACACGCAATTCTCTCGGAACCCATTAATTTGCATAACACTAAGAGACTTGTATTTTCACAGTGGTGAGTCCTCTGATGAAGATGCCGACTTGGAGACTGAACTTGAGCTTGTTGGTGTCGAGTTTTATGAGTTGTGCAGAGTGTTAGCTACCACGTCAACTGTTACTTCTTACTCCTCCATTATATCTGATTGATTGGTTGACTCCTTACTTTCTTCCTTCCATTCACAACAGCCTTGCTCATCAAACTCCACACTTCTGCTCACCACAATCTTCTCATTTTCTGGAACATAAAATCTGTAGGCTTTCCATTTGGTATAGTAACTAATAAAGACATATTTTTTCGATTTCTCTTCCAACTTATGCCTGTCACTTGTGGGCAAAGCATAACAAATATAACCAAATATGCGTAAGTTGCTTATTGATGGTTTGATTCCGTGTCACACTTTATATGGTGTTTGGTTCCAGATTGCTTTCGCAGGTGAGATACACTGCAGTGGCCATTCCTTCTGCCCAAAAAGAGTTTGGCAACCTCTTTGCCTTCATTATTGATTGAGCCATTTCTACAACATTTCGACTCTTTCGTTCTGCTACACCATTTTGTTTGGGCGTGTATGGAGCTATCAACTCTTTCTTAATACCATGTTCTTCACATAAATCAATAAATTCGTTTAACGTAAACTTACCTCTGTAATCCATTCATAATGCTTTTAGGTTCATTCCACTTTTTCTACCAACGGCTTGAATTTTTTAAAGTACTCAAAAGTTTCTAACTTGAGTTGCAAGAAATAAACCCAACTAATCCTGCTATAGTCATCGGTAAATAACAAGAACTCGATCCTCATTGAACCACATAGATCAGCATGTATAAGTTCCAAAATCTAAGTAGCACGTTTGGATTTTCCTAATGGGAACTCCTTATTGGATTGTTTTCCAATAACACATACCTCATACATATTTTCTAGCGGTGCAATGCAATGTAAGGCAAATCTTTGAACAGTTCTTTTCTCTTCAGTAGTTGCAATCTTTGAATATTTAAATGTCCGTATCTTAGGTGCCACAACTCACTATTACCAACTACTTTGCTTATCATGGCTACATGCTCTTCAACACACATTTATTATTATTAAATAATACCGAATATCTGGATTCCATCAATTATCCCGCACTTATAAGATTATGAGCTAAACATGGAATAAAATGTACATTCTTGATAAGTTTTATGCGATTACCCAATCCAATAGTCGCGGTACCTCTTCTTTCAATTTGAAATTGCTTGTTGTTCCCAAGATAAACCAATGATTTTATTGATTCATCAAGGTCTTCAAAACATAGATTTGTCTGTCGTCATATGATGTGAGCAATCACTATCGAGATACCACAATTCCTTTCTATACTCGTCATTGTTTGATGAAGCCATAAACAATTAGTTATCTTGTTCATCTCCTTCTTCTGCAAACTTGGCTTCCTTTGATTTGGACCAATAAAATTTGTCTGTGTGGATGTACTTGTAATAAAAGCAGCGAAGAGAACTGTTACGTTCTTGTCCTCACACTCGACCTCGATAGTTTCCTCAACTCCTTGCCCTCATGGGCTGAATAGAGGAATCTGACTCCCCTTTTTGTCTGAAATGCCTTTTTTTCTTCTCCAACAGATGACCTGTTAATTCTTTCTTTATGGGCTTAAAAAGATCCCATTAGCTCATTAAACGAAAAAATTGATAAATCCTTAGACTCTTCGATAGCCGCAACCAGATGATCAAATTTAGGAGTAAAACTTCTTGGAATTTATTCATCACCAATTTCATTTCCATACGAACACATTTGGCTCATAACTACATAAACTCTTGTTAAATATTCTTGAACTTACTCTTTGTTCTTCATGTAAAAAGTTTCCTACATGATTGCAATTTGATGGGAATTACCTTTATGGATCCTTGATATTCAGTTTTCAAAATCGACCAAGCCTGATTTGTGGTTGTAGCTGTAGCTATCCTTGAGAAAATGGCCTCATCTACTGCCTGCTAAATAAAAAAGAGGACCTTTGAGTCACACTTCAAATTGTTCTTATGAGAAGTATTTTTGTCGCTTGTTTTAATTATATAGCCAGATTCAAAAAAGTCTCAAAGAGCTTGGGATTTAAACAGTGTTTTTATCCCAATACTCTAGAATCATACGAGTCACCTTTAAAAATGGGTATATGCCGATGCCAAACATTGAGAGAACTTGCATTTGTCGCCATTTTGTTTGAAAAAAATTAGAACACCCAGTAGAATGAAATACCAAATCTTAAAAATTAACAAACAAGAAGATGAAGAACAGTAAACAAAACAATGAAGACAACATTCTTTAAGTCTGCAGCTCAAGTGTGTAAATTAACCCAAAATGGAGCCTATAAATAGTCTGTATATAAGACAGACGTTACAATGTCAACTTAATAATGAGAAACTAAGGCAACTCTCAACATAAACAACAAAAAAGTAAAAAGCCTCTCAACACTCTCAACCTAAACCAACGGAAAACTAGGAGGGACTCCACGTTTATTTTGCTACTTAATAAACCAAAATAGGAAATAACTAAAAAATTCGAATGATTTACAACACTAAAAACAGATAAGATAATAATCTTGACTCAGTAGTCAGCATATGCATAATGTGACTGACCTTATTTTGAATCAATTTCAAAGTTGAAGAGTTGCTTATTAAAGACCTGCATGATGCTTTGGAGAAGGTAATGTTCATGCATGGCTTCGACCAGGAAGGTTATCCTGTGTGCTACAATGTCTATGGAGGGTTTCAAGACAAAGAGCTCTACCACATTCTCTGATGAAAACAAGAGGAAGAGATTCTTAAGATGGAGAATTCAATTCCCGTAAAGAAGCATCAGTAAGTTGGATTTCAGTCATGGTGGCATTTCCACCTTTGTTTATGTCAATGACTTGAAGAACTCTCCTGGACATACTATAAGAGAACTTGACAATCAACTGGCCAAGCACTTCAACTGCTTCAAGACAACTATCCTGAGTTTCTCACAAAACAGATTGTTGAAGTCCCAGTTACTGAGGTGGTTTTGTCCACAAGTGGAGAAACATTTCGACGATGTCTAGATTACTGTCTTTATGGAATTTTCACCTTGGACACAATGTATCTTCTTCTTCAATGGATTTTGTATGACTTTTGGATGAATGAATGATTTTGCATACCTGTATCCATGATTTCGTATTTGTTGTGGAAAACCTTTTATTTCCTCTCGTCTTCTTTTATCGAATTCTTCAATGGTTCAGAATGTTATGATTCAATAAGTTTTTTCAACTTATATAGCATCAGCAACGGACATGTCCTTTGATAATTGGAAGAGAGAGGAAAAAGATTTTTGACCCATTTGAGATCCATTCTATATTACCCAATAATCATTATCTTGAATGCTTTTATTGGACTCAAATCTATAAGTGACATGGGACATAAAATAGTCTAACAATCTCCCACGTGACCCATGTTACGACTTGGTGATTCAACAACGTTAAGTGCACATAATACATGGAATCGATCAAGTCATCCTTAACTGAATTAAGCTGATAGGATCATGGCGATCACGAGTTATATAACCTGATTCCTTCCATGTATCACAGAATCAACTCAACTCAATAAACTTTAAGTGGGTAATTCGATAATTGTTATCTCACAAATAATAATTGTTATATACAACATAATATGGATAACCAGTAAGTGAGCAAAAACATAAGATTTTAATTGAATTTAACAAGTGTCATAACAATTCGAGCAAGACAATGATATGTATATATACATGTCTGAATACTATACTAACAAGGACTTATCTATAAGGCCCATACGTTCAATATGAGCAATAAATATTTTAGGCTGTATGCCTTTCGTTAACGGATCCACTATCATGAGATCAGTACCAATATGCTTAATTGACACTTTATGTTTTTGCATTTCTTCTTTCATGGACAAATACTTCAAATCTATGTGTTTCGCACCCTTTGAATGTTTGTCATTCTTAAAGAAGAATACGGCTGCGAAATTATCACAATAAATTCTTAACGGTATGGTAATACTGTCGACAAGACCAAGACCTAAATTTAACCTCCATAGTGGAAGTAGCAATGACGGATTGCTTTCCAATTTTTCATGAAACTGCTCCTCAAGCTAATAGAAATATGTAACCGAATGTAGATTTTCGTAAGTCTATACAACCGGCATATTCTGAATCCAAGTAACCTATTACTTCAAGATAAGTTGATTTTCTATATGTAAGTTTATAGTCCTTGATGCCTTGTAAGTATCAAAGGACTCTATTTGCAGCTTTCCAGTGATCCAGGCCAGGATTACTTTGATATCATCCTAGTATTCCAATAGCAAAACTAATATCTGGCATAGTGCATGTTTGAGCATACATTAAGCTCCCAACTACTGACGCATAAGGAATAGACTCCATGTCCTTACGTTCCAAATCGTTTCGTGGACATTGCATTAGACTAAATTTGTCCCCTTTTTGAATTAGAACTATCCCTGAGGAGCATTTTTTCATTTGAAATCTTTCTAATACTTTCTCGATATAACCTTTTTGAGACAATCCTAATAATCCTTGTGATCTATCCCGAAATATTTTTATTCCTATCACATAGGATGCCTTGCCCATATCTTTCATTTCAAAATTATTAGAAAGAAAATTCTTTCTGTCATATAACAAAACAACATTATTCACAGCAACAAGGATATCGTCAACATATAGGACTAATATAATGAACTTGCTCCCACTAACTTTCATATAGATACACCGATCAACGGTGTTTTCTACAAAACTATAAGATGTAATGATATCATTAAACTTAAGATACCATTATCGGGAAGCTTGCTTCATCCCATATATTGACTTCTTTAATTTACACACTAATATAGTGGTCACGAAACCTTCCAGTTGATCCATATATACTTCTTCTTCCAAGTCACTATTAAAAAAGGCGGTCTTTACGTCCATTTAGTGAAGCTCTAAACCATAATGAGCCACCAGTGCCATAACAATTCTTAAAAAGTCCTTCTTTGAAATTGGAGAGAAGGTCTCTTTATAGTCAATACCATCCTTTTGAGTATAACCTTTGGTAACAAGTATGACTTTATACCTTTCAATATTGCCTTGTGAGTCATGTTTGGTCTTAAAAACCTATTTACAACCCACTTGCTTTGCACCTTCTGACAACTTTACTAATTCCCAAACATTGTTGTCATCCATTGATTTCAATTCTTCTTTCATAGCATTAAACCATCTTTCAGAATTGTTACATTCCATGGCTTGTTTGAACGAGCTTGGATCTTTATCAATGCTCAAGTCACATTCATGTTCAAGTGAGTAAATTTCGTAGTCACTTGAGATAGCTGGTCTTCTTTGCCTTACAGACCTTCGTAATGCTACCTCTTGTGGCATTACTTGATCATTGTTAGCTGGTTCGTCATTAATATATTCAATTTGTGGAATTGGAACATTAATTTATTGTTCCGGTATGTTGCGTATCCTTGATGCAACAAGAGGAAAAACAACCGGTGGAGTCACGTTTGATGTGGTAGTGTCTACTCGTCTTAGAGTAGTTTCTACTCGATTCTCGTGAATATCCACTTTTCGTGGTTCTCCACTCTCACTAATTTGACCATTCTCAATGAACTGAACATTTCCAGACTTAAATATTCTCGTCCTGTGATTAGGACAATAAAATTTATACCCTTTTGACTTTTCAAGATAGCCGATGAAATAACCAATAATAGTTCTCACATCAAGCTTCTTTTCATGTGGATTATACAGTCTTACTTCTGCCGAACAACCTCAAATATGAATGTATCATAAACTAGGTTTCTTTCCTATCCACAGTTCATAAGGTGTCTCAGGAATTGCCTTACTAGGAATCCTATTTAGCAGATACGCAGCGGTCCTTAATGCATGCATCCACAATGATAAAAGTATAGTATTATTACTTAATATGCTCCTAACCATTTCCATAAGAGTACGATTCCGCCTTTCAGCTACACCATTTTGTTATGGTGTACCAGGCATTGTGTATTGCGCACATATGCCTCGACTAGTAAGAAACTCTACCAATGGACCTGGATATTGTCCACTTTCATCAAATTTTTCGTAATATTCACCACCTCTATCAGACCTCACTATCTTTACTTTTTTATCTAACTGCCTTTCTATCTCATTAATGAACACCTCTAGGATGTCCACAGACTGAGACTTCTCATGTAGCAGATAAATATATTCATATAGTGAGATGTCATCAATAAAGGTAATGAAATATTTTTCGTCGCTCCAAGAAGGAAGGTCGAAAGGACCACAGATGTCAGTGTGTATTAATTCAAGTAATGCGTTACTTCTTGTGGGTAGATGCTTTGATATATGTTTGGTTTTCTTGCCTTTAATGTAATCGACAAATATATCTCAATCAACAAAATCCAATGGAGGTAAGATTTCATTTTTCACTAACCTCTGTACCCTTTCTTTGGATATATGACCTAATCTTTTATGTCACAAAAAAGCAGAACATTCATTATGTGCACTACGTTTATTTCCTATAATATGGTCAACATGAAACAGAGATTCAACAAAATCAACATCAAGTTTGAAACGATATAAATAATCAATTAATGTACCAGAACCATAATAGTACTTATGTTTATACAATGAAAAAACATTGTTTCCAATCTTAAATTGAAATCCTACATCATTCAAATTTGGAACAGAAACTAAATTTCTAGCACATTCAGGAACATAAAGACACTTTTCTAGATCTAGGTAACATCCAGTGTCCAAGATCAATCTGTACATCCCAATGCCCTCTATTCGTGCCTTCATTTTGTTCCCCATATACAAGAACTTTTCAATTCTATTTATGATCTGGATTGAAAGGAATTCATGTTTAACATGTGACACATGAGTAGTTACACCAGAATCTAACCACCAGGTATTTTTAGGCACGTCAATAAGATTTGATTCAAAACATACTGAGACATAGTATGTACCTTTCTTTTCGAACCAAACCTTTCTTTTCAGACAATCTTTCTGAAAGTTACCAGGCTTCTTATAAAAGTGACATCTCTTATCTTTCTTGATTCGACCCTCATTAACTTTGTTGCGAGCTTTGTCCTTATTTTTACCTTTCTGTCGTGGTTTATTCTTGCTGCTACTAGCACTTTGATGAAACGTGAGATGAACATAGTAGCCCTTTATTTTCTTCAATCTCCCTTCCTCCTGAACTAACATGACCTTAATTTCTTGAAGGTTCCATTTTTCTTTGATAATGTTATAATTCACTTGGAACTGGCCAAACTCTAGAGGAAGTGAGTTGATGATAAATTGTACCAGAAAGAACTCACTCACATCCATACCCATAGATTTCAACTTTGCAGCTAGATTTGACATATGAGTTATATGATCATGAATGGGCTGTGACCATTCAAACTTTTTGGTTGTTAGTTCACTCATTAAAGTCCCTACTATAGACTTGTCAGCTATATCAGATTGGGAATGTTCTTTAAGCTTCAACATAAACTCCTTTGCATTGTCTGTTTTAGGCATTGATGGCTTGACATTGTCTGCGATCGTCATTCGCATTAAATTCAAGCTCAACCTATTAGACCGTTCCCAAGCCCCATAATAAGATGTGTCAGCTTCAGAACTTGTTTCAATTATGGCTGCAGGCATTACGTCTGAAACTATGGCCAAGTCTAAATCTATTACACCCAGTTGAAACTGGATTTGTTCGGACCAATCCCCATAGTTCAGACCATTGAACTTAATCAAGTCATTACCTAAGGCGAACAAACTAGTAGATGCTGCACATAGAACATATAATTCACATTAATGCTTTGAGTAAACCTAAATGGATTCAAATTAACTAATAAACTTTTATGAATTTAAATTCTCCTTTGGGTGAAATTTAAATACATACAAGTAACATATTATTATGCATATATAATACTATAATGGACAATCAAGCATATTCTAATCAGCATGTATGTTATCTTTGGATATACAATCATATTAACCAAATATATTGATAAAGTCCTTTTATGTCATTAATTATAAGCAATGGTCCACCTTTGAGTGACCTCTTAGCTTTATAATTAATAATCTCAATTGTTTAATTCAACCTTTATGTCATTTTAGCATCATATCATATTGAACAATTGAAATAAATCACAATTAAATGATTAAAATTTTCAAGCTAGGTCACTTTGGTGACTAATAAGCTTTCTATGCAATAAATATTTAATTGGTGACAAACAAACTATTATAAATGTCCATAATGTCATGTATTACATTCAACTTATACTAGAAAATTTAATTCTAACTATTACATAATATAAAATTTTGATATTCAAAGTACCAAAACAAATATAATATGGCACTAATTTTCAAAATTATATTATGTATAAATCAATTATGAATTAAATAATCCCTTATGTTCCATCCTAAAATAATTTTTCTTTTGGGGCTAAAGTCCATAATTATTAACTAACCCAAAATGTTGTCCCTTAATAGCCCAAAAGTCAAAAAATTAGTCCATAATTTGAGTTTTGGGCTTGGAAGCCCGTCTGGCGCGTGCAACGCACGCGCTAGCGTCTGCGTCTGATGGAGATGTCTGCATGCGTCAGACGTTGCAGAAAAATGCACTGCAGACGCTGTTCATCATCTTCCTCGGTTCTTTTTGGTTTCTGATTTTTTTTTCTACGCTTTGGTTTCTCTTTCTCTTTATACCACAAAACATCCGAAGCCTTACCATGAGTATCTCTTGTTTTTTATTTATCTTCATACCAAAAACCATTCCAACCTTTTGTTCTTTCGATTCTCTCTAAACCGTAACACATCCCAAGCCTTACCTTTCTGTTTAATGAACCAAGCTTTGCCGTTCTTTATCAACAAGCATAAACATATCTTTTACAGAAACAGAAACTCTATCATAAAAGAAACATGGCAATATAAGCACAGAGGATGGTTCGTTCGACTTTCCATATTCATCACCGAAAGTTCATATTTATGAGATTTTTAAACAATCCATCCATAACCATTCATCCATATATTTCCATAAGCAAACAATTTTTCTCGGTTCTTTCTCATAAACATGAAGCATCAAATTCGTTTCTTTCTCAACAATAATAGCTCAAAAACATTACGTTATTATTCAACCTTTAGTTTTTGAATGACCATTATATTTCAGTTCAACAATGAGAATGTTATGAACATCCAAAATCAAACCGAAAAATATCACAACATGATCATACATAATTGATACACGGTGGAACACAAATCATGCACTACCGTGTCTCTGATACCAATTGTAAATCATTTATTAGATTAAATGATTTTGCGTATCTGTATCCATGATTTTATATTTGTTGTGGAAAACCTTTTATTTCCTCTCTTTTTCTTCTTTTATCGAATTCTTCAATGGTTCATAATGTTATGATTTAATAAGTTTTTTCAACTTATATAACATCACTAACGGACATATCATTTAGTAATTGAAAGAGAGAGGAAAAGGGTCTTTGACCCATTTGAGATCTATTCTATAATACCCAATAATCATTATTTTTGATGTTTTTATTAGACTCAAATCTATAAGTGACATAGGACATAAAATAGTATAACATATATATAAATTGAAAAAGCTAACAGGTGCACGAAGCTGAGTGGCGAGGCATGAGGAAGTAGCCAAGTGCACAACAGTCATGGTTATGGATGCTCCGAACACCGTCCACGTCACCTCCACCCCATAAACACTTGTCACCTCCACTGACACACACCGCTTGCTTTTCCTATAATATATGAGTCCGGATCGTCTGTCCAACGTTACCCTGTCTAACTCTGTCTAATATAGAAACGGCGCCGTTTTCTTTACAAAATTTGCAACGGTGTGTTAAATGCCAGAGGCGCCTGTGGGACCCACCCACAGGCGCCGTTTGCTTTCAAACCGGCAAGCCAGATCTTTCGTTGCAGAAGAATATGTTTTGTAAACTGAGTATTTCCTTATTCTAAAAAATTTAATTATTCTCTTAATACTAATACGAAAATTTTATACCACTATAATTATTATAGTATGTAATTTTATTAATATTATTATATTTAATTTTTTGTATTATTATTTTATTTATTATAGACAATTTTTCAGAATTTTACTAATTAAATGAATTTCTATTATTATAATTACCGTTAATTATTATTATTAACCCATTGGTGTTAAATTTTTTAAATTTATTATTTTATTATTATTACTTTATTACTTAGTGTGATTATTACTATTATTATTATTACTATTATTATTACTATTATCAATCGTAAATATACTAATTAAATTTGGTTATATTATAATAATTAGTGTTAAAATTATTAATAAATTTATTGTGCAGTATTTATAAAATTATTATCTATTATTACTATTAAAATCCTTATTAATATTATTACTGTTAATTTGATTTGTAGTTTTTAATATTATTAAAATGTTTATTATTATTCATAACACTAATATTAATATAAGTACATAATGTAAAGCGGAGGTAAGACAAAGTAAATAATTTATCAAATTTGAAAAATCGAAAAGAAATATTAAAAAATTAACAAACTTAGAAACATTCACTCTTTGCGATGGCCAGACCTCGCACTCCGTTGAAAAGTGAGGAACATGTTGCAATTAATCATTCTTAATTTATTTTATATTTTTTTTGTCCGGAGTTTAGTTTGTATACTTATTATTAAAAATCTTATAAATTATTTAATAAAATATTGTATCAATATTGTTATTAGTGTTAGTATTATTATTATTGTTATTATTATTATTATTAAATTCCTTATAATGATTAAATGCATATATCTTAATTATTATTATTAAATTTATTATTTAAGTTAATTTGTATGATTATAATGAAAATTTTCGAATTCATGTAATTAATTTTGTTATCTGATTAATTTTATATTGCTTATAAAATTGAATTGTTATTATTATTATTTTCCGACTTTAGTGTGTGTAGTTGTTATTAAAATCCTATTAATTAAGTAGTTTAATTTTGGGCAATATTAGTATTAGTATTAGTATTAGTGTTATTATTATTGTTATTATTATTATAAAACTCCTACTATAATGATTAAATGCATATATCTTTATTTGTAATATATGTTATACAATTGCTTATTATTATTAATTTTGTTCTTATTATTATTAAATTAAGTATTCTTATAAATATAATCATTCTTATAAATTTTATATATTATAATTATTTGCCTGCTTTAGTATATATACTTATTAGTATATATAAATTTTATTATACATATTTATCATAACCGCTACTGTCTGCATGTGTCGCTAGGGCGAGGCCACGTGTCGCCCTAGCGAGACAGCCCGGAATGGGCTCACGCGCTAGGGCGACGCGTCGCCCTAGCGATTCAGCCCATCTGGGCCTGTCTCGCTAGGGCGACACATCACCTCGCCCTAGCGAGCCAGCCCGGATTGGGCTGTCTCCCTACGGCGACGTGTCGCCCTAGCGAGAACATCCTCTCATCGCCCTAGCGAGACAGCCCATTCCGGGCCCACTCGCTAGGGCGACGCAACGTGTCGCCCTAGCGAGAACATCCTCTCAGAACATTTGTTTTAAAATGTTTATAATATTATTAGTATTGTTAATTGTATTTATTAGCTTTCAAAATAATTATTACTATTTCTTAAAATTTGTATTATTATGTTTAGATTTTAGTTTTCTATTATTATTGTTCTTATTGTTATTATTATCTTTATTATTATTATTACTGTAATTATTAATATTAAAATTATTTTATCTTATTAATGTTATTATTATTAAATTTGTTATATCTTATTATTGTTATTGTTATTATTGTTATTATTATTATTATTATTATTTATTATGATTATTATTATTATAATTATTATTACTTATGATAAATAAATTTATTATATGAATTAGATATGTACATTATTAGTCATAACATAATTAAAATTGGTATTATTATTTCTTCGTTGTTGTTAATGTTATTCAATTATATAATTCAATTTTATGATTCAAAATTTTATCTTATTATTATTATTGAGTAATTATTAAATTAATTATAATTATTAAAAAATGGTTGCTAATAATTTCATAAATCCTTCGCTATATGTATTATCGTTATTATTATTATTATAACTAAATTTCTTATTGTTATTATTATTCTTCTTATTATTATTATTATTATTATTATTATTATTATTATTATTATTATTATTATTATTATTATCAATAAAAATTTACTAATAAATTTTAGGTATATTATTATAATTACGTTGAAATAATATTTTTAAATATATTATGCGAAGTATTTATGAAGAAATTATTATTATTATTATTAAATTCCTTATTATTATTATTACTGTTATTTTGTTTTGTAGTTAATTAATTTATTTAATTATTATATAAAATGTTTATTATTATTCATAACATATTATTAATATAAATAAATAAAAGCAAACGGAGGAAAGACAAAGAAATTCAGAAAAGTGGTTTAATTTATGAAACTTGAAAAATCAGAAATTAATATAAATATAAAAAAAAGTTTTTTCAGTAAAGCCCTCAGCTTAGTGCGGTGCGACACCGAGTGCGATACCGACTGAGTCTTGTTTTGACTGGAATTCGAAATGTTCTTCTCCCTCTAACCTTGTTCGTATTGACAAACATTACCGTACACAAAAGGCTCGTTCCGACATCTTCTACAAGTGAAATATATTGAGTTGCTCTTGAAAGTTCTTCGTTCGCTTCTACAAAATTATTCCTCTTCTTCACGTTCCAGCATTCTACCACCAGATTGTAGGTAAGTTGTTTGGATTGTTTTGGTTGGGTGATGGGTTTGGATTGAGTGAGGGATATGTTGTGCATGTGGGTTTGTTATGTGGGTATTTCCGATGAATTGCATGTGGGTAATTTGTTAGGGTTTTGATTTTCGAATGGGTATTTCATCTGGCCAATTTCGTATGGGTTTTCGGAAAGGGAATTGCAGGTGGTTGGACTATTAAATTCGGTTACTCCCTTGAGTGGAAGCGTAGTAGGTGTTTCATCTTAACGTTGTTGAGGTATGGATTGCTATTAGAATTGCTTCATATGAAATTGTGACTCTTTGTCCTTGTGATTGATGTTTTGCATATATTTTGGATGCTTGAATTTGGTAATTATATGAGTGCATGTAGAGATTTTCAGCAGTTATGTTACGTGAAATCAATTAGTTTGTCCTGTTCTTTTGTTCGATTCATATTTTTGTCCCATTAGGCTTCATGTGCGTTATTGAGTAGTAATTGTTCATTAGGATTAAGTGTAGGTTGTTGTATATGCTATTTTAATAATGCACTCCAAAGAACACTAAAAATTGTACTAACTAAAAGTTGACAATTTGGATAAAGAAACAATGATTTTACAAAAGTGTAAAAGTAATTCGATGATTGATATCAAAAAGTTGACTGCTTTTAAGACAAGTTGTCTTCCCAAATATCCAACAAGTTGACTGCTTTTCCTCAAATACAACAAATCATCTTGGTCTTCTACAGCAGCTATAGTTATCAACATAACACACATGTACATATAATTTGTGTTTTTTGGATCTTACAGTATGTAGTTCATAATAGTTAATGTTTCAATAATATCAGCCCTTAACATAAATGGAATTGCTTGTTATGTACTACAAACTTGGTCAAAACTTAACTCATAATAAGAATCTTTCTACTAACCCACTTAAGGACATATTACATTTCCTATGCACATTTTGATATGAGAGCGTAGTTTTGTTACATGTAAATGATTTAAGATATAATTAGTACGCTAGCTAAATCACAACGAAAATCAAACGAAAACATTGGATGTTGAACCACCTGTAAAGAGAGAAATAAATAACCAGTGTGATCATGGGGTGAACCTTAATAATTAGTGTTCTTAATTTCTTGTCTTTTGCAGCTTCTACCATCACAATGCCCCCCCGAAGAGCTAGACAGTCAGAGGAAAGCATATGTTCTGAGGTGAGAGGGGACAATGCTGAAAACATTGCAACTGTGTATGATGCTCCTTTTCCAATTTATTTTGAGGCAGAAGGAGAGAGGTACAGGGACCTCCAAAGTAAGAGCATTGAGGTACCAACCTACTTTAATTTTGAGTTGCTAGAACAAATAGGGTTGAAAGACAAAATTTTGACATTATGTCGGAGAGGTGGTTGACAATATTTTGTCCAACAAGCTTGGCCCGTTTCCCGTGAGCTGACACTAGAGTTGTGAACAACTTTGAGGTTTGTCACACGGCAACCGCAGAAATTGTGGTTTAGGTTACGAGGGCGAGTGTGTTTTTTGGATAAGACGCTGTGACGGCACGTTTGTCAATTTGCCGAGAACAGATTTGAAGATGCGCATCAGGGTTTCAGTGTCCCTACGTACTGGAAATATTTAACTGACTTGGATGTGTATGATCCACACCTTGCATCCAATGCGCAAATTGTAAGACCGGAATTGAAGTTGCTGCATAAATTCATTTGTGGATCCGTTTTTGGCAAACGACAAAGTATAAAATGCTCGACAAAGTATGACCATTTTTCATCTTCAAGATGTACATTCTTAACACTCTCTACTTGTATACTTGCCTTATCCAATTTTGGTTATACTCATCGCTGTGTTGTTGCATCTTCTGTGCATCTGTGTTTTAGTTAACTGGCATGCTCGGAAAGCTTTTGTGGTTTAGCCAGCACAATTTTTTGGCCCATTTTGATATGTGTGTTGACTGCAATCATGTTCATATTATTAATGAGGTGAAGTGTGTTTGTATTTGTTGCAGCCAAATACACTGCCAAAACGACTGTTAGCATTCAGGCTGGTGGCAAAGACCTGTCACATGGATGGATGTTGACCAACAAATATTTTTAATGTTTCAAACACCACATCCAGCAATTTCTGATCACATCCACAGTATCATACCTGGTTTCAACGTGAGCAGATGGTAGAAAGTTGCATACCTTCCTCGTTGACTGAGGATTTTTTTTCATATATTGTTGGGAAAAAGATTGCAATTTTGTGTGTGTTGTTTTACATGTCTGTAGCTTCTCTATTGCTCTATATGTGATGAAGATGGAGAATGAGAGTGTCGGATGCTTCTTGCTGAATCAGACCATCAGCACGTGCTTCCCATCCTTTGCATTTGTTCCCTTTCATGTATTGACTTGCTTTGTTCTTTGCTTCTGATGTGAGTTAATAAGTGACGTGGGAAGCAATATAGCTACAAGGGAAATTGAATAAAACCTGCAAATATGAATCCATTATCCTAGAAATGTTATTCAGGAAGCATCAATTCATTAATATACCAACACAACAATTATACAATAAGCGTCATTTCATAAATTATTGTCCTTCAACGAACTCAGATATTGGCATTAACGTGTACCAATGTTGTCGTTTTTCACAACAGACCCTTCCATTTAGAGAATTTGTTCTTATTATTATTAAATTTTGAATTCATATTATTATTATCATTCTTCGTAAAGTAATTAAGTTATAATAGTTCTATTGTAATACGATTCATTATACAACTAAGAATACTATATTTAATAATAATAAGAACTAAATTAATAATAATAAGCAATTCTATAACATATATTACAAATAAAGATATATTCAACTAATCATGATAAGGAATTTCATAATAATAATAATAATAATAATGATAATAATAATAATACTAATATTAATAATAATAATGACAAAGTGTCTTAAATAATTAATAACACTCAGCAATAATTTTATTACTAATAAGTTACGGCAATTATAATTATGGAAATACATTAAATTAGTAAAATCTTCTAACATTGGAAGCACAAAAGTTAAGCAATACTCCAACGTCGAATACCAAAATTGTTGTAATTTCATTTCAGCAAAATTGGTGAATAAGTCCAACAGATTGAATCACTACTATTGAATTATTCCAGATAGCATCACTACTGCTCGGTATTCCAATATACAGTTGAAATTTGCAACATATTTCAGCTCATGTTACATCCTCGATGTAGGACATAGGTCCTTCAATTCTCATAAGCACGCACTCTCCATTAGAGAAGTAAAAACGTTGTACAGAAACGGAAGAAACTTTAACTTATACCCTCATAATTTCCATCATAATTCCCATAGCCATATCCACCTACCACCGCATCTTCTACCTCTCCCTCTTCCACGAACACGTCCTCCGCCATATGAATCTAAACAAGAAAGGAAAATATCCGTATCAAAACAAATGTAAACTAAAAAAAATTAACAACTCATATTCGTAGGACCAGCATAAACAACATCGTAAGGCATGCGTGCTTGGCTTGGTTGTTCCTTCTCATAATTATTATGGTCTTTAAAATTCCTTATTAGTTTTATTGTTGTCACTATTATTATTATTATTATTATTATTATTATTATTATTATTATTATTATTATTATTATTATTATTATTATTATTATTATTATTATTATTAGTATTATTATTATCATTATTATTATTGTCATTGGTCGTAACTTTTAATTGATGATATTTCGATTATTATTATTATTGTTTTTGTTTTTTTTCTTTCAAGCAATATTATTAATATTATCATTGAAAATGTATGTTATTATGCATAACATATAATCAAATTGTAATGATATTATTATTATTATTATCAGTAAAATTTATCTAACAACCAAATGAAATTTATCCAACCTGATCCTTCTTATTGGAAGATGCCCTTTTCCATCTGTTGGTCCCCTTGCTCTTCATCTTGTGCGTGTGAATGCTACGACATATTTGCTTTTGTAGTCGTTTGGGTTCCATCCTCCTCCTCCCCATTCCAGCAGCTTAAATCAATGACATGTGTACCACTGCTGTTTGCAGGAGCTGGAAATGCATAATCTTAGTTAAGATGAAATGATGGCAACAGAAATGGTGAAGGCAGAGTGATGACGTTGCCATGTCTTAATTAATTGCATCTCATTATCATTAAAGACACTAGTTTATAACACACCTGCATTTGAAAATTGCAGTCATCATAACCGACCATGTTGTGTATAAAGCAAAGGCAATAAATTGTATATGTTCATAATGAAAGCGTTCTACTTACATCATTATAATAATCATTGTCTCAAGTACACAACTTTTCATCGCAGAGGCAATTCCCACATTTGCCTATGGAAAAACCACTAGTAAATTTGTTGACGTCTTCCATATTTCCACAACCAAATGTTTGTTGTGCCTAGAAATCAATATGCATGTGAACTCTTTCAAACAAAACAGAACATATAATTCAATTATGAAACATTGTTCAACTTGAGACCAAATTGTGGTGATGTACCCTTAGTAAATCGGTCATCCGCATTGCCGGTGGGATAACAAGATGTACATTCTGGTGACTTGGTCCAATAGCATTCACCTAACATGATAGACGATTCACATTTTCATATTTTATTACATTGACAACTGTAGCAAACATTACAAACACTCCTATGTTAATAAAAGCATACCTCCGACATTGTTGCAGTTGGATGTTGCCTGTATGACATTGTTGACTGGTCGAAGTTAACACGTATTGCCTGCCATTTGGAAGACATTGAAGATTAATAATTACCTTCTCATGCCTCCAAATTTATAATAGCCCAAGGACAACTTAACAAAAACAACATGAGATTCTTCTATGCGCGCTTGGTGATTGGACCCCATAGTTGTCCATTCCTTATAAAGTGAAACTTGCACCTGCATTTCGTAATAGTCACAGGCGTTGAACACATGAGTTTAGGAAACGAAAATGCATAACACATGTACATATTGGTAATGACCGTCTACCAACCTGTTGTTGATGTACTATGGGAGGTTGGTTGCTAGACATTAATCCATATTGCCATGAATTCGCTTCAGATTCCTGCATTAGGTCGGAAGGACCATATTACATTAAAATCTGCTATGAGAAACAAAATGCAAACATCCGTACACTGTGTATGCGCAACAGTTTTACCTGCATATTGGAAAGGGGGGTAACTGTCGAAGTGCTACATTTCTTCGCATTCGTCCTCTTCTTTGTACATTTCTCAAGGCCACCCCTCATTCTCTTACTAGATGTAGGCTTTGTCTTCAACTTGAAACCTCTTATGTGCTTCATGTGGGCAAAATTCAGGTCAGCTTCATTCAGCACATTCACATCAGTAGTTGACCGTGATCGTTGGCTTAAGTCATCATGTTGTCCTCTTAGGTTCTCGTCATCCACTTTTTCTTCACCTTCCAATGTCTCATCAACCATGTTTAACATGTTCAGAAGATGTTGTTTAACAAGTTCATAGGTATCTCCCCTGGTTGCAGCTCTTGTAACCAACCGCGAGTTTAACGTACACAATTCTTTATACCTTTTACCTAACAACAACTTAGGGTCCATATCAGTTTCAATGATACTAGAGTGCTGACTACCATTCCTCCAACATTTCGCTTTCCTTGTCCATCGTTGTACTATGTATTTGCTTGGAATTGTGCTAATATTTTTTATGTTATACATCTTCAATACATGAGCGCATAAGATCCCAGCAAACTCAAACTTTCCACAAATGCAACGAACTTCATCATTAGAAGAATCGTAACTGATGGAATGAGAGTACCTCTGTCCATCAACAGTAACCATGTAATTCTCAACCGAACCATCCTGACTACAAAGATTACAACTGTAATCATGACACATATTCCATTGATCTTGGAACCATTTAAAAACTTCTGGCGTGTATACAGTTGCGGCATGCTTTAAAAATTTTACTGGTGCTGACAATGTTGGTCTGCTGACATTGCTCATAAAATCAGCTTTTAACTCCTCATAACGGCGATCATCGAGCAGCCTGTGCATGTGAGTAAAGAATTGTAGTAAGTTGTGTTGATAACTGACATACCTTTTCAGCAAACTGTTCATGCTTTCACTGCGTTGTGTTGTCATCATGTCAGCACAGAATATTTTGCGCCCATAAGCCAACGCCCACTTCTCCTTAATATGATACAAACGTTGCAACCATTCATTGTCCTCAAGTTCATATTTTCCCAAACATCGATTCCATGCACCGACAAATTGTTCTTCTTCTTCACGATCATATATGCACCCATCAAGTCCCTTAAAACTCTTTATACTTCTTGAACACACTACTCAAATGGATGGCAGCATTTTAGTAAATGTGCCAAATACATAGCCGATGATGAGTGTTTGGCCATGTTGGCGCTTAATCCGCTGCGATTGCCGCATCTTGATCGGTCGAGCAGGTTGTTGGTTGTTTGTCACGCATCGCAGTCTCAAATGTCTTGAACAACCACTCAAATGTAAGAGCAGTTTCATCATAGAGGAGTGAAACGCCAAAAACTGTTGTTTGCTTGTGATGATTGACACCGACAAACAACGCGAGTGGACGACCCTGACCGTTCTTCTTGTAAGTCGTATCGAAGCAGACAACATCACCAAAGTCTACGTAGTCGTTCCTCATTTGAGCGTCAGACCAAAATATGTTCGTTATCAATTCATCTTCGTCGACTTGAATGGCATAGAAGAAATTAGGATCTTCCACCTGCATCTTATACAAATATTGTAACACCTCATGTGTATCTCCCTTTGTCATCTCTCTTGTCCGTTTAGTCCTCAAATAATTCTTGTAATCATCCCGAATGAAGCCAACATTATCTCTTCCACCTGCTTCCCTCACCATAAGATCATGGGATGCTTTCGGTTGAATTCCCACAGCATTTGCCATTTCAATTTGCAATGCCGCAGCTGAACATATCTTCCTATGACTTCTATGCAAATGTACCTTGTTCGGCGATGAAAGGTGGTGATTGTGCTCCTCCACAAATTCAATGACTTCAAATGATCCAGTTTGCAAACTATGAACTTTCATCCTTGCCTCACACCCAAATCTTGTTGCTGGTCGTGGAGCTCTTACACACAGATCTCTTTTATCAGGCATCCGCTGACCCTGAGCACTACAACAAAGTAGCCTACAAATCAAGTTACCCCTTTTATCTTTGTGACTTTTGCTTCGCCTAATCCCAAATCCCACATGCTTCCCATAAGTTAAATAAAATTGGTAAGCTTCTTCTTACATTCATAATCGCATGCCAATTTTAGGTACTAACGTCTTCCAACCAAGCGCCTTGCGTTCATATTACAAAACCCAATCCCAATGCCAATATCATTCTGACCTTGCTCATCATCACATCCATAATTTAAACGACGACATGGTCTCGATGTACCTTCCATTTTCACACCTGTTAAATTAATACACGAGGACAATTAATTTCACATATGATTCATAACACAAGCAATTACGACTACTACATAAAACAGAGTTCATAATGTTTTTTTGTTTTCATCCATGTCTTAAACCATTCCATGTGATATGCCACTCATATATCAGAAAAACATGTGTATTGATGCTAAGTTGTTTCCGGTTAACAACCGATAGGTTTACTTTAACATGAACTATACATTAATGTTTACCAAATCAATTGTAAAACATTTATTGTCATTGGTAGCAAGTTGCGTTAACACAGAAAAACAAGTTAAACGAGTGTGAACATTTATTACCATTGCCAACCTTACAACAGAGTTGCCTTACCACAAAAACCATACAACACAACCAACGGAGCTATCCCATATTAATTACTACTTACGTTATGTCAACAACCATTTATTAACACAAACATTCCAGATACATGATAATGAATAAGAAAAAGTTAAATAGACAGTTATAAGTTATATCACATGAAGAACATAAATGACTATACATTTCTTTAACAACCTAGTTGTAAAAAACCAATATAAAAACACAGTCATTTTCCTAATATCTGCACAACATTAACTAATGCTTTTATATGTTTTCACCTGAGAAGGAGAAGAAAATTAAACACGCTGTCTGTAATCAGCTTGGTTGTTGGAGAAGAAGCTCTGTGTTTTTAGTTAAACAGTAAACAACTTTCTAATATTACGAAGTAATTGAATGGCGGGAATTGTTTGAGATCATTTATTTGGAAATGACAACTCTTTCTCAAGTCATGATTATTGTTAATTAATGAGTACAGAACTTTTCAATAAATACAATTATTAATTCATTTTCGTTTTATTTGCTTAAATAATGTAATGAAAAAAGTTCAATTAGTTTCTGCAATAGTTATAAGAACTAATTGAATTATATAATTGAATAACATTAACAACAACAAACAAATAATAATACCAATTTTAATTATGTTATGACTAATAATGAGACATATCTAATTCATATAATAAATTTATTTATCATAAGTAATAATAATGATAATAATAATAATCATAATAAATAATAATAATAATAATAATAATAATAACAATAACAATAATAAGATATAACAAATTTAATAATAATAACATTAATAAGATAAAATAATTTTAATATTAATAATTACAGTAATAATAATAATAACAATAAGAACAATAATAATAGAAAACTAAAACCTAAACATAATAATAACAAATTTTAAGAAATAGTAATAATTATTTTGAAAGCTAATAAATAAAATTAAAAATACTAATAATATTATAAACATTTTAAAACAAATGTTCGAGAGGATGTTCTCGCTAGGCGTGTAAGCCCTAGCGAGTGAGCTTGAATAAATTTGTCTCGCTAGGCGACGATGTCGCCAGTGCTGAGACAGCCCCATCCCAGCCCAATTTTATATGGGATGTGGATCATACTTTCTCCTTCTTGTTTTAATTTGCCTTGGGCTTAAGTTTGAGTTCATCAGTTTTAAATTTAAGTTTGATATATTTTAAATACCAAGTTTAAGTTTAATTAAATTGGTTAATTTCAAATTTAAGTTTAAGTTGATTTGTTTTAAATTTAAGTTTGATTAATTTTAAATTTGAGTTGATAGGTTTTTAATTTAAGTTTGATTAAATTTAATTTAAAATTCATATGACTTTTTAATTGAATTTAATTAATCAAACAATTCATGGACATGATTTGATAAATAAGGTTGTTTTTAATTAAGGCAATATAATTTTAATTTTGAATTAAGTTAAATTAAAATATAATTTAATAAAATAATATTGCTTTAGTAAAAGTGGTGTGTTTTAATTACCCTCAAGAGGTGTGACTCGATGGTTGAGAGCGGGGTTTGACTTTGGTTAGGTTTCAGGTTCGATTCTATACTAGCCCCTTTTGTAAGAGTTTGAGGTAGCCGAGATTTTACCTGTAGATAGAGAACTAGTTGGATCCTCAATGATGAGATACGCCCGCTTGACCCTCCTGTGGAGTGGTGTGTCAATTGAGTCCTCAGAGAGGTATGCCCGCTTGATCCGCCTATAAAATTTTTTTAAATTAAAAAAATTGTGTTTTAAACTTTAGATTATTTTAATAACTGACGGAACTAATTTCAATGGCACTATTTCTACATGTACAAGTCAATCTTCAAACCTACTAGCTATATCACGAGACATTATAGGTAAAAGCAAGCTGTGTCCAGAAGAAGAAGGACAGAAAGGCCGGACAGGAAGTCCATGCTATGCTACGTAAGAAAAATACTAAGATTCTTGACCTTAAACAATATTATGAGACTCATGTTTTTTGTTTTTTTGTGTTATCAAAAACACGAAGCATACAAAAGAAAGGCCCATTTGCTCCATTGGATCAAGTTTTTTTTTTTTTCCATCATAATACATTTTCTTTCTAGAAGCTATATTAATTATTTCACTAACCTAAGTCCATCAAATTGTTCAATACAAATGGACGGCTAATTTAACCAGTGACGTACTTTGTTTTTTATACATTATGTGCGTAGACTATCGGTAGGTAGTAGGAAATTGAATTAAAACATAGGAACTGCATTTGCTAACGCAATAGCCTGTAAAATAGTAAGTCCTGTATAATAGGCTCGATCGATAGAGTATAAGTTCAGAGATTTAAACACAGGATCTTTTGGTTTCGTATCTCTCCACTCTACCAACTTGAGGGGGTTAAAAATGGAATTTAATAACGATTAATACCAATAGTTTAAAATTAAAAAATATATTGGTTATAAAACAAATCAGATGGCACTATAAATGAAAGAATGTTTTAAACGCCCCTTTTCAAGTGATAAATAAAAAAGAAGTTTGGTTTTCAATTTTTATTAGTAATAATAACTCCAATTTTTAAAGATTATTTTTGATAATATAATTTAATTTAGCTTCATCTATACTTGCTACATTTTATGAAAACGTCGCCTATAGTTTACACCTATAATTTACCTACGAGAATTTGACAACATTTTATGCGACGAAATAGGAACGTGTCAAATAACTATAGGCAAAGTAATTGTTTTAAGCTAAAACAACTTTGTTTTAGTATACTAGCCTCTAACTTTCCTTTTTTTTACCCCAAGACATTGTAAAAATTATAATCAAAATTTTAATATTTTATATTTATTAAAAATGAAGATGGAATTTATGGTGTTTATAAATTTGTTTAAAATGTAAACAATTACACTGAATTGTTATATATAAAAATAAAATTAGTATAATTATGTATTAAAAATAAAATAAAGTCGCATATTATTGTATCTTTTAGTATATATTAAAATTATTTTTCGGAATCGTTGTTTTACAAAGCTAAATTGTTCTTTAAGAACGATTTAGCATTGGAATAGAGAAATAAATTCGACAATAATAAAATATAATTGAATGTATTAAAGGAAAAAACAAAAGAGAAGTACAAGAAGGAACAAAGACTTTTTCCCAACATCATGACATGTAGAGCTACCTACCAAATCCAACAATCACTAACGTGATTATCTCACCAACAGACCAACTCGATCGGTCAAAATGCCAGAAGAACTGATTAATTAATTAATTAATTAGCTGTTTAGGATCTAATTTATATTTATATTATTCCATCCTCTCTTCTTCTTCTCCATATTCTCCAATCCCTTCTTTCTTTTTCTTAATCATATCAGAGAACGTATAGACATAGATATAGACAAGAACATCATGGGCAGATCTCCATGCTGCGATCAGAGAGACCACACCAACAAGGGTGCATGGTCCAAAGAAGAAGATGATCGTCTCATCAACTACATCAAACTCCATGGCCCAGGTTGTTGGAGGTCTCTCCCTAAAGCTGCTGGTAATCTTCTCTTCTTCTTTTTTCTCTGCTAATGATAACCTGTACTTCTGGTATATGGTTCCGATGTATAGCTTCAGGTTTAATCTTTGTTTCGATTCAAACCACCCTTCAGGTTTGTTTCGATGCGGTAAGAGTTGCAGACTTAGGTGGATAAACTATCTCAGACCGGACGTTAAGAGAGGAAACTTCTCCGAAGAAGAAGACGAACTCATCATCAACCTTCACGGTTTACTTGGTAACAAGTACGTATATTTACATGTTTTCGCATGTTGTTTAATCAAACACCTGTACTGGGTTAGTTCTGAATTATATCCTCTAAATTTGTGCCTTTTGATCAGATGGTCTCTTATTGCTGCTCGACTTCCAGGAAGAACAGATAATGAGATCAAGAACCACTGGAACACACACATCAAGAGAAAGCTATATAGCCTTGGGATTGATCCTCGGACTCATCGTTCACTGAGTAACAAGATCACTAGTGGTAGTCTTAGTAGCTCTCAGATGAATATGCAAGTGACAGCTGAGTTGGTCAGAAACTCATCAGATGAAGATTCCTACAGTAGCAGTGGAGTGACCACTGAAGAAGCATACCCGGATCTTAACCTCGAGCTTTGTCTAGCTCCTACTTCACACCAACCTCAGGTTCCATTACTCGACCTCAATGATCAGCCAAAGCAAATTACGAAGCACCACCTCACATGGCCCGTACCTATGGAAAGAACATCTACCTCTACTTCCACTGGAACTGAAGCCGAAGCCGAAGCTTTGTGTCTTTGCTGCAATCTAGGGTTCTCAAAACACGCACCCGCAATGCAAAACCTTCAAAACAACCATACTAACCTCTGACTACTCTATACATATTAAACCCCACGAAGCTCTACTCATCACACCGTCAGGAATTTGTTAAATTCAACTCAATGTCTTGGAATATTTTCTCACATGCATCGAGTTTCTTTGTAATCATTCATGTAGACCAATTTATTAATCTTTTCTGTGAAAAAATATTGAATAAATAAAAAGAAATTCTGTTCTTCAACTTTAGCTGGAAGTGACAAAAGTTTAATGATGTCCAGGTTGACAAATCTTGAAAACTATTATATATAAAATCTATACCTTTTCAAACACAAAAAAACATACGGAGACGAACAAAGGAACACGCAGTCTATCTACTACGAGTTATTTTCTTAATAAAACTTGATCTTTCCCTTCATATATGTCATACTGATAAGGTTTCAAAATATGATTCGATTAAAACAAGGATTAGTGAATTCATCTCTCTAAAACGTCTTGATTTTGTTAAATGATTAGTGAATTTATATATCTCAGTAAAACATTTTCTCTACTAATTAAGAATAAAGTTGAGTATTATTAGATATTTCTAAATTATACGTTTCAGCTAAATTTTATTAGATAATTGTTATTATTGTTGTTTTTATTAGTTAAAATTAAAAATTAGTATAATAGTTCAAAATTGAATATATTTTTAATTTATATTGACCTCATTCAATTTCGTTTAATCAATTTAGTTCAAAATCATATAATCATTATCGTTTAATCAATTTCGTTTCATCATTTTGTGTGCTTAAACTTGTAACGATTATCAAGTCTTTTGACATTGTATTTCATGAAATCAAACATCTTGGATAGGATAGGCGGGCTCTTGGCGGAATTCTAAAGTCAAATGTCATCATTAGACTTCTTTGACAATTTAGATATAATATAGAATGTGATTTGTCAAACCCAAAATTTTAGGAAAAAAAGATCCAAAATTAACGGTATGAATTGACATTACTTAAAAAAAATCCCAAATTAACGGTCTAGGTCTGAGTTGATATTACTTAAAAAAATATCCAAATTTAACAAAATTAGGCTTAAGTTGACAGGGCTTAAAATAAAAGATTCAAAATTAACAGGTTAGATCTAAATTGACAAGATTTTAAATTTGACTTAATTTTAAAAATTTTAAATTTTGGATAAGACTCAAGTTAGTTGTCAATCATAATTCAAAACTTAAAGGTATTATATAAATTAACATTGTGAGTTGATAGGACTTTAAGTTAAGCGCTTTTTTTAAATTTTAGATCACACTTATTCTCGAGTTATTAGTACATCATAACTCAAAAGCTTAAAAGTATCACATAAAATGACATTGCTTTGAATTTAAAAAATTTTAATATACTCAATTAAATTCAATAAAATTTAAAGATCCAAACCCTGCTGCACTCATGTTTAAGTTTTAAATTGCTCAAACCAGAACCCAAACCAATCAATTGTCATCCTTACTTAATCCTTCCAAATATATCTCATTTTTAGAGTTACTTCCATTTTTTAATAAAATTGAATTTGTTATCCTCATATATGAAATATAAATGTGTATTAAAAGTTTTAATATACGAGTTATTTACAACAACAAAATTTAATAATAATTGGTTAAATTTAAAATTAGAATAGTAATGCAAAAACACATATTTTTGTCAATCTCTTTCGATCCGTTAACACAATCTAGATTTAAATAATATAATCTAATCCAAAATTTTAACATTAATTTTAGTAATTAGATGCAAAATAAGGCATAGTCAATATTAGTCTATGGCTTTAGGGTAGGTTCAAGTTGGGTACTATAAATGCTAGGATAAACCTAACTATCGTATGGTCCCCAAAAACAAGTTGATGTTATTCTTTTCTAATTTTAAATTTTCGCTAATTAATTCCATCATAAATAAATATATATGCATATATGTGAAAATTTCTAATTAAACTTGTCTACAAATGTTTTATATCATTTTGTGTATTCGAATACAGCCTAATATTTTAAGAACCAAATCGGTAATTAAAACCAAAAGATGAGAGTTTTAAATTTTAAAATTTATTAGACCATTATAATATCAACATATAGTAAAGATCGAACATAAACAAAATTGAAATAATATTAAAGAAGGAATTTATTCTTATTTATCAAAAAGTAAAAATTTAGTTGAAAGAATACGAGTGAAGACCCAGTCTCGACTCTTGCACAACAACTTGTAATCAGACTTGAGGTAGTCAAGCCTAAGCCTAATCAGGTCTAGATAGCCCGAAACTTGACTTAGCCTAAATGAACTCGATTTGTCATGTTTTAAAAGAGATTATAAAATAAAAATGACTGATTTATAAAAATTAGTTAATTAATTATTAAATTAGTCAATTTTAAATAATAAAATTATTAAAATAAATCAAATTAAAGTAATTATCAATTAAAAATTTTGTTATTATACATGTGGAATTGATTGATTTTTAGTAATCTAAATATATATTGGATATGACAGGCAGGCTTGAAACCGTTCAAAGTCAAATTCATCATTGACGGGCTGTTTGGAACATAGTGAATTGAATTCATGAACAAATTCGATTCAATTACATTAATGAAATTATAATTGAATTCAATTTACACTGTTTGGAACAAATCCAGAAATATTATAATTGAATTCAGTTACATTGTTTAGAATAAATCCAATAAAATTATAATTGAATTCAATTATTTTATATGACACATTTACCCTAAATAAAAATAATATTAACTAATAAACATTCACACTTATTATTATTATTATTATTATTATTATTATTATTATTATTATTATTATTATTATTATTATTATTATTATTGTTGTTGTTATTATTATTATTATTTTTATTCTTATTATTATTGTTATTAACCTTATTATTATTATTGTCATTATTATTATTATTATTATTATTATTATTATATATATATATATATTATTAGTTGTTGTTATTATTATTATTATTTGTTGTTTATAATTTATTTATTTATTTATTATTATTAAACAAAATTTATTTATTTATTTTATTATTATTATTATTATTGTTATTTATATTATTATTATTATTATTATTAACCTTATTATTATTATTATTGTTATTTATATTTATATTTATATTTATATTATTATTATTATTATTATTATTATTATTATTGCTAATATTGTTATTTGTTATTTATATATATATTTATATTTCTCTTGGGTGCTTTTTGGCTTGGGTGCTTTGGTGTTGATTTGGAGTTGAATTACAAGGGTGTTCTTTGCGTTGTGTGGACGAAAGGGAGGCTGGCAGTGCGTGGGTCTCTTTGGTGCGTAAATGTCAGTCTGTCTTTCTGTTGGTGCGTCAGAGATGGCGGTCTGCCCTGCTGGTGCGTCAGAGAAGAGGAGAAGAGGGTCGGCTGCAGCTGGGAGAAGACGAGAATAAGGTTGAGAAATTGTGGGTATTATTGGGTTTCTAACGTTAAAACGAAACCAACTGCTCTGAGATTTCAATTCACGTGTTTTGTGGCATGAATTCAATTTACATAGACAGATGGGTTTCAACTCACACATGAGTTGAATTCATGCTAAAAAGAGCGTTCCAAATAAGTGAATTGAATTCAATTACACAACTGAATTCAATTCCTTGCTTTCCAAACACCCCGTAAGTCTCGTTGATAATTTATACATAATATAGCAACTACAATTTTCAACTTGTGTCCCATCTTATCAGGAATATATCTCATTTATAAGAATTGACCAAAACAATAAAGAAAAAGCTATTTAATAAATTTTATTACCAATTTTTACTTTTCCGGTATGCAATGAGTGGGCTTCTAGACTCTTAAGGTCCAATGTTTTGATCAGCTATCGACTAGGTACTTTGTTGCACCGTTCACTTGGGTTTGCTTAAGAAAAAAAGAAACAATTAGTACCTAATATTCAGGTGATTGAGATAGCTATTAACTGATAATTGATTATATTAATTGATTTGATTAGTAAATTATATTAGTTGTTTATTATAAATGTTTAATAAAATTAGTTGTTTATGTGTAAAATAATTTATGATGATATAATTTAAAAAAAATTATGAGCGTATGAATATTATATATCTTAATATTTTGTTCAATATTCTTATAAGAATTTATATTTTATAGAAGTCATATTCATCTGTACTATTTCACCATCTATGAAAAATTTATGCAACTTGGTCGGGTCGGTCGTGTTGGGCCCGGATCCAGTCAAAACGACCCGTGGGCCAATCGATCCATTTTTCAAAGATCAGTTTTATGCCTAGGCCAAGCCCAAGTCCAACCCACGCCCTCCTTGGCCCATCCGTAGAAGGAAATCTCTCATGCAAACACGTAAAGACCTAAACCTAACTGCAAAACCATATATAAGGTATAATTCTCCCATAATTGAGGTACGCAATCATAACCTAGTTTTTCTCTGCATTCATCAACCTCACCTTCACCAAAAGACTGACTTGAGCGTCGGAGGGGCTAATCGGGACACAACCCCCGACAAGCCTTCTTTGTTTTGCAGGTATCTTCACGTCGGATTCATCACAAAAAGTAGCCGACTTATAGATCCGAACGGCAACGTACAGTTCAGCTAAAATCCGGCAGAACCAAATGGCGCCCACCGTGGGGCCCGACTTTCGGGCACCACGTTCAGAAACACACAGATCAGTCAGGTGGCGGCGATGAACCCTGATATAGCCGTTGTCGCGGCGATGCAACGCATGGGTTTGCAGTTATCTGCAACTCTGCCGCCTGCACCACATGTTTCCCGCACGGAATCCTCAGATCCTAACGATCAACCGTAACCTCAGAACTTGGAACAAGAAGAACAGAGTGTTGCTTTAGAGGATAACGTTGCACTCAATATGCACCCGAATCTCCGACACCGATCGGATGCAGATCCTCTTCCGCCTGTGCACACCTCCCTCACCCGAAAACAGATTGAGGAAGCAGCTGATCTATTGATCCGCAAGATTTTGCAATCTCACCAAAGACAACGGCATTGGCAATGCACGGCAAGTCAGCATGACAAAACAAAGATGACGACCGATCACCACCCTACTGAAAATCTAGAGAAAATCCAGATCGCCCGACAATACAGTACAGCTCTCCCTTTATTCCGAAAATCTTGGATAATCTCCCGACGCCCGGCACCAAAATACCGACCCCCGAGAAATACACTGGAAAGACCGACCCCCTGAATTACCTGCAGCACTTCCAGTCCATGATGAATCTGCATTGTGTCTCGGACGCCATCCAGTGTAAGGCTTTCTGTACAGCTTTTCAAGAGGGAGCCCGACGATGGTTCAATAATCTACCTCCAGGCTGTATCATCTGCTTTGAGGATCTCACTTGCTCGTCCATGTTGGCAGCACTCATGAGCAACACGAGGGATGAGGAGTTCAAAAAGTCATTGGCTCTCGATCAGCCCCGATCTATTCGGAGATCGACATCAGGCGATAAGTATATTATTTCAAGAAGTATTAAAGAATACAAAACGCATGGCAGATGATCACGAGCCGAGTGGTTGGGCAGATGAGTCTCACAAGAGACAGAGGGATCAGTCGACCTGGAGGAAGCCGACTGGTCGGCAATGGCATCACCAATACTTTACCCCGCTTAACAAACGATACGCGGAAGTATTGGTTGCTATAAGAGCGGACGGGGAATCCATCCGAGAGCCCAATAAAATGAAGACCCCTTACAAGGATAGGAACCCGGATCTATATTGTCGTTTCCACAAAGATGTCGGTCATGATACGGAAGATTGCTGGCAGTTGAAAAAAGAAATCGAATTTCTCATACAAAAGGAAAGGTTAGGCCGATTCGTGAAGCACGAACAAAATACCGATCGGGATAATCAGCGCAGGACAGGTCGGCCAGACAATAGGCGACCGCCCTGGAGGCGAAATGACAGGAATGATGGAGGGAGGCAGAATGCGAATACAGGTAATCGACGAAAAGAAAGAGGGCGATCGAGAGAAAGAAACGACGGAAACGCTGGGCAACAAGACGACCGATCGAATGGGGTCATTAACATGATATTCGGTGGAAATGCAGCAGGGGGATCCACCGCTAAAGGGAGAAAAAGATATGTCAAACAGGTTGGCAAAGACTCATCCACCAAAAAGCCGAGGGAGAACGACGGGATGATATCATTCGATGAGTCTGACCTTGATGGAGTAAGTTACCCTCATGATGACGCCCTCGTGGTAAATCTGAACATAGATGGTTACGAGGTGAAGCGGGTGATGATTGATACGGGCAGCTTGGTCGACTTGTTGTATTATGAGGCCTTCAAGCAGATGAAGATACCCGAAGATCGACTACTACCTATAGACGACCCCATCAAAGGGCTAACCGAGGCGTCAGCTTACCCGTTCGCCCGGGTGTATTTGAAAGTGAAGTTCGGGCAGAAGCCGAGTTAGATAGAAAGGGACGTCGAGTTCCTAGTCGTCAAGTTTCAAGGGGCGTACAATGCAATAGTCGGGTGGGCTACTCAAAATGCCCTCAGATCGGTCGTCTCCACCTACTACCAAGCTATGAAGTTCCCGACACCCCACGGAGTAGGTATTGTCAGGGGTCAGCAGAAAATCGCCAGGGAATGTTACTTAGCGGAAACGAAGACATTAGACGGGGCGGTAGTCCTGATGAGCTCTCTTGATGTGAGAGCTGACAAGGAGATAGATAGGATGAACCCAGTGGAAGAAACACAGCGAGTTGTACTGGACGAAGCTGACCCCTCTAAATTCACAAACCTAGGCTCCGAGATGCAGGGCGACCTGGTTAAAGAAATCACAGATTATTTGGTGGAAAATAGATCGGTCTTCGCTTGGGTACCAAGCGACATGCCTAGAATTTCCCGATCAGTCGCGTCAAGACTCCTCGGTATTGGCATGACTCTGTCGATCGATGAAGAAGAAGCGATGGCACAGCAAAGAATGACAGGGGGTGATCGAGAAAGAAGTAGAAAAATTACTCAAGGCCGGGTTCATCCGAGAAGTCAAGTACCCTGAATGGCTCGCCAACGTGGTTTTAGTGAAAAAGAAGAACGGGAAGTGGAGAATGTGCATCGATTTCACCGACTTGAACAAAGCATGTCCAAAGGACAGTTTCCCCTTGCCCAAGATCGACCAGCTAGTAGACTCTACCTCAGGGCATGAACTCCTCAGCTTCCTAGATGCTTTTTCGGGCTATCATCAGATTCAAATGAGTCTGGAATACGAAGAAAAGACCGCCTTCATAACCGACCAAGGCACATATTGCTACCAAGTAATGCCTTTTGGCTTGAAAAACGCGAGGGCGATCTATCAGCGACTCGTCATGGAGGTCTTTAAGAAACAGATCAGCCGGTCGGTAGAAGCTTATGTGGATGATATGGTGGTCAAAAGTAAGACAGCCACGGAGCATGTGGAAGATCTCAAGGAAGTCTTCCAGACCCTTAACCCGAAAAAATGCATTTTTGGGGTGGCATCCAGAAAATTCCTAGGATTTATGATCACTCAACGGGGAATTGAGGCTAATCCAGAGAAGATCGAAACCATCATCAAAATGCCCTCGCCCCAATGCTTAAAAGAAGTGCAGATATTGACCGGTCGGATAGTCTCTCTAAGCAGGTTCATTTCCAGATTGGGAGACAAGTGCCTCCCATTTTTCAAAATCTTGAGGAAAGCGAACGTGACTCAATTCCAATGGCCGGACGAATGCGAGAAAGCTTTTCAACACTTAAAGCAATACTTGTCCATTTCGCCTATCCTGCAAAGCCGGTGGAGGAGAGAACCTGATTTTATACTTGGCGGTTACGGAGGGGTCGATCAGCGCGGTCCTTATTCGATTGGAGGGAAGCAAACAACACCCTGTCTACTACGTCAGCAAAGTGTTGACCGGACCGAAAACGCGATATACGCCTATAGAGAAACTAGCCCTCTCCTTGATAATGGCAGCTCGGAAGCTAAGGCCCTACTTCCAAAGTCATACCATTGAGGTATGGACCGATCAACCCCTTAGGCAGTGCCTTCAAAAGCCTGAGACTTCGGGTCGACTAATAAAGTGAGCGGTAGAGCTGGGAGAGTTCGACATACAATACAAACCCCGCACGATCATTAAAGCGCAGGTGTTGGCAGACTTCATCGCAGAGATGAGCCAACCCAGCTCGAAGGACGAGCAGTTCCCTACCTGGAGCTTGTTCGTTGACGGGTCGTCCAACGCTGAAGGATGTGGAGCAGGGGTAATATTAATCGACTCAAATACGGAAGAAAAGGTGGAATACGCCATTCGGCTAGAATTCAAGGCCTCTAATAACGAGGCAGAATATGAAGCTCTGATAGCCGACCTCCAACTAGCCAAGGAGATGGGGGTGAAGCACCTAAAGATATATAGCGATAGCCAAGTGGTGGTCGGCCAAGTCACTGGGCATTATGAAGCTAAGGGGAACAGCATGATCGAATACTTGGAGCTGGTAAAGCGGGAGTTAAGTAATTTTGAGCAGTACTCGATCAACAGGATAGAACGAGCTCAAAATGCTAAAGCGGATGCACTCTCCAAAATGGCCTCAGATCGAGACGCCAAAAATAACATTCTGGTCGAGCGACTAGACCGACCTGGCATTCAGAAAGCCAAGGAAGCTCTCGACTTAAGTACCGGTCGATCGAGTTGGACGGAACCGATCACACAATACATTTTGGAGGGAAAACAACCGGAAGACGCGTCGGAGGCCAAGAAACTAAAAATAAAGGCAGCCGAGTACACGGTCTTTAACGACACTCTATACAAGTGGTCTTACGGCTGGCCGCTGCTTCGATGCTTGAATGAAGAAGAAGCCGAGCAGGCAATGGCCGAAGTCCATGAAGGGATGTGCGAAAATCATGTAGGAGGCAAAATGTTGGCACACAGACTGATCAGACAGGGGTACTACTGGCCGACAATGAGAAGAGACTGCCAGGAGCAGGTCAACCGATATGAGGCCTGCCAGAGAAACAGCAGCCTGTCTCACCAGCCGATCGAGATGATGAAAATTGTGAGTCATTCTATCTCGTTCGCTCAATGGGGAATGGATATACTGGGTCCCTTTCCTCTCGGTCCTAGGCAGAAGAAGTTCCTGATAGTGGCGGTGGAATACTTCACCAAATGGGCAGAAGCGGAAGCGGTCGCTACAGTTTCTGAGCAGAAGGTGGAGAGCTTCGTGATGAAAAATATACTAACCCGCTTCGGGATGCCTATGGTGTTGGTTACGGATAACGGTCGGCAGTTTGGTAACGATAAGTTCAGAGATTTCTGCGACCGACTAAAGATCAAGCTACAGCTGACTTCGGTAGCCCATCCCCAAAGCAACGGTCTCGCGGAGAACACCAATAAAAAGATAATGAGTGCTCTCAAGAAGCACCTAGATGATCGAAAGACCTGGGTGGAAGAACTAGACGAAGTGTTGTGGGCATACAGAATAACACCGAACGGAGCCACAGCGGAAATACCGTTCAGGATGACCTTCGGGGTAGAAGCCCTAGTTCTAGTAGAGGTGGCATTGCATAATCAAAGGCTGTCGGGCTATGAAGAAGAGCGGAATGATGAAGCCCGCAGAACGGAACTCGTTCTCCTCAGTGAAGATAGAGAAAGGGCAGCCGCTCGCTCGGAAGCCATCAGGCAAAAGGCGACCAAATTCTACAACAGAAGGGTCAAGTCGAGCGATGTAAAGGTAGGCGGTGACGTCCTACGAAAGGCCGAGGTGGCCGGGAAGCATCCTGAAAAGCTTGGACAGACGTGGGAAGGACCCTATCGGGTGATTAAGCAAGTCGGGCATGGTTCTTACATCCTACGCAGTGCAGATGGGAAAATTCTACCAAAGCCATGGAATTCTCGAAACTTGAAGGCGTTCTACAAATAGATAAGTTTTACTTTAGTTAATCTTTGCTTATTATTGTTTTTGTATACAAAACGTGGGAACATTTTTCCTGTCCATGCCAGACAGGTTTTTTAACGGCCCACGCCCTTATTATCATCAATAAAGGGGTTTTCAAGTTTCTTGGCAATGAAAAGCTCCATTATATGTGGCAAAGAGTAAAAAATCCAATCAATCATTGCCTGGCATCTCCATAGATCGACTACAGTCGATCGGTCGCCAAGACAAGATCCTTGAGACCCTCATTCGCCATCGCTCAGCATCTCCACAGATCGACTACGGTCGGTCGGGTCGCCAAGACAAGATCCTTGGGACCCTCATTCGCCATCGCTCGACATCTCCATAGATCGACTACGATTGATCGGTCGTCAAGGCAAGACTCTTGGAACCCTCGTCCGACATTTAAATAAACCGACTGCGGTCGACCGGGTCGCCAAGACAAGGTTCTTGGAACCCTCGCTCGGCATCGACACAGATCGACTGCGGTCGATCGGTCGCCGAGACGAGATCCTTGGGATTTCGGTTCAGACTTTACTATAAGTCGACCTCGAAGCCGGTCGACTATGAGCAACTTCATCAAAGCTTACCATACATCGAAAGTAAAGAGCATAAATACTGAAAATGACATCAGAAAAAATGAAGCAAAAGTAAAGATTGCATTAATGTAAATTTGCCCTGGTCACAAGCCCGACCAGGTGAGCTTCAAAAGTCTACAGAAGGAGAAGTGGGCGGATGCCCAGGCGATGCCTCGGAAGCAGGCGGAAAAGTCGAAAAGAGAGCAGGGTCCAAGGGAGCGGGCGGGGAAGTATCCTCACGAGGAAGCTCGTCCTCCTCAGCCGAGCTAAGGTCCAGCTCTTCAACTGGGACTGACCCCCGGTCCTCCATGGCTCTGTCCTTTACTTCCTCCAGAGAGAGGCCAAGGACGGTAGGAAGCAGCGGCTCGGCAAATCCCTCAAATGAAGGACCGTCCGACCCTTAGGAACGCAGGCGTCATAGCAATTCTTCAGGATCATAAGGGCCAAGTCACAGGAGTACTCCAAACACTCCTCCTATAAGAATCGCCTCTGCCATCGCATGATCACCTCGATCCTTTGTTCCTTTATGGAGGCCCGCACCCTCTTCAGCATATCTTCAGTTCTCGCCTGGCCACTCACCGCCGCATGACAATCCGCGAGGTATTTTTCCTTAAGCTTGCTCTCCGACTCCAATTTCTCCCGCAACGCTGTACATTCCTCGGACAGCTTGTTCCTCGCCGCCATCGCCCTTACCCTTTCAACCTCCTCCGCGGCGAGTCGAGCTCTCAAGGCGCGCATCTCCTCCTCCCCCGTATCAACTTGAGCCTTCAAAACACTCACCGCTTCCTCCCGAACCTTCTTCTCCTCCTCTAAAGAAGAATTCTGAGCCTTAAGAAGGTCTCTCTCCTCTCTCACCTCCAAAAGCTCGTCCTTCAAAGCCTGCATCTGCTCATGAAAGTCCTGAACTTCCCGATCCAGAGTCTCCAGACATTGACCGCCAAGGACGCGTTCGAGTTCCGTATACAACTACGAAGGAGTTGAGATCCCATCTCCTGATTACCCTTCTGATCCAATTTCTTCTCGTCCGTGGGGGGAGTAATCCTTTCAACAATGTGGCGGGACACGTCGAGGTCCCCAATTGAGGAGTCTATGGGGAGCTTGATCAAAGACTCCCACTGCCCGGCATCAGCCATTTGTCTCTTCCCTGTACCCTTAGCCTACGGGGTAGCCCGATCTCCCACTTTCTCCTTCCTCTTGCTCTGGCCTGAAGGACGAGGAGATTGGTCAGCTACCGAAGGACGAGAAGATTGGTCAGAGACTCTAACAGCCCTTCTCCTCTTAAAAGGTTGCTTAGTCTCCTCCTTTTCCTCCTTAATGATCACCAAGGCCTCACCAGGCGGGGCGACCATATCGGGGGTTGCAGAGGGCCGGGAAATGGTAGAAGGAACATTCTGATGCTCGGAAGCAATGGGCCGAGCGACAGTTGAGCTGACCTCTCCAACACCCTCCTGTCCTCTGGTCACCGAAGGCCCTGCGACCTTGCGCTTGCCCTTGGCAGACTTGGGAGGGCCGGGGAAAGCATGAACCTTGACCATGGCTGCACAAACAACGAAAGCAGGCTAGAAACCGAACCAAAACCTACAAGCATGAAAAATAATTCAACCATGAGGTGTAACATCCCGACCCCAATGGGAAGGGTATATGGGTCAATTTGGTCAGGCTAGTAATTTGCATTTCATATTTCTGATGTGAACATTTATTTGGCCTCGATTGTAGAGGATCGAGTCATTTGCACATGCACATATAGGTACATGCATTCGTGACTTTTCCCGGCATTTGATTTTGTAAATGATTTGAACTATGAATGTGTGAGATAATTAGATTGGATTATGATATATTGTGAATTATGGAATAATTGGGTGTGAATGGTGGAATTTGAAACTGTGTTAGAGTGATCGCAAAGTGACAGTGATAGTTAGGATAAGTTTCTGGAATAATTAGGAGAAAATGTCCGGACCGAAAATTCTCCGAGTGGCGGACCGATTGACTGAATAGGACCGAAATAATTGTCCTATGGCTATGGAAATTAGAAATATGATTTAAGAGTTTAAATATGTCGAGCCATTGAAATTTAGAGACAAATTGGACCGAAAATGATCGTGAAAAGAGTAACAGAATTTCTTGTATTACGAGGAAAAAGGGGACAAGAGATATATGGAATTAGCCTTATAAATGCCTTAGAATTTCGAAGGAGAAAAGGAATTCTCTTCTCTAGGGCACGAACCCTTTTCTCCTTCCTCGGTGATCTTCGTTCCTGTCTTCTTCTTGATTCTTGTTTGTTTCTCCTTCATTGTGGTTGAAGACTAGCTGGAAACTTTAAAGAGGTTGATGTTGGACTTGGCTATGGAGATCACCGTGATTGCTAGAGGTTGGAAGAGATTTTCGGAGATTTTAAGGTTTAGGGATTGAGCTTCGATTGGTAAGTATATGATTTCATGTTGTTTATTATTGTGTTTAAAGCATGCATGAGGTTAATTGTTAGAGATTTGAGTGTTTAAGTTGAGTTAATACTGGATTTTGGAGAGAGAAAGAGGAAAAAGGAAATCGGAGAAGACGAACCAGGGTCACACGTCGCGACGAGGAAAGTGTTTAGACGTCGCGACGAGGAAAGTGTTTAGACGTCGCGACGAGCAAGGTGGGGACGTCGCGGCGAGCGTGAATCATTGACGCCGCGGCGAGCCCGAAGGAAACGTTCGCCGCGGCGAGCGTCTGTACGTTGCGGAGAGCCACTCTTGCACGTCGCGACGAGCGTCTGTGCGTCGCGGCGAGGAACAGTTTCTGATGTGTTTTAATTGGAGTTTTAAGGTATAACTAATTGTGTAGACCTCCAATTGAGGTGAGGTTTGATTTGCTATGATCTAGTGAATGAGGTTTATGATTAAGGAAAAGAATGAGAGTTTGGAATTCGGGTTTTAGAGATCTCATTTAGTGAAAGAAGTTATGAATGTGATTGTATTGCAACCTAAGGATAGTTTCCTGATGATTGGGTTATAATTATGAGAATTTCAAATATATGAATTCAGTGTAATTGGAGTCTTTATTAAGTGAATTTGATTTAGTTCAAAATGAAAATTGGTTTTGAGATCTTGTGAGCTTGGTTAGTGCATATGAATTGACAAATGGAACTAATTGGTATAAACGAAATTGGTGAGTTATGCGGCGTGTTATTGAATCGAAATGAGCCGATAGTGATCATTGAGTAAAAGAAAGTGGAAAGGGGAAATGGTACCGGAAAATCATGAATAGGCATAGTACATCTGTTATTCAAGGCATGTGCATCATTAATTATTTTATTTGTGCATTTTGTAATGAATGAAATTAATTGATTGTTATAGAGCCGATGGATCGATAATCCACAGACGATCTTTGGGGCTTCAGAAACGGCTAGAAGTTCGGTGAGTAACCTAGTTGGTTCCTCAGCCTTTAAATGTTTAATATCTTGCCATTATGCCATGTGGAGAGAATGGAGGGATGTATGTGTTTGTTTTGATTGATTTCGGACCACGGGTGTCCGAAGTATTTGAATGTGATATTGAAGTGCAAAATGTGAATGCTGCTGTGAAATGATTGGAAATGTGATTTGATACATGTGTATTGTCTATAGAGATGTGAATGAACGCGTGAAATCCATAATTGGTTAATAAAGAATGGAGATGTGAATGAACGCGTGAAATCCATAATTGGTTAATAAAGAATGGTTGTGACTGGAGCATATTCTGATCGGAGCTATAAGCTCATCAATTGTGAAAAGGGAATAGTGCATACCCAGAGAGCTCTCCTATCCCTAATGTGAGCGAGCTGTAGTGCATACCCCGGGGGCTCTCCTACTTGCTTAAAATGTGATTACTATGAATGAACCGAGCTTTGAGCTCGAGGGAGTCGATGTATACCGGATGGCTCTCCTACTCCCTAAGTGTATCTCAATTACATTAGTTAAGCACCAATCACAACTCAAAGTAAAACAATGGAAATTATGGGAAGAGATTTGTGTGCAAAGTGTCGATATGTATGTGAATAGTGTGAAAGGTGATCGCCTTATATGTGTACAAATTGGCAATGCCTCGAGTTAATTTGGAATGTGATAATATGTGATAAGATGTGAATTGTTTGGTTATGCATCGTTGAATGAACCATCGATGATGGTTTCTCACTTGAGTTCATAAACTCACCCAACATTGCAATTATTTTTCAGAATTGAAGAGTACCCGTTAGTAAAGCGGAGTATGTTTGCAGGATTCAAGTGAAGGTCGAAGTCGGGATCGGTTAGGTATGCGCATTACATGTCTTTATTTTTGTAATAAAGTGTTTATTTGTATTTGTGAAATTGACCTCGGTGGCTTTTGAAAATGTGTGTATTGAAATTGGATGTGATTGAATGAGTACCAATTTGGGTATGGAATTCGCATACGTGTTTTAAAAAGAATAATGTACCGATTTACGAATGAGTGGTTGTACGTCACCCTCATGGGCACGAACTCGGATATCACCATCGATATCGGGTTCGGGTCTTGCGAGAGTGGGGTGTTACATTTTTGGTATCAGAGCTCAGAAGTACAATCTTACATGGGCGTTTTGAAAAATATGTCAAGTTACATGCATTTAAGTCATGTCATGGCAGACAGTGACAACTGATCCCCAGTCTAGTATATGAGTCACATGTAGGAGCCTGTACCAATTGTTTCAGTCGTTAGAATTTGTGAGGGCATTGATGATATATCAAAATGGGATAAATGCCAGTTGTGGATATCATGAAATCGGAAAAAGGTATATGATTCGATTTGACAAATGAAGATTGAGTGTATTGGTACTAGTGGATACATTATGGAAGGCGATATCCGGGTTATACCCCCGGTATATCCTTGAATGTGAGATAGATGTGAATATGTTCTGAACTGATAGAGGGAATTAGAGCTATGATAGAAATGACAAGAGTGCAAGTGTATAATGTGGATGAAATGAAATGTTATAATTGAGATTGATTACTGTGACGAGTGTTATGAATAATGATTTATGACTGTGAATCGATCTCGTTAGAGAGAAATCAAGAATGATGATATATCTATGATGTTGATTTTTGAGTGTGAAAATACAAGGGTGCGATGTAATAATGAAAAGATTGAAAGGTAAGACAATGTTACTGATAAGTAAAACAGATGTTCCGGTTTAGTTGATTTGCCTAAGTGAATACACACCTGATTATGGGAGCCCCATGGTAAGTGAAAAATATTAACCGAAATTGTCTCGTGTATGTGGAGATGGCATGAGAAGTAAATTAAGGGGATGATTGTAGTGTATAAAGTTCGAATGAGAAAAGAAAGTGTTTATGAGAAATCAATGGAAAAAGAAGGGAGACTGTTAATGTGGTACCAAAAAGAGAAAGGTTATCTAGAATGAAATGTGATTAAAGAGTTCTTAGTAGTATAAGTTCTTAATGAGTAAATTGATGAGAATGCATTTTCTAATAAGATGTGATAATTATAGTGATTTATTGAGAATGAATTGAAATGTGATACATGTTGAGGACTTGATCATGATATAATCCTCACGAGTGAGGATAGGTGCAAAAAGAGAGTATTGTGTATCCTTAGTGTAAGTGACTAATTGGTACATCGATGCAATGATTTTTGCTGGTACGGACCTCAATGAACGGTATTAAAAAGGATGTTCTGATTATATGTATTACGACATAGATTGATCTGCATGGGATATTGTGTATGGTTGGAAATTGAGTCCCTGTGGCATAGAAAATGACTGACAAGAAATGTGATGACTGTGATATTGAGGAATTTCATAAGTAGTATTGATGAAAATAGTAAGAAATCTACTTGCAAAGAATAATTTACCTGAATTGGATTAAGTTGATCGAATGATTCAATTGAATAGTGATCAATGCAAGGACAGTATAGAGATAAATTTGAAATGAATTACAAGTTAAATTGGAGTCTAAATTCTAGCAGAGACTCGAGCGTAAGAGGTAGAAAATGCTTTCATTATAATGATGAGATGAATCCAATTATGTAAGAGAATTACTGAACATTAAGAAAATAGTAATTACGAATATGAGGAGAAAATAGATTCGTGTATGGTTTGTGTAATTATGTGCTGAAAATATGAAATTGATTTGATGAATGTTTATTTAACGCAGGCAGTGACCTATTGTAAATAAATTGGGTTATGTGGAGAAATTAGGGTAAAAGGAACATATGTCAGAATATGTTGTGATGGAATTGAGAAAATTATAAGAAAATCATTCCTCATTGGAGACTTTTGATATTTAAAGAGTTATACAAATTGATCCTTTGGTATAAGGAATTTTGGATTGAAATTGTCCGAGGTGACAATGCCCTAATAGTATTGTGCTACTTGAAAAGTAAAGTGTCTTGAGTGCATTCAGATTGGGAAATGATGAAGATCATCGATGATCGATTAAATGCATTTGAAAAGTAAAGAAGATAAATCGGCACAGATGAGGAAATTGTATCTATGCGAACTTCATAAGAGTGAATTTGACCTTGATTGAATAAATAGTGGATGAATTATTATTGAAAATGGCATTGGGAGACTTAATGACGATAGGGTATGGATACAATGCGAAATTGTTAGGGACTTATATATGTATACTGAATTTGGAGATTTTGCATTATATCTTGAAATGTCGATAAAGGTTATCCGTAATCGATGAAAGTGTGTAAAGTGATTTTTGTACCTTGGGACAAGTAAAACTTCATGAAATGTATTGTGATTGATGATTTGAGATCTGTTGTAATGAGTGTTGCTCTAAAAGCTTGGAGACAAAATTGTGCGAAACAATTGAAGATGTCTACGAATGTGCAAATCAATAGTGATAGAGGTATTTTGTGAATTCGAAAGATTTGAAAAGAATTAAGCGAATGATTAATTCAAATTATGCTAGTCATGAAATTAAATGGATTGAATAGGAAATTCAAATGAGATGATCGCAATTTGAGCGATAAGGTTTTGATTGTATGACTGAGTAAAAATCGTCGAGCTAGCAAATGGGGCAAAAAGAAAGTATTATTTTTTTATTGGAATTCCGAAACTGGTGTGTATATTTAAAAAGATCGACAAAGACCAAATTAAGGTGTTGACATTTGCGAATGTTATCGAGAAACTGTTAGAGAAATCGCAAGAAGCGATTAGAGTATTATGGTTTAGTACGAGCAAATCGAAAGAGGAATTGATAGTTTAGCTTGTTAAATCGAATGATTATAGGTGTGAGTAACCAACAGATTTGATTGTTGGAGATAAATGTGAGATTGATATTTTGGAATTCCTAGGGACATGAGATTGATGTACAGTTCAAATTGATTGAGTGTATATCAATTATATATTGGTGACACCATTTGGATTTTGTATGAAGGGTTAAGAAATTAAAGTTAATGTCAATAAGTCAAATTGATTATATTGAGGTTATAGGAACCTTACAAGATTAGTATTTTAAACGCTATAGAGATGTAGTCTGCTAAGCGATAAATGAAGTATTTCGAAGCGTATCGCCTCGGCCAAGATACACTAAGATGAGATAAAGGTGAATTGGGGAAAGTTAAATTCGTTATAAGTGGCCTCTCTGTGACTGTGGTGTAAATAGAATTAAGGATTGGTAAGTCAGTTGAAAACCTAAAAGATGATTCGGTTTCGTAAAAAGTTACATGGTCATAATTTGGAAATATTGTTATGATCTGACATATGTATTATCGATATCGAAAGTAAAGAATTGCGAGTGATCTTGAGGAAACAATGAGACTGTAAAGTTAGAGAAAAGATAAAGAGTGATTGATAGTATTGATTTGATTATTTGGCGAAATTGGCTATATAGTGAAATAAGTGGGAAGCAGATTTAGTGATCGAACAATTCCCCGCCTCCACGATCAATCGTATATGAAATTTCGAGGACGAAATTTTTGTAAGGAGGAGAATTGTAACATCCGACCCCAATGGGAAGGGTATATGGGTCAATTTGGTCGGGCTAGTAATTTGCATTTCATATTTCGATGTGAACATTTATTTGACCTCGATTGTAGAGGATCGAGTCATTTGGCACATGCACATATAGTACATGCATTCGTGACTTTTCCCGACATTTGATTTTGTAAATGATTTGAACTATGAATGTGTGAGATAATTAGATTGGATTATGATATATTGTGAATTATGGAATAATTGGGTGTGAATGGTGGAATTTGAAACGTGTTAGAGTGATCGCAAAGTGGCAAAGTGATAGTTAGGATAAGTTTCGGAATAATTAGGAGAAAATGTCGGACCGAAAATTCTCGAGTGGCGGATCGATTGATTGAATAGGACCGAAATAATTGTCCTATGGCTATGGAAATTAGAAATATGATTTAAGAGTTTAAATATGTCGAGCCATTGAAATTTAGAGACAAATTGGACCGAAAATGATCGTGAAAAGAGTAACAGAATTTCTTGTATTACGAGGAAAAAGGGGACAAGAGATATATGGAATTAGCCTTATAAATGCCTTAGAATTTCGAAAGGAGAAAAGGAATTCTCTTCTCCTAGGGCACGAACCCTTTTCTCCTTCCTCGATGATCTTCGTTCCTGTCTTCTTCTTGATTCTTGTTTGTTTCTCCTTCATTGTGGTTGAAGACTAGCTGGAAACTTTAGAGAGGTTGATGTTGGGCTTGGCTATGGAGATCACCGTGATTGCTAGAGGTTGGAAGAGATTTTTGAGATTTTAAGGTTTAGGATTGAGCTTGATTGGTAAGTATATGATTTCATGTTGTTTATTATTGTGTTTAAAGCATGCATGGGGTTAATTGTTAGAGATTTGAGTGTTTAAGTTGAGTTAATCTTGGATTTTGAGAGAGAAAGAGGAAAAGGAAATCGAGAAGGCGAACCAGGGTCACGTCATGACGAATAAATATATAGATGTCGCGACGAGGAAAGTGTTTAGACGTCGCGACGAGGAAAGTGTTTAGGCGTCATGACGAGCAAGGTGGGGACGTCGCGGCGGCGTGAATCATTGACGCCGTGGTGACCCTCTCCTCACATCATGGCGAGCCCGAAGGAAGCGTTCGCGCATGACGAAGCGTCTCAGACGTCATGGCGAGCCACTCCTGCGTCGCGACGGCGTCTGTCTTGTCATGGCGGAACATTTTGATGTGTTTTAATTGGAGTTTTGAGGTATAACTAATTGTGTAGACCTCCAATTGAGGTGAGGTTTTATTTGCTATGATCTAGTGAATGAGGTTTATGATTAAGGAAAAGAATGAGAGTTTGGAATTCGGGTTTTAGAGATCTCATTTAGTGAAAGAAGTTATGAATGTGATTGTATTGCAACCTAAGGATAGTTTCCTGATGATTGGGTTATAATTATGAGAATTTCGAATATATGAATTCAGTGTAATTGGAGTCTTTATTAAGTGAATTTGATTTAGTTCAAAATGAAAATTGGTTTTGAGATCTTGTGAGCTTCGGTTAGTGCATATGAATTGACAAATGGAACTAATTGGTATAAACGAAATTGGTGAGTTCTACGTGTTATTGAATCGAAATGAGTGATAGTGATCATTGAGTAAAAGAAAGTGGAAAGGGAAATGGTACCGGAAAATCATGAATAGGCATAGTACATCTGTTATTCAAGGCATGTGCATCATTAATTATTTTTGACTGTGCATTTTGTAATGAATGAAATTAATTGATTGTTATAGAGCCGATGGATCGATAATCCACGGACAGTGCTGGGGCTTCCAGGAAACGGCTAGGAAGTTCAGGTGAGTAACCTAGTTGGTTCCTCAGCCTTTAAATGTTTAATATCTTGCCATTATGCCATGTGGAGAGAATGGAGGGATGTATGTGTTTGTTTTGATTGATTTCGGACCACGGGTGTCCGAAGTATTTGAATGTGATATTGAAGTACAAAATGTGAATGCTGCTGTGAAATGATTGGAAATGTGATTTGATACATGTGTATTGTCTATAGAGATATGAATGAACGCGTGAAATCCATAATTGGTTAATAAAGAAAGGTTGTGACTGGAGCATATTCTGATCGGAACTATAAGCTCATCAATTGTGAAAAGGGAATAGTGCATACCCAGAGGGCTCTCCTATCCCTAATGTGAGCGAGCAGTAGTGCATACCTCGGGGGCTCTCCTACTTGCTTAAAATGTGATTACTATGAATGAACTGAGCTTTGAGCTCGAGGGGAGTCAGTGTATACCTAGAGGGCTCTCCTACTCCCTAAGTGTATCTGAATTACATTCGTTAAGCGCCCAAATCACAACTCAAAGTAAAACAATGGAAATTATGGGAAGAGATTTGTGTGTGCAGTGTCGATATGTATGTGAATAGTGTGAAAGGTGATCGCCTTATATGTGTACAAATTGGCAATGCCGAGTTAATTTGGAATGTGATAATATGTGATAAGATGTGAATTGTTTGGTTATGCATCGTTGAATGAACCATCGATGATGGTTTCTCACCGAGTTCGCAAACTCACCCAACATTGCAATTATTTTCAGAATTGAAGAGTACCCGTTAGTAAAGCGGAGTATGTTTCAGGATTCAAGTGAAGGTCGAAGTCGGGATCAATTCGGTATCGCATTACATGTCTTTATTTTTGTAATAAAGTGTTTATTTGTATTTGTGAAATTGACCTCGGTGGCTTTTGAAAATGTGTGTATTGAAATTGGATGTGATTGAATGAGTACCCAATTTGGGTATGGAATTCGCATATGTGTTTTAAAAAGAATAATGTACCGATTTCGAATGAGTGGTTATACGTCACCTCATGGGCACGGACTCGGATATCACCATCGATATCGGGTTCGGGTCTTGCGGGAGTGGGGTGTTACATGAGGGGTCAACCAGGCGGGGCGGTTCCCTCTCCTAGCCCACTGACTTTTGGCGGGGGGTCAATTAGCAAAGAGTTGGCCGAGGCCCCCCCACCGTACCCCGAAATAAGCCGAGCGAAGTTATATTGGCCGAGCTCCTTTATACAGCCGATCACCTCCCACTCCTCCCTAGAAAGGAATAGACTTGACGAGTCATTCCATCGCTCGGCTAGGGGATACCTCCACGGCTGGGACTCGGAGGAAGATCCCGGAGGCTTCACGAAGAAATAATTTGTTCGCCAACCACAAATTTTAGACGCCGTCTCGGCTGGATGATATCGGGCATCCTTATACATCAGAGAAGGAACCCCACCCCCAGAGCTCGGGCTCTGGCTCATTCTCAAAAAGTGGTGTAGGATGTTAACCGAAGGCGGACAGCCAAACTGATGGCACAACAGAGCCAGACCGTTGATGAACCTCCACCCGTTCGGAGGAATTTGACTCGACCTTAGTTGATAGTCGGCGCACACTTCATCAATAATCGGGATGTATGGGAGTCTCAAGCCGCCGACCGAGAAGAAGCTCTCCGAGACAGCAAAACACCCGTTTATGTTGCTATGGATGCTTTCATCCCCCGCGGCCAACCTAGGCTCCCAAGACCGAGGAATATTATTCCTAAGGATGGACCGACTCAACCCCGCTGCGGTCATCCTTGTTTTACCTTTGGGCAATTCCTTCACAACCAGCCCATCTCTTCGCTCTCTCGTCGAAATCTCTTCGACATCCCCCAACCTCGACGTCGCCATCGCCTCAGACGCGACTTCAGATGCCCTATCGACGACATCGCCCCTTGGAGAAACCCCACTTCGAGAACCGGTGAACGACATGCTCATCAAGATGAAATTTAGGAGAGGAAATAAGGGAAGAGGACGTACCTATTTAGTGATATAGGGTTGGAAATTTGTACGGCGGTGGAAGAAGAGCTTCGGAAACTTTGGGCAAGACAAAGCAAATGAAAGCAGAACGGGAGCAAGAGAGCACAAACCTATTTATAAGGGAACGCTCGAATGAGCAAACTAATCGAGGTGCAGAGCCGGCCCTGGGCATGGGCAGGCAAGGCACCTGCCCAGGGCCCAGTTTTATGATGAATAAAAATTGCAACTAAAAGGGCCCATTTTATTTTATTTTGTTCCTTATAAAGGTCTTGATTTTTATAAAGAGCAATAAAAGGCCCCTTATTTTACCTCTTTTATTTTTTATAAAAGCCTACTTTTAATTATCATAAAGAAAAAAAGATAAGATAGAAATTTTTTTTATTTGCCCTGGGCCTATAAAACGTTAGGACCGACCCTGTCGAGGTGCGACGCGTGGTGAAAATCCAAGCCATGCTTGGACACGCGGCACGATCCGAGCCAAGACGAATTAGGGTTATTCAAAATCTGGAGCGGCACGAACAGTTGAAAGGACGCGCATGATAGCTGTACGACGGTCATGAGGACGATACGTTTCAGATTCTGAAAGGTGTCAGACAGCGCGCGTCGTCGACAATAAATGCTTCGTACGCTCTCCAACGATAATCACCCGATCTACTCCAGCGCGAGCTGTCGCTCAATAAGTGCCGAGATCGATCGGTTGGGGCATTCAGTCGACCGATCCCAAACGAGCAGTCACGCATAACTAGTCGACATCCGACCGATCGGGACTACCCGAGCTATCCCATGACCGAGCTACAACAACAATGCCCGACCGATCGACTACTTCATTAGCTGACCTACGGATGGGCTACATCTCAATGCTCAACCGATCGCCCCAATCATGAGTCGTTTTATGTACGAGCTATAAAACCTCTACATACTCCTCCGACCCTTCTCTTCACTCAGACTCGAGGAGTAGGGGGCTTATGGTCGGGTCGGCCGTGTTGGGCCCGGATCCAGTCAAAAAGATCCGTGGGCCGATCGGTCCATTCTTCAAAGATCAGTTTTATGCCTAGGTCAAGCCCAAGTCCGGCCCACGCCCTCCTTGGCCCATCCGTAGAAGAAAATCTCCCATGCAAACACGTAAAGACCTAAACCTAACTGCAAAACCATATATAAGGTATAATTCTCCCATAATTGAGGTACGCAATCATAACATAGTTTTTCTCTGCATTCATCAACCTCACCTTCACCAAAAGACTGACTTGAGCGTCGAAGGGACTAATCGGGACACAACCCCCTACAAGCCTTCTTTGTTTTGCAGGTATCTTCACGTCGGATTCATCACAGAAAGTAGCCGACTTATGGATCCGAACGGCAACGTACAGTTCAGCCAAAATCCGGCATAACCACAACTCTTTCTATTTTTGTTTTCATTTAAGGGCAATATTTTATTTCTAATCTATAACTGTATAAAGGGTAAAATTGACTTTTAATAATTAAAATTTTGGCTAATCGATGAAAATGCTCCTATATAGGAGCATTTTTGTTTTTGGCTATTTATGTTAAATCAACCGTTGGAAGAACTACGCACCAAACAAAAGTTAAACAACTGATGACAACCAATCAACTAAAAAAATAGCTTACTGATTGTCTACCAAACGAGGCCTTAATATTAGTTAGTCCAAGTCATTTTCTTAACTTTAGGCCTTGAAATTAAGGATGATAATTTGTTTGGAGTTAGTTGGCCTATGGCTTAACCAAATTGTTAGGAATTTAGACCTTCCAAACCCACACCTAAGGATATATAATAGACAAAAATATCAGAAAATAACAACACAAGAGAATTTACGTGGAAACTCCCAAACCGGAGAAAAACCACGGGCACCGAGAAGAAAATCCACTATGTGAAAAAATTCTTACAATCACATAATTTTTCCTCTCACCCAAACCCCCAATACACCAACACACTCACAAAGAAATACACAAGACAAACTTTTCAACTCTCACCTCTAAAGAGGAATTTAACTAGAGTCAAATTTGTATTACAAATCTTTGACTTAGTTTGGTGCACTAAAAAATGAGGTATCCACCTCCTTATATAGGGAAGAGTCTTGCTCCAATTGTTGTCTCCAACCAATATGGGACAACAAAGGAGCCAAACCCAACAATCTCCACCTTGGCGACTTTGATTGATCCCACAACCACGCTCCACCTCAATGAAGATCTCCTGAAAATAACATAACTCTCAAGAATTATCATGCTTCACAGCATCATGCTCCACCATAAAAGCATACCCACTCAGAATAAACCAATTCTAAGCCTTTCACTCGGCACATGTCGAAAATAAACTTGCTGAAAAATGGTGCAACTCCCATGTTTGGCTTTCCTGGAAGTTCATCAGCCATCGACATAAATTCCACCACATACCTTGTATTAATGCTAAACCAATGCCCGTGTGCAAACCTGTGGACCCGCTAACAGTAACACATCCTCTTTCATGGTAACTTTGGGATTAGCGGTATGCCATGAGGATGTACATGCCCCCTTTTTAGAGAGCAAGATCATCATCCATGGAGACAAAGTTAGCGACATTGTCAGTCTCTCCATTAACTGACCCAGAGCCTCTTGCCGAACCCGCTCTACCTCTCGGACAATTTTTCTTCACATGCCCAGATTGTTCACAATTCCAGCATACTACATTTTTCTTCGTGGAGTTCTTCTTTCGATATCCAGCTACCATCAATGCTGGGTTTTTAGGAACATTTCCACCACCCAGTCTTCTCTCTTCTGAAAAGAGTTTTCCGGCAACTTCAGAAAAAACTATCTTCTCTTTCCCATGAATCAAAATCGGTTTCATGTGTTCATATGAAGGTGGAAGAGACCAGATGAGTCTCAAAGCTTGATCCTCATCATCTATACGAACTCCAATTGCCTCTAGTTCAGAGACGATCCCATTGAGAACACTTAAATGATTTGAAATTGTAGTACCTTCCCTCATCCGCAGTATATGAAACTGCTCCTTTAGGTATACCCGATTTGAGATACCCTTTGTTTGATACAACTCCTCGAGCTTTTCCCAGAGCTCTTTTGCTGTAGATATTCCATGCACATTCGCAAGGACATTCTTAGCCAAACACAATCGTATCCCACTTGCTGCTCTCAAATTCAGATCCTCCCAATCTTCATCGCTCATACTAGATTTGCCTGTACTGCTATCAGGGATCTGCCTGCCTTTTAATGCTTTGTGTAACCCCGACTGAATCAAAATATCCTTGACTTGTACTTGCCACAAGCCAAAATTGATTTTTCCGTCGAATTTCTCCACCTCAAATCTAAGAGGATTCAAAGCCTTATTTCTTGACATTTTTCTTGTGCTCTTCTGCCTTGATGAATTTTACCGTAGGATGAATAGTACACCAGGAAAGTTTCCAGGAAAGAGGGGTGGGTCACAACGGGCACTCTTAAATACCAAGTCTTTCCTTAGCCAAAACTTTCCTAGACATGTACTACCACACTACCACACCACCACACCAAACCTCCACCGCACTTAATAAACCTTTCTCAAGAAAATCTTTTCTGATGTGGAAGATCAGTCAAAACTACGACCACAGAGCATACTTAGAATTTTTAAGAAAAAACACACCTTGGCTCTGATACCACTTGTTATGAATTTAGACCTTCCAAACCCACACCCAAGGATATATAATAGACAAAAATATCAGAAAATAACAACACAAGAGAATTTACGTAGAAACTCCCAAACCGGAGAAAAACCACGGGCACCGAGAAGAAAATCCACAATGTGAAAAAATTCTTACAATCACATAATTTTTCCTCTCACCCAATCCCCCAATACACCAACACACTTACAAAGAAATATACAAGACAAACTTTTCAACTCTCACCTCTAAAGAGGAATTTAACTAGAGTCAAATTTGTATTACAAATATTTGACTTAGTTTAGTGCACTAAACAAGGAGGTATCCACCTCTTTATATAGGAAATAGTCTTGCCCCAATTGTTGTCTCCAACCAATATGGGACAACAAAGGAGCCAAACCCAACACAAATTACGGGCTATCGAGCCCCCAACATAAAAGGCTAGATGGACCGTACTAAATTATCATCCCTTTTGTAAAGAGTCAAATAAATCATAAATTCTTCAAGATTATTTAAATTTAATTATTCAAACTTAATTTTAATTAATTTAATTTAATTTAATTTTATAAATAAATTTAAAAATTAAATAATTGATTCAATTACTAAAATTCTAAGTGAAATTACTCTAACCATATGCATAAAAGAATAACATAATATTAAAATAATGTTTTATTATACTTTTATGTGAATTATATATACACGAAAACATAAATTAATATTATTATTTTCATTTTTTAAATTTATAATTTAAAATTCATTTTAATTTAAATACCATAATTAAAAATAATAATTGTATAAAGCAAAATAGACAAAAACTTGGTCCAACACATATTTAGGAATGCCTTTACTTAATCTCTCCGCAAATAAAAACAAAAAAAGGGAAGGTTTGTTATTAATATCATTAATTAATAATAATATAATTATTAAAAAAAAACGTGAGGTGACATTCGTTTATATACATATAGAAGACTTGTGAATTTAGGGTTTAGCAGGTGTGCGAAGCGAAGGTGAAGACAAACGCTAAATACAAATCAAAATCACCTCTCGCTTTTCTTTTAATCATTTTGTTTATGTCTTCTTCTTCTTCTTCTTCTTCAGATGATAACTACATTTGATTTTCTCTCTCTAACTTCGTCTGATTTATACCTTTCGTTTCTAATTTCTTTTTTATTGTTATTGAAGAGTTATGGGTTGAATGCTGCTAATGCAACCGCCAAATTTCGTTTCTTGGAGGTAAGTCACAACCACTGAACCCTGATTTCCCTTTCTTTAGACGACATTGTAGAGAATTTGTTTATGAGTTTTCTGGGTTTTTTTTTTCCTGCAATAATTTTGTGTTGCTGTTTGGTTCCCGGTGAAAGAGAATAATGAAATGGGTGTATCGATATGCTTGTTACGAAACAAGCCGTTGGAAGCTCATAATCAAAGTTTCTCAACTGGAAAAAATGGAATGTGGCTTGTAGAAACACTTTTTCTCTTGCAGTTTTGCGCTTTTCTGGTTCTGTGACTCTGATAACCCATAGAGTTCAATTGGGGTGAACTCAGTCCATTCCTGCACTCAATTTGGCTGGAACTTTCTAATTAGTTGATATTTTACTTTTAAGAAATTGTCTTGATGCACCTCTTGCAGTTTTGATTATTTGTATTATTAGTAACTAGCAGATAGTTTTTTCTGTCACACGTATGGTTATAAGATTATACGCTCAGAGTCATCACGGCGCTCAGAGTTTTGAATCTGTCTCTAGTTAAGTCCCTGTGATGTTTTCCATTGTACAATGTGATCCCAATATCAAAATTCATTTGCTATTTTTATAGGCTAATTCCAAGTGATACACTCATTTTCAAAATTCTGGCTCTCGGACTATGGGACTATGTGCTTGTTGATGTCGAGCTCATCTAAAGGTAAATTATTCAAACTCAGAATCTTTATTCTGAAATAGTGAAAATAATAGTATTAATTTGTTATGGGATCCAGTAGTGTAGTGCTATTGTGGAAGGTATGATGGTGAATGATTTTTATCATACCTTGGCGTGTATTTTTTTTCCATTTTCACTGTTTGGAATGCATTTGTCCTTCTGCGAAAACATGGTGATGACGAGAGTTTATCTGAAGTTGTAAACCTGGAGCCACATAGGATAAGGTGGGATTCATAATTAAAAAAAAGGGATCTACAGTCTCTCCCTTATATGCACGTTCTTTATGTCAAGATATTTTCCACTTGCCTGTACTTCTTGTAGGCATTATAGAAATCGTCATCATCCCCTTCTTCTTGTTCTTCTACACTTCTTTGTCACTTTTACTGTTCTGGCTGGGTTCTTTGGATGCTTCAAACATTTAGTTATTATGTGGAGTGGGCATGTTGGGACATTGGATTTCTTGTTTTTTTTTCCATTGAAGCTGATTCAAAACCTTTTGGTTGAGCGGAAAGGTAACTTGAATTACCATTAAGTGAAGTAACCTTGCACTTATCTTTTTGTATATCCGTGTAAGTTTACAAGTTCAAACATGGAGCTGTTGTTTTATTGAGATTTAGGTATTACCTTTCATTACAGGTGCTTCAGAACTGAATGGAAGTTTTGAGGGACAAGAGAACAGTTCCAAGAAAGGTATTTGTTTGCTGGAGCTAAGACGCACTGGGATGGTACATTGGAGTGCCTGTAGTCGAGGGTCTATTGACCAGCATGAAGAAAGCAATCATCAAGAATCATGCAACATTGTCAAAGAAGAATGCAAAGATGAAGAAGAAGCCGTGGCAGTAGAGTCTCATGGGCTGCCTGAATCGCGCAAGAGAAAGCGCCGTAACCTCAACCAAGTTAAAGAGACAGAGACTGCAGGGTGTGCAAAAGACAATCCTAATAGGACATCTGCAAAGAATAAGCGTCGTAGCATCAACCAAGTGAAAGACACAAGGGCTGCAGGATTTACAAAAGAGAGTCCAAACAGTGTATCTTCCAAACTTAAGCAAAAGAAGCATGAAAATTGCAAACCAGTTCACAAGAAAAAGGAGAATTTCATTGATAGATGGTCCATAGAAAGGTAATGATTGGATCCTGTGCTTATTCTTGCTATAGTCAAGCTGATATGTCATGTATGGCTATTCCATTTGAGATGTCATGTATTGCTACTCCATTTAAAGGTATAAGCTGGCTGAGAAAAGAATGTTGGAGGTCATGAAAGCTGAAGGGGCTGTCCTTGACAATCCCATTTCTCGGCCCGTGCTGAGAATGGCAGCTCGTAAGCACATATGTGACACTGGGCTCTTAGACCATTTATTGAAACACATTGATGGGAAATTGGCGCCAGGTGGCTTGGAACGCTTCCGTCGGTGTTACAACACTGATGGTATAATGGAGTACTGGCTGGAGAGTGCTGACCTTGTTAGTATCAAACGTGAAGCTGGGCTACCAGATCCAAATTATGGTCCCCCAAGCTGGCTAAAGCCTGTTGGTGACAACTTCCGAGATTCCATTTGTGCTGGAGAGTTGAGACTGCTTAAGGGAGAGCTAGCAAAAATGAAGAGGTAATGAAAGGAATTTAAGTAAAAATAGAAGTGGGTAATTTTTCTTGTAGTTTAGGTGAGTCTACTTCTTTATTAATGTTCTTCCCCTTCAGGGATATGGAGGAGCTTGTCTCCAAGAAACAAGAAGAAGATCAATCGAGTCCAATTGAGGTTGGTGTTGAATTAAGGTGTTGCAAGATGATTAGGATTGCTGGTCCAGTCCTCATTTGATTTGTTTCTCTTCTTAGGAGATGCACAAGGAATTGGTGAAGGGGAAAGGTAAGACTGACCAACAGCTAATGGAGATCTCAAGTTCATTGAGTAGTATGCAGGTATCAATTGAATGCTTCATGTTATCTTTTCAGCTTCTTACCTTTTGTTGGCTTGTGTCGGTCCAGCTCCAGGAAGTTTCCATTTGTAATTTTTTCTTGGAACAGGACATGTATAGAGAGCTGGTGATTTGGAAGTCCAAGACGGAAAAACAGCTTAAGGAAATTACAGATTCACTGAGCAGTCTGCAGACATCAAAGCAGTGTCCTGGCTTCAGTCCAGCATCTGACAGATGGGAAGACTGGTTGGAGAGCACTAATTTGGACAGTATTCAGGGGGACGATTTTGCATCTTGGTTTGAAACCACCGATCTTGTCAATACTCGGCTGAATCCTTTAGTCCAAGGAAGTTATTCAGCTCCACAACCTTGGTTGAAGCCTTTTGATAGTCTCTCTCAGGATGTATGCACTAGAGAGCAGCAGCTCTTTAAGGAGGAAATGACAAAGATGAAGAGGTAACAAAATTTGATTCCTCATCTTGAAAGAAGGGTTACGCAATGTGATTGATCAACTTTCAGCACAGTGGATGTATCCCAAAGAACCCTGTTACCTTCATTTTCAATCTCAGTTGTGCTTATTTTGATTTTATTAACAGAAACATGCAAGAACTGGTAACCTGTGCTGGGGAGGAAGCTCAAGTTAATGTGACAACAGATTCTTATGCCACTGTGAATTCAAAGTTAGACTATGGCAGCTCATTTCTTCTTTTTCAGGTAATATTAGTTATTGGTTATCAGTTTTCTTGCGCATATAAGATCACTTGTTTATCTCTGCATTTATAGGAAATGTTCAAGGATATGGTGAAATGGAAAGCTAAGGTGGAGCAACAGATGCTACAGATTTCAAATTCTGTTATCACATTGGAGGCGACAAGGAAAATATGGTAAACGAAGCTTATGAAATGAAGATGTAGCAAATAGGAAAGAATGTTCTTGATAGAGTAGTTAGTCAGCTTTAGAGTAGGATTAGATTTTTTGTACAGGTTTTGGAGGCTAAACACATGAGCTCCTGGAATTTCCAAATCATCAAACCAACAACAATACCAACAATCTAATCTTATTGGCTATATAATTACTTCTACTTACATATGACCTACCAAAAATTTGGCCACGGTTATCTGATCCTAGGCAATTGGCCAAGTAGGACAATCTTGGTATATACTTATTCGCAGGAATACAAGCTTTATTAACACTATGACCAGTACCCTTTGTATTTGCATTTCCTAGACTGGTGAAAGTATACCTATATTATGTAGACTGGATGGTGAAATGCTCATTCTTCCTCGTCATGAAACTGAAAGCATATCCTATTCCCTTCTTTACTAACTACTATGCAAAAAGGTGCATCAGTGTTGGCATGAGTTGGGGTAGGCCTCCAACCAGAGTCGGCATTTTAGTTGTGTGTAATGGATAAAGCCTGAATTAAGTTTGGAAGATCTAGCCTAATATTTGTTCAGATTTTGGGTTGAAATTTTGGGCCATGATGAGATACATTGACATATATATAAATCTCAGATACCCTTTTATGTGGCTAACAACCTTGGGACCTTTCTTCAGTTTTAATAAAGATTTAGAAAAGATGATTTGTTTAAATTAAAATATATAAAAAAATAACATCTTAAAATCCCACAGTTCCGTATATTCTCTTATCTGCGCGGACAGAGAGAGGGTGGTTAATTCGGCGCTAATTTTACATGTTCATGTTCTCTAAACTGTAATTTAACTACGTTTCGAGGTCTTCAAGGACTAAAGTGATGACTGAAACCGCAGGACGACAACACCACCTGAACACAGACACTGCCCCTCGTGCCCATAGAAAAACATGAAAAAGGAATCAAAAGCACACCTAACCTTCTCAGATTGACGTTACAGAAAGAGTCCGTGAATAAGACTTGAGCTTTGAGACTCCCTCGGGCATATGGAGAGAGGACATTGAACAATGAATGCTGAAGAAACACTAAAAAAGAAAAAAAGGTTCAATCGAATAACTAAGTCTTAGCATTTATCATTTCTTCAAAGAAAAATAGAGTTACGAACTTGAGACCCAAATGTTGTGAAAATATACCATATTAGATCATATTTGCAACTAAATAGAACCGAAGGAATAGTAATAAATATATAAATTTTACGAAAAAAAAAACCTTTAAATTAAGGTAAAAATTAGGGTAAAGATAGGATAATTTTACAATTGACAAAAACTGTAAAATTAAACCAAAAAACACATAATTTTTTTATCTCTCTTTTTTTTTTTTTCTCTCTCACCTCACGTCTCTCTTCTTCTGGTTTTGATGAATTTTTTCATGTTACTTTTGCATTTTATAGCAGGAGTGTCTTTGTCTTTACTAGGTATGCCTTTGGCTTTACTAGGCATGGTAAACACTGAATTCGGTGCCTACCAACCACAATTGTCGATAATTCTCCACTTGAAGATTTGATTAATAATCAATCATATTTTCATACTATTCTTTTTTTACCTTGCCCTTTATGATGCTTACATTTTTTGTCAGACTACATGAGGATCGACATCATATAAACTTGTCACCATCGATTACTTTTGTCATAAAATTTGTCAGGTTATTCATTGTATGAATTTTCTGCATGTTTACCGTTTCTTCTTTCACTTTTTCATAAATGAAGTAATACTAAACTAGAACGTACTTTGTCTTTAAATGAAATACTTGATTTTTTGCAAGATGCAAAGAACTCTGACTGTTACAATACAGAGTAATATTCTGTTGTTTATTTCCAAGTTCTTCCAACATCTTCAACCATACTGCTTCTTTACTAGCTTGTGTAGCTGCTACATATTCTGCTTCTGTTGTTAACGTAGCCACAATTGACTGCAGTTTTGAAACCCAGCTCACAGCTCCTTTAGCTAGTGTAAACACATATTCTGTAGTGGATTTACTTTTATTAATATCACCTGCATAATCAGCACCAACATATCATTTGACAGTAAAATCTAATCCTTCATAACACAATGCAACATCTGAGGTTCCTTTGATATATCTGATAATCTTCTTAATAGTATTCCAAAGCTTTCGACCAGGATTTGCAATGTCTGGTCTTGTATAAATCATAGCGAACATTAAGCTTCCCTTTGTCGATGTATACGGTACTCAAGACGTCTCCATCATCTCTTTTTCATTGCTAGGACTCATACTTGAGGATAACTTGAAATTAACGGGAAGAGGGGTATAAATTGAATTACAATCTTGTATGTTGAATCGCTGTAAGATCTTCTTCAAATAATTCTTTTGAGAAAGCCAATTCTTCCTATTATTTCTGTCTCAGTGAATTTGCATCCCAAGAATCTTGTTTGTTGATCCCAACTCCTTCATTTTAAATTCCCTAGACAATTGTGCCTTCAATTCTTTGATATGATTATTATTGGGGTTTGCTACCAACATGTCTTCTACATACAATAGCAAGACTATAAAATCATCTTTATCAAACCTCTTGAATATATGCACAAAGGTCTGCATTTAGTCTACAGCATCCAAGGCTCATGATGAAAGAATCAAGTCTCTTATACCAATACCTCGGTGCTTGCTTTAAACTATATAAAGATTTATTCAACCTATAAACCAAGTTCTCTTTCCCTTTTTTTTCAAAACCTTATAATTGGAGCATATAAATTTCTTCTTCAAGATCTTCACGAAGAAATGCAGTTTTCACATCTAACTGCTCAAGATGCAAGTCAAATATAGCACATATTGCCAGAACTACTCGAACTATAGTGAGTTGAACCATAGGAGAAAATATTTTGTTAAAATCTATACCTTCTTTCTGAACATATCCTTTTACCACAAATCTAGCACGATATCGCTTTACTTGATTATCACCACTTCGCTTAATCTTGTAAACCCATTTATTGCCAACAGGCTTTCTTCTTTGTGGTAGTGATACTAGCTCCTATGCTTTATTTTCTGTAGAGCTTTAATTTCTTCTTGCATCGCTGTCATCCACTGAGATGCATCTGAACTATTCATTACTTCTTGAAGAGTCGATGGCTCTCCGTTCTCAATTAAAAGACAACATGCAATATTGCTTCCCATAATATAATCTGAGTGCCAGCTTGGTACTCTTCTTATATGAGTTAATCTCCGAGCATCTGGAATATCATATTCAACTGGTTTTTGCTCCTTGTACTCTGGTGCAGCTTCAGAATAATCGTTTTGATCAACTTCCCTATCCATTTGTACTGTTATAGTTTTTAGATTCTCTTGTACAGTGCCAACATTTTTTGCTTACTCTTGATCCTTATCTTCCATGAAGATAACATTCCTGTTGAAAATAATCTTGTGGGTAGTGAGATCCCATAGATGATATCCCTTCACTCTTTCAACATACCTTAAGAAAATGCATCATCTAGATTTTGGATCCAATTTTGTAGTTTCTTGAGTATTGAACATTACATAGGCAAGACTTCCAAATATATAAATGCTACAATAATCTACTAGTTTACCATTCCACATCTCTATCGGTGTCTTCAACTCAATTGCAGTTGATGGAGTTCGATTCACCACATAACAAGTAGTATTGACTGCTGAATCGAAAAGCCATACATCAACAAATATTCTTTTACCTTCAATAGTCGTTGTTGTTTCACAGACCACTGCACTTCCATCATCTGAAGTATTTGTTGCATTTCCTTGAGGAATATAATCTTTCTTATTTAGATTCCAACGATCCTTCTTCAGGTGCCTTTTCTTACAACAACTGTAACGCTTGAAATTCTTCTTACTTCTGAATTTTGATCTACCATGATTATGACTCTCGCTTGGGCCACGCTCTATTGATCTTTCTCTCGTCACCACCAAGGCCTCTGCTTATTGCGAATTTGCCAGCTTGTCTTTCTTACTTTTGCTTCGACTCTCTTCTTCCAGAATAACAGCTGTAATATTGTCGAAGGCTTGAATGTCTGCGTTGTTTTTTAAATTGATGACGAGTTGATCATACGAATTTGGTAGACTTTGGAGTAGAAATTTCGCACGTTCACTTATCGCTGTTGTTAGTCCCAATGACGTGAGTTAGGAAAATAAAGTATTTAAGTGTTCTGTCACCGAAGTGGATTCTGTCATACTTAAAATGTATAATTTCCTCTTCAAAAAAATTTGTTGTTGAGTGATTTAACCTTGTACAATTTTCTGAGGTGATTCCATATTTCCTTCGCAGTCTTCTTTTCCTTTATGCTGGATAATACTCCATCAGATAAAGCAAAGTGAAGATTAACTACATCATTCCTGTTCATCTCGTTCTATTTTTCATTTGTGACTCTAATTGACTATTCACTAATGGCCGCCAGACAATTATCATTCATCAAAATTGTCATTATCTTCAACTTCTACAATGATAAATTACTTTCATTGAACTTTTCAATCTCATATTTTGTTGCTATTGCTTCTATCATGAACATAATTTAGCTTCCACTATTTCACGTGAATAGTATCCGTATGTATGAATAGTACTTGTACGTATGAATATTTTCATATATGTGAATAGTACTATATATGTATATATGAATAGTACCATACATGTGAATAGTACCATATACTTGAATACATTAATTGCATAATTTAATGTAAAAAAATGAACGAACAATTGTCAATATTTATGGTTACGATTCACTAACTTTTACAGTGCTCACCTGAACTCCAAATAGATTACGCCAAAAAATTCTTCGTAATTTTCTCACCTTGCTCTGATACCACTTGTTGTGAAAATAAACCAGATTAGATTAAATTCACATCTAAGTAGAACTAAAAAAATAGTAATAAACACACAAATTTTACGTGAAAAATTTCTAAATTAGGATAAAAACTACAAAGAATGATAGAAGAAATTTACTAATAAAAAAAATGAAGGAATTATAAAAAAAATTAAACCCAAAAATATACAAAAATATTTTTCTCTTTCCCTATCTTTTCTCTCTCACCCCACGTCTCCCTTCTCCTGCATGTTACTAGAGTAAGACTAAACCGTTTTGTTTTCTTGAGAGACGCGAATGAATAGCCTACTTTCCTAACCATGAGAATGGGAATTTGCCGACTGACCTTCAGAGATGCCAATCAACTTGCCTTTGTCTTTACTAATGCCTTGGCTTTACTGTTCATGCTAGAATTGTGTGGACACCAGAGACTCTTCCTTTTTCTTCTTGGCAATCCAAAGATTCAATCTTTCGATCGAAAGATTCCATCCTTGATTATCTCTCTAAAGGGCCTTTTTCTTTTTCCTCCTGAGGCATAACCTGGTCTTGACATTCACCGATGGTGATAGATAATCCATCAACACCAACAAGCTCATCAACTTGCTCCACACCCATAACAACAGAGAATCTCGAAAAGCACTACACCATAGGTAGGATGCTTGGGCAAGGCCAATTTGGGACCACATACCTTTGTACCCACAAGTCTACTGGCCAAAACTATGCTTGCAAATCCATTCCCAAGCGCAAGCTTCTTTGTAGAGAGGACTATGAAGATGTTTGGAGAGAAATCCAGATCATGCACCATCTCTCAGAGCACCCGCATGTGGTCAGGATCAGAGAGACATACGAGGATGCCTACCGTGTGCACTTGGTTATGGAGCTTTGCGAGGGTGGCGAGCTATTTGATAGGATAGTGAAGAAAGGTCATTACAGTGAGAGAGAGGCTGCTAAGCTGATCAAGACCATTGTTGGGGTTGTGGAGGGTTGCCATTCTCTTGGTGTCATGCACAGAGATCTTAAGCCTGAGAACTTCTTGTTCCTTAGCGTTGAAGAGGATGCTGCTCTCAAAGCCACTGACTTTGGCCTCTCTGTATTCTACCAACCAGGTTCAATTCTACTATTTCTTGGTCTGATTTTTGGTTCTGTTTTCTACCAATCAGAGTGAGATCACCTTTGAGATTGGTTTCTCCATCCCAAGTTCTATAAATAGTTGTATCTATGAAGTAACTAAACATGTTCTAAATTCTAAAAAAACCAGTGACTGTTAGGACCCCAGAACATTCTGTCTGGTACAAAATCAAAGATTCCTAACATAAGTACTAAGATGCTGCCGCCTTTTCTTTCTGAATAATGAAGAAGCTACTAATTTAGGTGTCTTTGATTAACTAATCTGGCTTGTGCTTGGGAAGGCCCAAGTTGACCGAGAGGTGCTTGGCCTAGCAAATTCTCTTTTGTTGACCTACTAATCATTTAAGCAATAGTTTTGAGTATAAGATTACGTGCAGATTGTTTGCAATACCTAGTTAGGAGTCTTAGAATTATTGTAGTCTGAAGCTTACTATGCTGTAAGGGAAAGTGCTGTTAAGGTAATCCTAGATTTTGTATGAACTAGACTTGATTGTAGAAATTCTAACCATGCTTCTTTCTGTCTTTAGTTTTTTCTCCAATCTTCTTGTTACTCTAGGATTCATGATCCTTCATGTCAAATCTTCTGGATATACCTATAAACAATCTACATCCAATACCAGTGTTCACATTGAGTTATAACATGTCCATAATCTGTTTCATATGCATCATGACATATTTACACAAGCTATTTATACTCACTCTGGTTAGAACTTATTGATTTATGAGAAAAAGACTTTGATCTTCAATAAGCATCTTAATTTGTTTCCCTTCATCAAATGTCATTATCCTTCTTGTAACTCTCAATCTGATACTATCTCCTTCCATGTTTCTGTAAAGGTGAATACTTTTCTGATGTTGTTGGAAGTCCGTACTATGTGGCACCAGAGGTGTTACGCAAATATTATGGACCTGAAGCAGATGTTTGGAGTGCAGGGATCATTCTATACATCTTATTAAGTGGGGTGCCACCCTTCTGGGCAGGTAAACATCCTCAAATGTATAAATTGATAAGGGAGTCTGGGTCAACTAGAATGAGGAAAAGAAGTTGCTTATCAGTTTACTTCTAATTCACAGTAAGGACTTTACTTCTTCATCCTTTTTTCTTCCAGAAACTGAAGCAGGGATCTATTGGCAGATATTGAAAGGAAAGCTGGATTTTGAGTCTGAACCATGGCCTAGCATTTCTGCCAGGGCCAAGGATCTTATAAGAAAAATGCTTGAACGGAATCCAAAGCGCAGGTTGACTGCCCATGAAGTTTTATGTAAGTCGCACCAGAAGTTTAACTTTTAAAAAGTTCTAGAAATTTTTGTCATATTTATGATGTTCATACAATCTTTTACTTCAGGCCACCCTTGGATTGTGTGGATGGCATAATTGCCCAGGTAAACGAAAGATTGCATACTTAGCCTAAATAAATTGTTGCAATCTTATATGTATCTGTTTTGTTTAACATTAATATTGAGAACAAATTAAAAAAATACTTGAAATTTGTGAGGATTAATTGATACTGAATTTCAAAAATATGAAATCTCTACATACTATACACTAAAAAATACGTCCTGCTTTTAATATTTGATATGACTATGGTTAAATTTAAAGAACCATTTTTTCAAAAATAAAGAAATTAATTTTCTTTTTTTCTCTTATTTATTTACAGAAATAGAAAATCAAGAAAAGCTACGTTATTTTATTCACGTAAGTGTGTTACCACATAAGTTCATCACTAAATCGATAGTAATTAATCCAATTAATTACTAATTAAATTTGACGCGTAACAATACTCTTTAACAACCGGATAGTGTAAAGTAACAATCTTACAAAGACGGAACCTGGTTAAAGATAATGTATTATTATCTTTCATCATTACAACTTTAGATTATCTTAAGGTATGGTTTAACTATCAAACCTTATTAAATAACTAACTATGTTACATGCCAATCAATAATGATTGATGAATGACTTAAAAAATTCTTTTTTTTTACTCATTCAATCGTCTTAGTTAAGGTTTTGAAACAATCATTAAAATCAATGATAACATAGAGTTTAAACTCATTACCTAGAGTCGATAGATCCTATCTTGACTTATCATTAATCAGATAGGTACTTAATTATATCCAATAATCGAATAACTAGAATTTTGGCACACTTGGTGCCCGACATCAAAACGTAATAAGTGACCTATTGATTATTATGATAATCTCATGTCAAAAGAAATATATATATTTAAATTCTTATGAGAATATCCTACTTGACAGTTCATAAGTAATATTAACCATGGAGAATTTTCAGTTTAGTCAGTTCAATGATCATAACTCCATATGCATTATTTATCTATATATATAACTTAGTAAATGAGATCTACTAATATTCATCTAATAGATATTATTATATACATATTGATCTAACTGGATCGTTAAAGTCTTTATTTGATGATTATATGATCAAGAACACTTTTAAATTAAACCCTAAAGACTTGATTCTCGTTATCTTAATCTCCATTACGATGATAAGTATATAATTTTAATTAAGGATTTATCGTATTAAGATGTTCAATCTATTACATAACCATTAGAACGTAGGCATAATTTCAACAAAAAAAACCTCTTGATTCCGCCGTTTTTTCACGGTTGAAGCACTTCTCTGCAATAAACAAGCTTAAAAAGATGGCTTACATTTGCATTAGCTTCAATGGGCATTCCTGTCACGATTGAATATGCATCATTAATTCGACCTCCTCGGGCGAGGAGATCCACCACACAGTTGGTTTCATTCCATAGAGCTTCTCCATGGAGTAAAAAATCTTCAACCCTTCATCAATTAGACCAGAACGACTACAAGCAGACAAGACGGCAGTGATAATAACATGATCTGGCTTCACATTTGACTCGTGCATACAAGAGAAAACTTTAAGTGCATCTTACCCCATGCCATGCATTGCATACCCACAAACCATTGCAGTGAACATAACAAGATCCTTATTCGGGTTCGATTTGAAAAGCTTGAAAGCACAAACCAATGCCGCCACATTTTGCATATACATCTAGCAAAGCTGCCTCCATGTGTATATCCTCAAAACAAGATTTAATAACATATCCATGGCACTGCCTCGCCAAGTGTAATGAAGCAATTTGAGTACATACTGGAAGGAGACCCATTATAGGAACTGTATCAGGCTTCATTTTTCGAGCTTGTAATTGATGAAAAAGATCAAGAGCTTGCTCATTGCAATCATTTTCAGCTTAAGCTCGGATCATTAAGTTCCAAGTAGTCAGGTCTGTAGCATGCATCCTGTTAAAAATCATGCATGCATCATCAACCAATCCACTACTTACATAGCCTGAGATCAATGAGTTAAAAGAGATCAAGTTCCTGTTTTCTGATAAAGCCTGGAAAACCTTAAATGAATACTCAATCTCATCGCATTTGGCATACGTAGGTTCTACATCACATGATGAAACACCACACCGAATTGAATGACCATGAGTCTCTTTCGCTTTATTTAGTTCTGAAACATTAAAGCAAAATTGCAATATGGCTAAAATTGTAATGTAGTCAGGTCTGATTCCTTCTTTGAGCATCATCCACTGGAACAGTTCTACAAATTGAGTGTCACGTCTACCTTCTACAAAGGCATCAAGCATATAGTTCCATGATATAATGTCTCTCCTACAGATCATCAAGAATGTGTTCTCGTGACCGTTTATGGACGAGAAGTATTAGGAGTGTGCTTTCTACTAGTTGGTCTCGTGTAAAGGAAATCATCCAGAGTTTCAAATTGGAACAGTGTGGTCTCAGATCTACAACAGCCGAATAATACGTAAAGCTTGAAATACCAAAGTAGCTGATCTCTCTTTGGAGGGAACAAAGCTATACACATCTTCGTGTTGGAGCTATACGCCTTGTTCTTACCTTACATGGAAGAAAGGGAATACCTGCGACAGCCAGGATCTCTCTCTTAGACATTGCCTACACAACGTACCAAAATGTCTTGATTGGTACCTTGCTGACAACCAGTGACGTAGCTAGATGGGGCCCAGGGGGGTCCCTGGGCCCCCCAAAATTAAAAAATATATATATATATATATATATATAGATATATATATATGAAGTTATTTGGGAGTTGGGCCCCCCTAAAATTTAAAAAATTAAACATTGGGCCCTCCTACTTTACATGTCTGGCTCCGTCCCTGCTGACAACACTTGACAAAGGAAGTGTGATACTGACCATAGCACCGGCCTGATTTCAACATCAAGCTGGATGATCCTACTCTATCTGAACAACTATAAGTTCAGATCCAGATCACTAGAGCAAATCAAGATCCGACAGCCATCTTGTAGAAATTACTCATGTGCCTGTAGAAAATTGTGTTTATTAGTCTTCTTTGGTTTTGCTTAATCCTTACATCATATATTCTCATGACCATTCATGGACGAGAAGTATTAGGAGTGTGCCCAGTACCCTTTGTATTTGCATTTCCTAGACCGGTGAAAGTATACCTATATTATGTAGACTGGATGGTGAAATGCTCATTCTTCCTCTTCATAAAACTGAAAGCATATCCCATTCCCTTCTCTACTAACTACTATGCAAAAAATGGTGCATCAGTGACAGCATGAGTTGGGGTAGGCCTCCAACCAGAGTTGGCATTTTAGGTGTGTGTAATGGATAAAGCCTCAATTAAGTTTGGAAGATCTAGTGTAACACCCCACACCCGTAAGACCCGAACCCGATATCGTTGGTGATATCCGAGTCCGTGTCCCACGAGAGTGGCGTACTACATCAGTCGATTTAAAATTCAGTATACATTTTTTTTTTCTCTTTGGAGCCCTCAACTCCACGTTCACACGGCAAACACGATAAGTAATGAAAATCCGTGTTCAATAAAACCAGCCAGATTATTACAGTTATCCAAGTAATAATTATAATCGGTCAATGCGATAAAATATACAATGCCTTGTTATACGATGATTGCGGAATACAATTTACTAAAACACTAATGCGAACCTAACCGATCCCGACCTCTAACCTTTACTCGTCTACAGTAGATATACTCCCGTGTCAACCGGGGTATTCTTCAGGAACTGAAAAATAAATGCAAATTTTGGGTGAGTTTTGCGAACTCGGTGAGAAACCATCATCGATGGTTCACTCAAATCATGCATTACGCCCGTGGCGTCTGACGACGATCGATAATAATCAATTACCGGTAAAAAGTCAATAACGATATCGAAGAATGATAAAACATTCACGATAATTCATCCCATTACAAAAGCGGTACATGTCACGAGCGGTCATTTATGCAAATGAGATGCATATGAGACTCTTTCCGATTATTGAGATTGTGCCCAAGTGCTCGATCGGTGTTCGGTGGGGACGCGTCGAGATTTTCCCCTCGGGCTCGAGGCGGTCGATCTGATATGAGAGCTCGAAGCTCTTATCAGTAAAAATAGCAACTTGGGGCACGTCCATTATCTGATCATGCAATTATGCATGCAGTACAGTATGCAGTACATGTCCAGTGTTTGGCTATAAAGCCCAGTGTATCAGTGTCAGTAAAATCATACAATACATGCCAGTAATCATACAATTCACCTTTGCACGTAATTCACGTTAAGCATGTACACAACCAGAAATTTGAGAAACCAACTAGGTTACTCACCTATTACTTCCGAAGCTAATCTGGGAAAGCCTCGTGACGTCGGTCAATCGACGCTCCAATTGGACCTCTATATGAATCAGAAAAATTACGAGTCACTAAATATGAAATCTGTGCTCATGATGATGAGATATGCATGTTCATGAATTCCCGGTCCTAATTCAATATTTTCCCATAATAAAAATTCTATGAAAAATTAGAAATCCATAGGCGCTGACGGTGCGCAATTCGGACCTCTATAGGTCCTCAATTAAATAAAACAGTGTTTACATGTTCCGTCAATAGGGGCCACGTCAAATTCCCGTCTAAAAATTCCCGTTTTCTCATAATATGAAATTAAATATTCAACGAATCCGATGCCTCTGGAATCAGGTCAATCGGACGTCGGACGGGAAAGAAATTGACAAAAGAACACTTGTACCATTTAATATCAAAATAATAATCAAAAAAATAAATAAATAAATATATATATTTACGGAAACCTGCCTCGCGGGGGCGAGACGTCGCCCTCGCGAGGCTGAATCACCTTTCTTCGTCGCGAGGGCGAGGCGTCGCCCTCGCGACCAGCCTCTTTAAATCTCGCCCTCGCGAGGCGCAACGTCGCCCTCGCGAGGCTGAATCACCTCGTTTAAATCATGAGGCGAGGCGTCGCCCTCGCGACCAGCCCGATTATCTCGCCCTCGCGAGGCGATATGTCGCCCTCGCGAGACGGCGAGTCACCTCTGCCTTACCCTTTTCCTTTTTTTTTTAGATTTCAATCCTACTTTTCCAACTACTCTAACTTTTAGCACACAAATCAGAAAAATACCCACTATACCTCATTGGAAAGCTTATGAAAAGCTCTACAATTCTCAAGAAGACCATAAAAATCAATTCCAACCCTAAGGGTGTCAAATAATCCATCAAACCTTCTGCCTTCACAATTTCCATCAACACAGAGCAGTACATTTACAATTTCATAACTCACTGATTCCTTAGTAATAAATTACCAAAAAAATATGGTCAACAAGTTCACAATGTCCTCTACAACTTTCATGAACAATCCAAAATCAAATTCTATTTCTAAACCAGTCCATTAATTCATTCAATGTCACTGTCCCTGAAATCCTTCAATATGGGCAGTAACCTTACAAAAGCATAACTTCCAGTATATAAGTCAATAAAATCAGAACTTTATATCCTTGTAAAGATAACATCTCAAACTTCAATTTTCATGAAGCACTTAACATCCAATTCGATCTCTAACAATTTCAAAACTGTTATGGAAGTTTCTGCCATGATCAGCACCTAACTTCCTAAAACAGATTCAGTTTTGTAAAATCATAACTCCCAAATCTGACTTCTAAAATTATAAGCCATATATCATTCTCAAGATCAATAAGTCATCCAGAACTCTTCAGTACATTTCAAACTCCAACTCAATTCACAAAATTACTAAAATTCCTCCAAACCCGAATGTGCACTAAATGTGCCCATCCAACTAGGTTTCATCACAAAGCATAAAACCAGCCAATAGTTATCAGGTCATATCTCCTAATATACAACTCGAAAATAGCAAGATCAGTAGCAATGGAAATATAATTCAATATGCTACAACTTCCATGAAGACCATTCTCCCTAATTCCATCTCAATAAATTCAGAAAAATCAGCAAAGTTCATAAGTTGTGGTTTCGGTTACTGTTCACAAGTAATGGAACAGTAACTTTCCATTCAAAAATTCACCCTTCTATCATTGAAATTTAACAACACCTATTTCACACTAAATTGAAGTCAACAAATCAAAGTTTCAGTGGCCACAAACCTTGCCTCATTTGCATAACTACACTATGAGTTATGGTCAAATCAGTGAAATAGGTCAAATATCAATTTTCCAGCTTTACTTCTCTATTCACTTCCTTTCATTCCAACACCCTTCCTACATCCATAGGCATCTCATTTTAACACAAAAATCAGTCCCTATACCATGTCTACATTCACTAGGAATGACTACCTCAATTTGGCAGCACCCTACACAATCATTTCCATGCAAGAAATAACATCAATATTCAATCCAAAACAAGCTAAAAACCAATTTCAACCTTAAGCATTCATTATCCTAACACACCATACATTTATTCCCACCAATTTACAACATAATTCTCATCAAATTAATGCATCAATAAGCTTAATAATAACATAACAATTCCCATTAGATGCTCCTAACTACCATGATGTTTTTAAATTCATAAGCAAAACATAATTACAACTTAACTAAATTACTTACCAATTCAAGTTTCCACTCTTTCCCATTCTCCAATCACCTCACTTTCTTACTTCACTTCTAAAGCCTATACATGGCTATCACCTTCTTAAGTTCATATGCAAGTAAAGAGGATTCTTAAGATTGGAGGAAGGTGAAGAAAGAAGCAAAAATCAATGATAGGAGAAGGAGAAAATCGATGGAGAAGAAGACTCAAGGTAGGTTTGGATGAGTCACCAACATAAGCCTCCAAACCCTTTCTTTTTATTCCTTCCCTTCTTATATTAAAGCATAAACGAATATGGACAATGAGCAAACCAAGAAAAAGGCAATTAATGAAGGGGAGAGGTGGCAATATAAGATTTGTCCAAGCTTAAAGGAGAAGTCAAAGAAACAAGTGGTCTTTTATAAAAGAACCCAAGGAAGTTTCGGTTCCAACAACATATAAAAGTTCTCTTTTGGGTCTCACCAAATATACAAGGGTTTAATTACCAATTAACAGTAGAAAATCAACCGGTTCGCCATTTGGCGATTTTATCCGGTCCGAAAATTTCCGGGAATTTTCCCCAAATCATTTTTTCTGAGAATTAATGAAATTCCCTAAAATTATAAAACATGTAACAGTGCACTCCAAATAATTTTTCAATCACGAAAATCACCTTTTCTAACACAAAAACACGTTTAGGCCAGTTACCGGCGATTTTGCCGGTCCGGGAACTTTCTCCGGAAAATTCCAGAAAAATTCCTAAAAATCCCTTAAAATCGAAAACGCTTAATAGCGCACTCGGAATAATTTTTTTCAAAGCCCATAACCACGTTAATCACAATAAAATACCGTTAGGCCCAATTACCGGGAATGTCATGAATGCATTTACTGTAATTCCATGTACACAATTAATACTGTGTATCAATCCTATTATGCATGAACAGTAATGATTATTCCTTATCAATCCCATCCTATGTCAATTTTACTATTTTACCCTTCCAGGAGGGGGTGGGATGTTACAATTCTCCCCTCCTTATAAGAATTTCGTCCTCGAAATTCCCAGTCAACGGTTCACTATGACCATAATCATATGAGTCTATATATCCCATACACTTTTCGACTTAATGATTCACTTGTCGAGTGATCACAGTAACTACTCCCAGTCCGTGGTTCAGTTACTAATTTGGCTAAATCATTATCACTAGTACAGTAGACGGATTCGACAAGACTATTAGTTGACGATCTCATGTTCTTAGCTATCTCACTTGCCATTTCTAGAATAGGTACTACCTTTGGTTCCGATATTGACTCAGTTTAGTATTTTCAAATCTATTCATTGATCACATTTTATCCTTCCAATACTTTTTCTCTAATGCCATATAGTCCAATTTCTGTTCCATTGAGTACGTTTCCATTTCTTTGGTACCTCCCTTAATCACGTTAGGGACGATTTACATTCCTTTGGTACCAATACAGTAACATTAATTCCAATTCACTATCAATAACAATGTACCTAATGCAGTCATTTATTATATGCCATTCACTTTATATTCAAATTCGATTCTCGTAAGACAAATCACTATTCAATAGTGTTCACACACTTTATCCGGATATACAGTTTACTCTGTCTCATTTGTCCAATCCAATTCCACTTTAGCTAACCATACAGGCTTCCTAAGTCACTTCCCTTTGTTTCACTTATCACAGTCAATCTTTGACTCTCGTTAGGCACTATACAGTGTAACAGTATATATTCTCCAGTGAATCAAAACTCTATAACAAGAACATAATCAAACCTTTTTCTTATTAGACATTCAATCTATAAACTCTTGAGCCAAGAATCACTTCATTCTATACCTACAATTACTCAATTTCACTTTTCACATATGCATACTAGAATGTCTAATTTTGACTGTTCACTTTCTTGTTCTAATACCTTTTTATCGGGTACACTTATTTCTCCTTCGACTTTTGTTCACTATAGTTTTCCAACTCCATTCGTATATGCAAACTCATCATAAGATTTCTCCCCATTTACTTTCTGCACTCTTAACCTTTTGTATCACTATTTTTTTTTTACAACTTCAATTTTCCAGAAACACTTCACAATTTCCCCTGATATGCTTGACATTCATTGAAAACCCAATATCGTAATTGATCATTCATTGCAGCATTATCGTATTATACCCGTCTCTTTCCTCAAATTAACACAGTGTATGCTTATGGGAATCTACAGTCTCCAAGGCTTTCAATCATGAGAATGGCACTAATACCATTTATCACAGTCAGTTCAATTCATTTCATACTCGTTCAACATATTGTCACAGTTCAATACTCGCTGCCCACTTTTCCAGTGTATGAATATCATCAGTATCAGATTCCTCAATTCATCCTATCGTTCTTTTTACTTTTCTTCATTCAACACTTCCAAACACATTCTGTCTCTAATCACAGTTACTACCATTTGCTTACCTCGCATACTTCCCTATTAGGGTCTTATTGACTTTACCGTACATCTTTTACCCTTTTCATTGAGTCTATAATGAGTGTATCTACAATTTCTTTATGAAGGTGTCACTACATCACCTCATTGTCAGTTTCCCTTTTTGACCCTCTTGTCTCTATTCAGTTTCTCTTTTTCATTTTCTCTTCTCAACTGTTTTCATATCATTCATATCAACATATGTTAATACCTTGTCATCCATATTTAAACCTCCAAAACTTTTCCATTTTATTTTAGTATCTCTCTTCTCAGTTCGGGACTCTTTTATTTTTCGTTTCAAATCTAGATTCCTCAACAGTTTTACATCATAACTGGAGATCGATTCACTTCACATTGCAATAGAATCACCTCAAATTAAAATCTCACTCATATGTAATTCTTTACATTTCGTACATACAATGCGAGATAATCTCAGTATGAGCTATGACCCAATTTCACTTTTAATTTTGTCCACAAAGTCTCATCAACCAATGATTATTCCTAATTGTGTTTCAATCCTTCTTCACTATAATGCATAATCTCAATCAAGACACTCTTATGTCATCATTTAATGATCGAACATTCCTTTCGCGAAGGTTCCTTATGGCAGTCACTTAAACACTTTCTTTCACACTTATTCAGTAATCTATACCACAACATTTTATCCGGAAACCAATTTGTAATCCATACAATTCAAATTTCCTTAAGACTCCTTTCCGTTTATACTCATCCTCAACTAAATGACTGATACCAGAATCATTTTTCATTTCCACTCATATAGGCACACTTAATCTACTTGTGTCTTACTTTAATCCATTAAAAACTTCACACTTATAATCACTCTAAACATTTACCGCTCATTTCCTCTATGGTTTCCATATATCTGTAACATACATTTCATTAGTCACAATCAACATTACTGTCCAATAGATATCCCCAACAGTAAAGTGACTTAAAGACAATAACTCTTTTCATACACCACTATTGTGGTTTCATTCTTTTCAAGATCTTTATTTCATTCTCACCATATCATTAAACTGTATGTCTCATTCCCCTATCCATTACGTGCAACTTGACCTTATAAGGTCATATCAATTTGGCTTATCAGCTTATGATCATTATTCCTATTTTTCCTTCTGTTTTTTTTTTTTTTTTTTTTTGCTACTTATCTTCTATTTTCCTCAAACCCTCAAACAGTCTATGATCGGGTGCTCACAGTCCCCAATACCCGACAAAATCGTTGATACTACTCCATTTGATCTCTATCTATATACCTATCCATTTACCATTTTTATGTCCATATACACCTAATTCATATTTCCGATACACCTCGGTAGAAATTATCTCATCTGTTTTTTTCTTTACGATTTTATCATACAATTTCCAACCTCGAAGCACAATAATCACCTAACAATTTCAGTCTCAAACTTATGCGGTCTAGTTCATAACCATTTCCAATTCATTTCATCTATCTCAGACACTTTTATCTCACTCAAATAGGCTTGAACATCTTTCCTTTTCGATTCTTTCGGTTCTCGAGAAACCGTTAAAGACTCTATTGAGCTTCTTTCCATTTCGCTATTATCATCGCCTATAAAATCTACTAATCTCTAACTTGAATATGTTGAATCAAAATATGCCCGATTGGACCATCTACATTTTACTCAATTCCAATATTTCCCTTTCATAACATATCTGATGAATCGTAATTACCTAGCCATTCAGGCTTTTAATCTCACTTAGATCTACTATAACCAATATGCTTCCCATATCTCTAATGGACCTCTCCAAGTTCTCAACATCGCATTTTTCATCACCATAACATTGTCAATTTAATTCGAAATTCTTAATCGATCTAAACCAACACGGTCATTCATTTATCACTTATAAGGGTTTCTAACCCAGTACAATTTCAATCTTCTTATCCATTTTTCCTTTATCCTTTCCTAATTGATTATCCCCTTTTTGGGATTTACACTCTAATCCCGTTTCACTCTTCTCTCACTTAGTCACTTGACACTTATGCACCCGTAGGATTTATCCTCGAGCGACTCTGACTAGGGATCAGTTACCACGGTCTGCAACGACGCGACTCAACTGCATGCAACCTATATTCCAAACTGTGCCCAGATACATTACGTACTACTGGGCTCTGATACCACCTAAATGTAACACCCACACCGTAAGACCGAACCCGATATCGTTGGTGATATCCGAGTCCGTGTCCCACGAGTGGCGTCTACATCGATCGATTTAAAATTCAGTATACATTTTTTTTCTCTTTGGAGCCCTCAACTCCACGTTCACACGGCAAACACGATAAGTAATGAAAATCCGTGTTCAATAAAACCAGTTTGATTATTACGATTATCCAATAATAATTATAATCGATCAATGCGATAAAATATACAATGCCTTGTTATACGTTGATTGAATACAATTTACTAAAACACTAATGCGATACCGAACCGATCCCGACCTCTAACCTTTACTCGTCTACATAGATATACTCCGTGTCAACGGGGTATTCTTCAGACTGAAAAATAAATGCAAATTTTGGGTGAGTTTTGCGAACTCGGTGAAAACCATCATCGATGGTTCACTCAAATCATGCATTACGCCCATGGCGCATAACGATCGATAATAATCAATTACCAAGAAAAGTCAATAACGATATCCGAGAATGATAAAACATTCACAGTAATTCATCCCATTACAAAAGCAGTACATGTCACAGAACAGTCATTTATGCAAATGAGATGCATATGAGACTCTTTCCAGTTATTCAGTATTGTGCCCAAGTGCTCAGTCAGTGTTCAGTGGGGACGCGTCAGGGATTTCTCCCCTCGGGCTCGAGGCGGTCGATCTGATATGAGCTCAAGCTCTTATCAGTAAAAATAGCAACTTGGGGCACGTCCATTATCTGATCATGCAATTATGCATGCAGTACAGTATGCAGTACATGTCCAGTGTTTGGCTATAAAGCCCAGTGTATCAGTGTCAGTAAAATCATACAATACATGCCAGTAATCATACAATTCACCTTTGCACGTAATTCACGTTAAGCATGTACACAACCAGAAATTTGAGAAACCAACTAGGTTACTCACCTATTACTTCCGAGCTAATGCCGGAAAGCCTCTGTGACGTCGGTCAATCGACGCTCCAATTGGACCTCTATATGAATCAGAAAAATTACGAGTCACTAAATATGAAATCTGTGCTCATGATGATGAGATATGCATGTTCATGAATTCCCGGTCCTAATTCAATATTTTCCCATAATAAAATTCTATGAAAATTAGAAATCCATAGCGGCGACGGCATGCAATTCGGACCTCTATAGGTCCTCAATTAAATAAAACAGTGTTTACATGTTCCGTCAATAGGGGCCACGTCAAATTCCCGTCTAAAAATTCCCGTTTTCTCATAATATGAAATTAAATATTCAACGAATCCGATGCCTCTGGAATCAGGTCAATCGGACGTCGGACGGGAAAGAAATTGACAAAAGAACACTTGTACCATTTAATATCAAAATAATAATCAAAAAAATAAATAAATAAATATATATATTTACGGAAACCTGCCTCATGGGCGAGGCGTCGCCTCGCGAGGTGAATCACCTTCTTCGTCGCGAGGCGGAGGCGCCTCGCGACCACCTCTTTAAATCTCGCCTCGAGGCGCAGCGTCGCCTCGCGAGGCTGAATCACCTCGTTTAAATCGCGAGGCGGCGTCGCCTCGCGACCAGCCCGATATCTCGCCTCGCGAGCGATATGTCGCCCTCGCGAGACGGCGAGTCACCTGCCTTACCCTTTTCCTTTTTTTTTTTAGATTTCAATCCTACTTTTCCAACTACTCTAACTTTTAGCACACAAATCAGAAAAATACCCACTATACCTCATTGGAAAGCTTATGAAAAGCTCTACAATTCTCAAGAAGACCATAAAAATCAATTCCAACCCTAAGGGTGTCAAATAATCCATCAAACCTTCTGCCTTCACAATTTCCATCAACACAGAGCAGTACATTTACAATTTCATAACTCACTGATTCCTTAGTAATAAATTACCAAAAAAATATGGTCAACAAGTTCACAATGTCCTCTACAACTTTCATGAACAATCCAAAATCAAATTCTATTTCTAAACCAGTCCATTAATTCATTCAATGTCACTGTCCCTGAAATCCTTCAATATGGGCAGTAACCTTACAAAAGCATAACTTCCAGTATATAAGTCAATAAAATCAGAACTTTATATCCTTGTAAAGATAACATCTCAAACTTCAATTTTCATGAAGCACTTAACATCCAATTCGATCTCTAACAATTTCAAAACTGTTATGGAAGTTTCTGCCATGATCAGCACCTAACTTCCTAAAACAGATTCAGTTTTGTAAAATCATAACTCCCAAATCTGACTTCTAAAATTATAAGCCATATATCATTCTCAAGATCAATAAGTCATCCAGAACTCTTCAGTACATTTCAAACTCCAACTCAATTCACAAAATTACTAAAATTCCTCCAAACCCGAATGTGCACTAAATGTGCCCATCCAACTAGGTTTCATCACAAAGCATAAAACCAGCCAATAGTTATCAGGTCATATCTCCTAATATACAACTCGAAAATAGCAAGATCAGTAGCAATGGAAATATAATTCAATATGCTACAACTTCCATGAAGACCATTCTCCCTAATTCCATCTCAATAAATTCAGAAAAATCAGCAAAGTTCATAAGTTGTGGTTTCGGTTACTGTTCACAAGTAATGGAACAGTAACTTTCCATTCAAAAATTCACCCTTCTATCATTGAAATTTAACAACACCTATTTCACACTAAATTGAAGTCAACAAATCAAAGTTTCAGTGGCCACAAACCTTGCCTCATTTGCATAACTACACTATGAGTTATGGTCAAATCAGTGAAATAGGTCAAATATCAATTTTCCAGCTTTACTTCTCTATTCACTTCCTTTCATTCCAACACCTTCCTACATCCATAGGCATCTCATTTTAACACAAAATCAGTCCCTATACCATGTCTACATTCACTAGGAATGACTACCTCAATTTGGCAGCACCCTACACAATCATTTCCATGCAAGAAATAACATCAATATTCAATCCAAAACAAGCTAAAACCAATTTCAACCTTAAGCATTCATTATCCTAACACACCATACATTTATTCCCACCAATTTACAACATAATTCTCATCAAATTAATGCATCAATAAGCTTAATAATAACATAACAATTCCCATTAGATGCTCCTAACTACCATGATGTTTTTAAATTCATAAGCAAAACATAATTACAACTTAACTAAATTACTTACCAATTCAAGTTTCCACTCTTTCCCATTCTCCAATCACCTCACTTTCTTACTTCACTTCTAAAGCCTATACATGGCTATCACCTTCTTAAGTTCATATGCAAGTAAAGAGGATTCTTAAGATTGGAGGAAGGTGAAGAAAGAAGCAAAAATCAATGATAGGAGAAGGAGAAAATCGATGGAGAAGAAGACTCAAGGTAGGTTTCGGATGAGTCACCAACATAAGCCTCCAAACCCTTTCTTTTTATTCCTTCCCTTCTTATATTAAAGCATAAACGAATATGGACAATGAGCAAACCAAGAAAAGGCAATTAATGAAGGGAGAGGTGGCAATATAAGATTTGTCCAAGCTTAAAGGAGAAGTCAAAGAAACAAGTGGTCTTTTATAAAAGAACCCAAGGAAGTTTCGGTTCCAACAACATATAAAAGTTCTCTTTTGGGTCTCACCAAATATACAAGGGTTTAATTACCAATTAACAGTAGAAAATCAACCGGTTCGCCATTTGGCGATTTTATCCGATCAGAAAATTTCAAGAATTTTCCCAAATCATTTTTTCGAAATTAATGAAATTCCCTAAAATTATAAAACATGTAACGATTGCACTCCAAATAATTTTCAATCACGAAAATCACCTTTTCTAACACAAAACACGTTTAGGCGATTCGTGATTTTGCGGTGGTCCGAACTTTCTCAGGAAAATTCCGAAAAATTCCTAAAATCCTTAAAATCGAAAACGCTTAATAGCGCACTCGGAATAATTTTTTTCAAAGCCCATAACCACGTTAATCACAATAAAATACCGTTAGGCCCAATTCTGGGAATGTCATGAATGCATTTATTGTAATTCCATGTATACAATTAATAATGTATCAATCCTATTATGCATGAACAAGAATGATTATTCCTTATCAATCCCATCCTATGTCAATTTTACTATTTTACCCTTCCAGGAGGGGGTGGGATGTTACATCTAGCCTACATTTGTTCAGATTTCTCAGATACCCTCTTATGTGGCTAACAACCTTGGGACCTTGCTATATATATATATATATATATATGCTTTCATAACATTAATAGGCTATTTGGAAGTCAAAATATTATATATATATATATATATGTATATATATATATATGTATATTGTGTTTTTTTAATGTAAAACAAACATTTATAATGCGAGGCAAAATCATGTATAAGTAGTTGGAGGCAACATCATGTCATTAAACTGATAAATTTCTCAAAAATGGTATATCTATATCAATCAATACTATTTTAAAATAATATTGATTGATATAGATATGTCATTTGACCCTAGCAAAATAAGAAAAAGGAGTTGGGAGTCATTGCCTCATTTTTATAGAATTCTATACATTTAAACTAAAATTAGTCTAATTCTAAGCAAAATTGGCAATGGTTGAAGTCTTAAGCAAACCTTGGGCTCAAACTTTGGACTGATCAAGCCTTCGGTGAGGCTAAGGACCGGGTTGCCTAGGTTCGACCTTGCCTAAGGACCAACTGGGTATATCACTATATTGATAATTGATTCACGTATTTTAAAATTAGATTGAAGGTTTATATTAATAATTGATTCACGTATTTTACTTATATTAGGCTTATTTAATTTTCAGTTTTAATAAAGATCTAGAAAAAATGATTTTTTAAATTAAAAATTATTTAAAAAAAAACATCTTAAAATCCCACAGTTCCATATATTCTCTTTTCTGCCGGACAGAGAGAGGGTGGTTAATTCCGCGCTAATTTTACACGATCTCTTTAACTGTAATTTAACCATGTTTTGAGGTCCTCAAGGATTAAAGTGATAAACAGTGTACTGTCTGAAACCGCAGGACAACACCACACAAACACAGGCACTGCCCATGCCCATAGAAAAACATGAAAAAGGGATAAAAAAACACACCTAACCTTGTCAGATTGATGTTAGAGAGAGAGTGTGCTGTGAATAAGACTTGAGCGTTGGTTGGGACTCCCTCGGGTAGATGGAGAGAGGACATTGAATGCCGAAGAAACACCAAAAAAGAAAAAAAGGTTCAATCGAATGACCAAGTCTTAGCCTTTATCATTTCTTCAAAGAAAAAGAGTGAGGTGTGGGGTTGGGGGAGTTACGAACTTGAGACCCAAAGACTCTTCCTTTTCCTTCTTGGCAATCCAAAGATTCAATCTTTCGATCGAAAGACTCCCATCTTTGATTATCTTTTTAGTCATAACCTGCTCTTGAGATTCTCCGATATTGGTGATGGATAATCCCTCAACCCCAACAAGCTCATCAACTTGCTCCACACCCACAAAACTTAAATGGGTTCTTCCCTACAGAACAGAGAATCTCCGAGACCACTACATCATAGGTAGGAAGCTTGGGCAAGGCCAGTTTGGCACCACATACCTTTGTACCCACAAGTCTACCGGCCAAAACTATGCTTGCAAATCCATTCCCAAGCGCAAGCTTCTTTGTAGAGAGGACTATGAAGATGTTTGGAGAGAAATCCAGATCATGCACCATCTCTCAGAGCACCCGCATGTGGTCAGGATCAGAGGGACATATGAGGATGCCTACTGTGTGCACTTGGTTATGGAGCTTTGCGAGGGTGGCGAGCTATTTGATAGGATAGTGAAGAAAGGTCATTACAGTGAGAGAGAGGCTGCTAAGCTGATCAAGACCATTGTTGGGGTTGTGGAGGGTTGCCATTCTCTTGGTGTCATGCACAGAGATCTTAAGCCTGAGAACTTCTTGTTCCTTAGCGTTGAAGAGGATGCTGCTCTCAAAGCCACTGACTTTGGCCTCTCTGTATTCTACAAACTAGGTTCAATTCTACTAGTTCTTGGTCTGATTTTTGGTTCTGTTTTCTACCAATCAGAGTGAGATAACCTTTGAGATTGGTTTCTCCATCCCAAGTTCTATAAATAGTTGTATCTATGAAGTAACTAAACCATGTTCTAAATTCTAAAAAAACCAGTGACTGTTAGGACCCCAGAACATTCTGTCTGGTACAAAATCAAAGATTCCTAACATAAGTACTAAGATGCTGCCGCCTTTTCTTTCTGAATAATGAAGAAGCTACTAATTTAGGTGTCTTTGATTAACTAATCTGGCTTGTGCTTGGGAAGGCCCAAGTTGACCGAGAGGTGCTTGGCCTAGCAAATTCTCTTTTGTTGACCTACTAATCATTTAAGCAATAGTTTTGAGTATAAGATTACGTGCAGATTGTTTGCAATACCTAGTTAGGAGTCTTAGAATTATTGTAGTCTGAAGCTTACTATGCTGTAAGGGAAAGTGCTGTTAAGGTAATCCTAGATTTTGTATGAACTAGACTTGATTGTAGAAATTCTAACCATGCTTCTTTCTGTCTTTAGTTTTTTCTCCAATCTTCTTGTTACTCAAGGATTCATGATCCTTCATGTCAAATCTTCTGGATATACCTATAAACAATCTACTTGGACCCTTCTACATCCAATACAAGTGTTCACATTAAGTCCATAATCTCTTTTATATGCATCATGACATATTTACACAAGCTATTTATACTCTGGTTAGAACTTATTGATTTATGAGAAAAATATTTTTTTTCTTCAATAAACATCTTAATTTGTTTCCCTTCATCAAATGTCATTATCATTCTTGTAACTCTCAATCTGATACTATCTCCTCGCATGTTTTTTTTTTCCCAATGCTGTAAAGGTGAATACTTTTCTGACGTTGTTGGAAGTCCGTACTATGTGGCACCAGAGGTGTTACGCAAATATTATGGACCTGAAGCAGATGTTTGGAGTGCAGGGATCATTCTATACATCTTATTAAGTGGGGTGCCACCCTTTTGGGCAGGTAAACATCCTCAAATATATAAATTGATAAGGGAGTCTGGGTCAACTAGAATGAGGAAAAGAATTTTCTTATCATTTTACTTCTAATTCACAGTAAGGACTTTACTTCTTCATCCTTTTTCCTTCCAGAAACTGAAACAGGGATATTTCGGCAGATATTGCAAGGAAAACTGGATTTTGAGTCTGAACCATGGCCTAGCATTTCTGACAGCGCCAAGGATCTTATAAGAAAAATGCTTGAACGGAATCCAAAGAGCAGGTTGACTGCCCATGAAGTTTTATGTAAGACGCACTAGAAGTGTAACTTTTAAAAAGTTCTAGAAAACAGTGTTGGATTTATGTCATATTTATGATGTTCACACAATCTTTTACTTCAGGCCACCCTTGGATTGTGGATGACAAAATTGCCCCAGATAAACCTCTTGATTCTGCTGTTTTTTCACGGTTGAAGCACTTCTCTGCAATGAACAAGCTTAAAAAGATGGCTTTGCGAGTAAGGATCTTGTAGAAAGCATAATTATGAAATTCAATTAGGTTATGAGCAGATAAACTCAGATGAAGAGATTTTATTCTGCTATTCATATTTTGCAGCCTGATATTGTTTTCTTTAGAGGTGCTCCACAGCTTAAAATGTGATGATTATGAACAGATTAGCTAATCCTTCTGGATGAATATTCCTTCTGTCGCTCATCTTGGTGCAAAACCTTGAGGCCTTTCTACCTTTACCACCATTTTTGAATTCTTTCTTCTCTAGATTGTTTTCCACTCTCTTCTCTCATTGTATTATATTTTAATTTTCTATAGAATAGTGATAATTAGGTGTAGCTGACTAGGTGGTTCATGCAAGGAAGAATAATTGTTTAGTTTCTGATATATTAATAGAGATGAGAATCCATGTAATGTAGATATAGTTTCTGATATATTAATAGAGATGAGAATCCATGTAATGTAGATATTCTTTCTCCTTCTGATTTAAGCTCTAGTGATGTATTTGTTGCCATATTCAGATGTATACGTTATGGTGGTGGTATCATGTGATTGTTCATTCTGTTTTTGTACTAAATTAGGTCATAGCTGAGAGGCTTTCAGAAGAAGAGATCGGCGGTTTGAAAGAATTGTTCAGGATGATAGACACTGACAATAGCGGAACAATAACCCTTGATGAATTGAAAGAAGGCCTAAAGAGAGTAGGCTCTGAACTAATGGAGTCTGAAATACAAGATTTGATGGAAGCAGTAAGATAACAGATTTCCAACCTTACAATGATTAACTTTGATATCAACTTGTGATATCTTCTTGATCGGGAATATGTTCTTGTTAATGCTTTGCAGGCTGATATTGACAATAGCGGAACAATAGACTATGGAGAATTTCTTGCTGCCACCTTGCACCTGAATAAGTTGGAGAGAGAGGAAAACTTAGTATCTGCTTTCTCTTTCTTTGACAAAGATGGTAGTGGTTACATAACTATTGATGAGCTACAACAAGCCTGCAAAGAGTTTGGCCTGAGTGACCTCCACCTTGATGAAATGATTAAAGAAATTGATCAAGATAATGTAAGCTTATTCTTTTGTTATTAACTTGCTATAAGCTTTTACTCTCATAAGGAAGTTCCTGATATATAATCAACCACATTTTCAGTTTTGTGTTGTGCATAAGATTCATTCATTTCATGAACACATACTGTTATGACCATTGGTTGTAAATTGTTCTGCAGGATGGACAAATAGATTATGGAGAATTTGCTGCGATGATGAGGAAGGGCAATGGAGGAATAGGGAGGAGAACCATGAGACGAACTATTAACTTAGGGATGCATTTGGACTTACAAGCAATGGAGCTCGGAGTTTAGTGTGATTTATGTTGTAAATTATCTTGATCCTTAGGTGGGTCAATTGTTTATGTTGCTTCTGCGCATATGAGTACTGAGGAACTCTTTTGAGTACTGATGCATTGTTCTTATTACTGATATTAGCAGAATGCAGATCGAGGGCTAGTTAAAAGCTTTGGAATCTTGTAGGAAACTGAAGTTAGAAGTAAACAAACAAAAGAAATTGATAAATGATTAAGGACAAAAACAAAGATGCTGCCTTTCTGTGTACCTATAAACACTTCCCATCAAATTTGTACTTAAAATCAGTAAAAAGAGTTGGCAGGCAAGTTGCATATAGAGATTTCTCCAGTAATTGCTTCTTTTTGCATGCCAAGTTACTTAGAGGATTAAAAGCATTTGAAGACGGAAAATAAAGAGCTTCAAGACACAAAATAAATTCTCTGCTGATTCCCACCGGAAGAAAATCATTCCAAGTTATTAGCAGACATCAGTAAATTTATGGTGGAGTAACCAAAAAACAGATGATTCATTTGTTTATTACCAGGACATTTCTGAGTTATTTTAAGTTTATGGCGGAGTAACCGAAAAATAAATGATTCATTTGTTTATTACCAGGACGTTGACACTCACAATACTTAGTAAACTAAGATCCTTTCTTAACACACTAATGGGTGAGACATTGAATGAACCATGTAAGCTCTACTCAAACTTAACCTGAACAAGACAGCTCTTACGTACGCCATTGCAGAAAACTAAGCTTCTAGAAAATGCAAGCTTAAGAATTCACATTCCCCTGGTGCTATAAATACACGCTCATCAACCCCCATACCTTCACAAGAAAGAAACTAATAATCATATATACTATACAGATGGCAAATCTATCCCTTCAATTCTCCTTCTCAGTTCTTGCAGTACTGATACTGCTTGAGCTGAGCTTCTGTCATTTGGCTATGGCAACCTATAACTCAGGAGTAGCAACTTATCAAAATGGTGACATTGTTCGTAAGTAGTAATTGGTTCTTTAATATGTTATGTTTCATGTTATGTTGGCAGATGATGTGATAACTATCTCGTACTGTTGTTTCTTGTGTAGCTAACAGCTGCTTCGGGAATGACGATCAAGGCACATTTGCTGCTAGACTGAGAGCTGGAATATATGATAATGCGTGTAACCATTACTACAAAGTGAAATGTGAGGTGATTCCTCGTGTAATGGGGTTCAACCACATTCGTATTACCATACGAAGCTTTTGCCAAGATTGCGAATCCTAGCTCATCTCAGATAGACATCGAATATGAATACGTAAGTTGTCATCAAATTCTTCAACTTCTGCTACTGTCTTTTCATTAGAAGTAGCAAACTGCATAATCTACAATATTAACTCAATTTGTTGGTTAATGTTGAATCTGCAGCAATTTTAGATTGTGATGATCGTCTGCAGAAATTGATGGAATGCTTCTTTTCTCTACAAATAAAACTCAGAAGGAGCCTGGAGGGACTTTAACTGGTGCAGCTGATCACGTCATGCGTACCTTTCCATTGTAATAGCTATAGTTGCATAAACATATATTATATGATACTTTTCAGTACTTCCGTCATGGATATGCTTGCATTTTCTTGTATAAACATCAAATCCTGGAGTTTGTGAGAAGGGTTTTAGAGGGTAAATATTATTTGGATTTTGCATGGGAATTTGGTGGGTGAGAACCCAACCAAGAAAGAAGAATAATAAGACAAAAAAAAAGAAAGCATATGATAACTTTATTACAACGTTAAGAAACCCTTTTTTGTCTGGAATAGGAATAGGAATCAGAATCAGAACTAGTTCCTGTCTCTCTTTAGACAAACCAAACTAGCTCTTCTGTGTCCTTGACATGAATTTCTAAGAAAAGCTGCAAAAACGAATGTATAACAGAAGAATGATATATCGCAGAAACTCTGTAAATTTTGTTACCACTTCCTGATCTGACCAGGATCACTAAGAGGGAAGATGTTCTTCAAAACGTTGACAACCTTGGTCATGCTTTGTGATGATGATGGTCTACTAGGTTGTCGTCGACGTTGCTGATGATGATGCTTCAATCTATACCCTCTTTTGCTCTTCCAACAACATTTCTTTTGCTTGCCTGACTCATCACAATTCGACCCAGTTTTAGTTTCAATCTTATCATTCTTACCTGATCTCTCTGACACTGATAATCGACTCTCATGATCTTTCTCCAAAGAAGAAATCCTCCGACGAACTGACTCCTCGTTGAAGTGTTCCCATAACATGTCCATCTTCTCATCATAGCAGTACGAAAAGCTTTTCCTTTCAAGATCTAAAGCTTCTTTCTTATTGCTGCTTTGTCCACCTTCATCAGGATAAACTACAGAAGATATCCGCCATAAAGAAGGTGATATCAGAAAGCTTGGAGTAGGTAGGCTGTTGATCTTGGGAAAGCTGAAATCTTCAGACACCATGACTTTACTTTCTCAGCTCAAAGACACAAAAAAGACATGAAATCCTTTAGCTGTAACAAAAGATGGGTTCTTGAAATATGAACAAGTGAAGCAACTTAATGACAGAAGCGGCGGAGACTGTTAAAAAACCGGAAGAAAAGAAAAACAAACGAGACAGAAACCAGAGACCAGAAGCATAAGAAAGATTTGAGTGAAAAAATCATCTAAAAACCAAAAACACTGGCTTTTTGATCCACACACTCAGAAGAAGAACATGAAGTGATAAGAAATGTTTCTTATATTATGTAGGAATTATTTTCGAATCTAACAGCATTTATTGCATGGATTCTGATCTTACCTGTTAACTACCTCATTTCCTTACATTAACACTCCTCAACACTTGTACATAAAGTTGGCATTTTGGTTACGAGAACAAAATTCAAACTTTGGGTAGTCTAGCTAAAAAAGTTTTGAAATTTTCAACTTCATTTAATCTAAATTTAACCTAAATTTTTAAAATATCTATAAATTTAGAAAAGTTTGAGATCTTATCAGGCCGAATCCGGGCCCAAATGCTACTTAGACACTGCATTACTATTTCTTGTTCTTTGTGGATAAACTTATCCCAGGCCTTATTCAATGTATAGAATGTCAAGGGGAATAAAATAATTTTCAACATATTTATTTTCAAGTTTATGTGCAAATAGTAACAACTGAATATAAGTCTTAAACAAAGAGGCTCCATTTACCCTCAAAGCTCTCTCTCTCTCTCTCTCTCTCTATATATATATATATATATACATATATTGGAATAATGGTAAAAAATAACATTTTACATACAAGTTTTTTACTTATCTCAACACAGGAAAGAAGGAAAAAAAAATAAAAAGGGAAGAAGACCCTATTGTCAGTCAAAAGAACACTCCAAAAAATAAAATAAAAAAACAAATCACAAAAAAATGTTATTTAGAGTATAAATGTAAGTTTAGAAAACATTTCTGATACATATTTGTAGGACAAAAAAAAAATGATAAAAGTGGCCTTTCTTAGTTTTCCCCACCACACACACACACACACACACACAGATGTTTTCCATTGTTCTTTGTCAGCTGCTCCTAGAGTTTCTTGGTATTCTATTTTCTAGTTTTCTCAACACAATATAAAAGAGCAATCTTTCTGGCAATCCATTTACAGTAGATATCCTCTGTTCGGTTCTACTAAATCTATATGCAATGCCTTAAATATGTATGGAAATGCACATTCTAACAAACCATGGGAGTCAGACACTTATATCCAGATAGTACCTGACATTGAAGAAAGCTACAGTTTATTAGAAACATGAAGACCAAAAGAATTTTGACAGAGGGACACAGCAGTCTGAAGCATATATAGATTGAGTTATGAGTTGTGATAAGCATATAGAGAATAGTTCATAAGCATTTTACCAATTCACATTGGTGGCCAAATTCTGGCAATCTTTTAGGAGAAGATAGTAGCCCCTTGGATCTACCATATTAGCCTGACAATGAATATTAGGCTGATTTTAGGAATTGACATCAAGATAGCAACTGAATGTTCAGAAGTTGATTCTGTTAATAGCATGCGCTTTCCTTCAAGTGCTTAAGTTCTAGCTAATCATATATTGCTGTAATGGATCACAGGTTAGACGCGAAATCATTAGCAAACAGTTCATTCTAAATGAAAAGCATCCATGAAGAAACCAGCAAGGCAATGTGCAGCGGATTGTAAACTTTTAACTACTTTGTTCAAACAGTTAGTGTGCTTTTCGAGAGTTTGTGCAGTGTTTGGGGGCCCCTCAGAGAGTGATGCAGTTCAAGGACAGTAGTTACAAAGTTTTCAGGCATGAGGTGGTCAGCATCTAGACTACATGGAAGAAGGCAATACCTGAGGCCCAAGCTTGAGTAATCAAAACCTCCAGTCAACTTCAGACCTTGTACATCACCCACCGTATCTTCCAAGTCCCGTGGGAACCCCTTCTACAGTTTTCTCTAAACTATTAAAGCAGGAAAGCAAAAATGAAGAAGAATCAACGGCTTTTGCACTAAACAGTGAGGAAGAAGAAAAGGCACTTAAAGAGAAGTGATTTTACTTACGTCCATCACCCAGACATAAACCAAGACCATCTGAACCAGAGTTACTGACCTCGATCCCATTGACATCCCCCATAACTAATGACAAAAATGTGACTTCAAAAATGAATTTTAGATCTAATTGTCCACCATTACATAGTACAACATCTAATGCCAACATAAATAAAGCATTTGAAATAGCAGCAGATACAATAGCATAACTCTTTTATGTTTGAATACTAATGTTTATGTTCCATTTTGCACTTTGCTTGGCATTCACAAGATATTCTATTACAATAATTATGCCACATGAAAGTAATAAATGAGGATAAGACAGTTTATGCATTGAAAATAGGATTGGAGGTCAACATTCAGAAAATGTGATCAGATGCAGGAAGCTGAACTCTTTAGTATATCACTGACTAGCATCATCATATAGAAGATCAATATTTTCAAAGGGATTGCATTGAAGTGGCAAAAGAGTAGCCCTAACGAAAACACTGCACAGGACTAGTTGGAGAGACCAAAAATGTATCAATGATCAAGCTGGGAGACAACAATGCTATTGGTCCCTTTTACTACTCAAGTGACCGTACTCATATTTTTTATTTACATTTTAATCCCCTAAAATATAACAATCAAGCGTCAACATCAAATGTCATCAATTACCTCATTTGTTATAGACATACGAGCCAATATGCTATCTGCATGTCTATATAAATATGATCTCAAACCATTTGTCTCATGGTTATTTTGTTTTTTTAAGCTTCGCAATAGCCATATGTAAATGGTAACAACACTGATTTTTAGTCCCAAATTAACATTATGTTGGACAGAGATTCTTCCTAATAAATTCAATCAAATATGAAGGCGAATATTATAGCTAATCCACTAACTGTATAATTATGTTGGATGAGAATAAAAAACAACAACAGGTTTCAGAATCCTTACAACTCCCAGGCCTTTGGGTTGAAGCATGTGCCTGACATCTTGAAATATTGGCGTGCTACAGAAACCATACCAAATTGAAACTGCAAAGAGCAAGCAGAACCAATCATTACTTCAGTCATACACTACCCTATTTTAGGTCTTTCTCAGTAAATTACATAAGAAGTACCCTATAATCTAACTGGTCTGTCAGGATTACAGCCCATAATGAGGACATGTACAATTTCTTGCAACTAGTCCATCTGCTGAGCGAACAAGATTTTGTATCTGGCCTATCTGTGTTAGATGTATACATAATAGAATTCATCATTTACTGAAATTGATAGAGCAAAACTAACAGTAGCTTATGACCCCACGTGCTCAGCTCACCAAGAAGCAGGTAGAAAGCGCTAAATTCATACTTGATATTGTAGATAATTGGTGGAGCAATTCTGAGAAAAATAATAGTGTATCTGACAGCTGAAAGCAATTCAGTTCTTCGTACGGAAACCAATAAGTTGGTGTTTTCTAAAGCAACTCATCTTTAATTCACTTGATACTCTAGAGGCTGAAGCCTAGCTGTTCACTTAACTTAAATGGATTTTTTATATGTTGATCCAGGACACCTAGCACAGTGAAAATAATGCTTCTCTCAGGGTGACAAGAATCGCTAGCAACAAATAAATTATTTATCCTCTCAACTTCAATCCAACTACACCCAGCAGGTTTTTTTAGGTCTCTTATCTTCATCAGTTTTCTTACTTTCATGACCTCATCCCATTTAGCATCAGCTGCGTATAGGTTTGAAAGGACAACATAGTTCCCAATGTTGCTTGCTTCAATTTGAAACAAATGATCTGCCACAAATTTTCCCAATTCAACCTCATGGTGCATCCTGCAGGCACCCAACAATGTCCCCCATACATTTGCATTAGCTTCAATGGGCATTCCCGTCACAACTGAAAATGCATCATTAATTCGACCTCCTCGAGCAAGGAGATCCACCACACAAGAGTATTGCTCCACGGTTGGTTTCATTCCATAGAGCTTCTCCATGGAGTAAAATATCTTCAACCCTTCATCAATTAGACCAGAATGACTACAAGCAGACAAGACGGCAGTGATGATAACATGATCTGGTTTCACATTTGACTCGTGCATACAAGAGAAAACTTTAAGTGCATCTTCCCCCATGCCATGCATTGCATACCCACTAACCATTGCAGTGAACATGACAAGATCCTTATTCGGGTTCGATTTGAAAAGCTTGAAAGCACAACCAATGCCACCACATTTTGCATATACATCTAGCAAAGCTGCCTCCATGTGCATATCCTCAAAACAAGATCTAATAACATATCCATGACACTGCCTCACCAAGTGTAATGAAGCAATTTGAGTACATACTGGAAGGAGACCCATTATAGTAACTGTATCAGGTTTCATTCTTCGAGCTTGTAATTGATGAAAAAGATCAAGAGCTTGCTCATTGCAATCATTTTCAGCATAAGCTCGGATCATTAAGTTCCAAGTAGTCAGGTCTGTAGCGTGCATCCTGTTAAAAATCATGCATGCATCATCAACCATTCCACTACTTACATAGCCTGAGATCAATGAATTAAAAGAGATCAAGTTCCTGTTTTCTGATAAAGTCTGGAAAACCTTAAATGCATACTCAATCTCACCGCATTTGGCATACGCATCAAGTAATGCATTTTCAAAAGTAGGTTCTACATCACATGAAGAAAGACCACACCGAATTGAATAACCATGAGTCTCTTTCACTTTATCTAGCTCTGAAACATTAGAGCAAAATTGCAATATGGCTAAAATTGTAATGTAGTCAGGTCTGATTCCTTCTTTGAACATCCACTGTAACAGTGCTATAAATTGAGTGTCACGTCTACCTTCTACAAAGGCATCAAGCATAGAGTTCCATGATATAATGTCTCTCCTACAGATCATCAAGAATGTGTAATATGCAGCTTCTGTCTTACCACATTTAGCATAAAATTTGACAAGGGCATTGCCAACAGATATATCCTGATATAAGCAAAAATGTCGGAGAACATAGCCATGGATCTCTCTGCCCAACTGCAAATGTTTGAGTTGTGCGCAAACAGGAAGAATAGTAACCAGGGTGACAGAATCAGGCCAAATAATCTCAGCCACTAGTTCATGAAATAACTTCAGAGATGTTGACCAATCATCATTTGTTGCATATCCTGCTATAAGAGAGTTCCACGAAACCAAATCTTTTGACTCCATCCTCCTAAACAACAATTCTGCTTCTTCTGCATACCCAACTTTTGAATAAAAACTGATTAAAGCATTACAGACAGATGCATCAGCAAAGAACTCATTGTGACGAAGTGCATAGCAGTGGATTTCTTTTCCAAGACAATAGGCAGCATTCTTATCCATAGAAGCACAAACAGGCAGAATACTGGCGATGGTTGCATGGTTCGGTTTTATTTGGTCTCTCAGCATCAAATTGAACAACGAAAATGCACCTTCTTTCAATTTGTTTTCAGAAAAGCCAGCAATAATTGCATTCCACGAAACGACATCTTTCTCTTTAATACCAGAAAAAGCAACATAAGCATCTTTGTCTACTAACCTGCATTTTGCGTACATTGAAACCAGGGCATTTCCAACAACAGTATGTGTTGCCAGTCCAGATTTAGTAGCATAACAATGAATGCCTTTACCGGTATTCACATCTCCAATTCGAGCACAAACAGGAAGAATTATAGCAGCAGTAACAGAACTAGGCTTAGCTTGATGAGAAGCACGCATTGCATTAAACAACCTGAGCGTTTCAGCATGATGCACTGGGGACTGAGACCCAGCAAACCCAGATAAGAGAATATTCCAAAAGACAGTGTCAGGACCATAGTTGCCAATCTCCCCAAACAACTTCGTGCAATCATTCAGAGCTCCACATTTGGCATACATGTTAAGCAGTGCTTTGGAGACATAGTTGCAAGCTAAAAAGCCTTTCCTCAAAATCCCTGCATGGAGAGTCTTACCCCAGCTGATAGCCGAGAGAGCAGCACAAGATTTGAGAACAGATGAGATAAGTTGGTAATCACGTAGGTGTCCATTCCAGACAGAATCTATCTCAAGCATGTTGTTGTTGTGCCAAATTACAGATGGAAAGACTGCATCTTTGAGCGTTGTTCAAGTGAAACCAAAGTGTTTTTGCATTCCCATTTAGGAATTTCAACGAACACGTAGAACGCAATGCAAGGGCCCATCTCTCAAACTGTGGTGCGTCAGTGAGTAAGGTCTTTCAAGTTTCGAAGTCTCAAATAAATATCATTCCTTTTTCTTATCTTTCTTTGGGTCTCAAGTCTCAACGTTATATATACATACACATATATATGTGTATATATATATATATATATATTTTATTTATTTATTTATTTAATCTGATTTTAGATAAATATTTAAGAGAAACACGTCGATCCCATAACATAACATAGAGCGTGTGTGTTGTGTCACAAAAAGCTCGAGCTTTCACTTCCGACTTGAGATTCTCTTTCGCTCACCCCAAGTTCGAGAGAGAAAGAGAGAAGATGACGCCGCCAGCATCCGGTGGAGGAGGAACAGGTGGCGACGGAGGCGGAAGGACACAGAGACAACAACAGGAGCAAGGTGGAATTGGACAGACGATTGTGGGATTCATAAGAATAGCGGTTTTCTGGTACTTTGCATCCAAGTTCTTTACTTCCAAGAAACCCTCTGATCCCTCTCTCCTTATGTCCAACATCTTCCAAAAGGGCGAATCTTTGGTACTCTACGCTATTTTCTCATCGTTTATTTGCATCTACCACCTTTGGTTTGTGTTTAATTTATTGTTTTGTTGGGAAAGTAATTGGTTTTCAAGTTGACTTTGATTTGATTTTATGTTTGTTCTTTGTTTCCATTGCAAAATCGTTCCTTTTGGTTTGTTTCAGCATCTTTTGATCTTCAAGTGCTGTGAATGACTGAATACAAGAGTTTACTTGTTTTGGTTAGCTTGGTTATTTTGTAACCCTTTATGCTACCATTAACACTGGGTTTGGCTGGGTGGAACATCTAATGGATTCTTTTATCTTATTTTCTCATAATTCGTTCAAATTATTCGGTATAATGTTCTTCAAAGGTTACCTGATAATAACCATATGCACGTTGTGATTGGGTATTTAATGGTGATTAACACGTTTGTTTTCTGTGTTACTAAGATTTGCAGTTCTCTGCAGCATTTGCTTTCAAATTTGTCATTGGCTTGTATATATTCCTCTTTTAGTCCAATAATCTGCCCTTCAATATCTTGGTCTTTAAAGGTGCCACTTTTAATCTTTGGATGATGGCTTGGCCTTGACTTTCAGTGACCTGTGGCATTTTTGATCTAATGGTCGGTTCTCTTCTTTCAGGATATGTGGTTATACCTCTCAGAGCACGACAAGTTCAATGACTTCAGTAATGAAAGTGCTCTTTTTTGGCATGAAACTAATATTCCTTATGCTGTTTGGGTCCCTGAGAGTACCAGGTCACTTTCTTTGAAGTATTATCCCGCTGAGGTACTATCTGTTTTAAGCGTCTAGTTGAACTTTATATATATTGTTTTGTCACGTAGTTTTTGAGGATTTTTGGGTTTTATGTTTTGGAAACTCATCCATAATGACAGATTATAAAGACTTCTGTTATTTCTTGGTTTTTCTGTGTTTCAGTTTTCCCTCTGAAATATCTTTTCCACTACTGACATCATTGGGGCACTATGTTTCATCTTTTAGGCCTTAAAGCATAATGGCAGTTTCTACGCTCATGTTTTCTTTGCACGTTCTGGGTTTCCTGTGGACCCAAATGATCCAGAATACCATCCTGTTAATGCCTATGGAAAGACACACCGTATGATCCATTCTTTTTATTCTCATTGCTTCTTCTTATCAAATAAAGAATTTCTGGACGTCTACATGGAATTGCATCATGTTCTTCCTTTTAAAATAATTTCAGCTATTGTTACATACTTGCCCAAGTCAAAAGCAGATAAAAGAAGGAGTCTCCTGGGAAATTCTGAGGGCTCTGAACAAGATATTGTCTCTCAGGTATCTCCTTGGCTGTCAACAAGATGGTCAAATACTTAAGATTACTTGTTTCTATTTTGAATGGATGCTTATATTAACTGCTTTATGACCTTGGTCATGCCTACCGACCAAAAGTACTTACCTACCATTTTTGTGGTAGTTGTTATTCTTGTGCTTTGATCATATGGTAGGGTTTAGGCTTTTAAGACTGTGTGCAAAGCATATCTAAACTGAAATTTGGTTCTTATGTAATTCCTCTTTTAGGAAACTCTGCATGATGAAGCCTTGCATTTCGACATTCTTACCTCAATATTAAGTGCAAGCTTACAAATTTAAATATTAAAAGGTAGTAATTATAGCTGTTGTTTGATATAAGATCTCCTATGTTGCACCTTTTCCTTTCTCTTAGACAATACTTACACATTTCAATACTTGTCAACTGGGATTTGATGTCTTACCATGCCTCTTATTGGCTAGAGTGCAGAGTGTAGTTTTGGTTTGTATTGTGTATCAATCGATATCATCTGAAATACTTCTCTAGACTCCAGTAACTGTAGGAGTATTATGCCCTTGTCTGTTGACATGTACGTCTTTTTATCAAGTTTGATCTTGAGGTTTTAAAATTTTCTCGCACAGCATGTTTTGGGGCTTAACCTAATTTAGATGTTACAGAAAAAAGGTCTGATCATGCTCATGGTTTCTATTTCAATCCAATTTATACGAAATTTCCTGAACAGTTTAGGATTATCATGAAAAACTCTCAGTTTTTCTTATAAAGATGAACCATACATGTGTGTTTCTTCTCTTGATTCCTCAACTATGGTATCTTCCATGGTATATGCTTAATGTATATTTTGTTTTTTTAGATGATTGATGATGGTCAGATTGATTCTAAAGATGACCCTGTAGAATGGGTATCATATTGGAAGCCAAATGTTACAATTAACTTGGTTGATGATTTCACAAGGTATTTTCAGTTAGTCTCAGTCTTGTAACATTTCCTTTGCATCATTGAGAAGCTTAGTTGCGAACAGGATTTACTTATTATTTATCTATTTGCTTCTCTGCAGATATCCACTTAATGGCGTACCGCCAAATATTGCTCCTTGTATCCTTTGATCATTGCATTTACCCTGCACTATAGTTTGGCAATTTGCTGGACTTCTTGCCCTTGCTGATCTTTTTGGACGGACTTGCTACTTAGTCATTTTGAAATGACTTAATGTTTCTAATTCTTGCTGGAAGTTGAGTTCTTGTGGATAAATTTTTTCTAATAAATACATATAACACATGTAAATAAAAACAACTCTTCTGATAAACTGAAAATTGTAGAGCTAATCTGGCCACCACCAATTTTAGAATCTGATGCTAGAGGGGACAATTTAAGTATTTAGACAACCAATAATAAGATAATTCAAAAGTTCAACATACAGCCATCTCTGCCTTGAAATTCGAAAGAAAGTTTCAGGTGACTTTTTATTTGAACTTGACTTAAGTTTGCAGACTTGAATGTTGAGCCTACTACAGGGAATTACTTCCCCTCCATATTCTTCAATGAGTTTTGGTTGCTGAGAGATAAATTGATCCCTATTAATGAGACAGTGACAGAATTACCACTTAATCTGGAAGTAGGTCCTATAAGCATGACAAAGTGGCAACTATTTCAACAAATTGATCAGTCATTCCAGATTCACCGAACTTATGGAAGCATGCTTGAAGGAGAGGGTGATGAACTAAAGGTAAGACTTATATATCATTTGGCACAGGGCGATCATAAATGAAATATTGGTTCAGTTTAATCTGAATAGTTTATGATCGAGTTAGCGTGATGATTAATAATTTTAGAGGTGCCTCAATATCTTTTCTTAGGAGCCAGTAAAGTGTATTGACCTTAGGCCATTTATCTACAGTCAATAGAATAGAACTTTTGACTCAATAAATGCAGTAGGAGTTGCTGAATACATATCTGCTATTGAAGTGTTACTTATCTGACTCAGCCACATTTAAGTGATTCCCTGATATTGACTCATTTTATGAAAGTTCTCTATCTCAAACTTTTTCATTGTTGATACTTGTGGGTTCATGTGGTAATTCATTTTCATCCAAAAAACCACTGTTCTTCAAGTTTCCCACTCCAAGGGTACCAGTTACAGAATGCATGACGATTCAAGTTACATTAAAAAATATGGACATACAAGTAAAAATAATGCTTGAGCAAATGGTTGTTTGATTCCCTGAAGATATGACTGAATTCATTTACTTGTGATTTGCTAGACTTGTTGCCACGTTTTGGAGATCTTTCTGGAAACTAATAATTACTAGATTTTTTATCTTTAGCCTGTTTTTTCATTTTATTGTCTTTTCAGAGAGTTTTTCTGGAAGGAAATCCTTACTTGTTGGGCATCACAATGATCGTTTCCTTGCTGCATTCAGTGTTTGACTTCTTGGCATTCAAGAATGGTAAATTTGGTTTGTTTGTTTTTTGCCTTTTGTTTCCTAACTCCTTGATTCCTTTAAGATATATTGTAGGTTAAATATGTTTGCTCTCTTTGCAGACATCCAATTTTGGAACAAAAATAAGTCAATGGAAGGGCTGTCTGCTAAGTCTGTCGTTGTGAACTTTATATGTCAGCTTATTGTATTTCTCTATTTGCTTGACAATGATACTTCATGGATGATCCTTGCAAGTTCTGGAATAGGAGTCTGCATTGAGTTTTGGAAGATAGGGAAGGCCATGCATATAGAGGTATCCATCTCGGTTAGAAGATTTTATATTGTTTGCATTTCTGATTTCAGTTTGAGTGCAAAGGGTTTGAAGCTTTAATATTGTTAAGTTGGAGAGCCTATGAAAGTCGGGTTTGGTAGATTGTGAAACTTTTTTACTTGAATAACACTTAGAATTTTGCAGAGAAATGCATATGCATCTCTATAGCCAATCAAAGAACGTATTCTGCCATCAGTTCATGGTTTTGATTTCATGAAATCAGTTACGAAGTGGATATATGGGGTATTGAGTGCATGCAATCTACTCATGTTTTAGATGACATGCGTGACATTTTTTGTTCATAGACCAACACTGAAACCGCATTTTGCTTAGCTTTTAGGCTTACGGATATCTTGGATTTCATTTTTGTTATCTTTTTGGTTCACTGTGGCAGAGATGTTGATATTGCACCGATGTTACTATTTACTTCTTGTGAAAAGGATATAAGGTGATATTTCCTTCATATGCCAGATTGATAGAAGTGGGAGAATACCTATGCTTAGATTCCGAGATCGTGAGTCGTATGCTGGGAACAAGACAAAGGAGTATGATGACCTGGCAATGAAGTATTTGTCCTATGTGCTCTTCTTCCTTGTTGCATGCTTTTCTGTATACTCACTCATGTATGAGCGTCATAAAAGCTGGTATTCCTGGATTCTATCCTCACTCACAAGCTGCGTGTACATGTTTGGTGAGCCATCGAATCCTTATGTTAATCGTATTGTGCTGACGTTCTGTATCTAATATATGATCGTTTTTTATTGTACATTATACTGCTCTGCCTTCTCTTGCTTCAAGGGATGGATATCAGATTTCTTTCACTAGTCATGTATCACATAAACAACAAACACTGATGTTTTTATCCGAGACAACATGGTTTAATCACTTGCAAGCATATTCATCTTAGACCCGTGTCTCATCCAACTCACTTTGTGCTTCAGGTTTTATCATGATGTTGCCTCAATTATTCATAAACTATAAGCTCAAGTCTGTGGCTCATTTACCCTGGAGGCAGATGACTTACAAGTTTCTCAACACCATCATTGATGATCTTTTTGCATTCGTCATAAAAATGCCAACACTGCATCGACTTTCAGTCTTTCGTGACGGTAAGAATAGAATGTCTGCTTTGCTTATTTTCTCCCTTCGACTTTCCGAAATCAGAGTACATGATTCCAGTGATATTTTCAGTTGTTTCGCAATTGGCATTGATCCTCTCAATGATAGCACCTAATCTGTTGTCTGCAACTTCGATATAAGTTACCCTTCCCAAAAAAAAAAAAACTGCTTATTTGTTTGGGACTTGGCTTTACCTTAAAGCATGTTTTGCTTATTTGAGTTACGGTAGGAACCATCAGCACCGGCTCGTTACTGTGAGAAAAAGGTTATCTTTGCAGATGTTAGGATTCACTTACTGTTGTGAGCGTATGATTTTGTTCTTTACCTTTTCACTTATCTTTTGTGCGTGTTAAGCTGACTGAGATCGATTATAGCTTCTGCCAGTCTGTACTGTATCGATCGTGTAGAGGTTTCTTGGACTCTTAACCTTATATTTTCTGCTGTGCAGATCTCATATTCCTGATATACCTATACCAGAGATGGATTTATCCAGTTGACAAGACAAGGGTAAATGAATTTGGATTTGGTGGTGAGGATGATAAGGTCACTGGTGCAGAAGTGAGTGCTGAAAAGGAGGAAGAGAAGAAGACCAAATAAGTTGGTTTTTGGTCAAATTGGTTTGTTGCTGTAGTACAATTCATCACTGTAACATCCAGCCAGGATATCAAATTTAATCGGTTCTGCTTCCGTTATCTAAATCACAGTTTTATGTTGCCTTTGTTAGAATTTGTATCAATTGCAAATAGGCCTTCATTCAAAATCTCTTCTCTGCCCTAGTTAACAAAGTACACAGCATAATTTCCTACCGAGCTACATATTTTGTTTTTGGAATCTCTTATTAGAAGCAAGTTCTGACATTACAGACACATCTGAACTTCAAATTAGACCGTTTCAGATTTTCCAATCATGCAATGCCTGGGAGTCCCAGACACTATAAAGCAAGTATCAACTTTTAAAGCTATTACCACAAATGGGGAAATTTCAATAAGCATCCATACAAAGCATAACCATATGAGCTCTCAAAACCAAGTTCTGGCGAACTAATATTAACTACCTAGCTCCTATTTGTCAGCTCCTATTATTCTTCCGAATCTTTCTATATTTGAAACAACAGGAAGATCCCCAGGGAAAAGTTTGTTCCAGAAATCATTACTCAGGTATTGATACATCAGCCATATTCAAAAACTGAAGGTCAATGGCTTGATGTACCTTCTGCATCGTGCGGAGAATACTTTTTCATGAGGGAAGTCAGATTTTCATCAAACTGCTTCTCCAGCTGTATCTTTTCCTCCCAGTGTCTCCTCGTCATTGCAGCCATTTCATCCTCGTGTTCTTTCATCAGTTTGTCCCTCTCAACAGCAAAGTCTTCCATCTCTTTGTTTTGAATTTTGATGAACTTATCAACTTTTTCCACCCTATAGCCAACACCAAAAGAGAGAGAACAAGACCAACAAGAAAAATTATTTCAAGGCCAGACTAGGTTAGCATTAAGACTCATCTAATGAAATACAAAGATCATTCGCAACTTCAGCACTGTTCCAAAAGGTTTATGGAATCAAATACCTGTGTCTGTAATCCTCGGTATTAGCAGGATCTGCATTTAATTGCTTAACTTTCTCACGCTCATCCTGCTGTACTTTCTCAAATTCCTCTTCCTTTGCTTCCATTTCAACACGGATGATTCTGATTTGCTCCTTAAAAAATTGCTCTTGAAAATCCAGCTTAAGAAAAATAGTTGATGTTAGTGGATGTTACCCAGCCCCCAAATATCGTTTTATAATTAGGCTCAAAATGCACTCAATCCGCCACATCTCTAAACAACACTAATGTATTATCATCTTCAAGGATTCATATGGCTTCAACAAGTTATGCTAAGTCCTAATATCAAAAACAAAATAAGTAAGAATTAAATGCACCTTAAACGACACAGGTACACATTTATGTTAGGTAAAGCAGGACAATATCAAACAGTATACAAAATGTTCAGTGGTAAAACCGTCGCTGAGAGTTCACTTCAGCTATCCAGGAAAAGGAGGTAAGGACATTCAAATTTTAGAAATTTCGGAGTAGCTCTAACCTATTACAAACTTATGGCAATACGAAACTGAACGTATAAATGAACACCTGAATGATCATAGTCTCATGAATCCCAAAAAGATGGAATCTACTGGAAAGAGTTTTTCTGTCAAGTGTTTTCTGAATCCAACATGTAAAATAGAAAGTTCATGCAGCCCATGTCTATAAAATTGCGCAATAATCTTGTTTCTACCCACAGATAATGCCGAGGGTTACCTCTTCCTTGTTTTGTTCGTGGTGAATTTGTGTCCTCTGCCTCACAATGCGGTTTTCCTCCATAGTCATTCTAAGTTTCTCAGTCACTATACCGAAAGATTCTTCTAGAGCTTTAGAGTGCATCTTCTGTCTAGCAACCTTATCTTTCCAATAAACAAGCTGTTCATTATCCTCTCTCATTTGTCTGAGTTGCTTGAGAACCATGTCATGGTATGATTTCATTTCATATTTCAATTTAGATCTTCCTAATCAACACCAAAGCAGTCACAACCCATATTAGTAATGATACGCAAATCAATCAATTTGCCCAAGTGAAATAAACTGATGCAATCAACTTGAGTTTGAAAAAATGAGTACCAACCAAAACACAGAGAAGAAAAAGAAGATCAATTTAAGTACATCTATACATTCACGCAGACAGACAGAGAAAGAGACATAACCTTGAGAGTGCTGATTGAATGCCTCCAAGTCCTTATAGAGAGCCATAAAACCATAGAGTTGGCGCTTCCCCCCAGGGTAAAATAAGACCCTGCGGCTGCTATTCCATGCATTCCTATCTGTTCCCTCCTCAGTGAAATGTTTATGCAGGCGATCTGCTTCCAAATAACCAGTAGCAGAACTCTCAAAGATCAAAACACTCATTCCCCGGTGTCCTTGGGGACCATACGAGTGCCTGGCCCTCACAGCAGCATAAGAGCTGAAGTAATCAAGAAGCTCTTGATTGCCCATCCCAACCCACTGGTATCCACCAATTCAAGAAAAAGAAGAGTCAGCAGCAAATATTTGCATTGATCAACGTATTTCTTGTACACTATCAAATTTAGTTTATCATAAAATAAAACTGATTGAATACCAAATTAAGGAAATTTACCCCCCAAAACACAGTGAAACGCAATACCTTATCATTCTCATCTTGCTCAAGCCTTGTATTCATAACTATTACCATTGGAGGCCAAACTATTTCATGATCTTTCTCCTCATCTTCAAAACCCTTCCATCTACCAAATACTTCACCAGCTGGAATAACTGAAGTTCCCCTCCTATATAACTCCTCATCCAAAAGTTCTGCCAGCTCCCGATGGAGCTTAACCCTTTTTGAACCCTTTGTTTTGGCATGAGTCATCAATGGCTGCAAGCCTCTATACCAATCAATGGCACCAGGTCCCCCCTGACATGCTGGGCAGTGCCACTGCCTTGCTGGGTCACCAATCTCCTCAACAGTTAGGCTGTCCAAATTCTCAAAAAACTTCTTGAACCATTTATTTTTCTTACGAGACTCATGGCTCTTCTCACTTTCATCAGAATCAAAGTCTTCACTAAGAAGTTCATCATCAGTCTCATCCAGGGCACCATCATCATCATTATCATCATTATCGTCATCTTCAGCATGTCCATCATCAAACTTATTATGGTTGACATCAGCATCATCAACCCTATTGGAAACAGGTTCTTGTAAACTTGTAGGAGCAGCTCCAACCCTGGCTGACCAATTCCATCCACGTTCCAAAGGTGGACGAATGACAGGTTGTGGTGCCACATAGTTGTTCTCCAAGCCCCTATTGAATGGTTGAGGCCTTGCATTTCCTCTGCCAGTTGACCTTCTAGGATCAACTGTCTGTGTAGCCCAGGCATTGCCAGGGACCCTTCCTGATCCACCGTCACTTTGCATGTTTAGTTTCTGCACAGTATCTGGATGTCCCCATGCTTTAGTACCAGAATTCTGGGAATTCCAGGGTTTTGCAGCACTGCTTCCAGCTCTATTCTTGGACTTTCTTGAAATAACCTCCCAATCACCACCATCTTGTGCATCGAGATTAATGTCTGATACACCGTGATTCAAATGTTCAATCATGGGATTCTGGACTTCTTCATTTTTCCCCTTGGACAAGTTGTTAATAGAACTAGCAACAACTGTCTTCCCACCTCCTCTTAAACTCATTTTGCAAGTAACACGTTCTGAAACAACAGTCCTGGAAGAAAGTGAAAAAGGGAAATGATAACATATCTAACTATTGATAAGATGGGTGTCAACAATAATAAACAGAAGAAGAAAACCAAGGGTCCTTATTCTCGTGATAAAGACAGCACCTTCCAACTGATGGACCAGATGGCAGATAAGAGAAAAGAATGACTAGCTCAGAAAATAAGTAAATGCAGCATAAGAAAAATAAAGCACCAAAAGCTATAAAACTAACAACATAATTTTCCATCCCGCTGGCCTTTTACATTACCTTAAAAGTGCAGCATAGATCTAACTTCAGCCCTATGATAAACACATACAAACAGATGGCATGCTTTGTTCAGTACAACCCAAGACTTCTACATGCTTATGGCTCACTGGATCGAATATTAAAAGTTCTTACAAATATAGACCTACTGCCATATCAAAAAAGTGGCACTAAGTTCTGGTGGCATAAATCTATTTCTAACTGATCAATCAGCAACGCCAAGAGACTAAATGGCTAATGCAAAAAATTATCCTATGATCCTTCAGAACCTTAAAGTCCCTCACTCCCAATGCCCCACCCAAATGACCCCAAAGAAGCAGATTCTATGGAGACTGTGGACCGTGTCAGATGGAATAAAATTAATGAAAAATCATCTAATAAAATTAATGAAAAATCACCATTAAGAAAAGAGGTGAACAAGGAATGAGAAAATCAGAATGAATAAACCCCGAAATGTTATAAAATATTATTTTTCAGGAACAAAATACGGGGAAAAAAGGATTGATATTATAACATCTTGTTGAAATTCATCATCTGCTAAACTCAAGACCAAACATCAAATAGCAATTTCCTCAACTAGAATTTCTTCATGTTTATCTTTAATCTTCCAAAAAGATCTTCTCTTCAGAAAAAGGCCAAAGCAAACACCTTTTTTACATTTACTAAAAAGAAAAAGTCATCACGTTTCTACTGTTTCCTATCTTATTTACTGAAAACAAACAAGAACTTACATACCGCCAAAATAATCGATATAAAGAGACCAAAGACATGTAAAGGAAGAACCAAAAGTTTCGTCATTTAAGGCAGAAAAAGAGGGAAAAGGCAGAGAAGATCGGCAAAAAACCGATGAAGCACCCGTGTGCAGATACCTGGATTCCACAGCAAGCTAGCCCAGTCAATTCTCGCTACTGTACAACAAATCAAATTAACATTTCTCAACAATCGCTCAAACCCACATTTCCGCTTGCAAAAGAACACACATTTCTCAATCTCTCAGTGAACACGTCGGTTCTTCTATGTTTTCAATTGTATCGCACCATGCACGTTGGGCCAGTGCTAGTGTTAGACACTCGATGAGAGAAAAAAGGGGGAGTACAATAAACGCAAACAAATGTACATTAATCGGATGAGAAGATAAGGAAAAATGCCTCACCAGACCGATCGTCTACCGAAATGAAGGAAACACACCTTAGAAATCCGCCGGTGAGTTGCTCCGAGAATCACGACTGAGAAAAGCGTGAGACTTAAGACCGAGACTGAGAGTGTACTTAAAAGGGTCAGGTCCGGATTCCAAATAATTATTAAATTTTATTTATTATTTTCCTTCTGGTTCATAACTTTTCATTTTTTAAAACCTATTTAACTTTATTACTGCAGTGAATAAATAAATAAATAATGATAAAACAACTTGTCAGAAGGTGTCTTGATTGTTGAGGACAGCTTAACGGAGAAGGTAACTTTATTACCGTGATAACAATAAAATTAAAGAAAACAACTTAATGAAGAAGTTATATTTATTGTTTCTATATATATATATATAGATATATTATTGCAATAAAAATAAAAATAAAAACAACTTAATAAAGATGCCTTCTTCATTGTTGCAAAAAAAACAAGTTGAAGAAGAAAGTTAACTACTGGGTATAATTATAATTTTAAGGGATCAGATTATCTATTTTATTTTACTGTTTTAACATTATTTTAACTTATTTCATTTACATATATTTATGTAGGTCTTCATTTTTACTATCAGCATATTTACACACTTCTTGAAAATTTATTGTAGCCCTGAGCACTCTTATACTACTGAATTATGTAAATATATTTATATGAACCTTAAATAAATGCATGAATTAAATTTAATAAAATAAGTAAGAACTGATTAAGTAAAACATAGAATCTGATAATAAGTAGAACATAGGATCTGTTTTCTCAAAGTTGCAGATCAAACTCAAAATCATGCATTTTATAATTTAAACTTAATGAAATGTAATTTTATTTACAAAACTTAAGAATTATGTAATTGAGTTAATCATGCATGTTAACAAACTTATAATGATATTCAAGTTATTAACATCATTAATTGTACGTAATAATCTATAAATTACACAATTCGAATAAATTATTCAATAAATCAATAATTTACATTCAATTTGATTTGACAAGATTTAGTATATTTTATTCTAAATTGAATATCTTTTCAATATTATAATTTCTTAAAATTATTTAGTTTAGAGTTAACTCTAAGTTTACAAATAAAGTTAAGTTTAAAAGAGTTTCTAATTAAATTAAAATTTTAATTTTAAAAGTGTTTCAAATTTTAGCAAGTTATTTCAAAACATATAATTGATAAATTATTATGTATATTTAAAATTTATTTTATATGTATCTTAAAAAATAATAGATAGCTTATATTGAATTTTTAAAATAATTGTATATATTTTGTAGTTTTAAATTGGATTCAAATTAAATTAAGTCTCTCAAATCTAAAATTGCTTTAAACTTAACTTAAAATTTGTTTAAGTGAAAATTTTAAAATAATTATTCATATTTTTAGTTTTAACTCATATTCAAATCAAATTAAGTCCTTTAAACTAAAATTATTGAAATTTAAACTTAATCTGAAATTCGATTAACTTAAAATACTTTATTTTAAACGAATGAATCCACAGTCGTTACCTTTTAAGTGTGCACTGGATAAACCTCCAGATTGATGCAATAGTTTATAAATCATGTTAATCGAGTACTCCACATTAGGCAAATCCTGTAAGACAGACTCGATCGAAAAAACGTAAGCAGGGAGAATTGAATATAAGACTTTTTGGACAACAATAATGGAAATGTATTAATGCACCAGAATAGTGCCTGTAGGCGTCCTCTTCTTTATTTATCTAAGTTATGATACAAGTAGATGATGACAAATGTCCCAAGGTGGAACATTATAGTGATACAAACATACAACAAATATAAATAATATTATTTATTCTTAACTCTCTCCTTGACTTCGAGGCTCTTGTCTTTGCCTCTTCTTTTCATGGTTGTTTAACTTGCTCTTGATGGATGGAGTGACTGTTACCCCTAGCTTATCTCTCAAATACCATAATCGGGCATGTGGAAGAGATTTTGTGAGAAACAGCCAGTTGATGCTCATTGGGAATGTATCGGACAGTTAAGTGCTTTGACATTACTTGATCTCTTACAAAAATGAGCATCTATTTCAATATGTTTGGTCCTAGCATGGTGCACTGGATTTGAGGCCAAGGCTGCTGCACTGGTGTTATCACACCATATAACAGGTATATGCTTAAGTCGTAAGCGAAGTTCAAAGAGAAGAGACTTTATCCAACAGAGTTCAGTAGCAGTATTAGCCAGAGAGCGATATTCTGATTCGGTACTGAATCTAGCAACAACTTTCTACTTTTTAGATGACCAAGCCACAAGAGATTCCCCAAGGAACACACAATACCCTCCAACTGATCTTCTATCATCAGGGCATGACGCCCAGTCAACATCAGAATAAGCCACAATGTCAAGCAAGGCTGATGGTCGAATATGGATTCCATAGTGAATGGTGCCTTTAAGATATCTCAGGACACGTTTGACTGTTTTCCAGTGTTCTATTGTTGGCTTAGAAAAGAATTGGCTCAGTTTTCCAACACTAAAATTGAGATCTGGGCGAGTGTTACATAAGTATTGTAATCCACCGACTGCACTCCTGTATGTTGAGGGATCTACAAGTGGCTCTCCAGAGTGTATTGATAAGGATTTATGTGCAGCCATTGGAGTCTGGCAAGGTGATGCATTGCTCATTTGAAATCTTTCCAGTAGATCAGTGATGAATTTTTCTTGAGTCAAATACAACCCAGATTTATCCCGATACGCTTCAATTCCGAGGAAGTAATTAAGAGAGCCAAGATCTTTGAGAGAAAAAATGTTATTAAACTTTTCAGTGAAGCACTTTAAGCTGTAAGCATTACTTCCCGTAACTGGTATGTCATTAACATAGATTAGTATCATGAGAATCTGAGACTTGTCAGAGTATATAAACAAGGAAATGTCACTTTTGGAGTTAGTGAATCCCCAAGATAGCATCACACTTTTGAGCCTATCAAACCATGCCCGGGGGGCTTGTTTGAGGCCATAAAGAGCCTTGGATAGTTTGCATACATAGTGAGGTCGAGCAGGATCAACAAACCTTCCGGTTGTTTCATAAAAATAGGTTTAGTGAGAAAACCATTTAGAAAGGCATTATTAATGTCAAGTTGCTTGATCTCCTAGTTGAGAGAAATTGCAAGAGCTAAAATAATTCTGATTGTGGATGCCTTTATAACCGGACTACAAGTGTCATAGAAATCAATACCTTCTGTTTGTTGGAAGCCTTTTGCCACCAACCGTGCTTTTCTTGTGGCAAGGGATCCATCTTGATAGAACTTGGGCTTGAATATCCACTTATTTTTAACAACTCTCTACTTTTGGAGTCTTGGAACTAATGTCCAAGTCTCAATCCTTTTTAACGCAACACATTCATTGATCATTGCTTGCTTCCATAGTGGTGATTGCAGCGCCTCCTCAGGTGACCGAGGAACAAGGATATCAGATTGAGTGAGACCAATGTAAGGTACTTTGGGCTTATAGATTCCTCGCTTGCTGCGGGTTTCCATAGGGTGAGTATTTGAGGTGATAGGAAAATGGGTGGAAATAGGATTGGTGGTTGGTTCTAATGTGGGCAAAGGTGATTGTGGGCTTGGATTGGTGTTATACGAGGGTGGAGAAGATGCAGCTGGTTGACTATCAGGGATGTTGGAAAGTAAGGGAGAAGTGTTCAACTCAGCAAGGGTAGGTGAGGGTATTGTAAAAAATTCTGATGGAGAGCTTGTGGTTGGTTCAGCATTGTGTGAGATATGTTGTGGATTAAGAGGTTCTTGAGGTTGAGGAGAGTCACCATTAATATGGTCTCCTTCAGAAATTTCTGGCTGAGAAGAATTATGAGGCGAATTCACTTGTTGACCTTGCAACTCATTATCAGAATTAGAGTGCTGCAATAAAACAGGAAATTTATTAGTGAGTTTTACAACTTCAGAGACTGCTGGTTGTTTCAAGTTCAAGAAACTACTGTTGAAGGGAAAATCTTCTTCATTGAATATAACATGTCGAGAGATATATACTTTACCAGTAGAGCTTAGACATTTATATCCCTTATGTGACCCGCTGTAACTAAGAAACACACATTTAGTACTGTGAAACGTTAATTTATGCTGATTATATAGTCGTAGGCAAGGAAAACAAGCACATCCAAAAGTCTTAAGGCCACTATGATCAGGCTTCCGTGCAAACAGACTTTCAAAAGGTGATATATTATTCATAACCGGAGTTGGTAGCCCATTTATCAGATGCACAGCAGTAGAAAAAGCTTCCCGCCAGTAATAGAGCGACATTTTAGCCTAAGCAAGAAGGGTCAAACCTATTTCAACTAAATGTCTATGTTTTCTTTTAACTCGACCATTCTGAACAGAGGTGTAGGGGCAAGAATGTCGAAATATAATGCCATGACTATCTAATACAGGTTTAAATGACCTGTATTCTCCTCCCCCATCACTTTGGACCACTTTTATTTTTCTTTCCAGTTGATTTTCAATCATGTTTTTAAAGTCAACAAATGCTGACAATGCTTCCTCTTTCACCTTCAAAGGATACACCCAAAGATAACGTGTACAATCATCCAAAAAACTTATATAATATTTATGCCCAGATGTGGATTTAATTGGTGAAGGACCCCATAAATCTGTGTGAATTAAATCCAGAGGTTGTGAAGCATGAGATTGAGAAACTGGAAAGGGAAGCTTATGAGATTTGCCAAGTTGACAAGCATCACAAAAAGTAAATTCTTCATTAAAATTCAAATCGGTGTCATAATCACTCAAAACTTTCTTCAACACTTGGCTATGTGGATGACCAAGTCTTTTGTGCCAAGACTCTACGACAGAAAGAAAAGCATGTGATTGACATTTTTGTTCTAGTTCAGAATTGCTTCTAGCAAAGATAAAAGTAACAGCAGCAACATTAGCGGGCACCACACCATTCTTGATCTAGAGACCCCGAGTAGACCTATGTGTTGTAGCTCCTTGTAGCAGAGTTTTGTGACTACTCTTGTCCTTCACAAAACACCCATGTGAGTGAATTTCAACAAAGATAGTTGAATTGTCATTGGTGAGTTTATATCCACTGATCAGATTTTTCTTGATTTTAGGAGCCACAAGAACATTTTGGAGCTTCAAAGACTTACTAGGATTATCACATATTAGTTTAGAATTTCCAGACTTGACAACTCTAAGAGAAGCACCGTCACCAACAAAAAGCGATTTTATACCTGAATAAGCGTTGACAGAGTCCACATTTTCAGAAGTATGGGTAACATGATGAGTGACTTTGGTATCTAACTACCATGCTGGGTCTGTTACAGTGTCTGAGGTGGCCGTGTAAGCCAAAGCATTCTCATGTTTCTTAGGAGGTCCTTTGTAATTACGACCATAACGGTGCTAGCAATCCGCTACCTCATGTCCTGGTTTCTTGCAAAGATGACAAAATTTATCAGACTTATCTGATTGCTTGCGCCCTTCATTGCCATGACCACCTCTACCTCGTCCTCGTCGTCCGCCTCTACCTCTAGAGGCATCAAAATGTTTCTGACCCTGTTGTTGAAAAGACAAATTCGCGAAAGCATTAGAGAGGGAGGATTGAGAAGAAGATTGAAGTTGCTTAAGTCGAGATTCAAAGGTAAGCAATTTAGATTGAAGGTCGCTCCAGCTCAGATTCTCTTTTTCAGAGAGCATTACAACAATTGGTGTATACTCTGTGTCAAGACCAGCGAGAGTTTGAGTGATTAAATCAGCGATAGACAGAGGAGCACCAGCAAGGGTGAGATTATCGGAGATGGATTTCATTTTGGCTAAGTAGTCTTTCATCTTCAGACTCCCTTTCTTAGTGAGCTGAAACTCGCTCTTCAAAAAGGTCACCTTAGATCTTGTATTTGCACCGATGTATTCTTTTACTACCTTCCATAGAGCAAACGATGTCTTACATTGCGTCATTTGAGAGGCAATCTCTAGGGTCGTTGTGTTAAGAAGCCAACCCAGAAGAATTTGGTCCGTTGCCTGCCAGTCTTCAAATGCCGAGTTTGGTAAAAATTCTTTGGCTTCATTAAGAGTGAACTCAAGTGGGGTCGCTTTGGTACCCAAGAGGTATCATTCAAGACGATGACCTTTGATAATAGGAAGGACCATGGATTCCCATGTGATGAAATTATCTCCATCCAACTTGATGGAGTTGACTTGATTCAAGGAACTTAACAAAGGAACAGGTTTCGTGGGCACATTAGGTGCTTGACGAGCCACTGGGATGAATGGGTAAGTATAGGGACTGAGATTTGGGAGCACTGAGGGAGTGGCGAAGGTTGGAGGAGACGGTGAAGAGTGAATCGGAGAAGTATTTGGATGGGAGGAAATAGGGAGCGATGTATACGGGAGAGTGGAGGGGTAGGTGGTAGAGAAAATTGGTGGGGCAAAAGAGAAGGATCAGGGAATGGGGATGGTGGGGTTGAGTGAGATGGTTGATTCTTCGGTGATTGGGCTATTCACTGGTAAAAAGAGAGGGCTAGAGGTTTCAGTGGTGACGACAGTTTCTAAGTAGGAGGTGGTAGGGTTTTGGTTCCCAGATGATGCCATTAATGACTTTACGACTCTGATACCAAGACAACAATAATGGAAATGTGTTAATGCTCCAGAATAGTGCCTGTAGGCGTCCTCTTCTTTATTTATCTAAGGTATGATACAAGTAGATGATGACAAGTGTCCCAAGATGGAACATTCTAGTGATACAAACATACAACAAATATAAATAATATTATTTATTCTTAACTCCTAACGTCCTTCAATCTATTAACTCGACCACTCTTAAGAGAAAACTTAAACTACTTATTAATGTATGAGTTTGAAATTTATAGTATTACACAACTTAAAGTTTATATTTGAACATGAATTCAAAAAAATTGTCAATCGAGTTCACATCAAACTAAGGGGGCGTTTGGTTTGAGGGTTTGGGAATGAAGGAATGAAATAATAGTAAAAAATAGTTTTTACTTTGGAGTTTTCAATTCCAAGGGAATGGATTTATTCCATTAAGTTTGAGAATCTACTAAACCCTCCAAATGAGATGGGTATCAAGTTTTCATTCCAATCTAGTGGTTACTATTTATACCCCTCCCCCACATAAGTAATTTTTATTTTTAATTATATTACTCATTACTCATCATGATTATCTTCATTATTATTATTATTATTATTATTATTATTATTATTATTATTATTATTATTATTATTATTATTATTATTATTATTATTATTATTATTATTATTATTATTAATTATTGCTATTATTATTATTATTATTATTATTAAGTTTTAAACTTATTATTATTAATTATTGTTGTTGTTGTTGTTGTTGTTATTATTATTATTATTATTATTATTATTATTATTATTATTATTATTATTATTTATTATAAATTTTAAAATTCTTAATAATAATAATAATAATATTATTATTATTAATTATTAATTATTTTCTTATTATTATTATTATTTATTATAAATTTTAAACTTATTATTATTATTATTACCCTTATTATTATTATTATTATTATTATTATTATTATTATTATTATTATACTAAATTAATTATCTTATTATTATTATTATTATTATTTATTTTATTATTAATGTTATTATATGAAATTAATTATCTTATTATTATTATTATTATTAATTTTATTATACTAAATTAATTATCTTATTTATTATTATTATTATTATTATTATTATTTATAAGTTTTAAACTTATTATTATTATTATTATTATTGTTGTTGTTGTTATTATTATTATTATTATTATTATTATTATTATTATAAATTTTAAACTTCTTAATAATAATAATAATAATAATAATAATAATATTATTATTATTATTAATTATTGTTCTTATTATTATTATTATTTATTATAAATTTTAAACTTATTATTATCCTTATTATTATTCTTATTATTATTATAATATGAAATTAATTATCTTATTATTATTATTATTTATTTATTAATATTATTATATAAAATTAATTATCTTATTATTATTATTATTAATTTTATTATATGAAATTAATTATCTTATTATTATTATTATTATAAATTTTGTAATAATAATAATAAATATGATATGAAAAAATGGTATTATATTATCTTTCATTCCCATTAATGCAATAAACCAAACAACATTATTGGTATTAATACAGAAACCCAAGTTATAAACCAAACATCATTTTTTATTTTTCATACCCATTCCCATTCCCTTATACTATTATACTCATATCCATACCCAATCCCGTGCTCAAACCAAACGCCCCCTAAGCCTTCCAAACTTGAAATAAGAAAATTTTAAAATTAAGATTTAATTAAAAAAATTGATTAACTTGAACTAATTATTTGAGAACGGGATCGGGCCAAAGTAATCATCCGATGAATTTTGTAATGAAGTGGATACAAATGGAGTCAGTCCAGTCCAGTCCCTACTACATAACTCTCCTGAATGAAAGCGTCCACAAGTTGTTATCAAATACTAAACAAATTAGAGTTGAGATTGAGATCAAAGTCGAGCCATTTGTTGAATATTGACAGGGTAGCAATCGGCGGGAGAGCCAGAGTAGGCCTTTTGAGCAATGATTTGGTTGAATGCTTGTGTTGGATGATACGCGTCCCAGAAAACGTACTTGTCTCTGTCGAAGCACGGGATTGCCAATGGCAGGCATGTTATTTGCCCTCTGTTCTGTCCAATTCCACAGCACCCTCTATCTGTTTGTGTAAATGCTGCAAACAACTTCCATTAACGTTTTTGATCGAGCTTTTTTGAAAAATTGTAGTGCTGGATTGCTTACCATACGCAGAAGGTTTGCTGAGAATTTCATTGAAAGCTCCATAAGTGTTGCCATACACGAACAGTGATGATGTGTGGTTCTTGTTTAGCTGATCAACGAGAGACCTGAGCTTCATATTGAACATCTCGACAAGACTATTAACGTAGGACACGCACTTCCCTGGAGGAGCAAGCCCACTGGCTAGTTGGTTCGGTATGCATCCCAAGGGACCTACTGCGGCCAGCACAAATTTTCTAAGTCCTAATTTCTTTAATCCCTGCAAGATCATAAACATTGACAAGAATGAGAGCAGAAATGGAAGAGTAGCGATTGTGGATTCCAACTAAGAATAGTGGTTTCAGATTTGGGTTCGGGTTCAGGAGACGTGAAATATACCATTATGTGGGTGGTGTAAGTCCGGATAAGAAGATCAGTGTAATCCTTGGAGTTGTAAATAGAACTAGTGGAGTAAATTGAAGGCAACAGATAATTGTTGATATAGTCATTGCTTCCAATGTTTATCACCACCAAAGACCTGGCCAAGTACTGAATCAGATCATCCTCATTCATTTGGTTACTCAATTTGCTCAAGCTACTCTCAAAGCTCTCCACCTGTTCCCTGAAGTTAAACCGATCTCCCTGCCTCACATCACACATCAAAAACCTGAAATGTCATGTCTGTATAAAGCTGGAGAGTTAGATCATTCAACAAGAACAGATAATCCAATATGGGACATGAAATTACTAGGTTTCTGCCAGTCTCGTCGAGAATTCCAGCAGCTGCAGAAGCAAAATTGATTCCACCATGAATGTTGCTTCCTGGTATGAGTGTAATTGTATAGGGTGGGAGAGGAGGTAGACCCACCAAATCTCCTGCAACGCGAGAAATACCAGAGATGAACATTTTCAATGAACTATCTGCCATGGAATTTGATGGTAGCAACTTCTATGGTGATGCTTAATGAAAGAGTTATTATTATGTACCAAGAAAATCAATGATGGTCTTGCCATTACAGAATCTTCCAGTTGGCCCTCCAGAGAAATCAATCCCATATGGTAAGTAGTTAGCTTTAGCAAATGAACCGATGAGCAAGTTGTTATTTCCATGATCAACCAAGGAGTCTCCAAACACAAACATGGCTGGAAATTGTGGAGCTGATCCTGTGACTCCATCTGCGTTAACCCATATCAGAATCATTACCAAAACGACAACCATGCAAGAATTATAACACCCTTTTGCCAACTTCATGATCAGCCGGTAAAAATTCTGCCCTCTTCCTTCTCTGTCACACTTTAAGAGCTGCATAAAACGGTTGATTGGTGGCATGGAAATGTATAGAAAATGATCTGTCTCTTTCCAGGAAAATTTTTAAAAAAGGGTTAGAAACGGTTCTTGCAATCATCAGCATGACAATACTAGTCAATCCTCTCTAACACGTATCCTTCCTTTGTTCCTGCCATTTTTTTGGGTAAGTTGGTTGCAAAACTATCCACTTTTTGGCTCAAAAACTATATCATGATCCTGGAACCAACCAAATAGTTTCATAATTGCCCACTATTCCTCAGCTTTCCGTCTTATCCTTTTGTACAGAACTTTTATTTGGGATTCACTTAAATTTTCTTTTGAACACAGAAAATATACTGTTTAGTACTTTTAATTTATAAATTATTATGTGTATCCAATAATGTAGTCAGTAAACACTCGAAATGTATCAATAGATTCTACCCTTATTGTGAAAAAAGGCAAAAGTCGTTTCATTTGCAATGACAAAAATATGCGGAAGAACTTCACGACTTTATGGACTTAGTTTTAGAAAGTACAAAAACCATAATGCAGGTTGTGTGAACCAAATCCTTCTGGCATGATAATGTTCTTTTTCTAAATTTTCTAATTTTCCGTATACTAAAGAAATCATAAATTTTTAATGTATGAATTCTAATACCGAACATGATGTAAATAAAATTTAATGCATGTGAGAATATCAATAAGTTATCTAAAAGTGTTCTGATTAATGCGATTATAAGGATCGTGTGCACTTTTTAACAAAAAGTAAAGTTAAAGTTAACGTATTTAGTACACAAAACTCCCTCCTTTGTAAAAGTCTAGGGAAGATCATAATGTATGCAGCATTTCTTTCGTATTTTTATAAAGAGACTGTTTTCGTGACTTAAACTTGTGACCTTATGATTATAAAGGAATAATTTTAATAGTTGCTCTAAAGCTTACCAACAAAATGTAATAAATATTTTTCTTTTTTACTAAAAATGGAAAAAGGCTACACTTTTTTGTTTGGAGACGAGAACAAAACACAATAAAAAAACACATTTCTCTTTCGAATTAACTTAATTGCAGCAATAAAGCACTCTAATCAAGTTTAATCAGATAATGTCAGTGAGAAATAAAAAACTTAATAAAGAAACAAGCACAAAGATTTATGCGGAAAACCCTCCAGAATAGAGGGAATGATTACGGGGTCAAATTGATAAGCAAATTCATTAATTACAAATAAGAATTTACAAAATTTGATATCTTACTTCACAATAATAAGTTGTCTTACAAAAATTTAAGATTGAAAACAAAGTTAATGTGCAAATCAACACACTCAAAACTCAATCCCAAAATCAATCAAATAAATATAAGAATTGAAAACTACTTATTCTCTCTGTGTCTCTCTTTTTTTTTTCCTAACATTATTTCTAAAGTATCATTGAATCCATCATTTTCTATTAATAATCTAATTGGTATTATATCTTGTCCAAATCGTATTTGGTTTGGGTGGATTAACCGGCTTACGTCGTTGCGGTTCGAGTTTCTACCAAGACAAATTAGTATTGTGCTTTTGTCCGCCAGGGTAAGGTTGCGACTCGAACCCCTGACCAAAGGGTTTTGTTGCGTTGAGACGCACCCCTCTCACCACTGAGCTAGTCTTGAGCCGGACTCTGAACCGCAACGACGTAAGCCGGTTAACCCACCCAAGCCAGTATTAATGTTTCTCAAGCTTCATCTATAGTATGTAATTTACCATTAAAATTTGTATATTGGTGGGGTATATCTAATTTATATTTTTGTAATCCTGTACATAGTTTATAACTAATATAGTTTCCATTAGCTCCTGTATCTATGAGTATGTTTACTGGCATAAATTCTGTACCATTATAATATTCTCCTTTTATCTTATAATTTTGAAATTATCATTTTAGTTGTAATTAGCTTATTATTGTATTTATCAAGACTTAATTGCCTAATTATAGGATGACTAATTACTTCGTATTTGTAAAAGATAATCGAGGTGATATATTGTTTGTTATCATTAAAGGTTTATTTTGTAAATCTAATTCTAATGTTCTTGACTTTATTTCCTCTATTTTGGTAGACTAGGCATTTGTATCGACATGCTTCAATAAATAAATAAGGAAAATCTATTGTATCTTTAACCATAAAACATTTTGAATGATGTATATTAGATATAGAATATGAAATAACATATGTTATCGAATAAGGTCTATTATGTTGTATAAAGAAATATTTTATTTTAAAGTCTTGTATTAAGCTTAAAGTTTTATCAAAGTCGTTATCTTTTATATGATACGATATCCGAGGATATATATTAAATTTTAATTTTCATCTTGTAAAATTCCTTTAAGAAGTCCTAAACGGCTTCTTCTCTATTTATTATTCTATTATCCATAACGACTAATTCTATAGGGTATCTAATCCTTCTTTAAAAGTTAATTTTATTATAATCAGTATTGCTCCAATATGTATCCATCCAAGTGTATTTCTTATTTCGACTTAATCTTTTGTAATTTTTCTTGTATATCTTTTTAGCTAAAAGAGGTATCATTACTTTATTAGAAGTTAACGAGACTTCTAAAACTCTTTCTTGTATATTTAATCCACATAACAAATTATGATTTCTAGGTTTAATTCCTAATCGTTGTAGAGTACTTACTCTAAATCTGAATAATTTGATAATGAGAAATTTTCATTTTGAATATGTTTTAATTTTTCTTATCTATTAAGATTTCTTGTTTGTATTCTCCTAATTGTTCTACTTGATTATCTATGTTGGATTCATTATCGGGTTGGCTTATGTTATTAATTTTAATTTATTCGCACTTTCTTGATGTATTTTTCAGTATCATTAAAATAAAAATACTTTCATCGAATCTATATTAAAATCATCTATTCGGATAAATTCTCTGCACTTATCATTTCCTTAATATCCTTATCTATTTCAATTTTCTTTTATTTTCTCATTTCTTTTAGGACAATTATTAGCATAATGACTTATCTCTTTCTGATAATAACATCTACATTCTTTTGGGTTTATTTTCCTTCTTCTATAAGTTGGTTTATAGGCTTTCTTATATCCTTTTCTTTTATAATATCTAACTTTACGTTTCTTAAAATAAGGTTTTCTATATTTATATTGTTTTTTCTTTTTATATTTTCGTTTTATCTTTCCATAATAATATGAGCTATCATATCCTATCATTATTGGCATTTTAGGTTTATCACAACATAAAGAAATTCTTTTCTTTAATCCTCTACTGGCTTTTGCCATAATTGCATCTGCACACCAATTGCTTAATTTAGCTCTGACATGTTCAATCCTTTTTCTTAAAGTATCTATATTTTCTGGATTATATGTATCTATTAACTTTGATCCCCAGAATCTTAGCAAAGAATAATGGTGAATAAGTGCTTGTATCAGAAACTTGATTATAAATATGATGCTAGTAATCTTGAAAGACACAAATATATTTTTCTATCTGACATATATCACATAACTGTAATCTCATCAAAGCAGTAGTATATCGGGTTATTGTATTTAAATCTTTAACATATTTACCTTCACCATAGAATTCTAATCTAAATGTTTCAACAACTCTTGTTATAAAATTATCTGGGTCAGCATAGATTGTTTGCTTAGTATTTTCATTTATATTTTGTTAAAATCTTTGTGCACTATTTAACAATGTTTTTTTCATAAATCCTTTAGTGGTTTCAAAATCTATTTTATTTACTACAACAGCTATCCTTAAAGCAGTTTCCCATTTATCTATTGCTTCTTCAATATTAGTAATACAATCTAAGTCTAAATATATTCTAAAGGGATTTATAGTATCAACTTTCATTTTTTCATATGGTGTATATTTATCTGAATTAATTCCAGTATGCATTAATCCTGCATATCTTGTTACTGGCCTATTAAAACTTTGTCCTGGTTTTTGACGTATATATGACTCCTTACTAGAACTTGGTATATCTATTATATTAGGATTTTCAGTTTTTATTCTAGATGGTTTAATATTAATAAAGGTATCATGAAGATCTAAATTTCCTATTTGAGTTACTAAAGTATCTACTTTGGGAAATATATTGTTCATTATCTGAATTACTTGTTGACATCTTTTAATTTTTCTAAATGACTAAGGAATGGATTTTACTAATCTCTATTGCTTTCTATTCTATTATTGATATCTTTTTTCTTTACTTTTTCATTTATCTTATGGTTGTTAATTGATTCCAAGTCTAAAGTCATTTGTTCACATATCTTTTGGCTGTAATATATAATCATTTTTGGATTCAATTATCTCTTTATATATTTTTAAAGAATTATCTTGTTCTTTTAATATCTTAAATTCTTGATCCATAATAAGTTTTATGACTAAAGCCTTCCTATCCAAATATTATTTATGAGAAGATAATACAAGAAGAAAAATAAAACTTAATTCAACACTTATAATATAACAACATAAACATATTAACTTAAATAAAACAAACAAACCTAATAAATTTATTTTATCTATCGGCTCTGATACCATCTACAGTGTATGGATGTACGGAATATAGTGTACGGTATACGGTTTATATATATATATATACAGTGTACGGTATACGGTTTATATATATATATATATATATACATACTTCATATAGATAGAATTGGGATCATTAATGTCAACATGTGTTTTCATTAGCATAGTGGTATCATAGCTAGCTATACATCCATGGCGTGCTTGGTTCGAATCCCAGCGTTGGAAATATACGCTTTGACAAAGGGTTCAACTTGTAGGTAGCAGAAGTGTGGTGGGTATATAGATAGAATTGAGACCGTTAATGTCAACATGTGTTTTCATTAGCAAAGTGAATAGTAAATGTAACTGGTAATAGATCTATCTTCCATTTTCTTAATGTTTTGAGACAAGCTAATGTCTCTTTTTCATAAATGGGATATTTGCATTATGAGGAACTGAACGTTTCATTGATATATTTGCATAAAAGATATTTGCATTTGTTGGGAGGTTTTGCCAAAAGACATCCAGTCTATGTATCTATACTTACATCTATTTGCACGAGAAGTTTATCCTTCGGTAGATAATTATATAAGAATAGTAAATGTGTACATAATGCTTTGAGTTTCCTCACAGCATTGGTATCTGCATCATTCCAAATCCATTACACTTTAGTACTGCATTTTTTCTGCAATGATTTTCTTTCTTTGGCAAGATCTTTCAAAAATCCTTGATTTGATATATAATTTAAAAGACTTAAAAATTGTTGTACATGAGTTCTACTTGATAATTGATCAGGGAAATCAACTAATTTTTTCAATATATTTGGTTGTAATTTTAAAAATCCATTGTGTTGAAATTCAATGCCTAAATATTCTATTGTTTGTTGTGCAATGTGTGCTTTCTTTTTACTTAAAATGAGTCCTTTATCACTACTCTTTGAAAAATTACTTAAGCATTTTTAAAACCAAATGACATTACTAACCATTCATAAAGCCCATTTGGTACTATAAATGCCGCCCATGGTATTGACTCAGGATCCATAGCCAGTTGATGAAAACCACTCTTCAAGTCAAACTTGCTATAAATCCTACTATTTCCGGCTTTCTTTTTAGAGCAAGGCATGAACTATAACTAATTTACTTGTTTGCAATCTGTGTGAGAAAGTGTTAAGATTATTTTCCTCATTAGAAAGCTTTGTATCCCTCTAATTGCATGATAATAGCTTGGAATTTTATTTTATATTGATTGAAAGAGGTAGGCTTTAAAGGAAAGGATAACAGAAGAAGCACCCATAAATCTAGAATTCGGATAGGGGAAAAGGATACCGAGTCCTTTAAAGGTAACACTGGATTTCAACATAAAATAAAATTCATAATGAGCAAGGGGCAAAAATCTGATCGTTTTCATGTGGCTATTGAAGATTACTTTCGAAATAGAAAAATCGTTGAATATTTAGATCTTGCCTTTCCACAGCATAAGTTTAAAATTCAGGAGGGTGTAAAGTTTGTTTGTTTCGGAAAAGATTTTGAACATCAGTATCATACAGAAAGCAAACAGTTGAATCTTTTGTGTGATTTACAAATTAATACAACGGAACAGAGCTGGTATACTTTCTACCAGATCAGATGATGTCTATTCAAGATTTCGACAATCATGTAGAAATTGTTGTTAAAACAATGGGATATGAATCCTGGATAGGCAGAGAATCAAATTTACTGATAACCAGATCCATTGTTGCAAGATTGACCAATACTAGTTACGCAACATTTAGATATAATGTTACGGACTTAATGGAGTATTTGGCCAGTAGAAAAGTAAGAGCAATTCCTGGAAGGGCATGCTCTGCTCAACATTTGGAAGGAGAAAGATGGAATATAAAAACCCCTTCTGGAATAATTGCAAGAATTCCTAATGCTGCACATGCATGGGAAAATAGTGATGGATCAATGAGTATTCGTTTCACTGAACATGGAAATGGAGGTCCAACTCAACAAATGCAAGTTGATAATGAAGATATAGAAAATTTGGAAGAAGAAATAGAAACAGCTCATATATTTACTACAGAAATACATCAAAGAATACTTCCAGAACAAATAATTGAACAAGAAAAAGAAAAAGGAATAATATGGGACTATTTGGGAGAGGATTGTTCATATATGGTTAAATATACACCTCCCAATGAAGAACCAATAATATTCAGTGGTTGGGATAATGAAAATGAAGAAGATGATGAGCTGCCATGGTATTTAGAAAGTACTACAGAAATTACAGAATATATATTTATGGCAGAAATGGATTATCCCAAACTAAAATCAGAAATCGATTTAACAAATTCTCCAAGCTTACAAAAAATTCTAAATAAAGAAGAAATACATATGAAGTCAGCCTCCACTTCTAGCGAAGGAATAACATCAGGATACAGACCTCCACAAGAATATACGATGGGACCTCCTCAATATCCACCGGCTACAGGAGAAAGAAAAATTGAAGTACCAGAAATACGAGAAAAATGGGAAAAAACGAAAGGAAAATCTATTGATTATTGAAATCAATTGACTTTACCTTCAGCACAAGTACAAACAGGTGTCATATTGGTATTACCAGATGACATTACAAAATATGAAGATGTGATCACTAGATGGGAATCTATAAATACAAATGTGATCAACAGAATGAATTGCCCGGATAATCAAGCAAAAGTACTTTATGTTGAAAATTTATTAGGAGAAGTGGAGAAGAGAACCTTCCAACAGTGGAGAATGGCCTGCTGATGATGTACAGAATGTGTTTTCACAAATAAGAAGAATAATTATGCTAGAAGACCCATACCAAGGGACAACAGCTTCACAAGACAGGGCTTATGCAGATATAGAAAGATTAACCTGCCATGAAATCAAAAATGTCATTCAATTCATGAATGAATATAAATGTCTAGCAGCTACATAAGGAAGAATGTTTATAAATCCTGAATTATAAAAAAAAAATTCAGAAAATTGCCACCATTATTTGGTAAGAAAATAAAGGAGGAATTTTTGAAAAAACATCCAGGAAATCAAATAGGAGTTCTACCAAGAATTCATTTTACACAGCAATATCTTGCAGAAATATGTAAGGAGGCAGCAATACAAAGAGCATTAAAGGATCTCACATTCTGTTCAAAAATACCAATACCTGGATACTAACAAGAAGGAAAGAAGTATGGCTTAAGAAAAGCAAAAAGATATCATGGAAAGCCTCACAAAACACATATACGAGTGTCCAAAAGAAAGAAACCCCCTATGCATAAATGCAAATGTTATATTTGTGGGGAAATAGGGCATTTTGCTAAAGAATGTCCTCGACAGAAAGGAAATATTGCTCGAGCAGCAATAGTGGAAGGGTTAGCCCTACCTGAAGAATGGGATGTATTATCAGTTGATATGGATGAACCCGATAGTGATGGTATATGTTCAGTATCTAAAGGAGAAAATGAAGATCATTCTAATGTATTAAATACATTAACGACTGATCCCTCAGAAACTTTGTTTATGGCTACAGAAAAAAAAAGAAATATAATTGGTTAGAAAAGATGGTTCTGCCTACAGAAATGGAAATTTGCATTCATACATGGCATATAATCAACATATAGCCAATGTTGATTATATAGATTGCAGATTTTGTAAAGTAAAAACAACTGAAAGAATGAGAATACATTGCCCTAAATGTGTTCTAACGGTATGTGCATTTTGTGCACAAATACATTTAGACATACGAATAGAAAAGAAACCATCTATGTATGTTCCATCTATTTCTGATAAGGATAAACTTATCAAAGAAACATCTGAGTATATAACTCAGATACTTACAGAAAATGAAAAATTGATTGAAGAAAATAAAAGACTTGATATAATAGCTCAGACTTTCTTAGTTGATCAATTAAGTCAACAAGAAAAATTTGATGAAGAAAAACTTAAAAAGGAATTAAGGGCATCAAATAGAGCTCTTACTATTTATGACACATCAGAGTGCCAGCAAAGCGTGGTGGTATCCCCCTATAATTTTTCAATCAAAATTTTAAAGGAAATTGCACACGCAAAATTACCAAACAGAAAAACAAGTGGTGCAGCAGGGTATGATCTATATAGTATAGATTGTATCATAATATTGCCATTTGAAAGAAAAAGTATATCCACAGGTATACGTATAGAAATTGGAAGACTTGGAATTTATGGGAGAATAGCTGGAAAATCATCTATAACAAAAGAAGGCATAGATGTAGCAGCAGGAGTCATTGACTTTGATTATCGAGGAATTATCTATGTTCTCCTTGTTAATCCAGGAAGAAAAGAATATTTTGTGAATATTGGAGATCCAATTACTCAATTTATATTTAAAAAATATTTTATACCACAAATTCAGCAATATGAAAGATTGACTGAAACAGAAAGAATGACTAGTGTACTTATGAAAGAAAAAGAATCCGTTTTAACTGTATGTCCTGATGAAGCAAAGTTAGGATTTCCAAAGAAAATTAATAATCAACTGTACAATCTTACAGTTGGATTTAAAATAGCGGGATATAAAGAATTTGAATTACAGGCAATAGCAGACACTGGACCTATTAAATGTTGTGTCCATTTGGAAGCTGTACCAAAGGAAGCCATAGAAAAGTCAAAATGGCCCATATCAGTATATGGAGTTAATTCCATAACTGTAGCAGATTACAAACTCAAAGATGGGGTAATGTCCATCGGAGAAAATAGCTACAGAATACCATTCACATTTTGCTTGCCTATGGACTCACATGCAAGAGTTCAAATGTTAATAGGTTGCAACTTTATCAGGGCCCAACATGGCGGAATACGATTAGAAGGAACAACAGTATCCTTCTACAAGAATCTAACTATGGTACAGACTAGTACAGAATTAATGGCACATTATGTCATACCAGAATTAGAATTAAACACAGAAGAATATTATACCATTAAGGAAATGGTATATTATAATATTGGTAAAAGCCTTCCACAGTTTACCAAGAAATTTCAGAAATATTGCAAGAATTATAAAATCTGGAATATATACGTAAAAATCCACATAAACATTGGGCAAAGAATCAAGTGGTTTGCAAGCTGGATATAATTAATCCAGATATTACTATTCAGGATAAACTACTAAAGCATGTAACTCCTTTAATGGAGACACAATTCAAGAAACATACAGAAGTATTATTAAATTTAGGAGTAATTAGAACATCAACTTCTCATCATAGGACTATGGCAATTATATTATACTCTGGAACTACTGTTGATCCAATAACAGAAGAAACAAAACATGGAAAAGAGAGAATGGTCTATGATTACAAAAAATTGAATCAAAATACCTATAAAGATCAATATTCCCTACCAGGAATAAATACAATCCTAAAGAAAGTCAGAAATAGTAGGATTTATAACAAGTTTGACTTGAAGAGTGGTTTTCATCAAGTGGCTATGGATCCTGAGTCAATACCATGGACGACATTTACATGGACGACATTTATAGTATCAGATGGGCTTTATGAATGGTTAGTGATGTCATTTGGTCTTAAAAATGCTCCAATAAATTTTCAAAGAAAAATGGATTATTGCTTTAAAGGCCATGAAAATTATAACACTACCTACATTGATGATATATTGGTCTTTTCAGAAATAGAAAAAAAAACATAGAAAACATTTACAAATATTCTTTAATATTTGTGAAAATCATGGCTTGGTATTATCTAAAGAAAAAATGGTGATTGGAGTCCCTGAGGTTGAATTTTTAGGAGTAATCATTGGCAATAGGAAGATTAGGCTACAACCTCATATTATTAAAAAATTATCAAAATTCTCATAAGAGCAATTAAAGGAAAAGAAATGATTAAGGTCATGGTTGGGGATTTTGAATTATGCAAGAAATTATATTCCTAAATTATGAATATTATTAGCTCCCCTATATAACAAGACTGCTCCTAATCCTAACAAAAGATTAACAGCAATGGATTGTGAGTTAATCAGAAAAATTAAGACTATGATAAACAGTCTTCCAGAAATGGAATTGCCACCTCAAGGAGCTTATATTATATTAGAAACAAATGGATGTATGGAAGGATGAGGTGGAATAGCAAAATGGAAATATAAGAAAAATGATCCAATTAGTCAAGAAATTTTTTGTGCCTATTGCAGCGGGAAATTTGACACTATTAAATCAACAATAGATGCTGAAATATCCACCTGCATTAATACTTTAAATTCAATGAAAATTCATTATTTGGATCAAAAAGAAATCACACTCAGAACAGACTGTTAAGCTATAATTAGTTTTTATATCAAACAGTCACAGAATAAACCCTTTAGGGTTAGGTGGATTAATTTCACAGATTTCATCACATGAACTAGAGTCAATATTGCATTTGAGCATATAAATGATAAAATAAATATTCTTGCTGATCAATTATCACGGATTGTTAATCTTTTAGTAGGAATATGGATCCAAAACGAAGAAGAAGAAGAACTGGAAAAGCTCAACAACAAGAGGACTTTGACCCAAGAACAAAAAGAAATAATCCAGAATCTGCCCCAAGCAATAGAAGAACTCAAACAACTACAAGAGAAGGATCAAGTGAAAGCCCAATTACTGCTCAACGGAATCCTATGGGTTTCGTTCGAATAATCGACCTAATGCAACAGAGATTAGAAGAGGCTAAAGGCCTCAAGAAAAGATCTTCAGGTAATACTGAAGATAGAAACAGAAAACGATTTTGTCGTTTTGGTAAAACACAATTATCAATACTTGAAAAAGATGATCCAACAGCATATTGACCATGAGAAAATTTACCTGTGGATGAGCAACAAAAGTGCCAACTAGATGCATTATGGAGAGCATCAAACAGTAAACAAAAACATGATGCATGCTGCTCCCTGCAATATTATTTTAATAAAATAATGCAGCCACCACAAGGTAAGAATTTTTCATATTACGCTGTTACAATAGGGCCAGAAAAAGGAATTTACTGTTATTATTCTACTTTGTGTCGTAACATTGGTAATTTGAGAAATCCTCGTTTCAAGGGATTTTATTCCTTTAATGAGGCTCTAAATTATATGTGGGTGGTGAATGCTGTCGCCTGCAACCAAATATAAAAAGAAACCAACTTCCTGCAACACAAATTAATGTAGTAGTGGAAAGTCGGGATCGTTCCCACGAGGAATTCAGACGTTAGTAGTTACGCAATAAGAAAGGGGGGGTTTTGCAATTTGGGAATTAAACAGAAATTAATTAGAAATTGAAATTGAAAAATAACTAGAAACAAAATAATGAGATTTTAACAATCAATAGAAATAAATCTTGGTTTCCGGACTCCTTCGTTATTGAACTTGCGTTGATCATCGATACTAAAAATAACCAATTTATTAGTTCAGCATTTGTCGTGGTAAAATTCTTTACCTATTTTCTCTTATGTTTAGTCAACCAAAACATGTATTTGAATTAACCCTTATTAATTAATAACCTGGATACGATCTCAGATTTAATTAATTAATAGCTTTACGAATCAAGAAAATCGACGAACTAAACAACATACATACGATGTACATTTAGCCTAGACGATTATTTTTCCTAAAACCATGTCCCTAACGTAGTAGACAAAAATCCTAGTCGCTACTTTTGATTAAAAGAAATGAACGTCAATCTTTTTAATCTAGCGATTGATTGAATAAAATACAAACTAGTTGCGCACCTAACTGTCAAATTAAACAATCAAACAATGACCCAGAAAAATGATTGATACTTGACTAATAAATTGATTGAAATAAAGAACACAATCTCACAACATGCAAAGTTCAATAACTAGGATTCCGTACATCAAGAAACAAAATTTAGTTACCCAACATCATGATTTCCCTATCTATTCTGACTATCACTGGCATTGGGACTGTTGTATACATTCTTCTCTTCTTTTCTATCTGCGGCAATCTCTAGAATTTAATTCTACGCTGCTGTCTTTTCTTTTCTTTTCATTCCTCTCTCCACCTTATTTCTGTACCTTCGTTCTTTATCATATCTCACCAACCTCTGCTGCCTCTGCCTTTCTTCATTTTAACCCTCTCTCTTGCGTTATTTTTTCCATTAATTTTGGGATTTGCGTTGATTTTATCAGCTGCCACCCACTTCCCATTTTGTTTATGTTTGTTTTCACGCCTGCTAATTTATTCCTTTGTTTGCGCAACGCCGCTTTCTCAGCTGTCAGAGCTTCCCACTGTTGTGGCATCTCTTCTTCACGCCCCTGCGTCCTGCGCCGCACTCCTCAATGTCTGTTGTACTCTTGCGTTAAGTTATTTCCTCTTCAAAAACCTGATGCTCCTCTCCTCCACTTCTCCACGCGTGCGTTTCTTCTTGATTTAATTGCTGGTCTGATTTTTATTTTGTTTGGCTCCTACCCGTTGTTTCACGCCAGCGTCCCTTTGTCTTGCTGTCCAATTTTGCTACATCCCTGATTTGCATGATTTGCGTGATTCCTTATCCAGTCCTACTGTTGAGTTTTTAATCCTCCCTTGCAGCAGTTGAAGTTGACAATTAAGTGAGATACTAATTCCTTTCTTTAATTCATTTAGGGTCCCACGTGTCTGCTGCAAAACGCCATTTTAATTTGCTTTCTCCCTGGGTCCCCTCCACTTGCATTTCAACGCAGCACTAGCTACTCATTTAATTCTCCTCTGCTCGTCTCGCGCGTGATTTTTGCGTCAATTAAGAGCCACTTTAATTGTTCACGCTGCCACTTTGTCTCACACGTTGCTGCTTGCATTGATCTTCTCATTTGCTTCCACGTTGTGCCTCCATGGTTGCTGATTAAAAAGCCCTCCAATCAAGAGCCTCCAACGATTCTTTAAGTTGACTTATGGGACCATTAAAGAGCCTATTGATTTAATTCTTGCCTCTTCCACGTGATATCCCTATTCCTTGATAAGACAATTAAAGGTCTCTTCATTTAAATCCTCTTGCTCTTCTCTGTTGCTCTCCAGCTGGCTGTTCCTTTTGGCCTCTCCACGTGCTGCCTCTTGGTCAGTTGCCTCCACATGTTTTCACGCAGCCCTCGTTTCAAGAGCCTCCAACGATTCTTCAAGCTTCTCCATCTCATCATGCGTGACAAGACAAATAAGGGTCTTACATCAAAACCCAATAAAACATTGTGCCTCCTGCGTCTGTTGCTTCTCCACTATCGTTGGGCTGCTTTGTTGGTTTTGTGTCTTGTTCGTTTTCATTCAAAACTCTCAACACAAATTGTCGTTTCCTTCTATTATTGCGTGATTTTCTTTCCCTCAATGTTGAGTGATTTTCTTTTTAATTCCCAAGTCTCCCTCTCTTGATTTTGCTCCCCCAACATCAACGTTTTGGGCTGTCTTGCTTCTGCATTTTACGTCTCTGGTTGTTGCACGAGGCCACGTCTAATTCAACTCTTTTTATCCCAAAATTGTTGCGGTTCTTTCTATTTGGCTCCAAAATACACCTTTATATAAAACAAGATTAATTCCCATTAAGTACAACTTCAAACCTCAAGAATAAAGAAAATTAACACACAAAAAGATAGAAAATAACGACATTAACAAACTCCCCCACACTTAATCTTTTGCTCGTCCTCGAGCAAATTAAACATGACTATCAAATTCTATCAATTCATTTTCAAAGAAACCAAACACATGAAATCATTCAAACTTTGGCCAATTAAATGTCAAGCTACCACAGACATCATGATTAGTTTTCATCGGTGCACATAAACAAACTCAACTTATGAAACTATCATTCAAAGATAAGCATAAATTCACAATGAATTTTCCTCATGATATTCACTCATTTCACTCCAATGTTTATAGGTTGTGTTTCGCTCAAAAACTCCCTATAGGAAATCACACTATCATAGGCTTGCAAATACACCAATTCTCTTCTATAATGATTACATATTAAAATAGATCAAAAGGGCTTCATTTGAGGTTGTAATGGGGCTAAGGTTAAGGTGAGTCAACAGGATTTGAAAGGGTTCTTCACAAGCAGTCATAAAGCACTAAATATACAAAGGGACAACAAAACGTATTTCTGATAATTGCATGTAAATAACTAACTACTCAAAATTTATTATTGCTACTATACTTGATTTTTTCTTTTTCTTTTCCTTTTTTCTTTCTTTTTTTTGTTTTTTTTTGTTTTTGTTTTTTTTTACTACGAAGGAAACAATAATCAAAACAGCAGCTAAATACAATGTGCTATATGAGTAGAAGTACTAGTGAACTCTTCTCAGAAAACAAAATAAAGCCAAAAGTCCCAAAACTAGCTAACTCAGTGCTTTATTAAACTTGTGAATAGGTAAGGCTAACAGGGTTTGTTGTTTCAGAATGAGTTTTTTTTTTTGATTTTTTTTTGATTTTTTTGAAACAAAATGGGTAAAGGCTCAAAGGGGTTTGCAAGGGTAATTAAGATAGGTGGGTCATTTAAGTCAAGGGCTAAAAAAATGGCCTTAATCATTTCTATTTAGCATGCATCTAATAGATTCAAACCGGTTCAGAGCAAGTTCTGAAGGTAATCACCTAAGGGAGTATCACACACAAAAAGAAATGAAATGACTTTTGAATTGAGTCATATTGGCTCAAATCCTCACATAGGCTCAACTGAAAATCCATTATGCTTTCATACATTGTCTAATCACTCAAGCATCAAGTTTTGAGCAAGCTTATGTACCCAACTACTTTAATCAATCAACATGATCCACCATCTATTTAACTGGCCTAATTTGACTTCAAGCACGCAATTCAGTCTCATTCCAACTACTAAGATAAAATTTCATGTTTTAACACACATCACATGCAAATTAAAAGACAGAAAAAAAATAAATAAATCAAAATGAACAAAGAAACAATAAATTCAAAACACACAGTCATACAAACATTCAATGCTTCCCCCACACTTAATCTACATTGTCCTCAATGTACTCGCAACAAGAAAAACACAAGAAAATAAATAAAGTAAAGGTGTAAGAAGCTTCTCTGTCAATGCATCAAGGTGTTGGTGGAAAAGACGGTTGAACTTGATGCTGCGCCAATCGGTCTAATCTGCACTTTTCTTCTGCCTGTGCGTTTTGGAATGAAACGCACGCCTCTTTTTAGCAAAGGCCCATGACCCATGTAACTCTTTAATTGTCCCATTTGGCAACAAGAATAATGTCAGTAACATTAATGGAGAATGAACCATGCAACCCCCAACGTAAAATTTTTTTTCTTATTTTTCTTTTTTCTTTTTCTTTTCGAGAAAACTACTATAAATAAAATGAAATGAAAACAAAAATGCAGAAAAACTTGAATTAAAATAAATCTTGAGGTGCCTCTCAAGAGCGCTTCTTTAACGTCATATCAGCTAGACGAAAAACCATTAACTCACTCAGAGTAAACTGGCTCAGCCAGTTCAATTTCGTCCACAGCTTCAACCTATAAATTCTCATAATATGGTTTCAATCGATGTCCATTAACTTTAAACACTTTAAAAGTGTCCAAACTCTGAATTTCAACTGCACCATGTGAGAAAACATTAGTAACAACAAATGGACCTATCCAACGAGATCGTAATTTACCAGGAAAGAGCTTTAATTTCGAGTGATAAAGAAGGACTTTTTGACCTATGGAAAATTCTTTTCTAGTTAAGATTTTGTCATGAAAGGCCTTAGTCTTTTCTTTATAGATTTTCGCATTCTCATAAGCTTCATTACGTATCTCTTCCAACTCTTGCAATTGTAATTTCCGATTTATTCCAACCTCAGTTAAATCCAAATTGCATTGTTTGACAGCCCAATAAGCTTTATGTTCCAATTCTACAGGTAAGTGACAAGGTTTTCGAATACTAACCTGTATGGCGACATACCAATAGGAGTTTTATATGCTGTCCTGTATGCCCATAGTGCGTCGTCTAAGCGCAAACTCCAATCCTTCCTGTTAGGATTAACCACTTTCTCCAAAATTGACTTGATTTCCCTGTTAGAAACTTCGGCTTGTCCACTTGTTTGGGGATGGTATGCTGTTGAAATTCGATGCGTAACACCATATTTCTTCAGTAAAGCCTCAAAAATTCGATTACAAAAATGAGTCCCACGGTCACTGATTATTGCTCTAGGCACTCCAAACCTGACAAAAATATGAGATCTAACAAAATCAACAACAACTTTAGCATTATCAGTGTGAGTCGCCTTAGCTTCAACCCATTTTGAAACATAATCCACAGCAACGAGAATATATGTCTTACCGAAAGATGAAGGAAAAGGGCCCATAAAATCAATTCCCCACACATCAAAAATTTCACATACCGGGATATTTGTGGCGGCATTTGGTCTTTGGTCCTAAACCACATTCTTTGACATCGATCACAAGACTTGCAAAATATATAAGCATCATAAAACAGTTTAGGCCAAAACAAACCACATTCAAGCACTTTACGGGTTGTCCTTCTAGGACCAAAGTGTCCACCACATGCAAAAGAATGACAAAAATTCAATATTGAAGGGATCTCATCATCAGATACTCATCGCCTAATAATTTGATCAGAATAATATTTCCACAGATGTGGTTCATCCCATGCATAATATTTAGCTTCTCTTTTGATTTTATCTTTTTCAGCTCGTGATAAAGTACTAGGTAAAGACTTGGTAATCAGAAAATTGACTATGTCAGCATACCAAGGTGTTACCTGTTGTGTGGCGAATAGATGTTCGTCTAAAAATTCATCTTTCAGAATGTCTAAAGTTTTGTCTAGACGGATACGACTAAGGTGATCTGCAACCAGATTTTCAGTTCCCTTTTTGTCTCGTATCTCCACATCAAATTCTTGCAGTAGAAGAATCCAACGAATAAGACGTGACTTTGCTTCCTTTTTCGACAACAAATACTTCAACGCAGCATGATCTGAATAAACTATGACATGTGTGCCCAACAAATATGAACGGAACTTCTCTAACCCAAAAACAACTGCCAATAATTCTTTTTCTGTTGTTGAATAGTTTTTCTGGGCGTCGTTTAGCATCATCGAAGCATAGTAAATCACATGCGGTGCTCTATTCATCCTTTGCCCCAGAACAACACCTAACGCATAGTCACTCACATCGCACATCATCTCAAATGGAAGACTCCAATCTGGGGGTCGGATTATTGGAGCAGAAATTAGCTTCTCCTTTAATTCATCAAATGCTTTCCTACATGCTTCATCAAACTTGAACTCCTCATCTTTTTGAAGTAACTTGCATAAAGGTTGAGTGGTCTTCGAAAAATCTTTGATAAAGCGTCGATAGAAACCTGCATGTCCAAGAAAAGAACGCACTTCCCGTACACTTACGGGGTAAGGAAGAGATGCAATGATTTCTATCTTAGCCTTATCAACCTCAATTCCCTTAGAAGACACTACATGACCTAAGATTATCCCTTGATCAACCATAAAATGACATTTTTCATAATTCAGAATCAAATTATTTTCAATGCAACGTTCTAAATTTTTCTCAAGGTTAATTAAGCAAGTATCAAAAGACTCACTATAAACTGTAAAGTCGTCCATAAAAACTTCAATACAGTCATCCACATAATCAGAAAAAATACTTACCATACATCTTTGGAATGTGGCAGGTGCATTACATAGTCCAAAAGGCATTCGTCGATATGCAAAGGTGCCAAAAGGACATGTGAAAGTCATTTTTTCCTGGTCCTCTGGTGCAACAAAAATTTGATGATAACCTGAGTAACTATCTAAACAACAATAATGAGTTTTCCCTGCAAGTTTTTCAAGCATCTGGTCAATAAAAGGAAGTGGAAAATGATCTTTGCGAGTAACTGAATTTAATTTTCGGTAATCAATACAAACCCTCCACCCATTTTGTACACGGGTGGGTACTAATTCACCTGACGTGTTCTCTACCACGATTACTCCGGTCTTCTTAGAACCACTTGTCTTGGACTTACCCATTTCTTGTCGAAATTGGATAGATTATTCCAAGCATCTAAAAGCTTGAATCTCCTTTTGACTACCTCCATCATTGGTGGGTTCAATCTTCGTTGTGGCTGTCTTATTTCCTTAGCTCCATCTTCCAATAAAATTCGGTGCATACAAATTGATGGGCTAATCCCTTTCAAATTTTCCACAGTCCATCCAAAAGCATCTTTGTAAGTTTTCAAAATACTTAATAATTGCGTTTCCTGCAAAGATGTCAGTGTGCTTGAAATAATAACAGGAAGAGTTTCATGCTCACCTAAATACACATATTTCAAGTTACCTGGAAGAGCCTTTAACTCCAATTTTGGTGGCTGTATGAGAGATGGCAACAACTTCGGATTATTTCTATTGAGTTCCAGAAAACGTACCTGTTCCTCCAAGAATTGGCTCCGCTCTAAAATCTAGATAGTGTTATCCAGTTCTTCAGGAATTGCAAGAAAATCACTAGTGTTTTCCTTCACGAATATCCAAGCTATTTTCCAATGCAGTCCATAACTTATCTGGTCCATCTAAACTGAATGTTTCCTGCACTAAAGTATCAAGAAAACTCACAGAAACAAAAGAATGATCATCATTAGGAAATTTCATGGCATCATAAATATTGAACTTAATCACATCACCATCAAACTCCATAGTCAAAGACCCATCATAGACATCAATTTTTGTTCTAGAAGTTTTCAAAAATGGTCTTCCCAATAAAATTGGGACTGAAGTGGATGAATCTTCATTGCCCATCTGTAAGACATAAAAGTCAGCAGGAAAGAGCATATTATCGACTTGAATTAGGACATCTTCAAGAACACCCTTCGGATAGGCATTAGATCGATCAGCAAGTTGGATTATGACACCAGTTTCTTTCAGAGGCCCCATATTCAAAGATTTATAAATAGATTGAGGCATAACATTAATCGAAGCACCTAAATCCAACAATGCTTTCTCAATTTCCAAATTTCCTATTTTACAAGGGATTGTGAACATACCTGGATCTGGACATTTAGGAGGTAACTTCTTTTGGAACACAGCAGAAACATTCTCACCCAGTCGCACCTTTTCATTGCCACTTAACTTTCTCTTTGAGGTACAATGTTCCTTAAGAAATTTAGCATAACGAGGAATTTGTTTAATAGCATTAAGTAAAGGAATATTTACCTGCACCTTACGGAAAGTTTCCAAAATTTCTTTATGTTGCTCCTCCTTCTTTTGCTTGGCAAACCTGCTAGGAAAAGGAGGTTGTACACTGAACTTAGGCATGACAATGGAAGAATCATCCTCCTTTTTCTCTTGTGACTGCTTTGGAACTTCTTTCTCTACTTCTTCTTCCACCTCTCGCTTAGAAACCTTTTGGGTAGGTTCCTTTAACTCTTTTCCACTTCGAAGTGTAATAGCACATGCGCTCTTCTTTGGATTCATCTCAGGTTGAGAAGGAAGCTTTCCCGAATTTTGTGCCTCCAGCCTATTGATAGCAATCACCATTTGGCTCATTTGAGTCTCAAGATTCTGTATGCTGGCTTGTGTATCTTGCTGAAATTTCATGGAGTTCATTGAAAGTTCATGATTTGTGGCTAATGTCTTGACTATGTCCTCCAAAGAATTATTTGCACGAACTTTGTCCCATTTCTGTCATTGTCTAGGCACATAAGGTTGCTTATATGGCTGAAAATTAGAACTTACTTGTTGTCCCTGATTATTGCCATAACGGAGATTTGGATGATCTCGCCAACCCGGATTATACGTGTTTGAAAATGGGTCATACTTCCTCTGAGGTTGTCCCAAATAATCACCCATTACCTTAGCTTCTTCAACATGGTCTTCTTGTAAAGTAGGACACATATCTGTAGGATGGCCAACCATAGAACAAATTCCACAAGTCTTAACTTCCTCTTTCCTAGATACCGCAAGTTGACGCACCAAAGAAGTTAAATCATCTAGTCTTCTTTCCAATGACGAAACTCCCATCTCATTAACATGTCTTGAACCATAATCATTCCGAGCTCCAAATTGTTGTGAGTTAGAAGCCATAGTTGAAATCAATTCCCATGCAGCTGCTGGTGTTTTATCAACTAGCGCTCCTCCACTTGCAGCATCTATCATACTCCTCTCAGTCGGTGAAAGACCTTCATAAAAGTATTGAATCAACAGTTGCTCGCTGATTTGATGATGAGGGCAACTTGCACATAACTTCTTAAATCTCTCCCAATATTCATATAATGACTCTTTGTTGTTTTGTCGAATGCCACAAATTTCTTTTCTGATATTGGCAGCCCTGGCAGCTGGGAAACATTTCTCCAAAAATAACTTCTTCATCTCCTTCCATTCTCTAATACTTCCAGCAGGTAAATAATATAACCAGTCTTGGGCATCGTCCTTCAAAGAAAAGGGAAAAGCCCTCAGTTTTATCTCGCTCTTGATGACATTTGTAGGCTTCATCCCATACAAACAACATCAAACTCCTTCAGTGCTTATAAGGATCTTCTCCCAATGTTCCTCAAAAGTGGGTAACAAATGAATCAATCGACTTCATTTCAAAAGTAGTGTTATCACCCAAATTTGGAAAAGTAATGCAACGAGGATGTCGGTCCTCGGTTGGAGCGACCGATTAGCGTAAAGTACGATTTTCATCCATGTTTCTTTCCTTTGTCGTTCTTCTCAAGATCTTGTCGTCTTTCTTTTATGCGCTTTCTTAATGCCTTTGCTGTTTTCTCAATTTCAGGATTGTACTGTAAACTCTCGGCTTGATTCGAACGCATAACGTACATAAAGCGTCAAAATTTCCCCGGCAACGGCGCCAAAATTTGGTGAATGCTGTCGCCTGCAACCAAATATAAAAAGAAACCAACTTCCTGCAACACAAATTAATGTAGTAGTGGAAAGTCGGGATCGTTCCCACGAGGAATTCAGACGTTAGTAGTTACGCAATAAGAAAGGGGGGGTTTGCAATTTGGGAATTAAACATAAATTAATTGGAAATTGAAATTGAAAAATAACTAGAAACAAAATAATGAGATTTTAACAATCAATAGAAATAAATCTTGGTTTCCGGACTCTTTCGTTATTGAACTTGCGTTGATCATCGATACTAAAAATAACCAATTTATTAGTTCAACATTCGTCGTGGTAAAATTCTTTACCTATTTTCTCTTATGTTTAGTCAACCAAAACATGTATTTGAATTAACCCTTATTAATTAATAACCTGGATATGATCTCAGATTTAATTAATTAATAGCTTTACGAATGAAGAAAATCGACGAACTAAACAACATACATACGATGTACATTTAGCCTAGACGATTATTTTTCCTAAAACCATGTCCCTAACGTAGTAGACAAAAATCCTAGTCGCTACTTTTGATTAAAAGAAATGAACGTCAATCTTTTTAATCTAGCGATTGATTGAATAAAATACAAACTAGTTAGCACCTAAGCATCAAATTAAACAATCAAACAATGACCCAGAAAAATGATTGATACTTGACTAATAAATTGATTGAAATAAAGAACACAATCTCACAACATGCAAAGTTCAATAACTAGGATTCTGTACACCAAGAAATAAAATTTAGTTACCCAACATCATGATTTCCCTATCTATTCTGACTATCACTGGCGTTGGGACTGTTGTATAAATTCTTCTCTTCTTTTCTATCTGCGGCAATCTCCAGAATTTAATTCTACGCTGCTCTCTTTTCTTTTCTTTTCATTCCTCTCTCCACCTTATTTCTGTACCTTCGTTCTTTATCATATCTCACCAACCTCTGCTGCCTCTGCCTTTCTTCATTTTAACCCTCTCTCTTGCGTTATTTTTTCCATTAATTTTGGGATTTGCGTTGATTTTAGCAGCTGTCGCTGCACTTCCCATCTTGTTTCTGTTTGTTTTCACGCCTGCTAATTTATTCCTTTGTTTGCGCAACGCCGCTTTCTCAGCTGTCAGAGCTTCCCACTGCTGTGGCATCTCTTCTTCACGCCCCTGCGTCCTGCGCCACACTCCTCAATGTCTGTTGTACTCTTGCGTTAAGTTATTTCCTCTTCAAAAACCTGATGCTCCTCTCCTCCACTTCTCCACGCGTGCGTTTCTTCTTGATTTAATTGCTGGTCTGATTTTTATTTTGTTTGGCTCCTACCCGTTGTTTCACGCCAGCGTCCCTTTGTCTTGCTGTCCAATTTTGCTACATCCCTGATTTGCGTGATTCCTTATCCAGTCCCACTGTTGAGTTTTTAATCCTCCCTTGCAGCTGTTGAAGTTGACAATTAAGTGAGCTACTAATTCCTTTCTTTAATTCATTTAGGGTCCCACGTGTCTGCTGCAAAACGCCATTTTAATTTGCTTTCTCCCTGGGTCCCCTCCACTTGCATTTCAACGCAGCACTAGCTACTCATTTAATTCTCCTCTGCTCGTCTAGCGCGTGATTTTTGCGTCAATTAAGAGCCACTTTAATTGTTCACGCTGCCACTTTGTCTCACACGTTGCTGCTTGCATTAATCTTCTCATTTGCTTCCACGTTGTGCCTCCATGGTTGCTGATTAAAAAGCCCTCCAATTAAGAGCCTCCAACGATTCTTCAAGCTGACTTATGGGACCATTAAAGAGCCTATCGATTTAATTCTTGCCTCTTCCACGTGATATCCCTATTCCTTGATAAGACAATTAAAGGTCTCTTCATTTAAATCCTCTTGCTCTTCTCTGTTGCTCTCCAGCTGGCTGTTCCTTTTGGCCTCTCCACGTGCTGCCTCTTGGTCAGTTGCCTCCATATGTTTTCACGCAGCCCTCCTTTCAAGAGCCTCCAACGATTCTTCAAACTTCTCCTGTCTACTGTGCGTGACAAGACAAATAAGGGTCTTACATCAAAACCCAATAAAACATTGTGCCTCCTGCGTACGCTGCTTCTCCACTATCGTTGGCTGTCTTTGTTGGTTTTGTTTATCGCTCGCTTTCATTCAAAACTCTCAACACAATTGTCGTTTCCTTCTATTATTGCGTGATTTTCTTTCCCTCAATGTTGAGTGATTTTCTTTTTAATTCCCAAGTCTCCCTCTCTTGATTTTGCTCCCCTAACGTCAACGTTTTGGGCTGTCTTATACGCATTTTCGTCTCTGGTTGTAACGAGGCCACGTCTAATTAGGGTCAACGTCTAATTCAACTCTTTTTATCCCAAAATTGTTGCGGTTCTTTCTATTTGGCTCCAAAATACACCTTGATATAAAACAAGATTAATTCCCATTAAGTACAACTTCAAACCTCAAGAATAAAGAAAATTAACACACAAAAAGATAGAAAATAACGACATTAACAGTGGGAATATATCAAAGAACCAAATGAGGAAATCTTTATTGAGTGTGAACCACGAGGTAGACTTATGATAGAGCAATATGATCAAGAAATTTGACGACTGGCAGAAGAAGTAGGAGAATTGATGGAAACAATCCATCAATTAAAACAGGAAAAGGCAGCAGCTGAAGACGTCAGGAATGACGATGAAGAGATAATACGACGTGACAATTGTGTTGGACAAAGCCAAGTGGAAGAATATGAGGAAAAGTGTAATCTTCGAAGTAGAAAAGGATAAATGATCGACATGAAGAATCAGACAGAAGATAGTGGCATATCCACTACAGAAAATTTAATATGAGATAGTGTAACTAATAATTCCACATGTAAATTATTTAGTATGATGGTTTGTAAGTGGAACTAATAATTCCACAACTTTTAGTTTGATGGTTTGTAAGTGGAACTGAAAGGATATAAACTCAATGCAACAGTGTAATAACGCAATGAACAAATGGACAAAGGTGTTTTCTGTAATTGATAAGTTTTCAGGAAACGATTACAGATTTGGAGGAATTAAGTGACAATAAAGCTGCTAAAACAGAGAAGAAGGGTGATGAGAATGGTGAACAGATGAGGGAGAGAATAATACTATCATAAGAACAATCATAACAAATTCAGGTGCATCATTCATCCTAAATAAAAGATTCCCACAGCCAACGTGTGAGCCGTTATTCCTTTGTTGACTTGGCACCTACTGAGATATTGTTCCATACAAAATCTGTAAGAAGCTTGGAATCAGTCTTGGGCCTAGTGCTTCTGCGTGTTGGTTCATCATTGGTATTGGGCTTGTGCATAACAGTACCCTCCCCATGAACAACAACCTTGTCTGCAAGGTTAGGGAACAGCTCAAGGATATGGTCTTTCATTTCCCATGTTGCTTCCTCGATGGTTAGCCCTTCCCACTGTATCAACCATTGCTCAGTCAAGAAATCACCATGCTGCACAAAACGCTTCTGCAAAATTGTCTTGGGCTGCAAAATCAGAGTGGCAGTGGAATCAACTAAGTTAAGTGGAGTGACTTGCTGATCGGGGCTGCCAATGCACTTCTTCAAGAGAGACACATGAAACACCGGATGAAGCTTTGCAGCCGCAGGCAAGTCAAGCCTGTAAGCCACGACTCCCACACGGGCAGTGATTTGATAGGGGCTGAAGTATCGATGTCCCAGATTAGAGTGTCGTTGGAGGCGCACCGAATGTTGATGGAATGGCTGAAGTTTGATATAGACCCAGTCCCCAACTGCAAATGTTACCTCAGTTCTCTTCTTGTCAGCAAAGTACTTCATTCGACCTTGGGCTTTCAAGAGATTGGTCTTTAGCAAAGACAAGACTCTGTCTCTGTCTCGTAGTTGTGTATCGACGAGTGAATTAGAGCTGGAGTCTCGAATGTAATGGGGAATAGATGGGGGTGGTCTGCCATATAAAATCTCAAACGGAGTCATACGGGCTGCTGTTTGAAACGCCGTGTTATACCAAAATTCTGCCCATGGTAACATCAGCATCCATGACGATGGATTATCCGAGACATAGCACCTTAAATACATCTCTAAACATTTGTTCAAGACTTCCGTTTGGCCATCGGATTGGGGATGATACGCGGTGCTCATACTTAAAGTTGTACCCTGTAGCCGATGCACTTCTTTCCAGAACTCGCTCATGAAACGTACATCCCTATCAGTCACAATGTCTTTGGGAATACCATGCAACCTGACAATTTCCTGAACAAAAGCGGCTGCTACCATAACACTGTTAAATTGAGTAGGCAACCCGATAAAATGACCGTATTTAGACAAACGGTCAACCACCACCATAATCACTGTTTTCCCTTTCGAAACAGGAAAGTCGACAATAAAATCCATTGAAATCCCCTCAAACACCTGATTAGGCAACGACAATGGCTGTAACAGTCCACTAGGGTGTAAATTAGTGGTTTTCATTTGCTGACATGTGTGACATTCACTCACAAAGGTCTGAACATCTTTTCTCATAGATTGCCAGAAAAATTCGAAGATAAGCGATGGAGGGTTCGTGTGATACCTGCATGCCCTCCCACAGGAGATGAGTGAAATTCCGTGAGCAACTGCGTACGAAGAGGAGAGTCAGATGGCAGAATTATACAAAAGAATGCCGTCTTTGAAGATAAACCCAGGGGAAGTGGTGGGATCATGCAACACTCTGTACTGAAGATGCAGTAACTCAGGATTAATCCGATTAGCTTCCTTTAAGTCAGAAATCAAATCAAATTCTACTGCAGAAACAACCAAGAACTGAAAAGGAGAGATTCGGGACAATGCATCTGCTGCATTATTAAGCTTTCTGGGTCGATAAACTATCTCAAAGTCGTACCCAATCAATTTGCCAAGCCACTTCTGTTGATCAGGTGTTTGAATGACCTGATCCGTAAGATTCTTGAAGGGTTGCCGATCCGTCACTATCGTAAATTTTCGCCTAAGCAAATATTGCCTCCATTTGGCGATGGATTGCGTAATAGCAAACATTTCACGCTGATAAGTGGAAGCTTGGGGCATGCGAGGACTTAGTTGTTGGCTGAAATAGGCAATGGGGTGCCCATCTTGGGATAAAACCGCACCAATACCCTGGCCCGAAGCATCGATTTCGAGAGTAAATGGTTTCTCAAAATTCGGTAATGACAAAACAGGGGCTGTGCTCAAAACTTCCTTCAGCTGGTCAAAGGCACTAGTGGCAGCTTCTGACCAAATGAAACAATCTTTGCGTAACAAATCCGTTAAAGGCCCCGCAATACTAGCAAAGTGCTTAATGAAATGCCGGTAGTAACCGACTAATCCAAGAAAACCCCGCACCTCCTTTACTGTTCTGGGAACTGGCCAAGCTTAGATAGCAGCAATTTTCTCAGGGTCCACTGCCACCCCCGTTTGAGAGATAACATGTCCCAAGTACCCCACCGATGTGTGGCCAAAAATGCACTTGGATTTCTTGGCGACCAAATGCTGCTCACGCAAAGTTGTCAACACAATACGCAAATGTCTCATATGCAATCCCCAAGACGAGCTATATATAAGAATATCGTCAAAAAAAACCAAGACAAACCGTCGAAGATAGGGGCGGAAAACATCAGTCATAAGGCGTTGGAAGGTCGACGGCGCATTTGTGAGACCAAAAGGCATGACGAGGAACTCGTAATGCCCATCATGCGTTCGAAAAGCTGTTTTAGCTTCATCACCAGCTCGTACTCGAATCTGATGATATCCAGCGAGGAGATCCAATTTAGTAAAATATTTTGCCCCAAAGAGCTCATCAAAGAGCTCATCAATCGAGGGAATGGGAAATCTGTCGCGGACGGTAACGGCATTCAAGGCGCGATAATCAACGCAGAAACGCCAAGTGCCATCCTTCTTCCGTACTAACAGAACCGGGGAAGAAAACGGGCTCATACTTGGACGAACAATCCCATCTTGAAGCATTTCAGCCACCAATCGTTCCATTTCTTGTTTTTGGAAATGAGGGTAACGGTACGGCTTCACATTCACCGGACTACTCTGAGGTACAAGGTGGATGGCATGATCACACAACCGAGGCGGAGGCAACCCTTGCGGTTTCTGAAAAACATCTTCAAATTGACGAAGTAGTTGAGCCAAATCAGTGGCCAAACTCTGTGCAGGTAGTGGCTCCTGGGGCAACAGTTCAAGTCAATAATAGGCAGCGATAGCTTTTTGCCTATGCAACCGTCGTAACCCATTGAATTGGACCGGTTGGACCGGAGAAGAGGCCTCACCTGTCCATCGAATTGTTTCACCGTTATAATGAAACTCAAAAATCGAAGATCCGTAATCGGTGATGACCGGCCCTAATGTCGACAACCAGGCCACCCCTAATACCATATCCCAGCCTTGGATTGGTAAAACATAGAAATCCACCTTGATTTCTTTTCCCTGTATGAGCAAAGGAACTTGCTGCACCATGCCTGTGCAAGTCAATTTTTCCCCACTGCCAACTAACACTGAGAAGTGCGGAGCAGCCATGATGGTAAGATTCAGAAAATTGGCCACCCTTGTTTGGACGAAATTATGTGTACTTCCTCCATCGAGTAATACTTAAACCAAGCGGCCATTAACGACACCCTGAAATCGCAGTGTAGAGGCGGCACATCCTCCAGCAAGGGCATTATAGGAAATTGTAGATCGGGTTTGCTCAGCTGTAGCAGGAGGTGAATCAACGGTTTCAGGTTGGGTTTGTGGGGAGAACTCCTGTGAATCAATCGGGTCGGGTGGGTTAGAATCTTCCTCCAACAACAATAACTGGGGCTTAGCTTTACACTTATGATCCCAAGCATATTTCTCATCACAATGATAACACAAGCCTTGGGCACGTCGCTGGGCGGCTTCGGCTGGGCTAAGGCGGCGAAATGGCAGTTTGGTGCCACCGGGTAAGGTTGCCGTAGTAGTGTTGGGGTGAGCTGCAGTGGAAGGTGGGGAATGGAAATTATGTGGTGGAGTATAGGGTTTCGGGGTTGAAAGAATGGCCTTTCCAGTGCCTAAGGTGGGCCTCAGTAAACCCTTTTCAAAAGCAATCCATTGTTCATGTAAGAGGGCTAGTGTCATGGCCTCTTGAAGGGTGGTGGGCTTATGGACAAGGACAGAGGTTTTAATATCGCTCCGTAAACCTGAAATGAAGCAATGAGTTAGGAACTGGCCTGGCAAGCAAACGGTGCGGTTTGTAATAGCCTCAAAGCGAGATCTATAATCGCTAACAGTGGTTGTCTGCTGCAACTTCGCTAATAGCCCCTCCAGCTCCTCTAGATCATGCTGGCGGAAACGTTGGAGGACGGCGGTGATAAATGCAGACCAACTCGTAAGTTGCCTATTCTTATACATCCAATCAAACCAATCTGCAGCATTGTCATCCAAATAGAAAGAGGCAATAGTGATACGGTCGTCAGGTGGAATGTTATAAAACTCAAAATACCTCTCAGCTTGTAAAACCCAGCGATCGGGGTTTAAACCGGAGAAGCGTGACATCTGAACCGGTGTCGGCTTATGCCGTCCTAGCGGCGTGGAACCCTCTCCTTCCATAGAGCCACGTTTCATATCACCGTGGTGGGTCTGATTCTGAAGGGAAGCAAGCCGTCCAATAACTTCCTGCAGTAATCTTTCTTGCTTATCAAAAGCATTGGCTAGGCCATCCACATCCCGACGTAGCCCATGCTGAGCCTCGCCCATGGATTTAATGTTATCGTCCAACACCTTAAGGCGGGTTTCGTGCCCTGTCATCTTAACAGGGGTCAATGAAAGCACCAGTGAAAGGATATAAACTCAATGCAACAGTGTAATAACGCAATGAACAAATGGACCAAGGTGTTTTCTGCAATTGATAAGTTTTCAGGAAACGATTACAGATTTGGAGGAATTAAGTGACAATAAAGCTGCTAAAACAGAGAAGAAGGGTGATGAGAATGGTGAACAGATGAGGGAGAGAATAATACTATCATAAGAACAATCATAACAAATTCAGGTGCATCATTCATCCTAAATAGAAGATTCCCACAGCCAACGTGTGAGCCGTTATTCCTTTGCTGACTTGGCACCTGCTGAGATATTGTTCCATACAAAATCTGTAAGAAGCTTGGAATCAGTCTTGGGCCTAGTGCTTCTGCGTGTTGGTTCATCATTGGTATTGGGCTTGTGCATAACAGGAACTAATAATTCCACAACAGCTCGACAGAATAATTAGGTAAGGATTTGAACTATCTGCCTATAGGGCCCAATGAGCACCCGGAATAGTTAATCCACTACCCTAAATTATTCTCGTCTCTTTAAGTTTTTACCTATAAAAATTGTAAGAAGAAGGCATTCAGGGCATCGAAAAACACACTGAAACTTCTTCCTCTCCTTTGTATCTACTTAAAAATTTGAAGCTTAAATAACAGTTGAGATAGTTCATCGTGCAATAGTCCACTATTCTAAACAATAGTCTTGCAAGATCAAAAATGGGCAAATGCAAACGCAAAACCTGTCTTGGTAATTTCTTATACATCCATGGTGTGCCTGGTTCGAATCCCAGTGTTGGAAATATAAGCCTTGACAAAGGGTTCAACTTGTAGGTAGCAGAAGCGTGGTGGGTGTATAGATAGAATTGGGACCGTTAATGTCAACACATGTTTTCATTAGGAAAGTGAATAGTAAATGTAACTGGTAATAGATCGATCTTCCATTTTCTCAATGTTTTGAGACAAGCTAATGTCTCTTTTTCATGAATGGGATATTTGCATTATGAGGAACTGAACGTTCCATTGATATATTTGCATAAAAGATATTTGCATTTGTTGGGAGATTTTGCCAAAAGGCATCCAGCCCATGTATTTATACTTACATCTATTTGCACGAGAAGTTTATACTTTGGTAGATAATTATATAAGACTAGTAAATGTATACATAATGCTTTGAGTTTCCTCAAAGCATTGGTATCTGCATCATTCCAAATCCTTTGCACTTTAGTACTGCATTTTTTCTGCAATGATTTTCTTTCTTTGGCAAGATCTTTCAAAAATCCTTAATCTGACATATAATTTAAAAGACTTAAAAATTATTGTACATGAGTTCTACTTGATAATTGATCAGGGAAATCAACTAATTTTTTCAATATATTTGGTTGTAATTTTAAAAATCCATTTTGTTGAAATTCAATGCCTAAATATTCTATTGTTTGTTGTGCAATGCGTGCTTTCTTTTTATTTAAAATGAGTCCTTTATCACTATATCTCTGAAGTACTATTTTTGCTTTTTTCAAATGATCTAATTTATCCCGATTGGAATAAATAATATATCATCAATATATACAAAAGTAAATTCTTATAATCCAACTAAATTATTATCCATTGTGTTGAAATTCAATGCCTAAATATTCTATTGTTTGTTGTGCAATGCGTGCTTTCTTTTTACTTAAAATGAGTCCTTTATCACTACATCTCTGAAGTACTATTTTTGCTTTTTTCAAATGATCTAATTTATCCTGATTGGAATAAATAATATGTCATCAATATATACAAAAGTAAATTCTTATAATCCAGCTAAATTATTATCCATAAAACGTTGATAAATACTAGGAGCTTGCTTTAATCCAAAAGGTAAAACATTCCATTGATAATGTTTTTGTGGAGGACAAGTAAAAGCAGTTAAAGGTTTGATATTTTCATGTAGTTTAAGTTGCCAATATCCAGATTTTGCATCTAAAGTTGTAAACCACGTATGTCCTTTCAGTTTATTTATAATATAATCTTTTCTTGGTAATTTGTATGCATCACCTATTGTTGCTTCATTTAATTTTTTATAATTTATAACCATTCTCCTTTTTTCACGTTTTTGTTCCGCTGAATTATTTACATAAAAAGTAGGTGTAGAATGTTTACTTTAACTAGGGGTGATTAATTGTTTGGTTAGTAAATCGGCACATTTTGTCATAAATTCTTGAACAACTTGTTGTGAATAAGGTACATTATTTCGAATATTGGTTTCTTTTGTGGGATCTTTTAGTCTTATCTCAATAAGCTCTTTATTTTGATTTTTTATGGGATCTAAAGGGTTTTCACTACATACTTGATCTAATAAAGTTTCAATTTCTAATTATATTGACATATTATTTAAAATATAAAACTGAAGTGCATCTAATTTTGTTGTAAGTACTTGTAATTTCGGTAATAAGTTGTGTGATATATAGGAATTTTAAGAATAATTGATTTTGTTTTAGAGTTTTAATTTATGGTGTTTTTAACGTAATATAATGTAAATATTGACAAAATGGATTATATAATTTTAAAAATTATTTCCTAATATTAATGGTAATCCTGATTCTTGTTGATATATTGAAGGCATCGAGAAAAGTATATGTTTCTATAATAATATTATTATAATAACTTACATACCATATAGATTTAAAACTTCCATTTGCTATTATGATTTGTAGGGGTTTTCTAATCGTTTCCATGTTAATAACTGTGTGGATGCAATACAAATTGTTGCTCCAGTGTCTATATATGCATTAACTTTGTTATTCTAAATCAAAACTTGAATAAAGGTTGTGTTCAAATTGACTTGAGGATTATGACTCTTCCGCATAAGATTTATATTTATAAATAGAAGAAATTGTAGAATCAGTATTGTATTCATATTCTATTCGTTCTAATTCTTCTTTGGATATGTATTTGCATAATGTCCTTCTTCTTTACATATCCAACATCTACAATTTTCTTTCTTTGTGGACAATCTTGTTTTTAGGTTTAAATTGTCTATATTTTTGTCTTCTAAAATATTTTCTATAAGGTTTAAAAGGTCGTTGTTTATAATAATGAGTTGGGTATCATTTCCATATATATATATTGATTAAGATAATAAGTAAAAAAGGTAAGTAAAATTAAACACATAACGGTATAGTATAAATAATAGTGAGAACAATAATTGAAAGCATAATGGGTAATTGATAAATAATAAATAATTCATGCAATAAATCAATATATAAAGAAAAGCGATGCATGATTAACAAATTAATGTTGAAATATCTTTCAGATCTCTTTTTAGATTTTGTAGATTATTATATTGAACATGTTTGACAATATATAAATTTTGAGTAATCTGAAATATTCGTGTTTGATCATTGTTTTGTTTAGCTTTTTCTAATTTAATTTGAAGTTTATTAATCCAATATTTATGATTTTAAGTTGTTTCTCTACTAATTTTAATTTGTGCTTTAAAAGTATCCTTACGATCAAAATAATGCATAACTGAAATTTTATTTATTGAGAAAATAGTAAATACAAGGAAGCTTAGTCAATAAGCTTTTTGATACAATTTTGATAAAACCTTCTAGTTTCATAAATTGATTTCTTCAAATTTGTAGCCATTCAGATCATCCGAGTGGTGTCATGCATTTCATTGTATCTTTGTGCATCAAGGCTATTATGTGCATGTTTATTAATTGTATGATATCGTTTAAGCATTGCATCTAATCGTTCTTTGATAACTTGATTCAAATATCTCTTTTTCTTAAAATAGGAAGAATTCATCTTTGCATTGCAAAAGTAAAATTAAAAGATAGTTCGGAAATTGTTGTAATATATTCTCTTCTTTTTTGAATATTTAAAACCTTGAGTGTTTGAAAATAATTAATAAGATAAAATCTATGAAGAATATCATCTTGATTAGCAGGTGTAATTGGTGTTTGTTCTATATAAAGTTGATTTTGTTCAATTACATGATTATAATGATTATTCCAATGATCACATAGATTTATTAAGTCTTTTAATTGTTGTCTATGATCAAAATAAGATAAAAAAAGTATTTTCCATGAATGAATGCAATAAGATGTATTAAAGTAATTGAATAAATGTAAACAACACTAAAATCATACATTTTTCTTCACCGGATATGCTTAAACGTCAAACTTCAGGCTAGTCGCCAGTTAGAGAGAGAGAGCATGATTTTAAGTGATTGTTTTTTTCTATATCATGAGCCGAAGCTCTAATGTACATTATATAGCAAAAGAAAGAAGAAGCGTCAAAAAACTAGTGGACGACAAAAGCAAAAGCTAAAGCTAAAAGAAACCAATAATGTACAAAAGTAAAAAGTAAAAGATGATAAAGCTAATGTACAGTAAAAATAGCTCATAATTTACAGAAAAAGTAGAAGATTCTCTGCTTTAGTCCATATCGCTGGTCTACATTTTGTCTTGAAGCGTCGGTGTTCTTTTATTCTTCAATAATTGCTTCATGGGAGTCTATTTCTTTTGTTTGCTTTTCTTGTGTTGTTGATGGATAGTATTTACATTGATGTTATGGATGTATTTGCATGTGGTGACAAATTGCATACTTCCAGGTAGCTGCAAGTTTTTCAAATATACCTTCCATCTTTGTAAAAGGTATAAGAAATTGTTGAATAATTTGAAGTTGTTCTGGAGGAATTGGTTGTTCATATGTTGAAATCATGAGTAAATGGAATCTTTTGTAGTTTATCTTGATAGTAGACTCTGTATTTATGCGTGCTGCTTGGATAAAAATGTCTTCCAGACAGTTTAGATTGAATTGGTTAATGGTTTCCCAATCAAACGAATGATTAGGTGGTGTGTCTATAGCTAGGTAAATTCCATTACTGATGCCAATGGTGATGAATGCAATTTGAGGTAGTAGAATGTCTACATCTTTGACCGAAACTTTTTCCGCAAAGATGGGATAACTGCTCCATATTTTCATAAACATCTCTATTGCAAACTGATCTTTATAATTTCAGATGGCTTGGGTAAATCCAATGGGAAATTCAGAGAGGATATTAAGGTTGGCTAGATATAAAGTGTCGATAAGTCAATTTTTAGACACAAAACTCAGAAAAAAAAAAGTTAAAACATACAGATATTAGAGTTTGTTGTTCAAAAAATACAGATGTACCACAACAATATGGATGTGAAACAAAAACTAGATATAAACAATCTAAATATACATAGGAATTTTAAAATTACAACCAAATATATTGAAAAAATTAGTTGATTTCCCTTATAAATTATCAAGTAGAACTCATGTACAACAATTTTTAGGTCTTTTAAATTATATGTCGGATCAAGGATTTTTGAAAGATCTTGTCAAAGAAAGAAAATTATTGCAGAAAAAATGCAGTACTAAAGTGCAATGGATTTGGAATGATGCAGATACCAATATTGTGAGGAAACTTAATTTGTGCTTTAAAAGTATCCTTAAGATCAAAATATTAACCTCAGAAATGTTCTATGACTGTTTTCAAAATATAAACAACTAGACCGATTCTCTTAAAGTCTAGCAATACTACCCATTGAATACAGGCAAATATGGACTCAAAGCCATTGTACTACTACAAGCTGACCCATTGACAACCTATTTACTTTTCCAAAGTGGACTTATCGACACTTTATATCTAACCAACCTTAATATCCTCTCTTAATTTTCCATTGGATTTACCCAAGTCATCCGAAATTATAAAAATCGATTAGCCAAGAATAGAGAAATGTTTATGAAAATATGGAGCAGTTATACCATCTTTGTGGAAAAAGTTTCAGTCAAAGATGCATACATTCTACTACCTCAAATTGCATTCATCACCATTGACATTAGCAATGGAATTTACCCAGCTATAGATACACCACTTAATCATTCGTTTGATTGGGAAACCATTAACCAATTCAATCTAAAATGTTTGGAAGGCATTTTTATCCAAGCAACACGTATAAATACAGAGTCTATTATCAAGATAAACTACAAAGGATTCCATTACTCATGATTTCAACATATAAACAATCAATTCCTCCAAAACAGTTTCAAATTATTCAGTAATTTCTTATACCTTTGACAAAGATAGAAGGTGTATTTGAAGAAATTACAGCTACCTGGAAGTATGCAATTGGTCACCACATGCAAATACATCCAGAACATCAATGTAAATACTGTCCATCAACAACACAAGAAAATCAAACAAAAGAATTAAACTCCCTTGAAGCAATTATTGAAGAATAAAAGAGCACCGACGCTTCAAGACAAAATGTAGACATCATATAGACCAACGATATGGACTAAAGTAGAGAATCTTCTACTTTTTTTGTAAATTATGAGCCACTTTTACTGTACATTAGCTTTAGCATCTTTTTCTTTTTACTTTTGTACATTATTGGTTTCTTTTAGCTTTTGCTTTTGCTTTTGTCATCCACTAGTTTTTGGACGCTTCTTCTTTCTTTTTCTATATAATGTACATTAGAGCTTCGGCTCAAAATATAGAAAAAACAATCACTTAAAATCACACTCTCTCTCTCTCACTTGCGACTAGCCTGAAGTTTAGCGTTTAAGCATATCCGGAGAAAAAAAAAGATGATTTTAGTGTTGTTTACATTTATTCAATTACTTTAACACATCTTATTGCATTCATTCATGGAAAATACTTTTTTTAATCTTATTTTGATCATGTATCACAATTAAAAGACTTAATAAATCTATGTGATCATTGGAATAATTATTATAATAATGTAATTGAACAAAATCAACTTTATATAGAACAAACACCAATTACACTCGCTAATCAAGATGATATTCTTCATAGATTTTATCTTATTAATTATTTTCAAACACTCAAGGTTTTAAATATAAAAAAGAAGAGAATATATTACAACAAATTTTGAACTAATCGATTAATTTTATTTTTTGCAGTACAACATGAATTCTTCCTATTTTAAGAAAAAGAGATATTTGAATCAAGTTATCAAAGATACATACAAACGAGAAGAACGATTAGATGCAATGCTTGAACGATATCATGCAATTAATAAACATGCACATAATAGTCTTAATGCACAAAGATACAACGAAATGCATGACACCACTCGGATAATCCGAATGGTTACAAATTTGAAGAAATCAATTTATGAAACTAGAAGGTTTTATCAAAATTGTATCAAAAAACTTATTGACTAAGCTTCCTTGTATTTACTATTTTCTCAATAAATAAAATTTCAGTTGTGCATTATTTTAATCTTAAGGATACTCTTAAAGCACAAATTAAAACTAGTAGAGAAGCAGAGATCTGAAAGATATTTCGACATTAATTTGTTAATCATGCATCGCTTTTCTTTATATATTAATTTATTGCATGAATTATTTATTATTTATCAATTACCCATTATGCTTTCAATTATTGTTCTCACTATTATTTATTCTATACATGTTATGTGTTTAATTTTACTTACCTTTTTTACTTATTATCCTAATCAATATATATTTTTCTTAGATCAATTCTTAGACATGGATTAACTAATAGACTATATTATCAATTAATTAGAGATTATTTATATATCGACCTTTCCTTATATAGGAATTAGTAGAACAAAATGAACACGTAATTTTAGACAAATATGGATTAGATAAACCAAGAAAACGTCGAAGAACTTAGATGTCTTCACATTATTATCATTACTATAATTGTTCTATCGGTCAACAATCTAATTGTTGTATTTGCCAACAGTTAGAAAAGCAGATAGAAGATTTAGAATATATGAAATATAAAAAGTAATCATATATATATATATATATATATATATATATTCATCATAACCCTTTAATGGTAAATTATGGAAGATAAAACCCCCACAAGAAATAGAGGCAACAAAAACACCTCAGAATGTGCAGACTTGGGAAAATAAGGATAAATCTGTAAATCTCAGATTTACTCATTATGAAAACAGAGGTTTGTCTGAAGAAGAATATGAGGATGAAGATGAATCAGAAATTGAAAGAGCTTTGGTTATAACTCATCGAGTTATAAAAGAAGAAGAAAGGCATATTAATAGAATATTGCCAGATCATTTCATCCAAAGTGAACGAGAAAAAGGTATCATCTGGGATCATTTGGGAGATGCAAAATATTGGGTAAAATATACTATTCTAGAAAAAATTGACGAACCAATCATATGTGATAATTGGGGAAAGGATTTTGAAGACTCAACAGATTATAATGAAGGGACAATATTAACCTTCGAAGAAAGTGAAGGATCAAAAGATGAGTGGCCATGGTATTATGAACACTAAAAAGAAATGGTTTTAATGGCTGAAATGGATTACCCAAAGTTAAGGCCGGAAGTAGATTTGGAAGAAACACCATATTTACAAGAAATACTTACAAATGCCGTCAAATCAGCTGCATCAACATCACAGAAAGTTGACTCAGGATTACGAGTCCCAGCAGATTCAAATATGGGACTTCCTCAGTACCCACCAGCAGAACGACAACAAACAATTAATGTACCAGAAATTCGTGAGCGGTGGAGAAATTTTAAAGGGAAGAATTCAAACCTCTCAAATCAATGGAATTTACCATCAACCCAAGCACAGACAGGATCAATATTGATTCTACCAACAGATGTCTCATTATATGAAGATGTCATATCCAGATGAGAATCAAACAACAAGAATCTCATAGATCGAATGACGTGGATTGATAATCAAGCAAAGGTATCTTATATTGAAAATCTTTTGGGAGAAGTTATGAAAAGAATGTTTCAACAATGGAGATTAGCTTTTCCACAAGAATATGAGATGCTAGTAGCAGCAACTGATGATACACAAATCCTCTTCTCACAAATAAGAAGAATGATAACTTTAGAAGATCCATATCAATGATCAACAGTATTTCAAGAAAGGGCATATGCAGAACTGGAAAGAATGCATTGCAAAGAAATACAACATTTGCCACAATTCATGGAAGAATACATGGATATTGCAGCAAAAACAGGAAGAGCCTATATGAGTCCAGAATTATCAGAAAAATTCTTCAGAAAATTGCCTGAGCTCTATGGAAAAGAGATAGAGGAAGAATTTAAAAAGAAACATCCAGGTAACACCATTGGGCTCTATGGAAAAGAGATAGAGGAAGAATTTAAAAAGAAACATCCATGTAACACCATTGGAATTATACCACGAGTTCATTTTACCTGGTTATATTTGCAGGAATTATGCAAAAAGGCCTCAATGCAAAGAGGGCTGAAGGATTTCAATGCGCTATGCAAGCAAATACCTATACCAGGGTATTACAAAGAAAATAAGAAACATGGTCTCAGAAAGGCAAGAAATTATAAAGGAAAACCACATGATACTCGTATCAGGGTTTTCAAAAGAAAGAAACCTCCTACTCATAAGTGTCGTTGTTATACATGTGGAGAAGTAGGACATTATTCAAGAGATTGCAAGAACAAAAAGGGAAACATTGCAAGAGTTACGATGATCAATGAATTACAATTTCCAGATGAATGGGATGTGGTTTCAGTAGATATGAATGAGCAAGATAGTGATGGAATATTATCAATATCTGAAGGAGAAGATCCTGATCACACATCAGTATTAAAGACCCTTACAATGGAACCAATGGAATATCAATTTGTCACAACTGACAACAGAGAAATCCTACAAAGAAAATATGAATGGTTGGAAGATGTAACACTTCCACAAGAAATGACAACATGTACACATGAATGGATACATAACGCATCTATTGCAGATTACATTATCGGAAAAGATAATTTTAATTATTGCAAAAGAAAAACAACAGAATTAATGAGACTACATTGTCCAATGTGTCTCATGACTGTTTGCCCATGCTGTTCAGAATTATACCTTAAAATTAATGTCAAAAAGAGGCACTCAACATATGTACCTCTATTTTCCAATCGAGATAATGTAATTGCTAAAATGAGCAATTATATTGATCAGATTCTCAAAGAAAATTCAGTACTAGTCACAGAAAATCAACGACTAGAAAAAATTACTGACTCATTCCTTGAACAGGAGTTAGATCGGTTAAATAAATTTGATGAAAGCAAACTCAAAACAGAATTGAGAGTATCCAATCGAGCTCTTGTCATAAATGACAAAAGCCCAGATATAAAGAAATCAGAGTGTCAGCAAAGCGTGGTGGTACCTATTCAAATTTTTTGTGTTAACATCAGAAAAATAGTATCACATGCGAAACTACCTGACAGAAGAACAAAAGGAGCAGCAGGATTTGATCTATACAGCGTTGAATGTATAGTAATTCTAGCATTTCAAAGGAAATCAATTTCAACAGGAATACAATTGGAAATTGAGCAACCAGGAATTTATGGAAGGATAGCTGGTAAATCTTCAATTGCAATCAGAGGAATAGATGTGGCTGCTGGAGTTATTGACACAGATTACAGAGGCACAATCTATGTTATCATGGTAAATAGAAATCCTACTGAATATTTTGTGGATATTGGTGATAAAATAGTTCAGATAATATTTGAGTCATATTTGGTTCCACAACTTCAGTTAAATGACAATTTGACTAAAACAGAAAGAATGTCAAGCCCAATTGACAAAGTTAAAAGGGGAGATTGTTCTCTATAAACAATCAAAAGAAAAAGCAACCTTATTTGCTATTACAGATGATAAAGCTGGAATACCAAAAGGAAGGATCAATAATCAGCTATACAATTTTGACATACAATTCAAAATTCCAGGATGTAAGGAATTCCAGTTAAGAGCAATTTTGGATACTGGAGCCACAAAATGTTGTGTTAAAATTGATGCAATCCCAGAAGAAGCAAAGGAGAAGATTAGTTATGCAATGGAAATATATGGAATTAATTCCATATTCAAATCTGAATTGAAGTTGAAGAATGGGATCATGATTATTGGAGAAAACTCCTACAGAATACCCTTAACATTTTGTGTACCAATGAACACACAAGATGGTATTCAGTTTATCATAGGATGTAGCTTCATAAGAGCGCAACAAGGAGGAATACGATTGGAAGGAAATACGATTACATTCTACAAGAACTTGTCAAAAGTATCAACAAGTACAGAAATAAGGATAGCTACTATAGCTATACCTGAATTAGAAATTGAGACAGATGAATATTATACCATTAAAGATATGGTATATTTTAATATTGGAAAGAGTAAACCATAATACTTAAAAGAAATTTATGAATGTCTCAAAGAAATGGAGCAGTTGGAATACATTGAAAAAGATCCACAGAAGCATTGGGCTAAAAATGGACTACTATGCAAAATAGAAATCATAAATCCTGATTTAACTATTCAGGATAAGCCCTTAAAACATGTTACACCCTTAATGGGGGCTCAATTCAGAAAGCATGTTCAAGCATTATTGGATCTAGGGGTTATAAGACCATCCACATCAAGGCACCGGACTATGGCAATGATGGTTTATTCAGGAACTACAATAGACCCAAAAACTGGAGAAACAAAGCACGGAAAAGAACGCATGGTCTTTGATTATCTCAAGCTCAATGAGAATACTTACAAAGATCAATATTCATTACCAGGTATAAACACAATAATCAAGAAAATAGGGAATAGTCAAATTTACATCAAATTTGACTTGAAGAGTGGATTTCATCAAATAACAATGGATCTTGTAGCGCCCCCTTACCATAAGGTACACACCGGGACGCCCGTGGGTCGTACCGACGCATATCCCACAACAAGGAAGTGCTACCACTCGCAATTATCACTAAATACTCGCATGGCATCAATATAATTAACCGCAATACGCAATTCACTAAAATTTAAAACCACAATAATACTCTTTCATTGCATAATATCAATCCAAAATATAGACCAATCTATTAGTCCCCTAAAGTCTCAATACAGTAAACCAAAAAGGAAACTGATAAAGACGTCTATACTAGGTCATCCTCAAAAGTCGCTCCAGCTGACCAACCTGTGTGCCATCGCTTCACTTGTCCAAAAACTCGCACAGTAGGAAACACCTATCTCGGGAGCTAAACACCTACTAACGCTGCCCTGAAAAAAATATTAGCAACGTTGGGTGAGTTTGCGAACTCAGCGAGAAACCATCATCGATGGTTCACCCAACTCATGCATATACACATAATATATCGCATAGTATAATTTAACGCATATTAGAACACTGACACAATTCACACATTTATACAATTAAAATAACTCAGGCATGTCACTTCACAATTGTCACATATCACACGCATTCTCAATTTCGCTACACAGTCAGATGCATAATGTATGCAAATTCTCATTCTATGATGTTGTTGTGACTGAGCGTTAACACTTTCTCCATTCGGGCACTTTTCACAATTATCACATTTTCAGCAAGTAGGAGAGCCCTTTAGGTATGTACTACTGCTCACTCACATTAGGGATAGGAGAGCCCTCGGGGTATGCACTATTCCCTTTTTCACTGATATTCGAGCTTAAAGCTCTGGTCACTAATTGCTCTAGTCACAACTGTTTATTTACCGCTTATAATCATGCCTAGCATGCACTCATATTTACACAGTCACTATCTCAGAATTCGATGCGCTAATTCGCAATCTCATACACTCACACTTGCACAAGCAATAATATATATATCTCACTCAGTTCCATTTATCACATTGAGCACATATGTTCGCAATCTCAGCGCATTTATTTCACATTTATAACACTCACAAGGACAACAATTCACACATTCACAGCACATTTAATCACACAAAGAGTTTATTCACCTGTAACTTCCGAGCTACTGCCTGGAAGTACCAGCAATATCCGTGGACTGACGATCCAACGGCGCCACTATAACAATTCAAACACATTCTCATCACTAAATGCTCAATCAATTAAATTCACTAATGCACATGTCTCACATTCAAAATTATATGATGCATGATCATGATTTTCCAGCGCTTCAGTCCCAATCCGCTATCTCTCACTTCACAATCAAAATTCACCATTCACTAGGTCCATAATGTCCATCAACTTCGCAAGTCTCTCATTTAAACTCTAAATTATACTCCAATTGATAATACATAACTCTTGGTCACTTTAGGAACCAGAATCAGCTCTCTTTCTATGATTGAGAACTCGCTAATTAATTTTGAACTCTTATTATTTACTTCAATCGTAGACCTCTTTCTCTAGTTCACAACGAATACAGAATTACCTCAATTGGAGGTCTACACTAAAAGATATGCTCTAAAAACCAAGTCAATCTCATCTCAAAATTCTCGTCCTCGTCGCCTCTACCTCTCGCCATGCGCAAGAGTGGACGCCATGGCATGGGAACACTCACCGCGACGCTACAATTTACTCGTCGCGGCGTTTAAATGACTTGCTCGCCATGACGTCTGCTGCTCGCCATGATTTAACACTCCTTTTCGCCGCGTGGCGTGACTTATACTGAGACGTCGCGACGTGCGACCTCTTCGTCTTCTCCGATCGTCATTTTTTCGCCATTAATACTCAATCAACCTCCATTAAACCCATTCAACTACCCTAGCTAACTCATTTAATACCATAAATGCCATAAACAACCATAAATAACAACATTAAACACAATAACTTACCAAATCACAAAATCGATCGCAAACCCTAAATCTCCAAAATCCACTTTCAGCCTCAAGCAACGATGATAATCTCCCAAGCCATACCAAAGATCATCCTCATTAAGCTTTCCAGCTGATCTTTAGCCACAAAGAAGAAGGAACAAGAGGAATCTCCAAGGGGAAGAGAATCACACCGTCGATGGGAGGAGGAAGAAAGAAATGCTTAACTCTCAAATTCAAGACCTATATATATATATATATATATAAGAATTGATTTAAACCTAATCTCAAGATCCACAAGTCCTCAAATTCGATCAATCTCAGTCTCTAAATTTCAATGGCTCTTCACAATAATTCTTAAACTCGCAAATCTAAATTTTCCAAGCCATTTACCACTCACTTTCGGAACCGGAAATCTAAAATCAGTCTCTAGGCCAATTTCACGGTCCGAACTCATAACTCTAAAAATTTCAGAAAAAATTATCATAATTACTCAAAAATATAAAACACTCAATCTCATATTCAATTTCAATTTCCAATTCTCAAAAATTCAGTTCTCACTCTAATTCCACTATTCCACTCAAATTATCCCTAATTTCACTTTAAAATCAAATCTAACTCAATTATCTCAAAATTCACGATTCAAGTCATAATCACAATTTAAATGCTGAAACAATCATGAATGCATGTCACTATGTATGCATGTGCAAAATGATCTATCTCAGAGGCCACAAAGTACTCGATCACTCAATATGCAATCACAACTCTACCCGTACCCATATGCTCATTGCATCGGTAGCGGGATGTTACAGATCTAAATTCAATCCCTTGGACGACCTTTATTGTTCCTGATGGACTATACGAATGGCTTGTTATGCCATTTGGTTTAAAGAATGCCCCAGCAGTATTTCAAAGAAAAATGGATCAGTGTTTCCGAGGACATGAAAGGTATATCGCTACCTATATAGATGATATTTTGATATTTTCAAATTCGGAACATGATCATAAAAAACACTTACATATATTTTTTTATATCTGTAAACGATATGACTTAGTCCTATCAAAAGAAAAAAGATAGTGGGAGTATCTGAAGTTGAATTTCGTGGTGCAACTATTGGGAATAGAAAAATCAAACTTCAACCACATATCATAAAGAAATTATCATAATTTCTTGAAGAGCAACTCAAAGAGAAGAAAGGATTAAGATCATGGCTTGGAATCTTAAACTACGCACGTAGTTATATTCCAAAACTTGGAATATTAGTAGGGTCATTATACAACAAAACTGCACCAAATGCTGACAAAAGGATGAGTCCAATGGATTGGGAACCGGTTAAAAAAATAAAAGCCTCGATCAACAACCTACCTGAATTACGATTACCACCACCTAATACATACATTGTCATTGAAGTAGACGGATGTATGGAAGGATGGGGAGGTGTTGCTAAGTGGAAGAAAAACAAAGGAAGTTCAAAAGCAGAGGAACAAGAGTTTGCCTATGCAAGTGGAAAATTTGACGTAATAAAATCAACAATTGACGCAGAAATAGCAACATGCATAAACACTTTAAATTCCTTCAAGATTCATTATATGGATCAAAAAGAAATCACTTTAAGAACTGATTGCCAGGCTATTTTTAGTTTTTACAACAAGCAATCACAGAACAAACCCTCTCGGGTTCGGTGGATTAACTTTGTTGATTTTCTTACAGGTACAGGAGTAAACATAATCCTTGAGCATATTGACGGAAAGAAAAATATTCTTGCAGATCAACTATACAAAATTGTCTAAAAAATTGCAACAACGTCATGGAAAGAAAAGACAAGCAGATTATGCGAGATGAACGAAGAGGAAGCAAATATGCCAAACCATATGTTACACTCAATGATCTGTACAAACGACAGTTTGAAAGAGAAACAGAATCAGATACTGAGAAATCTACCGCAAGCTCTGAAAGAACTAGAAGAACTAACGGAAAAGAAAAAGGTACCAGCTCAAAACCTGCTAAGGGTAACCTTGCAGGAAACATTCGAATAGATGATCTGGTAAATAGGATAATGAGCCCAACAAAGAAACGGTCCTCACCGGTCAAACATGAGGAAGAATATTGCCGGTTTAGTAAAACACAGTTACCAATCCTGGATCCAAAAGATCCAAAAGCATACAGGCCATTGGAGAACCTACCAATGGATAAACAACAAAAATGTCTACTTGATTTAATATGGAGGGCAAATAGTAGCGGTCAGAAACACAGAGCATGTTGTGCTCTACAATATTATTTCAGCAAGATCATGACACCACCTGTTGGTAAGAATTACTCTTATTATGCACTGGTTAATGGTCCTGATCGTGGAATTTATTGCTACTATTCAACCTTGATGAGAAAGGTAAATCAACTGGCCAAACCACGTTATAAGGGATTTTATGCCTTTAACGATGCTTTGGATTATATTCTTCAAAATGTTGATCTTGGTTATGATGAAGAAATATTTGTTGAAAAAGAACCTCGAGAAGGTCCACTATCTGAAGTATATGACCAGGAAATAATCAGGCTACAACAGGAGATAGATGAACATCTGGAAACTATTCAGGAATTGCAGAAGGAACAACAAAAGCAGAACCAGGAAGAAGATGAACAGGAACCAGAACCAAGGCCAAGGAATCTATCATATTTATCTGGATCAAGAATCAGACGAAGAAAAACGAAACCCAAGGTTTCAAAAGAAGAATACAGCTGGATCAAGATCTTTACGTCCTCAGACACGTGAACGATCATCTCATCAGCCACATGTTCAGCATAAATGGCCGACAAAGAAAGATTGACAACAATATGTTGTCAAAAGAAAAAGAATTCCTTTACGATAGTGGAAGCTTTATTAATCTCACTTATGTTTGTCCTTTAATTTTAGGCACACACTTGACGTCTTCTTTTTAAGTAGAGTAACTGTTTTCTCCACCAAGTCTTGTCATCTGTATCATATGGGTACAATACTTAGCCCATAAGTCAAAAGAAGGATGATAATTGAGAAAAACTTGCATCAATCATCTACGAGGGCCCTATGTGCACCCGGATTGATGAGTCATCATTCAATTATTACCTTTAGAGTCCGAGATTTCTATAAAAGGATTCTCATTTGTAACAAAAGAGCACATCGGAAGTAACCAACAATACTCCGAAATTCTTATAGACTCTGTAAAAACTTTCAGTGTGTGAAATAAAGCTATTTTCATCATTCTTGTGTTACTCACTCCGATAATCCGCACTTGTTATATAGGAATTATAACAGTGTCTCGCAAGATCTCAAATACTGGGCAATACAAAATTGGTATCAGAGACTACATTCCCGGCTGGTGCACCATTCATAAATGAAATACTTTGTATCCCCAAGATGATAATAGGCTTCTTGTCTTGCTGCTTCAGCTTCTCTAAACAAAGGATGATTCTGGTCTTTGGTAAGATTTGGATCAAAGATTATTGCTCTAAACTCTTCTATTCTCTCTTTATTTCGCTCAATTATTCCTTTGAGTATTTGAATATGACGCTTTTCATCTTTGATCAAATCATAATCCCATTCTTCAACTTCAATTCAGTTTTGAATATGGAATTAATTCCATATATTTCCATTGCATAACTAATCTTCTCCTTTGCTTCTTCTGGGATTGCATCAATTTTAACACAACATTTTGTGGCTCCAGTATCCAAAATTGCTCTTAACTGGAATTCCTTACATCCTGGAATTCTGAATTGTATGTCAAAATTATATAGCTGATTATTGATCCTTCCTTTTGGTATTCCAGCTTTATCATCTGTAATAGCAAATAAGGTTGCTTTTTCTTTTGATTGTTTATGTAGAATGTAACCGTATTTCCTTCCAATCGTATTCCTCCTTGTTGCGCTCTTATGAAGTTACATCCTATGATAAACTGAATACCATCGTGTGTGTTCATTGGTACACAAAATGTGAAGGGTATTCTGTAGGAGTTTTCTCCAATATATTATCTGAGCTATTTTATCACCAATATCCACAAAATAATCAGTAGGATTTGTATTTACCAGGATAACATAGATTGTGCCTATGTAATCTGTGTGAATAACTCCAGCAACCACATCTATTCCTCTGATTGCAATTAAAGATTTACCAGCTATCCTTCCATAAATTTCGTGCTCAATTTCCAATCAGATTCTGTTGAAATTGATTTCCTTTGAAATGCTGGAATTACTATATATTCAACGCTGTATAGATCAAATCCTGTTGCTCCTTTTGTTCTTCTGTCTGGTAGTTTCGCATGTGGTACCACCACGCTTTGATACCACTTAACTAAAAGCCTAAGCTGGATATGGGGATTCTGAGGGGCCGTAACTACCAGCTTAGGCTTTTAGTTAAGTGGTATCAGAGCCTCCCATCTACCCCCCGTCGCAGGTTCGAACCATGGCTGTGAAAAGGCTATGGGGGTTGTGAAAAGGCCAGGGCTGTGAAATGTCCTTTAAGGGCATGCAGAGCGTGGTGGGATATGGGGATTCTGAGGGGCCGTAACTACCAGCTTAGGCTTTTAGTTAAGATACCAACTTTGTATTGCCCAGATTTTGAGATCTTGCGAGACACTGTTATAATTCCTATATAATAAGTGCGGATTATCGCAGTGAGTAACACAAGAATGATGAAAACAGCTTTATTTCACACACTGAAAGCTTTTATAGAGGCTATAAGAATTTCGGAGTATTGTTGGTTACTTCTGATGTGCTCTTTTGTTACAAATGAGAATCCTTTTATAGAATTCTCGAACTCTAAAGGTAATAACTGAGTGATGACTCATCAATCTGGGTGCACATGGGGCCCTCGTAGACGATTGATGCAAGTTTTTCTCAATTATCATCATTCTTTTGACTTATGGGCTAATTATGGTACCCATATGATACAGATGACAAGACTTGGTGGAGAAAATAGTTACTCCACTTAAAAAGAAGACTCCAAGTGTGCGCCTAAAATTAAAGGACAAACATAAGTGGGATTAATAATGCTTCCACTATCGTAAAGGAATTCTTTTTCTTTTGACAACATATTGTTGTCAATCTTTCTTTGTCGGCCATTTATGCTGAACATGTGACTGATGAGATGATCGTTCACATGTCTAAGGACGTAAAGATCTTGATCCAGCTGTATTCTTCTTTTGAAACCTTGGGTTTCGTTTTTCTTCTTCTGATTCTTGATCCAGATAAACATGATAGATTCCTTGGCCTTGGTTTTGGTTCCTGTTAATCTTCTTCCTGGTTCTGCTTTTGTTGTTCCTTCTGCAATTCCTGAATAGTTTCCAGATGTTCATTTATCTCCTGTTTTAGCCTTATTATTTCCTGGTCATATACTTCAAATAGTGGACCTTCTCGAGGTTCTTTTTCAACAAATATTTCTTCATCATAACCAAGATCAACATTTTGAAGAATATAATCCATAGCATCGTTAAAGGCATAAAATCCCTTATAACGTGGTTTGGCCAGTTGATTTACCTTCCTCATCAAGGTTGAATAGTTGCAATAAATTCCACGATCAGGACCATTAACCAGTGCATAATAAGAGTAATTCTTACCAACAGGTGGTGTCATGATCTTGCTGAAATAATATTGTAGAGCACAACATGCTCTGTGTTTCTGACCTCTACTATTTGCCCTCCATATTGCATCAAGTAGACATTTTTGCTGTTTATCCATTGGTAGGTTCTCCAATGGCCTGTATGCTTTTGGATCTTTTTGATCCAGGATTGGTAACTGTGTTTTACCAAACCGGCAATATTCTTCCTCATGTTTGACTGGTGAGGACCGTTTCTTTGTTGGGCTCATTACCCTATTTACCAGATCATCTATTCGAATGTTTCCTGCAAGGTTACCCTTAGCAGGTTTTGAGCTGGTACCTTTTTCTTTTCCGGTAGTTCTTCTAGTTCTTTCAGAGCTTGCAGTATATTTCTCAGTATCTGATTATGTTTCTCTTTCAAACTATCGTTTGTACAGATCATTGACATATGGTTTGGCATATTTGCTTCCTCTTCGTTCATCTCGTATAATCTTCTTGTCTTTTCTTTCCATGACGTCGTTGCAATTTTTTAGACAATTCTGGATAGTTGATCTGCAAGAATATTTTTCTTTCCATCAATATGCTCAAGGATTATGTTTACTCCTGTACCTGTAAGAAAATCAACAAAGTTAATCCACGGAACCCGAGAGGGTTTGTTCTGTGATTGCTTGTTGTAAAAACTAATAATAGCCTGGCAATCAGTTCTTAAAGTGATTTCTTTTTTATCCATATAATGAATCTTGAAGGAATTTAAAGTGTTTATGCATGTTGCTATTTGTACATCAATTGTTGATTTTATGATGTCAAAATTTTCACTTGCATAGGCAAACACTTGTTCCTCTGCTTTTGAACTTCCTTTGTTTTTCTTCCACTTAGCAACACCTCCCCATCCTTCCATACATCTGTCTACTTCAATGACAATGTATGCATTAGGTGGTGTTAATCGTAATTCAGGTAGGTTGTTGATCGAGGCTTTTATTTTTTTAACCAGTTCCCAATCCATTGGGCTCATCCTTTGTCACAAGATTTGGTGCGTTTTGTTGTATAATGGCCTACTAATATTCCAAGTTTTGGAATATAATCAAGGTCATAGTTTAAGATTCCAAGCCATGATCTTAATCCTTTCTTCTTTTGAGTTGCTCTTCAGGAAATTATGATAATTTCTTTATGATATGTGGTTGAAGTTTGATTTTTCTATTCCCAATAGTTGCACCACGGAATTCAACTTCAGATACTCCCACTATCATTTTTTCTTTTGATAGGACTAAGCCATATTGTTTACAGATTGTTAGAGTAAGGCCTCAAAGGCAATCCCTTTAGCGATTTTGTTCATAGTCATGCATGCACTTTATGAATAAATAAAGCAAGGCATATTTCATTTATTTGATGTTCATTTTATTATGAATTGACAAAGTGATCTTTAATCAAATTAATGAAGTCCACGATACATGACATAGCATGAAGGAAATTATGATGCGATCATACCACCGAGATTCCTATCATGTGCAATTATGTCAAGATTCAAATTATCCTTAGTCATAGGATTAACGAGACCGACATCGTTAATCCGGATAGACTAGACATGTCAAACTCCTTGATTGGATCAGCAAAGGATCTCGTAAAACCGTAAATATTGAGATATTTAGATTTGACATGTGGATGCTTACTAGTGGTAGTAAGTACATTGATGACTCGCTATGAGATCATCACATGGATGTCCTATACAAATGTCGCTGATAATCTCATCATAGCAATGGTGCAAGTATCCTTAGACTCGAGGTACTCAAGGATATCTTGCATCGATTCTCACTTTGACTCCATTCCTTGTTGCTTTCAGAGGTCTTTAGGGTGGTGATTGATCGGCGATACTGAGGTATTCAAGGTAATTGAGTATTAATAGAGGATTCACCACTTCGTGATAGCGGAAGAGATACCCATGGCCTCTTATCGTGATCATTACTTTGAAGTCTCTGCGCCGAAAGATACATATGTCATGAAGATGGTCTTCATGGACATATAAAGTAATGAGTCCTAGACGAGAATTGATTACACTTGGACTAGATTTGATCCGATCACCTAGTAAGAGTTGACACATTGCCCATACTCAAACCAAGTGGGGTATAGCATGGTGAAAGGACTAATTGCACAAGAATTGACTATGGAAGGGTTCGTGATATGGTTTCATTAGTCAAACCAATTACTTTCCTCGATTGGAGGTCATGATGTGTTGCTAGATACCGCTCATGACTTGCTCGATTAAGTGTTAATCTAAGTGGCCAACATAACCGGAACCTAATGGGTCACACGATAAGAGTGACTCGGAGAATCAGAAATAGTTTCGCATGTAGATCCGATATCTGGAGAGCAATAGGATTAAATGGATCCCGATGAGATTGGGATATGTCCTGATGAGATCGCGACATTGACATTGCTGAAAAGGGTCTCTGGCGATTTTTCACCGACGGGGCCCGGCGGGACCCCGTAGGACCGACTCCAGTGTGACTGGACCACTTCAGCATTAATATATATATATATAAGCTTATACGTGGAAGAGGCAAAGAAAGCTTTAGAAACTTCTAGTTTTATGCTTAGTCAAAAGGCATTTAATGAACTAAAAGACAAAATAGCATAAGATGAGAGATGGTGATGCACGTGGATGATTTATAAGGCTTTTAAAACAAGTTTTAAAAACCTAACAAGAGTTGTTCATCGTGGATGGATGAGGATGGTCGTGGGTTTTGATCAAAATAAGAGAGAGGTTTTGAAAAACCTAAGAGAAATGTGATTTTTCATCATCGACATTCATCTCTCATCAAGCTTCTCTCCTTTCAAGCTACCTTCTTCTCCATTGATTCAAGCTCTCCATAGAACTAAGGTAAGATCTAGCAGTCTTTTCCTTAGTCTAGCTATTCCCGGGTCAAAGGGTTTGTCCCGGTTAGGTTTTCCGACCTCTGCGTGGATACCGTTAGAGACGGTCTCCTTTGGTCGTTATGGTTTGATTGTTTGTACATACACTTGGATCCTGGCTTTCGGGAATGTCCTGGGACTTAAAATTTTAAATTCCGCACTGTGTTCATGTGATGAACACCCCGGGATTTTCTTACAGTGGTATCAGAGACGCTTGTGTTGTATATTCAGTCGAAATGATAACTAGGTCGGAATTCCATTGTGAATTGAGCTGTGTAGCATGCTGCTTCTGTGCAATTTCGAACCAGTGTAGACTTAGGGTTTTCGAAATTTTCTGCCATAGACTTGCTCATAAGATGTTGCTGAATGTGTCTATAAAAGGAAAAAATTTATCGATGTCGATTGATATGGTTTTGCTAATTTAATTCCCTAAGTTTCGGATGCTGTCTTGTTGAACGTTTCTGAAACAGGTATGCTTGTAAATTCGAGAATAAATTCTAGAAAAATTGTTTTTTGGATTGGTTTTCACCGACATGTCCCTAAGATGTTTTTGAATGTCTCTGTGGATGAAAAAGTGTTTTCAAGGTGATTTACTATTTATTTTCGAATTTCTTGTGTGCTGATGGGAATGTCTGTGTTGGAGAACACAGATTCTGTTTCGGCTAGATTGCTGAGGTTCAATGAGTTTTGTGGGAAATAAATCCTGAAAATTCATGGAGCATGTTGGGAAACATGTTTTCACCTCTGTAATTTTCTCAGTATTTATTGAAAGTGTTTCAATAGTCATTTTGAGCAAAATGTTGAGCTTAGCAGTTTTGAGAAAGTTGCTGGGTCTATTTTGTTTGGAATGATTGGTTGTGTTATTTTCAGTTCCAATGCCTTGAATCATTTTTATAGTGATTAAAAATGTGTTATATTGATGTGGTATGCATGCCAAGTTGAGATTCTTGAATTTAGGTTTCCAATAATTTTGGATGTCGAATAGGTCACTTTAGCGCCTCGTTAGCTTATTCCGTTATCTTGGTTATTTTGGCGTCGCAATTTTTGTGACAAGTGCCGAGTAATCTTGATAACGTGTAGCCTACTAGAGATACTTAGCATGATAATTTGGTGTCCTTGAATTATGTGAAAATCTAGTGATTAATGGTGGATTAATCGGTTTCAAGGTTTTCATATATAGTATGACTATTTGGCAAGCATGATTTGATGAAAATGTTTCATTAGCACATTAATATAAAGGTTTATATACTTGTTATATTGGTGTTGTGAATTGGAAATGACTGGATTGAGAATTAGCCAAATAGATAGCAATTCCTAATACATTAATGAACAAGTCGACTTATATGTTCATAAGTCGACTTGTTTGGTACATCAGACTAATAAGTCGACTTGCACAATGGTACAAGTCGACTTGTTCACGATGATTGCACAAGTTTCGACTTACACGTGCATAAGTCGACTTATATAGAGCCATAAGTCGACTTATATATATACAAGTTCGACTTATTTCATGTCTTCGTGGGATGATGGGTGATTTTCAGATAAATTCAATTTGATTGATGCAATGCCCTAAATCGCACCATATAGTCATGGTGACTATGATCCTTGGATGAGATTAATTAGATGAGACCTAAAATCCTCAACTTAAAATATGAAAACTAACGCCTTCCATTAATATGGTAAAAACCGAGTTCTTATAGGTTGGGTTGTTGAGCTAACCTCAAGCTCACTCTATACTGAATATGTTCAAACCATGAAAATATGATTTTCGGATTAATGGGTCGGTTTTCCTGAAGCGTTGATTTGTTGAGCTAACCTCAAGGTCAACGTGGACAGAGGCGTAAATTGGGTAGTGTACATCGCTTGTACACGCATCAAGTGTTGATAACCCAATGTATGTGCATACATCAACCGTTGATAAGCGATCGATAGTCAGTGTCTAAGATGTAATTGGTATGTCGATACCTCCCGAGACATAAGATGGCTTGTTGAGCTAACCTCAAAGTCATTCTTAATGTCGATCATCGATGATGCAATTGGTATGATGATACTCACCGATTGACCTAAGGTGACTTGTTGAGCTAACCTCAAGGTCATTCTTAGCAATGTCGGATATCGACCCACTAGGTCATTGTGCCATTTTGTTTCTTGGATTCATGATGAGGGTTATGGATTCTATTGAAACTAGTGGGAGTCATATGTATGTCATTTAAGTCCTTATGAGCATACATTTAATCCTATTCTAACTTTCCTTCTCTCTCTATGTTTAGGTTGATTGAAGATGTCGACTAGTGTGAATCTTCGCTCACTAATGGATGCAAACAAATTAACTGGACCAAATTTTCTTGATTGGCTGCGAAATCTGAGAATTGTTCTCAGATCTGAGGATCTAGGATATATCCTTGATTTTCCGCTTCCGGATCCACTTCCTGAAGGAGCTTCTGATGATGATCAGAAGGCATATCGTAAGCATCTAAAAGACAGTGACATAGCTACCTGCATTATGCTTGCATCGATGTCACCTGAGCTGCAAAAGCAGCACGAGTCTATGGATGCTCACACGATAGTGTTTCATCTTAGAGAGTTGTTTGATGAGCAAGCTCGGTCCGAACGGTTCGAGACCTCAAGGTTGTTCTTTACAACAAAGATGACTCCTGGTTCATCTGCATTGCAATATGCATTGAAGATGAATGGCTATATTGAGAGGTTGGCCGCCTTAGGTTTTGTGATGGATTTCGAAGTTAAGTATAGACTTAATTTTGTTGGTTTGTCGATAGTTATTCACGGTTTGTGTTGAACTATCGAATGAACCAAATATCCACCACAATTCCCGAGTGATCAATCTGCCAAGACAATGCAGAACAAGTTGTCAAGCAAGATAGCAAGGCGTTGTTATTGGTGGATTCTTCTTCCTCTGGTTCCAAGAAGAGGAAACAGAAGAAGAAAAAGGCTCGGTCGAAAGGAAGTGCAATAAAGGCAAGAAGAAGACCAAAGAGATCGCACTAAAAGGTACTTGCTTCCATCATGTAAGACTGGTCATCGGAGGCGAATCGCAAAATCTATCTGGAAGAAGAAGCGAAGAAGGCATCACCGCCTCGACTTCTTCGTGTATGTTTGTCATCGAGGTTAATACTGCTTCGATCATAACATATGGGTATTAGATACCGGTTGTGGCTCACATATGCAATGATATGCAGGCCTCGAGGACGATGGCGACTCATAAAGGGAGAAATGGACTGCGTGTTGGCAATGGAGCAAGAGTTCTTGCATTAGCCGTAGGGACTTATGTTTTGACACTCCCAGTGGGCTTGTACTTAACTTCGATGATTGTTATTTTGTACCCGTGTTAACAAAGAACATATTATTCATTGCTTTGTTTAAATAGAAATGGTTTCCATTTGTCTTTTGGTAACAATGGTTGTTCTATTAGTTCAAATGGAATGCTTTATGGTACCGATACATTATGCAATGGAATTTACATATTAGATATGTCACATCAGGTTATGAATGTCAATGACGCTAAAAGACATAAAAGAGATAATTTAAAATCAACTTACTTATGACATTGTCTTGACCATATAAATGAGAGACGATCGCTAAGCTCCACAAGAGTGGAAGTTTAGGGTCATTCGATTATGAATCATATGACACATGTGAATCTTGTTTATTAGGCAAGATGACTAAGTTACCTTTAAGGAAAAGGTGAACGAGCGATCGGATTATTAGACCTAATACATTCGGATGTATGTGGTCCGATGTCCATCCATGCCGAAGTGGTTGTTGTTACTTCATTACCTTTATCGATGATTATTCTCGATATGGGTACCAGATTCGATGAGATACAAATCTGCCGCGTTTGAAAAGTTCAAACAATTCAGAATGAAGTAGAAAACAACTTGGTAAAAGTATCAAAACATTACGATCCGATCGTGGTGGTGAATACTTAGACCAAGAGTTTTGGATTATCTCGAGAGATAATGAGATTTTATCTCGGTGGACCCTCCTTACACACCACAAAGATAATGGTGTGGCGAGAAAGGAGAAATCGAACCTTGTTGGACGTGGTACGATCTATGATGGGCTTTTGCACAGCTACCAAAATCCTTTTGGGATATGACTTTGAGACAAATTGTTTACTTGTTAAAAGAGTTCCATCAAAGATTGATGTTACTCCATATGAGATATGGACTAACAAGAAACCTTATCTTTCTTATCCGAAAGTATGGGGTTGTCTGCTTATGTGAAGCGGACACGATCCGATAAGCTTGAAGCAAAATCGACAAGTGTTTGTTCGTAGGATATCCTAAGGAAACAAGAGGATATCAATTCTACTTTCACGAGGAACAAAGGTGATTGTTTCGATGCACGCTGTCTTTTTAGAGAAAGAGTTTCTTTTAAAGAGGAGGGTGGGAGCAAAATTGAACTCAAGAAGTTCAAGATGCTCGGACAGACGCGGATCAATCGCCGAACTCAAATCGTAACTCATACGGATGAGGTAACAGATTCAACCTTCTACTACACACGAAAAGTCGTGGGTCAAGAGGATACGCCTGCTCCTCGAGAGATATGGATTTCGTGAGTGAACAGAATAACGATTGCTCATAGAGGATGATGAGCCTACCACCTATGAAGAGGTTTCAAGAGTTCGAGTCCTAAAATGGCTTCGTGCCATGAAATCAAATGGATTCCATGTATGAAAACCAAGTATGGACTTTGGTTGATGCACGAAGGATAAAACCTATAGGTGCAAATGGGTTTTCAAGAAGAAAATCGACATGGATGGTAATGTGATTACCTATAAAGCAAGGCTTGTGGCTAAAGGCTTTCGTTAAAGACAAGGAATTGACTATGACGAGACCTTCATCCGAAGAGCAATGCTTAAATCCATTAGGATACTCCAGCCATTGCCGCCATTATGATTATGAGATATGGCAAATGGATGTGAAGACGACTTTCCGAATGGAAAATCGCCGAGGATGTACATGACACAACTCGAGGGCTTCATTTCATGATGGCGAAAAGGTATGCAAGCTTTGAAGTCCATTTATGGATTGAAGCAAGCATCCAGAGTTGGAATATCCGTTTTAATAAGACAATCAAAGAGTTTGGTTTCTCACAAAATCCGGATGAACACCGTGTACAAGAAAGTTAATGGAGCCGCGATCGTATTCCTTGTGTTATATGTAGATGACATATTGTTGCTAGGAAACGATGTCTCAATGCCGCAATCAGTAAAAATTTGGTTGTCCAAACAATTTGCCATGAAAGACCTCGAGAAGCAACTTATATCCTTGGGATAAAGATCTATAGAGATAGATCAAGATGTTGCTTGGTCTTTCATATCAACGATACATAGACAAGGTGCTAAAGAGGTTTAGCATGGAGCAATCCAAGAGAGGTTTCTTCCCATTACTCATGGGATAACACTCAAGTCCATGTGTCCTAAGACACAGGATGAGAGGATGCGTATGAATATGATCCCAGTATGCGTCTGCAGTAGGATCTCTTATGTACGTAATGTTATATACGAGACCCGATGTATCATATGCTCTAAGTGTTCTGAGCAGATACCAATCGGATCCCGATGAAAGTCATTTGGGTGGTGTCAAGAATATCCTAAAGTACTGCGAAGAACTAAGGATGTTTTCTTGATATATGGAGATGGAAATCTCAAGTGGAGAGCATCAGATGCGGTTTTCAATCGATAAGGACGACTCCAAGTCCCAATCAGGTTATGTTTTCACACTAAATGGCGGAGCGATCCATTGGAAGAGTTCCAAACAGAGACGATCACGATTCAACGATCGAGGCAGAGTACATTGCCGCATCGACGCAAAGAAAGGAAACAGTTTGGATCAAGAAGTTCATTTCAACTGGTGTGGTTCCTAATGTGATGGACCCATATAGTTGTATTGTGACAACATGGGGCTATTCTTGCAGTAAAGGAGCCAAGGTCTCATCAACGGTCCAAACACGCATCTACCGATACCATTTGATTCGGGAGATCATTGCTCGGGGTGATGTCCCGATAGAGAAATTCCACAGAAAGAGAATATTGTTGATCCGCTGACAAAGCCATTACCACGTAAGAATTTTGATTCTCATGTACTCGCTTATGGTATTAGATACCAAGGCGATTGGCTTTAGGTCAAGTGGGAGATTGTTAGAGTAGTGCCCTAAAGGCAATCCCTTTAGCGCATTTTATTCATAGTCATGTATGGACTTTATGAATAAATAAAGCAAGGCATATTTCATTTATTTGATGTTCATTTTATTATGAATTGACAAAGGATCTTTAATCAAATTAATGAAGTCCACGATACATGACATAGCATGAAGGAAATTATGATGCGATCATACCACCGAGATTCCTATCATGCAATTATGTCAAGATTCAAATTATCATAGTCATAGGATTAACGAGACCGACATCGTTAATCCGGATAGACTAGATATGTCAAACTCCTTGATTGGATCAAGCGGTGGATCTCGTAAAACCGTAAATATTGAGATATTTAGATTTGACATGTGGATGCTTACTAGTGGTAGTAAGTACATTGGATGACTCGCTATGAGATCATCACATGGATGTCCTATACAAATGTCGTTGATAATCTCATCATAGAATGGTGCAAGTATCCTTAGACTCGAGGTACTCGAGGATATCTTGAATCGATTTCAGACTTTGACTCCATTCCTTGTTGCCTTTCGAGGTCGCTCATAGGGTGGTGATTGGGTGCGACTTGAGGTATTTCAAGGTAATTGAGTAGCCAATAGAGGATTCACCACTTCGTGATAGCGAGAAGAGATACCCATGGCCTCTTATCGGGATCATTACTTTGAAGTCTCGGCGCCGAAAGATACATATGTCATGAAGATGATCTTCATGGACATATAAAGTAATGAGTCCTAGACGAGAACCGATTACACTTGGACTAGATTTGATCCGATCGGTCTAGTAAGAGTTGACACATTGCCCATACTCAAACCAAGTGGGGTATAGCATGGTGAAAGGACTAATTACAAGAATTGACTATGGAAGGGTTCGTGATATGGTTTCATTAGTCAAACCAATTACTTTCGGTCAATTGGGGTCATGATGTGTTGCTAGATACCGCCATGACTTGCTCAGATTAAGTGTTAATCTAAGTGGCCAACATAACCGGAACCTAATGGGTCACACGATAAGAGTGACTTTGAGAATCAGTAAAATAGTTTCGCATGTAGATCCGATATCCGGAGAGCAATAGGATTAAATGGATCCCGATGAGATTGGGATATGTCCCGATGAGATCGCGACATCGACATTCTTGAAAAGGGTCTCCGTGATTTTCACCCATGGGGCAGGCGGGACTTAGTAGAGACCGACCCCCAAGTGATGTTGGACCACTTCAAAGATTAATATATATATATATATATTATTAATTAATTAAAAATTATATATATATATATATATATATATATATATATATATATATATATATATATATATATATAAGCTTATACGTGGAAGAGGCAAAGAAAGCTTTAGAAACTTCTAGTTTTATGCTTAGTCAAAAGGCATTTAATGAACTAAAAGACAAAATAGCATAAGATGAGAGATGATGATGCACGGATGATTTATAAGGCTTTTAAAACAAGTTTTAAAAACCTAACAAGAGTTGTTCATCGTGGATGGATGAGGATGGTCGGGTTTTGATCAAAATAAGAGAAAGGTTTTGAAAACCTAAGAGAAATGTGATTTTCATCATCGACATTCATCTCTCATCAAGCTTCTCTCCTTTCAAGCTACCTTCTTCTCCATTGATTCAAGCTTTCCATAGAACTAAGGTAAGATCTAGTGAGTCTTTTCCTTAGTCTAGCTATTCCCGGTCAAAGGGTTTGTCGGTTAGGTTTTCCGACCTCTGCGTGGATACCGTTAGAGACGGTCTCCTTTGGTCGTTATGGTTTGATTGTTTGTACATAAACTTGGATCCTGGCTTTCGGGAATATCCTGGGACTTAAAATTTTAAATTCCGCACTGTGTTCATGTGATGAACACCCCGGAATTTTCCTACACAGATATCAAAAAATATCTGTAAGTGTTCTTTATGATCATGTTCCAAATTTAAAAATATCAAAATATCATCTATATAGGCAGCGATATACCTTTCATGTCCTCGGAAACACTAATCCATTTTTCTTTGAAATACTGCTGTGACATTATTTAAACCAAATGGCATAACAAGCCATTCTCATAGTCCATCAGGAACAATGAAGGTCGTCCAAGGGATTGAATCTAGATCCATTGCTATTTGATGAAATCCACTCTTCAAGTCAAATTTGCTGTAAATTTGACTATTCCCTATTTTCTTGATTATTGTGTTTATACCTGGTAATGAATATTGATCTTTGTAAGTATTCTCATTGAGCTTGCAATAATCAAAGACCATGCGTTCTTTTCCGTGCTTTGTTTCTTTAGTTTTTGGGTCTATTGTAGTTCCTGAATAAACCATCATTGCCATAGTCCGGTGCCTTGATGTTGATGGTCTTATAACCCCTACCCCTAGATCCAATAATGCTTGAACATGCTTTCTGAATTGGGCCCCCATTAAGGGTGGAACATGTTTTAAGGGCTTATCCTGAATAGTTAAATCAGAATTTATGATTTCTATTTTGCATAGTAGTCCATTTTTAGCCCAATGCTTCTGTGGATCTTTTTCAATGTATTCCAACTGCTCCATTTCTTTGAGACATTCATAAATTTCTTTTGAGTATTGTAGTATACTCTTTCCAATATTAAAATATACCATATCTTTAATGGTATAATATTCATCTGCCTCAATTTCTAATTCAGGTATAGCTATAGTAGCTATCCTTATTTTTGTACTTGTCGATACTTTTGACAAGTTCTTGTAGAATGTAACCGTATTTCCTTCCAATCGTATTCCTCCTTGTTGCGCTCTTATGAAGTTACATCCTATGATAAACTGAATACCATCTTGTATGTTCATTGGTACACAAAATGTGAAGGGTATTCTGTAGGAGTTTTCTCCAATAATCATGATCCCATTCTTCAACTTCAATTCAGATTTGAATATGGAATTAATTCCATATATTTCCATTGCATAACTAATCTTCTCCTTTGCTTCTTCTGGGATTGCATCAATTTTAACACAACATTTTGTGGCTCTAGTATCCAAAATTGCTCTTAACTGGAATTCCTTACATCATGGAATTCTGAATTGTATGTCAAAATTGTATAGCTGATTATTGATCCTTCCTTTTGGTATTCCAGCTTTATTATCTGTAATAGCAAATAAGGTTGCTTTTTCTTTTGATTGTTTATAGAGAACAATCTTCCCTTTCTCTTTGTCAATTGGACTTGACATTCTTTCTGTTTCAGTCAAATTATCATTCAACTGAAGTTGTGGAACCAAATATGACTCAAATATTATCTGAGCTATTTTATCACCAATATCCACAAAATATTCAGTAGGATTTGTATTTACCAGGATAACATAGATTGTGCCTCTGTAATCTGTGTCAATAACTCCAGCAGCCACATCTATTCCTCTGATTGCAATTGAAGATTTACCAACTATCCTTCCATAAATTCCTGGTTGCTCAATTTCCAACTATATTCCTGTTGAAATTGATTTCCTTTGAAATGCTGGAATTACTATACATTCAACGTTGTATAGATCAAATCATGTTGCTCCTTTTGTTCTTCTGTCATGTAGTTTCGCATGTGATACTATTTTTCTGATGTTAACACAAAAATTTGAATAGGAACCACTACGCTTTGCTGACACTCTGATTTCTTTATATCTGGGCTTTTGTCATTTATGACAAGAGCTCGATTGGATACTCTCAATTCTGTTTTGAGTTTGCTTTCATGAAATTTCTTTAACCGATCTAATTCCTGTTCAAGGAATGTATATATATACATATATATATGTATATATATGTATGTATATGTATATGTGTATGTATATGTATATGTGTATATGTGTATATGTATATGTATATGTATATATATGTATACATATAATTGTTTTATTAGTCTTTTTTGGTGATTTGGGTAATAACAAAAGAAGAAGTATTCGGGAAGCTGATGAGAGCGTGTGAGAGGACAATTTTGCGTTATAACTCAATAAATCTGAAGATTAATAAGGTAATAATAAGTATATGAGTAAGAGGTTTGAACAAGCAATTCAAGGCTATTTTGGTAACAGAAAAACATTAGAATATTTGGATCTAGCTTTAGAACCTGTCTTTGAAGTAGAATCAATAGAGGGAGTACAGTTTTCTTGTTATAAAAAGGGTTTTAAACATCAGTATCATTCTGAAAAATGGGCAGTTAAATTTGTTGTGTGATTTGCAGTTAAATACATTGAATAATTTGAAGGTTTTGTATGGTCGTATAAATTTGCTTTCAAAAGTGTGCCTAAAACATTTTCATAGTTTAGGAGAAAAGTTTGAAGAATTGGAGAATTTGGACAGTTCTCTAAAAAGAATCAAAAAGTTACCATCCAAATCAGAAGTAGTAGAGTTGGTTAATTCTGTAATTGATCAACCAAAGAAAATAGAAAAGGAAGCAGTCAGGTTATCTTTAGAACTTGAAAAGAAAATAAACAAAATCGAGCAACTGGTGGAAACGTTGCATCAACAGTTAAACTCTTAATGTCCTGGTTGTCTTATCAAGAAGACGAAGAATATCAAGAAGCGATAGAAGCAACACAAACACTTGGAACGCCAGCAGTAGGATTTAAGAAAATAGATGGAGAGACAGTTGCAACAAAAGTATCACCAATACTTGTAAAGCAAAATAATTTTCTGATATACTTGATTGTCAAGTTATCAAAGAAAATTGAGAATTTGGAAATAAGGTTTGCAAGACTTGAAGCAAACAAAGAAATCTCTACAGAAAGTCCTGAAATTAAAGAAGCACTTGAGCAAATCAGTCAAGGGATTAATAAGTTAAAAATCGCAAAAAAAGGAGATATAGCACCCTCTGCTATAGAAGAAAAATATATCATTTTATTAATCCACAAGAAATTTTTGATTCAGAAAAAAAAGAAGCTAGAAAGAAAGAAATGAATCAAGCAAGTACAAGCTCAAGACCATCAGTATCCTTTGAAACAAGGACTGCTGAAGAAAGAAATAGAGGACTTATTCCAGCAAGAAATAGTGAAAGAAATCCATTATCAACCATAGTTCCTGATGACCAGATCAGAAACTATAGAAGATACAGACAATTAGCTAGGAATACTGTTAATCGAATAACAGGTTCTAGCAACAGAGATGGAACAATTGAGATGAATCTTAATCCAGAGCATCAACTAAGCATGCCTAATAGAAAAAGAGCTTCAATGGTACCAACGGAAATACTATATTCATCCAGTTGGAAAGAACCAAATTATAGAGTATATCAACATTACTCTGAAGAAAGAAAACTGATAACTGATCCAAAGGATCAGGAAGAAATGAAGTTAATTACCAGAGAATCGTTTGAGAAATTAAGGAATGAGGGATTAAATCACATACATTTAGGTATGGTTATGATAAGGGTCTTTGCATTACATCGAAAGGATACAGGAGTTAAAGTTCTCATAGTCATTCGAGATAAAAGATGGGGAAATGATGAAAGAGGATTATTAGGACAAATAGAGATAGATCTGGCAAATGGAACAGAATTAGTTTATTTTCTACCAGACCAAATGATGACAATATCGGATTTTTATAATCATATGGAAATTGTGGTCAAAACAAAAGGATATGAGTCATGGGTAACGGGAGAATCAAACTTGTTGATTACCAGAGGAGTGGTAGCCAGATTAACAAACACAAGTGCAGCAACTTTCAGATATAGAAATGAGAACCTGATGGAATTCTTGTCTACTCAAGGCGTAAAAGCAATAGCTGGAAAGAAATATTCCTCAAAACCATTTGATGGAGAAAGATGGATCATAAATCCCCCAAAGGAAATAATATCCTCTAGAGTTCCACAACAAACACAAATTTGGGAAAATCATGATGGAACTACAGCTCTTAGATTTACAAATTATGGAAATAGAAGTCCCACAGAGGCAGAGGAAGATCTAGATGAAGAATCAGAAATAGAAACAACATTGATAATCAGTCACAAGGTTATCAAAACAGAAATAAGGCAATTTCAAAGAATACTACCAGATCACTTTATACAAAGTGAAAAAGATTATCTTGGTGAAGACTGTAAATATATGGTAAAATATACCATCCCAGAAGAAAAACTTGAAGAACCAATAATATGCACAGGATGGGGACATGATTTTGAAACCACATCTGAAGAAAGAACAATGGTAGTTTTTGAAGAAGAAGAAAGTAGTGAAGAAACAGAATTACCATGGTGGATGGAATCCCATGAAAAGGAAGAAATAGTTTTGATGGCAAAAATGGATTATCCAAAAATACAAGAAGATATAAATTTGGACGAAACTCCAAAACTACAAGAATTAATAAAGTCAGCCTCAACCTCTTAGGTGGAATCAGGTTATAGACCTCCCGCGGAATTTACAATGGGACCTCCTCAATATCCTCTTGCGATAGGACAACAAAAGATGGAAATCCCCGAGATAAGAGAAAAATGGAAAAATTTTAGAGGAAAAGGGATGAGCAAAACAAATCAATGGACATTATCATCTGCATAAGCACAAACAGGTGTGATGTTAGTCCTACCAGAAGATATATCACAATATGAGGATGTTATTACAAGGTGGGAATCAATTAATACCAATCTCATCAACAGAATGAATTGGATAAACAACCAAGCAAAAGTAACATATGTTAAAAATCTCTTGGGAGAGGTTATGAAAATAATATTTCAACAATGGAGAATGGCATATCCTCAGGAGTATGAAGTCTTGGTTGGAACTGCTGATGATGTTCAAAATATATTTTCTCAAATAAGAAGGATAATCACATTGGAAGATTCATACCAAGGATCAACAGAATTTCAAAATCAAGCATATGCAGATTTGGAGAGACTGCAATGCAAAGAAATAAAGCACATAAAGCAATTTATGCAAGAATATCTTTACTTGGCCGCTATGTCAGGTAGATCATTCTTAAACGCAGAATTATCAGAAAAATTCTTAAGAAAACTTCCTGAAATATATGGAAGGAAGATTGAAGAAGAATTTAAGAAAAAACATCCTAGAAATCAAATAGGTATATTACCAAGGATACATTTCACTTGGTTATACTTAAAAGAAATGTGTCAAGAAATGAATATGCAAAGAGGATTGAAAGATTTCAATTCACTTTGTACACAGATACTAATTCCAGGGTATTACAAATCAAATAAGAAATATGGGATAAGAAAGGCAAAAACCTATAAAGGAAAGCCTCATGATACACATATACGTGTATTTAAAAGAAAAAAACCGCCTACGCATAAATGTCGATGTTATGCATGCGGAGAAATAGGACATTATACAAAAGAATGTAAAAATCCAAAAGGTAATATAGCAAGAGTTGCTATGATCAATGGGTTGGATTTACCAGAAGATTGGGATATTGTATCAGTAGATCAAAATGAACCAGATAGTGAAGGAATTTTATCTGTTTCAGAAGAAGAAATAACTGATACTACAACAATGCTAAATACATTAGCATTTGACCCTGAAGTATTATTTGTCATTTCAAACAATAAAGAAATTATGGAGAAACAATATACATGGCTTGAAGATGTGACCTTGCCAGCCGAAATGGCTACATGTCAACATACTTGGCAATATAATCAACAAATACCAGTATATTTTGTTGATAAAGAAAAATGTGTATTCTGTAAAGGAATTACAACAGAATATATGAGAATACATTGTCTTCAATGTCTTATGACAGCATGCGCATTTTGTGCAACTATACACCTAAAAATTAAGGTGGAAAAGAAAAAGTCTACTTATGTTCCTTATTTATCTGAGAAGGACAAGGTAATTCAAGAAATGTCTAAGTATATTACCCAAATAGCAAAGAAAATGAAATGTTGATTCAAGAAAATCAACGACTTAATAAATAACTGACACTTTCTTCAATGAAGAAATGAAGCAACTAGAAATTCGTGAGGAAAAATTAAAGCAGGAATTAAGAGCCTCCAATCGTATACTTACGATTAAAGTAAAAGATAGCGAATCAAAGTGTCAGCAAAGCGTGGTGATACCAAATAAAGCAACAAATGGTGTTATGTTCATTGTAAAATTTTGCACTACTACACAGTCAAAAGTACCTACAAGAAAAATAGAAGAGGCAGCAAGGTTTGACTTATACAGCAGCGAATGTATAGTCATACCGCCATTCCAAAGAAAGAGCATCTCTATAGGTATTAAAATGGAAATAGCATATGAGGAAAAATTGATATATGGAAGGATAGCAGGAAAATCATCATTGGCTATCAAAGGAATAGATGTGGCTGCAGGAGTAGTCAATACTGACTATAGAGGTACAATTTATGTAGTGCTATTAAATAATAGTCCGGTTGAATATTTTGTAGATATAGGAGATGCCATTGCTCAATTAATCTTTGAACAATATTGGGTACCAAAGATACAACTAGCTGATCCATCGGAACAACCAGATGCAACAGAAAGAAAAAGTAGTTGTTTTGACTACAAAGAAAACACACTCACCTTAACAAAAGGAATGAAGAAAGGAGTACAAGGAAAAATCAATAATCAGCTTTACAATTTTGAAATTACTTTCAAAATAGCTGGTTGTGAAGAATTCACATTAAGGTCAATTTTAGACACAGGAGCAACAAGGTGTTGTGTAAGAATGGATGCTGTGCCAGAAAAGGCAAAAGAAAAATCAAAGTGGCCCATCATGATTTATGGAATAGATTCAACAATCAAGGAAGAATATAAACTCAAGGATGGTAGCATGATGATAGGAGAAAATAATTACAGGATACCATTCACTTTCTGTATACCTATGAATCCTCAAGATGGTATACAAATGATTGTTGGATGTAACTTTATCAGGGCACAACAAGGAGGAATACGACTAGAAGGAACAACAGTTACCTTCTACAAGAATGTATCAAAAGTTTCAACAAGCACAGAATTAAATATGGTCCAGATGGCCACACCAGAGTTAGAACTAGAAATAGAGGAATATTATACCATAAGGGATATGGTATATTACAACATTGGAAGAAGTATACCTCAGTATACAAAAGAAATACAAGAAATACTTAAAGAAATGGAATTCCTAGAATACATAAGGAAAAATCCACAGAAATACTGGGCGAAAAATAAAATAACATGCAAACTGGATATTATCAATCCAGACATTGCCATATAAGACAAACCCTTGAAGCATGTTACACCTGCAATGGAAGCTCAATTCAGGAAACATGTCAAAGTTCTATTAGATTTGGGAGTAATATGTCCTTCAAATTCAAGACATAGAACAATGGCAATGATTATGTATTCTGGTATAACGGTTGATCCTACCATTGGAAAATCACAACATGGGAAGGAAAGGATGGTCTTTGACTACAAAAAGCTCAACAATAATACTCACAAAGACCAGTATTCTCTTCCAGGGATCAATACGATTATAAAAAAAATTGGAACAAGCAGAATCTTCAGTAAATTTGATTTAAAGAGTGGATTTCACCAGATAGCAATGAATCCATAGTACCAGATGGGCTCTATGAATGGTTAGTAATGTCATTTGGACTGAAAAATGTTCCGGCAATTTTTCAAAGAAAAATGGATCACTGTTTCAGAGGACATGAGAAGTACATTGCAGCGTATATTGATGATATACTTATCTTCTCAGAAACAACGAAAGATCATAGAATACACCTGCAAATATTCTTTGATATTCGCAAAAGAAATGGATTAATATTATCCAAAGAAAAAATGGTTGTTGTAATTAGGGGTGAGCATTCGGGTAATTCGAGCCCAATTTTTACTGTTCGAGCCCGGCCCGAATTACCCGAATTTTTTTCCCTTACTCGGCCCGAACCCGAACTTTCAATTACCCGAACTTACCCAGCCCAATTTACCCGAATTACCTATTTATCCGATCCGATTTACCCGAATTATCCCGACCTGATTTACCCGAATTATCCTAATTACCCTATTTCATAATTCTTTTAAACCTAATTTGGATAATCGGGTCGGCCCGAATATTTTCGAAGTTACCCGTCCCGGCCTGAAAATAATTCGAGTAATACCTGAGCCGGCTCGAATTACCCGAAATTTAGCATTTGCTTACCCGAATTAATTCGAGCTGGGCCAGGTAATCGGGCCGGCCCGAATAATGCTCACTCCTAGTTGGAGTATCAGAAATTGAATTTCTTGGAGCTATCATTGGAAATAGAAAGATAAAATTACAACCACATATAATTCAGAAATTATCTGAATTTCCTGAAGAAAAGTTAAAAGAAAAAAAAAGGGGTTAAGATCTTGGCTTGGCATTTTGAATTATTCCAGAAGTTATATTCCTAAATTAGGAATATTGGCTGGGCCTCTCTACAACAAGAAAACTCCAAATTCTGATAAAAGAATGACTAATATGGATTGAGAATTAGTCAAAAGAATAAAGCAAATAGTCAAAAACTTACCAGAAATGGAGTTACCTCCTCAGGGATCATACATTATATTGGAAACAGATAGATGTATGGAAGGATGGGGTGGTATAGTAAAATGAAAGGCCTCAAAAGAAGATTCAAAGAATGCAGAAAGAATTTTTGCATACGCTAGTGGAAAATTTGATACAATTAAATCCACTATTGATGCGGAAATAACTGCTTGTATTAATTCTTTTAATGCCTTCAAGATCCATTACTTGAATAAAAAAGAAATAACCTTGAGAACAGATTGTCAGGCAATAATTAGTTTCTATAATAAACAAACACAAAATAAACCATCTAGACTTAGGTGGATAAATTTTGTTGATTTTATTACAGAAACTAGAGTAACCATCAACTTTGAGCATATTGAAGGAAAAAGAAATTTTTTGGCTGACCAACTTTCTTGTATTGTGAATAAACTTGCAGTATCATGGATTCCAGAGGAAAACAAATAAGAGGATACAGAACCTTGGAAGACCTATGGAGTGCTAAACAGCAAGCAAAATCAGATACTGAAGAATCTATTACCAGCCATGAAAGAAGTTCAAAGCCTGCCAAAGCAGAAAAATGATCAAGCTCAAGGCCTACTAGGGAAAACTTTGCAGGACATTTTCCAATAGAAGAACTAGTCAAAAGGGTCGTAAGCCCAACAAAGAAGAGGGCCTCGCCTGTCAAAATCAAGGAAAGAAATAAACAAAAATTTTGTCGTTTCGGTTCAACCCAATTACCAATCTCGAATCCAAGAGATCCAAAAGCATACAGACCATTGGACAATTTACCTATTGATCAGCAACAACAATGTCTACTAGATGCAATTTGGAAGGCTAACAACAGTAGACAAAAGCATAATGCCTGTTGTGCACTGCAATATTATTTCAGCAAAATCATGGAACCTCCACTTGGTAAGAGTTACTCTTACTATGCTTTAATTAATGGTCCGGATAAAGGAATATATTGTTATTATTCAACATTGCTTAAGAAAACTGCATTATTGGCTAAACCAATGTTTAAAGGGTTTTATGCTTTTAATGATATTCTTGAGTATATGATGAAGTATAATGATTTTAATGAAGAAATCTTCATTGAAAAAGAACCAAGATCAGGACCACTTGCTGAGATATATGATCAGGAAATAATTCGTCTGCAACAAGAGGTAAATGAATTGGAAGAAACAATTCATGAATTACGAAAAGAACAATTGGAGCAGGAAGTAATTCATGAACAAGAAAAAGTTGTTCTGGTGACTATTAAAGATCCACATAGCCAACGACAAGAAGGATATGGACAAGCATATCAACAGAAATCAGAGGAATCTGAAGAAGAAAAAGAAATCAGGAACTCACGTTATGACCGAACATCTGGATCAACATTGGGTAAAAGATCATTAAAACGTCAAGGATAGGGCAAATGGCTAGTAAAAAGGGAATAAATGGCCGACAGCATAAAGAAGTCTTTTGACTTCTAAAAGAAAACAAGACAAATAATAAGTAAAGTTACTGTATATCCACTTATTATTGTCTTGTCTTATATGTAAATCATTGAGTGTATTATTAAAAGGAATCTACCACGTCAAAAGAAGAAATTATTGAAGACAGCTTGCACCAATTGACTACGAGGGCTCAGAAGTGCACCCGGATTGATGAGTTGTAATTCAATTATTTTCTTGTAGACTAGTCTTGAGGTCTCTATATAAAGACCTTCACTTGTAACAAAGAGGACACATCGAAGCATCACAAAACGCTCCGAAATCCTCCTGTTTTCTGTAAATCGTTTGCCTTTTGAAATAGAAGTATCCGTTATTAAAGTTTTTTTTACTCATATTTGTGAATATTCCCTACTTTGAAGAATATAATCATTCAGTCACTTCAAAGTATTTCACAAGATCAAACTGGGAACATCGCAACAGCATTTGCATTTACATTTTTAAGGTGAGTGTGTTTTCTTTGTAGTCAAACAACTACTTTTTCTTTCTGTTGCATCTGGTTGTTCCGATGGATCAGCTAGTTGTATCTTTGGTACCCACTAGTATTCAAAGATTAATTGAGCAATGGCATCTCCTATATCTACATAATATTCAACCGGACTATCCATTTCTGGTAGGTTGTTGACTATTTGCTTGATTCTTCTAACTAATTCCCAATCCATATTAGTCATTCTTTTATCATAATTTGGAGCTGTCTTGTTGTAGAGAGGCCCAACCAATATTCCTAATTTAGGAATATAACTTCTGGCATAATTCAAAATGCCAAGCCAAGATCTTAACTCCTTTTTTTCTTTTAACTTTTCTTCAGGAAATTCAGATAATTTCTGAATTATATGTGGTTGTAATTTTATCTTTCTATTTCCAATGATAGCTCCAAGAAACACATGGCTTGAAGATGTGACCTTGCCAGCAGAAATGGCTACATGTCAACATACTTGGCAATATAATCAACAAATACCAGTATATTTTGTTGATAAAGAAAAATGTGTATTCTATAAAGGAATTACAACATAATACATGAGAATACATAGTCTTCAATGTCTTATGACAGCATGCGCATTTTGTGCAGCTATACACCTAAAAATTAGGGTGGAAAAGAAAAAGTCTACTTATGTTCCTTATTTATCTGATAAGGACAAGGTAATTCAAGAAATGTCTAAGTATATTATTCACTTTGTACACAGATACCAATTCCATGGTATTACAAATCAAATAAGAAATATGGGATAAGAAAGGCAAAAACCTATAAAGGAAAGCCTCATGTTACACATATACGTGTATTTAAAATGTCTGGATTGATAATATCCAATTTGCATGTTATTTTATTTTTCGCCCAATATTTCTGTGGATTTTTCCCTATGTATTCTAGGGATTCCATTTCTTTAAGTATTTCTTGTATTTCTTTTGTATACTGAGGTATACTTCTTCCAATGTTGTAATATACCATATCCCTTATGGTATAATATTCCTCTATTTCTAGTTCCAACTCTGGTATGGCCATCTGAACCATATTTAATTCTGTGCTTGTTGAAACTTTTGATACCAAAATGTAAATGCAAATGCTGTTGCGACGATCCCAGTTTGATCTTGTGAAATACTTTGAAGTAACTGAATGGTTATATTCTTCAAAGTAAGGAATATTCACACATTTGAGTAAAAAAAACTTTAATAACGGATACTTTTATTTCAGAAGGCAAACGATTTACAGAAAACAGGAGGATTTCGAAGCATTTTGTGATGCTTCGGTGTCCTCTTTGTTACAAGTGAAGGTCTTTATATAGAGACCTTAAGACTAGTCTACAAAAAAATAATTGAATTACAACTCATCAATCCGGGTGCACTTCTGGGCCCTCGTAGTCAATTGGTGCAAGCTGTCTTCAATAATTTCTTCTTTTGACGTGGTAGATTCCTTTTAATAATACACTCAATAATTTACATATAAGACAAGACAATAATAAGTAGATATACAATAACTTTACTTATTATTTGTCCTGTTTTCTTTTAAAAGTCAAAAGACTTCTTTATGTTGTCGGCCATTTATTCCCTTTTTACTGGCCATTTGCCCCATCCTTGACGTTTTAATGATCTTTTACCCGATGTTGATCCAGATGTTCGGTCATAACGTGGGTTCTTGGTTTCTTTTTCTTCTTCAGATTCCTCTGATTTCTATTGATATGCTTGTCCATATCCTTCTTGTCGTTAGCTATGTGGATCTTTAATAGTCACCAGATCAACTTTTTCTTGTTCATGAATTACTTCCTGTTCCAATTGTTCTTTTCGTAATTCATGAATTGTTTCTTCCAAATCATTTACCTCTTGTTGCAGACGAATTATTTTCTGATCATATATCTCAGCAAGTGGTCCTGATCTTGGTTCTTTTTCAATGAAGATTTCTTCATTAAAATCATTATACTTCATCATATACTCAAGAATATCATTAAAAGCATAAAACCCTTTAAACATTGGTTTAGCCAATAATGCAGTTTTCTTAAGCAATGTTGAATAATAACAATATATTCCTTTATCCGGACGGACCATTAATTAAAGCATAGTAAGAGTAACTCTTACCAAGTGGAGGTTCCATGATTTTGCTGAAATAATATTGCAGTGCACAACAGGCATTATGCTTTTGTCTACTACTGTTAGCCTTCCAAATTGCATCTAGTAGACATTGTTGTTGCTGATCAATAGGTAAATTGTCCAATGGTCTGTATGCTTTTGGATCTCTTGGATTCGAGATTGGTAACTGGGTTGAACCGAAACGACAAAATTTTTGTTTATTTCTTTCCTTGATTTTGACAGGCGAGGCCCTCTTCTTTGTTGAGCTTACGACCTTTTTGACTAGTTCTTCTATTGGAAAATGTCCTGCAAAGTTTTCCCTAGTAGGCCTTGAGCTTGATCATTTTTCTGCTTTGGCAGGCTTTGAACTTCTTTCATGGCTGGTAATAGATTCTTCAGTATCTGATTTTGCTTACTGTTTAGCACTCCATAGGTCTTCCAAGGTTCTGTATCCTCTTATTTTTTTTCCTCTAGAATCCATGATACTGCAAGTTTATTCACAATACAAGAAAGTTGGTCAGCCAAAAAATTTCTTTTTCCTTCAATATGCTCAAAGTTGATGGTTACTCTAGTTCCTGTAATAAAATCAACAAAATTTATCCACTTAAGTCTAGATGGTTTATTTTGTGTTTGTTTATTATAGAAACTAATTATTGCCTGACAATCTGTTCTCAAGGTTATTTCTTTTTTATCCAAGTAATGGATCTTGAAGGCATTCATTTGCTAGGACTAAAATAAGCCTAATAGTCTTGAATTTAATGGATTGCTTGGATGGATTTCCCAATCATATAAAATTGCTAGGACTAAAATAAGCCTAATAGTCTTGAATTTAACTACTAGAGAGTATCTCCTTGTAGTCTATTCCTTCCTTTTGCCTAAATCCCTTAGCTACAAGCCTAGCCTTATAAATTCTAGGTTCTGCTTCTGTTACTCCTTCTTTCAATTTGAAAAACCACTTATTCTCAATTAATTTGGCTTTGTAAGGTCTAGGGACTAAAGTCCAAGTGTTATGCTTCATTAATGAAGAATATTCCTTCTCACAAGCTTCTTTCTAATTTTTAGAATCCTTGCTTTTCATGGCTTCATCATAGGTTTCTGGAGTTTTATTTCTACATTTTTAGTCATGAAACATGCAAATTCAACCGTGTCTAGTTCAGTATACCTTCTGTTAGGTATTCTAATTCTTGGTTGCCTATCCCTTGTGAGTTGGTAGTCCTGTAGGTTCTCTTGTATATCAGCTGAAGGTAGGTGTGAGGCTTCCCCCTCACCCTTATCTTTTGCCTCTTCTCTCCTTTCTCCATATTGTGTAATGCCTTCTACAGGATCCACAGCTTCAGTTTGTGAACCACCATCTTCTTTAGATTTAGGTGGTATATAAAATGGGACTGAATTATTTACAGTCCCTAAATTCTCCTGAATGTCACCCAGAAGGTCAGAATTTTGAGAATTCTTGTTCAGTAGAGGGAATTCATCTTCTTTAAAGATGGCATCTCTGCTAATGATTGTTTTATAGGCTCCCTTTTGAAGTAGCAGGATTTTGTAGCCCTTCACACTTTCTAGATAGCCTAGAAACACCCTCTTGACTGCTCTAGGCTCTAATTTTCCCTCTTTCTGATGTACATAGACTGCACAACCAAAAGTCTTAAGGTGTGATAGTCTAGGATTCTTTCCACTCCAAATTTCTTAAGGAGTCTTATAATCATTAGCTGAGGTTGGCAGCCTATTAATTAAATAGATTGTTGTCCTAATTGTTTCCTCCCAAAGAGAATGTGAGCAACCCGATGAGAGGAGCATGCATTTAGTCTTTTTTGGGAGAGTTCTATTCATTCTTTCAGCTACTCCATTCTATTGTGAAGTAGCTCTAGCTGTCTTATGCCTTAAGATTCCATTTTTACTGCAGTATTCCTCAAATTCCTTATTGCAATACTCCAACCCATTATCAGTCCTTAGGCATTTCAACTTTCTCTCAGTTTGGTTTTCCATAAGAGTATGGCATCTCTTGAAAACCTCCAGTGCCTCATCCTTTCTTTTCATAGGGTAAACCCAACATTTCCTTGACTTATCATCAATTATGGACATAAAGTACATATTCCCTCCTGCTGTGGGGACTTGAGCTGGCCCCCAGAAATCACTGTGAGCATACTCCATGATCTTTGTGGCTCTCTTAGCTCCCCTTTGAAATGCTAACCTGTAGTGCTTACCTAGCACACATGATTCACAAAAATCTAACTTCTATAGGTTCTTTTCAGGTATAAGACCTTGCCTAGAGAGATGGATCAGGTTTTTGTTGCCTGCATGACCCAACCTAGCATGTCATTGCTTGGTTGGCACAAGGTTTGTACTTTCTGAAATTTGATTAATTTCAGTTTTGCCTATTACATAGTATAGGTCACCCCTCTCTACTTCTCTAATGATGACTCTTCCATCCCTTAGGATTTCTCTAAGTCCATTTTTAGATCTGATCTGAAAGCCTTGCTTATCAAACAAGCTTTTCGAGATCAAATTTCTCCTTATTCCAGGTACAAATCTGACATTGCTTAGGATCCTCCTCTTTCTATCAAACATGTTGATCGAAACACTTCCTATGCCCTCTATCATTTGCTGCCCAGAATCTGCCATTTTAACCTTGGCAGTGACTGGTTCAAATGTAATGAATCAATCCCTATGAGGAGTGACATGCATAATACACCTTGAGTCAAATATCCACTCTCTACTAAGGTTCTCACAATCCTCAGTTACAGCCAATATTTCATCTTCACTGGAATCTTCAGGTTTTTCAACATTACCTGAAATTCCACTTTCAGCTGCCTTGCCCCTCTTCTTTTTCCTACAATCCCTTGCAAAATGTCCCACCTTGTCACAGTAGAAGTATGTCTTAGCTTTTCCCTTTTTCTTCTTTTCATTTTCACCTTCCTTAGGTTGTTTTTCTTTCCCACTTCCCTTCTTCCACTTTCCCCTCTTGCTGTCTTTCTTATGAGCTTTCTTCTCATAGTTATTCTCTATAAACATCACTTCAGCCTCCTTTTTAAATGGATTCACTTCAACTATTTCTTCCATAAGAGAATCTAATACCCTCTTAACAGTAAGTGATTCTCCACTAGCATGCTTGATTACCTTCTTGAATGCATTAAATTCAGAAGGTAATGTCTTTAAGATTACTACAGCTTGATGCTCTTCACTAATTTTCTCATTTGTAGCTTCTAAATCTTGTACTAGCTTGAAGAAATAATCTAGGTTATCATCTAAGGATACTGAAGTGTTCATTTTGTAGTTTGCAAGGTTGTGGAGAAGTGTCATCTTGTTAGGAAGACATTTCTTAGCATACAATTCATCTAATTTCACCCAAAGTTTCTGTTCAGTGTTGCAATTCTGCACTTTTCTTATCACAGTAGGTGATAAATGAAGCATTAACTTGCAATGTGCAAGTCTTTGCATTTTTAGCTTCTTAATAGAATCAATTTCAAGGTCATAATCATCATCAATAACACGATAGAAGTCATAAGATTCCAGAAGTGCTTGCATCTGGAGTTTCCAGATGGTAAAGTCTTCTTTACCAGAAAAAACATTCATTTCTTTGCCTACCATAATTTTGTAATGTAAAGAAACTTGAAATTGCACTCACTTACTGATGTTGAATGTATCTGATACTGAACTTACTGACTGATCTTGACTGATTGTTTATGCTTCTTTACTGACTGATCTTGGATGATTCTTGATGCTTCTTTGCTGCTTGAAGTGTCCAAGAATTGTCCCATGAGGTTTTTATGCTCTAATACCACTTTATGTTGGGTTTTCTACTGATTTCCTGTTATCTTTAATAATCAAGACTGATAAACTTTGTCAATTTTGCAGATGTGGTAAGATTGCAGAAAAGTAAAAAGAGAGATTTTCCTTGGTTCGATAGTCAAGAACTATCTACATCCAAGGTTCCCACTTGATAGTGGTGGAGAGATTTTACTAATGCCAACAAGAAGAAAAATTACAGAGATTGAGTGTTCTCCTGAACACCTGCAAAAGAGTTTCAAAACTCCTCAATACCCAAGGTTAGTACTCTAGCACTCTCTAACTATTTTTTCCTCTAATTTTTCACTCTCACGACTGAATACAATGAAAACTTGAAGATTGAAATATTTCTGCGCAATGTATGTGTTGTCCATTGTCTGAAGCCTCTGCCTTGCCTTTTATAGCTGAAGATGGAGATGAATTTCGGAGGAGTTTTGATTGAGTCAAAATCAGACATGTGCCTCACGTGCCTCTCATGAGATTTTTAAGTGACTCCCTCTACTGCGTTGTGCGTTGTTGACCCTACATTTTGCTCAATTCCTCAGCTGCCTTTTGACTACGTTTCAAGCTTTTTACTGTTGTGTTTTGATGTGCTTCTGAATAGGTAAAACGGCAGTATATTGAAGTGTAGCATCTGATGTGGATTAATGAGTCACGTGTGTTTGGGTCTTTGTTTAATTTGTGTCTGTCAATGTGTGAACCTTCAAGAGGTCCTCCATGTCTCCTTCTTCGAACACTCTCAGACACTAACACATATTTCTTCTTTAGTCTTCATTTTCCTTGTGCTTTTCGTGGTTATGTGTATAGATTTATTTAGAATAACGTGATTACCATCACACAAGCCATTCACATAACCCATCAGGGACTATAAATGTTGTCCATGGTATTGATTCTGTATCCATAGCCACTTGACGAAATCCATTCTTGAGATCAAACTTACTATAGATTTTGCTATTACCCACCCTTTTTAATATAGTATGAATTCCTGGCACAAAATTCCTCTTTCATCTCCCCATCTGGTATCTCTTATTACGATCAGTATCTTTACACCAACATCTTTTCTATGTAATGCATGTATTCTAATCATAACCATTCCTAAATGGATATGTTGCATCCTTTCCTGTTGTAATTTCTTGTAAGAATCATTGGTGATAAGTTTTAATTCTTCCTGATCCCATGATCCAATGATCAATTTTCTTTCTTCTAAGTAATGCTGATAGACCTTATGCACTATTTCTGTTCAATTTAAAGTATATAATACTTCAGCGGGTACCATTTGAGCCCTTTGTCTGTTTGATAGTTGCAATTGATATTCAGGATCCAAGTTCATTTCCAACGTTCTATTTTATTGATTTCTTAATTGACTCATTGTAATCTTAATTGGGTTTTTACCCACTTTGTCTTTTCTGAGTCAAAAATATCATGAGGGTTTTTATAGAAATATACTTTTCTGGTAATAGCTAGAGGTGCTATTTCTCCTTTTTCTGAAATCTTTATTCTGTTTGTTCCTTGACTTGAGTAAGAGATGTTGAAAGAAATCAAATGATCTCATCTATGCAAGATCAGATCAAAGATTACAGAAGAATGCAGCAAGCCATAAAAAGTGCGGCTAAAAGAATAACCGAAAGAAAGAAAAAGATATGTTTGAAAGTTGAAGCTGATAATTTGGATCAAGAGGCCGTAACTACCAGCTTAAGCTTTTAGTTAAATGGTATCAGAGCCTCCCATCTACCCCCCGGTCGCAGATTCGAACCATGACTGTGAAAAGCCTAGGGATGTGAAATGTTCTTTAAGGGCATACGAAGCGTGGTAGGATATGGGGATTTTGAGGGGCCGTAACTACCAGCTTAGGCTTTTAGTTAAGTGGTATCAAAGCCTCCCATCTACCCCCTCGTCGCAGGTTCAAACCATGGCTGTGAAAAGGCTATGGAGGCTGTGAAATGTTCTTTAAGGGCATGCGGAGCGTGGTGAGATATGGGGATTCTGAGGGGCCGTAACTACCAGCTTAGGCTTTTAATTAAGGGATACCAATTTCGATTGATTTTGCCCAGTTTGAGATTTTGCAGATTTTGCGAGACACTGTTATAATTTCTATATAACAAGTGCGGATTATCGCAGTGAGTAACACAGAGTTAATGAAAACAACTTTATTTGCACACTGAAATTTTACAGAGGATATAAGAGTTTCGGAGTATTTTTAGTTACTTCCAATGTGCTCTTTAGTTACAATTGAGACCCCTTTTATAGAGATCTCAGACTCTCACTTAGAAGTAATAATTGAATGATGACTCATCAATCCGGGTGCTCATTGGGCCCTCATAGACGATTGCTGCAAGTTTCTCAATTATCATCCTCTTTTGACTTATGGCTAATTATTGTACCCATGTGACACAAACAACAAAGTTAGTGGAAAAACATGTATTCCACTTTTTAAAAAAAAGATGCCAAATGTGTGGCAGATTTTAAAAGACAAACTTAAGTGAGAATAACAGTACACCCACTATCATAGTAAATTACAAAGGAATCTTCTTTTTTTTTTGACAACATATGGTTGTCATTCTTTCTTTGTCGGCCATTTGTGATGAACATGTGACTGATGAGATGACCGTTCACGTGTCTGTGGTCTTAAAGATCTTGTTTCAGTTCTCTTTCTTTTGAAACCTAGGGTTTCGTTTTTCTTCGTCCGATTCTTGATTTAGATAGGCTTGATAGATGTCTTGACCTTGTTGGCTGAACTGTTCTGGTTCCTATTCTTCTTCTTCCTGATTTTGCTTTTGTTGTTCCTTCTGTAATTCCTGAATTGTTTCCAGATGTTCATCTATTTCTTGTTGTATCCTAATTATTTCCTGGTCATATACTTAGTGGACATTCTCGAGGTTCTTTTTCAACAAATATTTCTTCATCATAACCAATATCAACATTTTGAAGAATATAATCCAAAGCATCATTAAAGGCATAAAATTCTTTGTAACGCGGTTTGGCCAATTTAATAACCTTCTTCATCAAAGTTGAATAGTAACAGTATATTCCACGATCAGGATCATTAACTAATGCATAATAAGAATAATTCTTACCAACAGGTGGTGTCATGATCTTGCTGAAGTAGTATTGAAGAGCGCAACATGCTTTGTGTTTTTGTCCGCTACTGTTTGCCCTCCATATTACATCAAGCAGGCATTTCTGTTGTTTATCCATTGGTAGATTTTCCAACGGTCTGTATGCTTTTGGATCTTTTGGATCCAGAATTGGTAACTGTGTTTTACCAAATCGATAATATTCTTCCTCATGTTTTACCGGTGAGGACCGTTTCTTTGTTGGGCTCATTACCTTATTTATCAGATCATCTATTCGAATGTTTCCTGCAAGGTTACTCTTAGCAGGTTTTGAGCTGGTACCTTTTTCTTTTCTGGCAATTCTTTTAGCTCTTTCAGAGCTTGCGGTAGATTTCTCAATATCTGATTCTACTTCTCTTTCAAACTGTCTTTTGTACAAATCATTGAGTATAACATATGGTTTGACATATCTACTTCCTCTTCGTTCATGTCGCATAACTTGCTTGTCTTTTCTATCCATGATGTTGTTGCGATTTTTGAGACGATTCTGGATAGTTGGTCTGCAATAATATTTTTCTTTAAGCCAATATGCTCAAGGATTATGTTTACTCCTATACATGTAAGAAAATCAATAAAGTTAATACACCGAACTCGAGAGGGTTTGTTCTGTGATTGCTTATTGTAGAAACTGATAATAGCTTGGCAATCAGTTCTTAGGGTAATTTCTTTTTGATTCATATAATGGATCTTAAAGGAATTTAAAGTGTTTATGCATGTTGCAATTTCTGCGTAAATTGTTGATTTTATGACGTCAAATTTTCCACTTGCGTAAGCAAACACTTGTTCCTCTACTTTTGAATTTTCTTTGTTTTTCTTCCATTTGGCAACACCTTCCCATCCTTCCATACATCCATCTACCTCAATAATTATATATGCATTTGGCGGTGGTAATTGTAACTCAGGCATATTGTTGATCAAAGCTTTTATTTTTCTGACTAGTTCCAATTCATTGGGCTCATTCTTTTGTTAACATTTGGTGCAGTTTTATTGTAAAGTGTCCCAACTAATATTCCAAGTTTTGGAATATAACTGCGTGCATAATTTAAGATCTCAAGCCATGATCTTAATCCTTTCTTTTCTTTGAGTTGCTCTTCAGAAAATTCTGATAATTTTTTATGATATGTGGCTGAAGTTTAATTTTTCTATTCCCAATAGTTGCATCAAGGAACTCAACTTCAGATACTCCCACTATCATTTTTTCTTTTGATAGGACTAAGTCATATCGTTTACAGATACCCAAAAATATCTGTAAATATTTTTTATGATCATGTTCCGAATTTGAAAATACTAAAATATCATCAATATAGGCAGCTATGTACGAAGTGAATCACACGTTAATACAATACTTAGAAAACGATATAAGAATGCAAGAGAAGGGGGATTGAATTATGTATTCCCTTTTTTGATAAATCTTTCAAAGCCGTTTGTTAGAAGTAAAATTCTTTACAAAATTTTTAGTAGATTCTGATTAATCAAAACTTTTGAATACTTTGTTTACGAACTAAGTAATGATAAAACTTGAATCTAAAATAGAGATAGAAAGTGAGAGTAGTTGACACAGAGATTTATCCTGGTTCACCCCAAATCGTGGGCTACGTCCAGTCCTCAGAGATTCTTCTGAGATTTCACTATCTTTTTAACGTTACAAGTATTCTTTTGCGAGCCTCTTCAGGTCTCTACAACCAGTATTCTTTCACACTTAGCCTCTGCAGGCTATCTGTACTAATTTCTCTTAAAAAAGTGTTTGAATACTTGTTACAGTAAAATAGCTCACAGCTAAATTGAACAGAATGCTTTTACGATCACTTTTTCTCACGTTGTCTAACTTTGACTAACTTTGAAATCTTCGACTTCGACTTGTATTTATAGCCTTCGTCTCCAACTGCTTCTTGATTCTTGTTTCTTGAATCTTTAAAAAGCAGTTAATCATTGAGTTCAGAATTAACTCGAATCGACTCCTTCGCCTCGTCTTGATTGAATTTCACATCTTCTCTTCTTCGTCTGTATTTTATCGTCTGTGTCTCTGCGTCTGCGTCTGCTTTTACTATTTCGCGTCTTCGTCTGCTTTACTATTCGTATCTGCGTCTGCTTTTCATATTCCGTCTGCGTCTGCGTTGTTTTGTTTGTCTTGACTTCATCTGACTTCGTCTGTTTTGATTTCGTCTGTCTTGATTTCATCTGATTTGTTTTTCTTTTTATTTGTTCTTTTTGTTATACATCAAAATCATTTATAAGTAAAGCCATTTGGACTTAACAATCTCTCCATTTTTTATGATAACAAATGATATAGAAAAGAAAACAAAATACAATATTTTCAAACGAACAAAAAACTTATCTTCAAAACTTCTTCTTTGACTTCTTCCTTTCTTTGTCTGCTTCAATCACACCTTTTCTAATCATCCTCTTCTCTTCTGCTCATTTTCTTCTCTCCTTGTTCATTCTCTTCTTTTCTGCTCTTCTCCTCCTATTTGTTATAATAAAAAATGATTAACGATGATGGCTCTTCAGTAGTTTTGTCATCATCTTCTTCAGATCATTCATCGTCTCCTTGATCTCATTGACTTCACCACGTAATCTGCTGAGTTCATCTGGTAGGTCAATCGATGAAGAAGCTTGATCAACATATGTCGAGGGATGAGTGAACGGAATGGTAGTAGTATAAGCATCAGAGGTCGGATGTATTCATCATTGATCTCAATAGTTGGTGGACGAATGAACGTTTCAGCTTCAGGAAGATCTAAGTCAAATGGAGCAGGCAGCATTAGCAACTGTCTTCCTTGCAGGGGTAATGCTTCTCCTTGAATAGACAAAGTATTAGATAAAGGCCTAACACGTAGAACTGTCTGAACAAGGAACTCAATAAACGTCCCTGTTATTATTCTTCCCCCCACTGGACAGTCTTCCTTCTTGTCAGTATAGTTGCAGCTTGCATCATCTTTATTTTGTGTAGAAGCGCATGTCTCATCAATTCTACGCACTTCTTTCTGAATTGGGCCTCCATTAAAGGCGTAACATGTTTTAAGGGCTTATCCTGAATAGTTAAATCTCAGTAGAAGGATTCAGAAAAATACAAGAACCTGAGATAGTATCAAAAGGGATTGTAAGTATCATAAAGCAAAACAATAGTACAATTTATTTTTTGATAAAAGCACTAAAGAAATTAGAAGTCTTGGAAACAAAGGTTGCAAGATTGGAGGATAATTTGATAAAGACATCAAAAGAAAATCCACAATTTCAAGAGGCTCTTGAAAAATTAATTCAAGAAGTCAACAGAATTAAAATTACAGAAAAAGGAGAATCAGCACCACCAGCTGTAATCAGAAAATCATATTTCTTCAGAAATCCACAAGAAAATTTTGAATCGGAAAAGGCAAAATTATCAAAATGAGTCGACCAAGTATAAGCGAAACTAGGCCTAGAATATCATTTGAAGAACCCAGATCTACTAAAGAAAGAAATAAGGGTTTAATTCCAGTCAAAAATACAGAAAGAAGTGAAGCATTGACAAGAGTTGATGACAGAATTCGAGATTATCATAGATATCGCCAAGCAACAAAAAATGCTATAAACCGTATAACGGGGAATAGTAACAAAAGAAGAACGTTGGAAATGAATCTCGATCCAAATTATCAACTTCAACTTTCAAATAAAGAAAAAAGTGGCAATGGTTCCAGCAGAAGTATTATACACAACAAATTGGAATGAGCCAAAGAATAAAATATATCAGCACTACTCAAAAGAAAGGGCACTAATCACAGGAGATACCCAAAAGGAAATGCCATTGATTATGAAGGAATCATATCAAAAGATAAATATGGAAGGATTAGATCAAATTCATCTTGGTATGATTATGATAAGAATCTTTGCATTACACAGAAAATATGCTGGAGTTAAGGTTCTTATTGTCATAAGAGACAAAAAATAGGGAAGTGATGAAAGAGGCATACTTGGACAAATGGAAATTGATTTGTCAAATGGAACGGAATTAGTCTATTTCTTGTCAGAACAGATGATGACTATCATGGATTTTTACAAACAAATAGAAATCGTGATAAAAACAAAAGGTTATGAATCATAGGTAGCAGGTGAAGCAAATTTGCTAATCACTTGAGGAGTGGTAGCAAGGCTAACCAATACAAGCGCGGCATCATTTAAATTCAAAAATGAGAATTTACTTGAATTTCTCTCAACAAATGGTGTCGAAGCAATAGCAGGAAAAGAATATTCTTCATAACCTTTTAATGGTGAATTATGGAAGATAAAACCACCACAAAGGGTAGAGGCAACAAAAGCACCTCAGAATGTGCAGACTTGAGAAAACAAAGATAAATCTGTAAGTCTCAGATTTACTCATTATGAAAATAAAAATTTGCCTGAAGAAGAATATGAAGATGAAGATGTATCAGAAATTGAAAGAGTTTTAGTTATAACTCATCGAGTTATAAAAGAAGAACATGAACCAGAATAGTTCAGCCAACAAGGTCAAGACATCTATCAAGCCTATCTAAATCAAGAATCGGACGAAGAAAAACGAAACCCTAAGTTTCAAAAGAAAGAGACAGCTGGAACAAGATCTTTAAAACCACAAACACGTGAACGGTCATCTCATCAGTCACATATTCATCACAAATGGCCGACAAAGAAAGAATGACAACCATATCCTGTCAAAAGAAAAAAAAGATTCCTTTGTAATTTACTATGACAGTAGGCGTACTGTTATTCCCACTTAAGGTTGTCTTTTAAAATCTGTCGCACATTTGGCATCTTTTTTTTTAAGTGGAATACCTGTTTTTTCCACTAACTTTGTTGTTTGTGTCACATGGGTACAATAATTAGCTCATAAGTCAAAAGATGATGATAATTGAGAAACTTGTAGCAATCGTCTACGAGGGCCCAATGAGCACCCGGATTGATGAGTCATCACTCAATTATTACTTCTAAGTTAGAGTCTAAGATCTCTATAAAAAGGGTCTCAATTGTAACTAAAGAGCACATCGGAAGTAACTCAAAATACTCCGAAACTCTTATATCCTCTGTAAAATTTCAGTGTGCAAATAAAGTTGTTTTCATTAACTATGTGTTACTCACTGCGATAATCCGCACTTGTTATATAAGAATTATAACAGTGTCTCGCAAGATCTGCAAGATCTCAAACTGGGCAAAATCAATCGAAATTGGTATATATATATATATATATTTGCAATCAACAGGATACATACAATGGATGCAATCAACAGGACTGCATAGAATAATAACAGTACATTCATATGAGTGATGATGCAATTTCAGATACTAGCTTTGGCCCTGCTAATTTGAATGCAGAAAAGAGAAAATCACTTCTTAAATTTTTTGCACAGACTATAGATCCGCTTTTGCTTAAGATGATTGAGTTTCTTCACTCTCAGCTGGAAGGTGACTTCCTCTTTTTGGATGTTCACTATGTTCTGAAGGCTATTAATAGTTTGCTTGCTACCTTTTTCCATGAACAACTATACTTAAAAACATTGGATGTCTTTGAAGGAGCTTACCTTACCTGAATTTCTTGAAGAAGATTTATAAAATTGTAGCCTAATTTGATCTGTTATTTAAAATTTTGCAATTTACTATACTGTTGTTTGTTCAGTGCATTTCCCCATTTTGTTCTGGTCATGTGCATATCCTAGAAATAGCTAATGAACCTTGGAATGTGATGTACCAAAATGGGTTAAAGTTTAAAAGCCAAGAAATCACATAGAACCGACGCAATCTTTAAGCTGTGACTAGTGTAGGTGTAGCTCAGTGTGTTAGGCCAAGTGTATCAATCAGAAAATAGAAAACGGTGGTTGAAAACAATTACCTACCCATGATACAAAAGCAAGTCATAAGTTTGAAGAACAAGATTAAAGTTCCTCACTTCCTAACGTTCACTCTTCATTGTCACTCAACATCTCAATTAGGTAAAGTACTAACTTTCTGTAGTTTATATAGAAGATCTTTATTCCAAATTGGGTAATAAGCAAGAAGGGCCTATGCAGTTCGATGCTTGTCACATTGTTCATTCATTATTTTCTTTATCTATTGGCAAAATCGCTCAAACTCTAAATTGGTTCTTGTGTTCCATTACGATTTATTTTCAATAAAGGCTATGCATGGTTTCTACAGCCAGTTACTATTTATGAATTCATTCCATTAGACAATCCTCTTTGGCATACATCAGTATCGCAATCTTTGACTACTATCTTTAAAGACCTCAACTTTGGAGTTTATAAATTAGCCATCAACTAAATCATTCTAGCATTTCACGATGAAGCATAAATAATTGCCATGACATATTGATTAAAAAATTGACTTCTTATAACAAGCCGGGCATCTATAACAAACTCAAGAGCAGAGGAAAAACTTACTGGTAAGGAAAATTACCTTTCTTCTCTTACGATCAATAGACTCAAGAGCAGAACGCAGTTTAGAAACCTGGGTTGCATCTCCTGCTTCCTCCATGGCTAATGTTCAAGCAATATCCTGATAAAAATAAAAGCAGTAGTACAAAGAAAAATCAGACATGCTTAAAATTTCAAAACAAATTTTAATGAATGTATTAAAAATTTTCTCAATACCCAGAACAAGAAATGAAATGGAGGAGGAACGACATTGATAGAGATTGAGGAAAAAAACATAAGAAAATAAATTTAAAATCGAAGACCTTAATTCAATAGAACAAAAAACCCAATAGAAATATGCTATGTCGACAAAAACAAAATTGAAGAAGAAAGAAAGGAAGAACATTACCAGTGCTATTCTTGATTTCGGGTGTGTCCATGGTGGGCTACAGGGATAGTTTGTGGAGAGAATTGCTAACGTAAACGATTATGGGTTAAGAGGAAAATAATACCTGTTACAAAAAAAGTGAGTGTAGAAGAGTAAACATTATGGCGATAAAACGTGCGCCAAATTAACATAGTAATGACTCTCATTCTTCAACGTGCGCCAAATTAATATAGTAATGACTCTCATTCTTCTCGATCCTCTCGTAATCAAGAGGAATGAAGCATTACCTTAAACTTATGAATGAAAGCATTACCTATTCAATGATAGCATCTTACCAAATAATACTTTTCATTCCATACTCATCCTTATTTTTTCAAATCTACGAAACAAGCACACCCTTAAGTCTTTTACTAGTGCTGCTCTCTCCTTCTCCCTCTCCCACCCTCGCTACTTCTACGATTGAAGAAGCAAACGCCATATACACCACAATCTCTTTCCCGTGAAAAGATCCACGACCATCAACACCAACCACGTCGTTCTTTTCTCTTCCAACTGTCCAAAGAACGCACTAGATAAGTAGATTGCGTTATTTATATAGCATGGGATTCAACCATTCAAACCGCAAAAAAGGGTTCCAACTTCCTCATTTCATTCACAAATTGGTGAAGTTCACGATTGATCACACTGTTGTTAGTTAGTTGTGTAAATGGAGTCAGCATCTGGAGGAGGAGCTGGGGGTGGTGGTGGTGCAGCGTTTCAAAGTAGCCGGGAACCCGGTCCATCGGCGGCGTCGTCAGCACCACCACTAGCACAACTGGAGGGCTCATCTCCAGCTCCACTGAGTCCATACGAGTCACAAAAGAGACGGGACTGGAATACTTTCTTACAGTATTTGAAAATCCACAAGCCTCCATTGACTCTAGCCCGTTGTAGAGGAGCATACATGATAGAATTCTTGAAGTATTTGGATCAATTTGGCAAGACCAAAGTCCATATTGTAGGTGGCCCTTATTATAGCTACCCAACTCCTCCAGCCCCATGCGCATGTCCACTCAAACAAGCCTGGGGTAGCCTTGACGCGCTCAACGGACGCCTGAGGGTGGCATATACAGTGGACGGCCTGAATCGAACCCCTTTCGGGGTAAGAGCGGCGAGGATTTACATGAGGGAGGTAAGAGAAGGGCAGGCCAAAGCTAGAGGGATACCGTACGAGAAAAAGAAGAGGAAAAGACTAACGTCGGTGACTTCAGCTTCTGCGTCGGTGCCTGGAGGAGTTAGAGGTTAGTGGTGGTTCTACTTCTACAACTATTGGTATCGGCGGAGATAGTAGTAGCGGTGGTGTCTGACGTTGCTGCTGCTGTGCCAGCGGTAGTAGTATACTACAAATCCTGCTGCTACTACAACCGGAAGGTGTTCCAATGATACTGTGTACATCAAATCACGTCTCTAGACACACATTCAAGCAACATATAAGATGTTGTCGTACACGTGAGCGCAATACGCAGCTGGGTTGTCGCCATATTTGGATGGAGCAAAGAATTAGACAAAGATAAATGAGTGTTAACAATACGCTGTTGCCATTTCAAGGCTATCATATCTAATCGACGACACCCGAGAAAGGAGGGCTCTATTAGGAATCTGTGTAAACAAAACAATGGTTCCTTGCTATGTTCTGTCGGACCGGTTGTTCTGTCGGATCGGTTATTGAATTGGTGACTTTACTGATCATCGATTTGATCGGTTTGATCAATTTAATCATCGGTCGAATCGGTATGATGTTATAATTATATAATAATTATATTTAATTATTTATAATATTAAAAAAATTCAAAAAAAAATAAAAAAAATAATTATCAAACCGGTCAGATCGGATCTGTCTGATCAATTAATTGACCGATTTAGACTGATTCAAACTAAGTCAATTTATAGCTAATTTTAAAGGATAAATCAGACCGAATCACTAACTAATCATCGATCAGACCGATCGATCCTGTCTGAATTTTAAAACATACTTGTTCAAGCAACAGAGCCTTTTTAACCTGAATTCCTTCTCAATTTGTGTGTTTGGCATCATGGATGCCCAAGGCCTTACGCCAGACTTTCCAAATGACACGTGCATAAAGCAAACGACTGCCAGAAATCCCTTGCGCTTTTTTTAAAAAGAAATTCATTATCTCAATTTTATTGGACTAATCTAAGCTTCTAAGACTTCATTCTAAGAATTCTAGAGAAGATAAATTTAGAATCTTAAGATCTCTCGCATTTTTACATAGTTTGTACATTTTTACACACAAAAAATTCTCATATATTTGATTGATCAACTGCTAATTAATTACTAGTCCTACTCAATATTAAGTTCCTACTAGCTCTTGAATTATCTAGTAGCTTTAATTCTTATATTGCCACTTAATTAATTTAATCAAAGAGTTTTACCCAAAAAGATAGAGGATTATCAGCAGGTAAAATTTTTCATTTTTTCTTTTTTAGTATATATCTCAAACTTAAGACCTCCTGACTCCTGACAGAGAGCTTTAAGTGAAAAAATTACACCTTTTATGCCATTCCTAATTATTTGCAATTTATAAGGAGCATTCATCAAAATTTAATGTTTTGAAACCCAGATCGGATATTAAATTGGAGATCTTACTGGTCACCAGTTTGACCGTTGAATCGATTGAACCGGTATGACATTATAATTATGTAATAATCATATTTAATTATATATAATATTAATAATATTAAAAAATACAAAAAATATATCAAATAATATAAAAAATATTTCTTAAAAAAATTTGTTGAACTAGTAGTCGAACCGACAATTCGATCGATCAATTGACCGATTTTGACCGGTTCCTACTGGTTTAATTAAAAACTGATTTTTAAGAGTGAACCGAATCGGATAGCCAATCGGTTATCAGTCAAACTGACGAATCGACGGGTTCGATCCGATCTTTAAAATAGTGCTAAAATCAATAAATTAAGGGAGACAAAGGATCACTTACAAATAAAGCGGAAAGAAAGTGGGCTTCTGAGTTTCTTATTTACAGTAACTGTAGAAATTATAAAAACCAATTTGTTATCCTAATTTAATTATAAAATTATAAAATTTTTAATTTTTTTAGTTTAAGTTTTAATTTTTAATTTAATTTATTATAATAATTTGTGTTGTTAGAAACGATTCATTTTATTAATTAATTGATCATTTTTTAAATTAATAAATTTTATAAATTAAAATAAATAAATTAATATTAATATAATAATATTTAAAATATAAATTTATTATAATTTTTAATCATATTTAAAATTGCTTAATTTTATTTAATATCAAAAGAAATTTAAAACCTTAGTTTTTAGTTTTAAAACATTAGTAAAAATAAATTTTTAATAAAATTAATGAATTCAAATTATTCCACTAGAAATAATTTAATTTATATCTTTTAACTTAAATTTGTTAAATTCAAATATATATTTAACAATTTTTAAAATTGGGCTAGAATTTATTTTCTTTTTCCAAATAGGAAACAAAAAGCTAAGAAGGTTCCAAGAAAGTCTCCACTCCGCTCAACACACACTCTGCTTTCTAATCAAAAAAGGAAAACTTGTCCTTTTTAAGTGTTTATTTATTCACTAAAATTACCTATTATAAACACAAGATAATACTGATATTATTCTAAAAAAAGGATATTAAAATATATAAATATATTGGATTTCCATATATAGTAAGATAGTGGTTTGAGTTTACAAGCGGTAAACTCGCTTAGAGAGCTAAGACTTTCAAACAATTTATTGAAATTTTAAACTATTTAATTAAAAATAGTATTTAATCCAATGGTCTCTAGAGACTAGATCATACACGCATACATACCCTAACCCCACCCATCATTATCACTGTCTCCAAACACTCCGTCATAACCCTAACACACACTCCAAACAAACCTCCCCCCCTCTCTCTACCTCCCCCCCTCTCGTTCTTCTGCAGTTCTGATCTTCTCTGATCTACACCCACAGATCCACAGGTCTCAACCACCGCCTTTTTATTCACCGGATCTATCACCACCCCCACGCGCCGGTGAGATGGTCGTTGTCAACGGCAGGCCTATGAAGAGGATGAAGAGAAGGGTTACCGCCGATCTATATGACTTCCTATCTTTCCCTCCCACCGACGATCATCCGCGAGCACCGTTCAGAGCTAACGTAAAATCCTTCCTCAACGAGCACGCGCTCTGCCCTCCCCCGGCTTCCCTTATCCCCCATCTTTTGACGTGGCAGATGTCCTTCCGTGTCGGTGCCGATTCGGCTTCGGCGCCGGCTGTTAGTTTGGACGTCGTTGAGGAGGATGTTGCCAGATCTAGATCTCTTTACTGCGATCAGTGCCGCGTCGTCGGTGAGTTACCGAGTCGGCTCAGAATATGAATATTATTTCTTCCCGGTCATTCTCCGGTTTGCCGGTTTCTAGGGCGGGAAAACCGACTTTCGGTTTGTGTGGTCTCTTCTTTTTTTCTCTAAAAAGCCGTTGAAAATAGCGCCCATACCTGATTGTCTCATCTCGTGGCTTACGTGTCCAAGTAACCTGATTGATTGAGATGAATGATTGATGACCAAAAACGCAGACTAAATTTGAGATAATCTCGTGAGAAGAACGGAGACGTAGAATGAGAAATTTGATAACTTGTAGGAGTGGACATTGTGGGGTCTAATCAACCAATTGATGTGATGTTGACTGATTTTGGACAGAGACACATGGCGGATCATGCAATACTTTTCCAATTCAAATAATATATTTGATTACTTTCAAAAAATTGAATGGAGAGTACAATAATGTTTGCTTTGCCCTGTGCGTGACAGCTATTACTATCTATGGTACCTAGAGTAGTTTTAGTCAAAAGTGCCCTTCTTTCAAGTGTCAGACCCCACTCTATAGTTCTTAGTATTATCTTTTCCGCCGTTGTCGTCATGTGGGAGTGTGACATTGCGTGTTTGCTTAGCTGTCCCGTAATTATTTGATTCTTATACTTGAAGTTATCAAAAAAGCAGAAATCTTCTTCTCTGCCCGGATCAAAATAGATTTACTTTGACATGTAGATAGACAGTATTTCGTTTGGTTAAACTACTCGACTATATGCTTATTTATGATATTTATTCACTGGTCGTCTCAATTGATAAAGATGGTTTCTTTACTGTAACTATGGTGGGTGTTGCTTATTTATTTATTTATTTTGGTTTACTTATGCTTAGGTTGGAGCGGACATCCAGTATGCACTAAGCGTTATCATTTCATTATTAAGGCTGATGGTAATTCTATTGGAGGGTATCATAAGCCATGTGCGTGTTGTGGAGAGGTTATGCACTTTTCAGAATCAAGGTAACAACAACACGCTTTCTAACTTCAGAAACATGAATTGTGATCAATTGAGTATTGTCCCTTATACCGAATTTTCGGTTTTCTCACTGTGTAGTTATCATGAAACTACTGTATAATCTTTTGAATGCCTCTGTTTTGCCTTTTCACATTGATGAAAGACTTTTTCTTTTTACCATCTATGGTAAATAGTTATATATGTATTAAATACATGTTCATGTGATAAGATTTCAAATGTCTTTAGTCGTGACAAAGCACGCCTTTTGAAGTTCTCTACTGAACACCTCCAGTGTGTAATTTTTTAATTCATTGTGCATGTTTGTCTATTGAGTATTGATGCATTGGTTAATTAAAGCTTGAATCACGTTTGCTGATGGTTATATATTGTCTATCTTTTGGAATTGTAAATTGATTCTTCGTCATCAGGTGCAAGACATGCAACCACATTACGACAACGGATGATGTTGAAGACTGGATTTACCATCAGTTGGAAGATACTACTCATCTACTTCATGCTGTTGTCCACGCGAACGGTTATGGGCACCTACTTAGGGTCAACGGTAGAGAAGGTGGATCGAGGGTCCTATCTGGATGTCACATCATGGACTTCTGGGATCGCTTATGTAAGACTCTTGGAGTCAGGTTAGTAAATATTTAACAAATAAATATATCATCAAGATATTGGAATCCTGCCATTTGGTGTTGCACTTTTTCAAATTGCCTCGCGTGTAAAATCATATAGGCTCAGTATGGAAGATTTTCCCCACACGTTCTGATAGCAAGCGTTTGTTTCTAGGATCAGGATTGATTTATGTCAATATTCTGTTGGGTTTTCACAGCATGCGTGCTAGCACTGCAATATGTAGTTATGAGCCAACTCAACATGTTGTCTTTTGATGTGCATGAACAGGAAGATTAGTGTGATGGACGTGTCAAAAAAGTATGGTTTGGAATATAGGCTTCTTCATGCCATAACCAATGGCAGGTCATGGTATGGTAATTGGGGCTATGAATTTGGTGCTGGCAGTTTCGCTCTGACTGTTGATGCCTACAAGTCAGCTATTGAAACTCTCTCCAGCCAATCATTGTGTGTCTATTTTTCTCAAGGACGGAAACCACGCACTCGGTTGCAAGACAAGATCTCATTCTACCAATCCTTGTATGATCGTGAGCTTGTCAATATTAGGGATCTCTTTTGTTATTTGATGAGTTTGATCCACAGCAGCCGCAAGTCCCCAAGGATTGATTCTTCTTATAGAAAGCTCCAAAATTTTAAATCAGATTCTCCGTCACTGAGTATGACTGATATTGAACGTGTTGAAGAAGCCATGCTTAGAGTACTCCGAGCAGTCTCGGGATCTAACTGGGTTAGTTGGCGTGCTCTTAGAGGTGCTGTGTGCAAGGTAGCTACACCAGAGCTCCTTGATCATTGCCTTAAGGAAATTGGAGGGAAGACAACAGCTGATGGAATGATTGTTGTGACACGGTGCAATCACGATTCAGGTGTTTTGGAGTACAGGTAGGCGCATTATTCTGTTTCGATACGAGTCTCTGACTCTGTTCAGCTGGATATCATGTAGAGTAACGTGTCGATAATGCACAACTTCAGCAAGTTGTCAATTCAGTGTTCATTTTCGTTTTGGTTTTCATCTTGTCTACAACTTTCATAATATGTGAAGATCACAGCATGTGAATCTTGAGAGCAAATTTCTTTGGAGTTCACGGCTTGTGATCTCTAGGCATACAAGATCTTGTTTTTCTCTCTATTTTAACTTCTAAAATGTTGAGCAATCAATTTGTTCCTCATTATATCTGTAGTCAAAATCTTAGCTTTTTGCATTTTGATTGGTTCAGACTTGAGGCTGGAAATCAACCATCAGATGAAAACAATGTTGGTCATGGTTCGCCTGTCATTACCTGCCCATCTGAAGAAAACCTTGTGCAGGATCTTCGATTTCTTTATGAAAGCCTGCTAAACCCTCTAACCATGACAAGCTATGGTCCTGAGGCAACAAGAAGTTTTGCAATCAGCTCAGCAGAAAAGCTTCTTGATTGCAAGCAGTTTGTGAAAGACTACAAGCCTGAAAGGGCAATAGCAATTACAAATCCGCTTTTTCTATGCATAAATTGTCATGTGCAAAACTTCGACCAAGTTGAAGAAAATGGCCCCAATACTCCCCCGGAAGTACTTGTCTTGCCACCGAATGCTACCCTTTCTGATCTCAAATTTGAAGCAACAAGGGCATTGCAAGATGTATATTTGATTTTCAGGAGATTCCAAGCCGAGGAGCTAGTTGGCTATAGTGGTGTTGATGATTCCACCCAGGTCAAACTCTTGCTGGGGTCAGCTGAATACGTAGAAGTTCGAGGGAGATGCCTTGGGAAACATAGTGTAAACAAATTTAGAATGGAGAGAGGAATGGAGAGATGGACTGTGGAATGCAGTTGCGGGGCTAGAGACGATGACGGCGAGAGAATGTTAGCTTGTGACGTTTGTGGAGTGTGGCAGCATACTAGATGTTCTGGTATTCCTGACTCTGTATCCGTGCCTGCCAAGTTCATTTGTCGCAGGTGTAGGAGTTCTTGCTAAATTGTTATCCATAATTATTATATTATTGCCCGAGGTGGGGGAGATGCAAGTAGAGCATCCACGGAAAGGATTTGTTGATTGCATTTGATGGTAGCAAACAATGTTAGATGGTAGCAAAAAATGTTAAAAGGTTGTACATTGAGGTGGTTTCTTTTTTTATTTTCCTTTTTTCTCAGTAGTGAGAGTTTTTCCTTGTGGCGCCAAGTGAACTTGTAAATAGGGGAAACAAAGGCTTTAATTGCCTCAGAAGAAGTGGAGTCAGTGAAGAAGTTCCTTTCCAATTCCAATTTCTTCTTTTTGTACAAACTTCTAGAAAAAGAAAATTGATAAGAAAAGGAGGATTAGTTCTATCACTTGCATATATTTGACGTTTTGCCTTTTTAGCTCTTTGATTGAGTTGTGTTATTCTGTTGTCTTGACTTTTGAATTGTTAGTTCTTGAAGTAATTTATTCAGAATATGTTGTTGTCACGAAGGCCGGCAGGTTTCAACTATTCTCTTCCAACACTGTTGGATTGATAAGGTCAGTAAGATAAACAGAACTAGAGGAATACATAGATAACATTTTCAGATATTCAAGTTTTATATCATTCATGTGCATGGAGAAACATTAGGTCTGATAATTCATTTGTGCAACAATTTCACATGGGATTTTCATTTGCAGAAGGAAGATTAATTCAAGCATCTGCTCTGAACTGGTAAGAAGCATATGAAAGGGTGCCATGGTCCCAACTGTGGTGCACAAGTTTGGCTTTGGAGTTCTCACCAGCAGCTCCAATGGCCACATGCAAAGGGTAAAAATGGTCCGGCCATGGTTGAGCTTGCTTGGCATATGGTGCCTTTGTTTTATACTCATTCACATCTTCATATCTGCGTGAAAAAGAAACGCCAAAATTGTTTCAGTTTCATGGCTTTAGAAGCAGAGCGAATTGCGGCAGGTCAAACAATATCTACATCATAAGTTTTGAGATTGGACCATTTAACTGCAATTATGGACTGCAATTTAAAACTATGATCTAAACCGAGCTCTTTTACCTTCCATCAAGAAGAGCATTTTTAAGCCAAGTGTCAAATTCCATCGCCCAGGAAGCGGTCGGAGTGCCACGAGGTTGCATGGCCCTCAGGTTGTGTGTAGCAGAACCAGAACCAATTATCAGTACACCTTCATCCTTAAGAGGTGCCAGTGCCCGTCCCATGTTGTAATGGTAAGTAGCATCTTTATGAGACTGGACTGACAGCTGACAAACTGGGATATCAGCTTCTGGATACATTAGCATCAATGGAACCCAAGCTCCATGGTCAACACCTCGCTTCGTGTCTTCGTGAACAGTCTTAAATCCTGATGCTACAAGCAGTTCTTTAACTCTCTTTGCAAGTTGTGGAGCTCCTGGAGGAGTATACTTTAGCTGCAATGTCCACAGGAAAAAGCTATCACAGCAAGTAACAAAACAAAATTGCAGATTCCAAGTCTGCAATGGTCAGAAATCTGCAGATCCCAAGCCTGCAATGCTTTAAGATATAATGGGAAAATTTCAACACTGATGGTATCATCACCGAGTGATTTTCACATGAAATTGCTATAAAGATGTTCACTTTGACAGGTTTTGTAGAAACCTGTCGGAAATCTAAGCATTCAGGATCAAAAGAAACCAGCTTAAGGTTGCTGAGAAGAAATGTGAATGACCTTGTACATGGGTTTGGGGAAGCCATAGAAGTCGTAAATGGTGTCGTTTTGTTGGACAACGTTAACGAAGGGCTCGTCAGTGTCCCAGTGGCCGGATATGACAAGAATTGAAGAGGGTCTTTCCTTCAAGACTTGGTCCTGCCATGACTGGAAAAAGCTACGTGCTTCAATGGATCCGTCAATGGACAGCATAGGCGAGCCATGTGACAAGTAAAAGGTATCCTTCATACCCATTTCTTCAAAAACCTGATCAATACCCAGTTCTCAAAGTTTTCAGATTGCTGAGATATCTGTCATTCATACCCACAATCACACACACACATATATACAAGGAGTTGGTGTTCTAACACAAATCTGGCCGACCTAGGACTCGGTCCGAAAAATTGTCTGAGGCATATGAATCTATTGAGAATTAACAATAAAGAAGGAGAGTTCACACACAACTGAGAGCCTGCAAACGTAGACCTTAAAAATATTTTCCTCTTGCTTTGTTTTGATCTGATGAGATATTCAATGATGCCAATTCTTGTCCATTTCCCTTTGTTTTGTCTAATGATTTGCTGTCTCGAGACTTGTGTAATTGGAAGACAGAATCACTCGTTCTATTATCAATTAAAATTCTATCAAGCCTCAGCCTTTGTTTGGATCCTAGTTGAACAAGAGAAAGGAAAAGAAATATTGAGGAGAAATGAGGAGAAAAAAATGGAAGAGAAATGTGATTTTCTTTCTCTTATTTGTTTTCCTAATTTACCAAAAGAGGGAATTGAATGAAAGAAAAAATTTTAAAACCTTTATGTCCTTGATTATTATTCTGTTATGGAAGTAAATTATGGTTGAGAATGTCATTTCCCCTCCTTATCTTCTATTCCCATCAATTTGGTGAGAAATGTATTTGGACCAAATTTCTCCTCTATTCTCTTCCATTCTCTCTCTTTCCTTTATTTTATTTTTGTCCAAATAATGGAAATCAAGAGAGATGCAATTATCTTCCTTTCTTTTCCCTTGCTTTCCTTCTATCCAAACAAAGGCTTAATGAAACAATAAGAATATCACTTTCCCGAGAAACAAACATGTCTTCCGGTTTCCTCCTTGCTTGCGTCTCTACCCAAATTCTAACCAAAGTTAATCCCAGTTTTTATCTTCCTGTATTTCGTTGATCAAAACGGGGCAAGAACATAGAAACGGCTTAAATCGAAAGTATTTTTTATTAGGTCCAGGTCCAAACCTAAATCGAATTAAAAACTAACTTTGTTTTTTTGCCAAACTTAATTATCTTTGTTGCAAACAAGCAGCCAAAGTTTGTCTTTCAACTATTTCCAGCTTCAAGGCGTTATCTTTTAGCATGTTGGTCAAAAAAAATTGCAGTTAAGTTATAATTAAACACTCTAATTACTATATTCAACATCACATTTTACATCCCAAGGGGTCTTAAGTCATAAATACACCATACTTAGTACCAAAACAAAGCTAATTTTGTGAGAGAAAATGGAGTCTTGCAAGTGTATATTCTTTTCCAGCTACCCGAACACCAGTTTGTGACCACTGCACTTCCTCCCAGTCAAGGTTATCTTCCAATACCTGTTAACAACAGCTCTCCAACAAATTCTCAGTTGCAGAAGTAATATATGTTAGGAACAAGATAGCTATTCCAAAAACCAGCTTGTTACCTTACATAGGAATGTAGACAAGTTAAAAAGGAGGTTCAAATAATAAGTCCTGATAGATCAGTCAAAACTCAAAACAATCATGGGTTTCAAGGCAAAGTTCGGAATAAAGGCTCGTAATTTTGTTCGTATCACATTAAGTTTTTGGCGACTTAATGTGAATATCCTTTCTGAAGCAAATTGAGAATCCATAGTTTCTTAGGCATTACATTATGAAACTAGAAAAAGGCACCCTTAAGAGTGCATATTCACTTAGGCTTAGAACCATGAAAGGAAGTAGCTCAAAATAACAAGAAGAAATACCTCGACATACTCGACAGGCAGAGGGATACCAACAGACCGCATGACTTTCTGTGGTAACGGTTTCTTACAATGAGACCATCGAAATGCATCAATCAGGATGCTATCAGAGTCACTCTTTACACCATTTAAGGAATGTGGATGATCATTATGGACCTTCTCAGTCTCCTCATGCAGTGAAGTATAATTCGTCGCCTTTACCATTTTTTCGCCAGTATAGCATAGCTCATACCTTCAGCAATAGTTAGAAAGCAGATACTCATGAAATACTTCTCCAAGAGGACTTTGTGGTTTTAACCACTCAAACTTCTGAACAGTCAAAAATGTTTTTATACAACAACATTTCAGTAGCAACGCTGCTAAGATGTGGGGTTTGGAAAGGAAAAAAGGGAACAATCAGATATGAAAATATAGAGACAAGTTGGGGCATCATTTTGCATAGATTGGCCAACTTGTGCCAGAAGGAAGGTTGTCTACTGATATAACCATCGCTATGAAACATAGCAGCTTTCATACTTCAATCACAAATAAGCTTATGTAAAAGCTGGAGTTTGGTTCCATCATTCATGCCAATACAGAAATGAAAAACAGAACTTCCTCTGAACTTGCTTCCAAGTACATAACAAAGCTAAGACCAAAATGTTCTGGTAATAAGGAAAAGTTAAACACATAGAAGAAGAAGAAAAGATGGAAGAACTGATAAATGAACAAATCATGCCGCAAGGAACTGGAAAAGAAAGGAAATAATTTGATATGGTACCTGCATGAATGTGTTTCTAAATACAACACTTCACCCTTCTTCAAACGCACAGAAGTATACAGCAGTTTTTTCAAACCCTTGTCAGCAACAACACTAATGCTGTACTTTATCCTGTAAAAGTTTTCAATAATGGAGATTCATAAGCACATCAAACATTCCCGTAATTTCTGTACAAGAAGATTAGCAGATAGTTAATCAACACAAATGTGACTTGCAAAGAGAAATATTGTCAATCAAATAAAAGTTGGAAACCAAAAAGATGAGATACTTAATGCTGAGAGAAGAACTTGTGTCTTCAAGAGGAAGCATGAAAGTACAACTATGAACACAAACCAAGGCAACTGACCTGTTGAGTCTATAGTGTGGGAAGATAATACAAGTCGATCCACTGATTACAGTGGCATCCATATGTTTAAACGAGAGATTTTAGAGTTGTTAAAACTTCTTGTACAATGTTAAAAAGGTAAAGAGAATGTTAGCAACTTCCAGTCCATCTGAAAAACCAGAACTGATGACTCTCTTCACCTCTTCAAAGGATAGATAATTCAGTTTAGGTGGCGAATGGGGAGATTTATGGTTTTCAACACATTGAATAAGAAAAAGTCTCTCTGTCATATATGTGGAAACATTGTTGTTTTGCATTGTCCAGTTAAAAAAAATACATCAGTCACCTTTTTCTCATCAATATAGATCGCCAGCCAATTGGAAGAGGAGTCTAAAGGATAGAGAATCTACTGTCAAACATTACCATTTATGCATAGGATGCACGGTCAAGTTTGAACAATATAACAACTCAATTGTAAATGGTCAATTCTATGAACAAAACTAGATGCAGGTTAACTTGCTTAATACCTTCCTGCACAAGAAAATTGAGATGCACCAATAAGTGAAAACAGCTCTATCCAAGTTCAAATATGTATACATCTAGCGTAAAGTGTACCATGGCTCATTGCATAGGTTGTACTGTATTGTGACTTCACGTACAAATCTTTGTTGGCGCAATGCATTCTGAAATGGAACAGGAAGTGGAGCTTATGAAAATTTGCATAAAAGGAAAGACAAGAGAGAACAATATACTCTATTTTAGGTAATTTAATGCCTACAATCATACTTACTAAGCATCTGCATGCCTGTAAATTGCTAAACAGGAGGCAAAAACATATATTGGTTATCATTTAGATAGCCATTTATCATTATTTAAGTAAATAAGTGTATAGTAAACACGATACAGATCATTTCATATCAAAGAAAAACTAGCATGTGATGAACTTGACACATAATAGACAAATCTGCCCTTAGATATTGACATATATTTGTTTCAACATATTTTATCATTCCCACAAAAGATATTGGAATGTTCACTAACTATTAGTACAGAGAAAACGAAGAATTGATATATGCTTTATTCTGTATTATGTTCTCTTGAAAGAAACTAAGGGTACTTCAGATGAAGCCATGGCTTACAGGTCTTTTGTGGATTTTGAGAACCGTCAAGTGCAATGCTGGATTCCAGCTTGCCTCCTTCATCCAAGTTCATGTAAAAGTTATGCCTTAAAAGAGAGAAACTACAGTTCTGCACCTACTAACAGATACATGATACCTATGAGCTAAACCTATTAGTCTAAATTGTCTAATATTGACTACGTCTAACCAGCTTTTCAACGTTTAGATCCGTTCTTATTTTATATAAAATAATTACATGTCCTTTTAATAATTAGAATTTTGAGTGAATATATATTATTAGCTTCAATATGCATGATTTTTATCAATAAAAAAGGATTTAGTTTGTCAGTAATGCGCCACTTTCAAAGTAAAAAGAACTCACATAAAAGTTGAAACATCAGCAGTTTTCTTTTATATATTCTTTCACATGAAAGCAAGAAGCATGTAATGATGACATACTTCACAGCTCTCAATTTTAATGTCATGCTTTAATAATGTAGCATAACAATAAGCAGATTCAAGATTAAAGTAGAAAGTTTTTGGCTCGTGTTTGTATTATAAACTAGAGCAACAAAATGAGTCCCCAAATTTGAAAGAAATATTCTTAGATCATACTGAGGCCGCAGCTCGTGTTGTCATTGTCTTCTCAATGGCCACAGGAGCAAGAGTAGGTTCCACTGCTGATGTATATGTTAGACAAGGCTCGACATCAACAGTACCACCTCCTTTCTGAGACCAAATAAAACACAGAAAGAAGTTAAAAAATCTAAACTCCAAGCAAGATTGTCAAAATTCTTCAGAATATATGTTTTGTAGAACTTTTGAAGAGTATGAAAAGCAAACCAGAGCAGTGCAAATCATCACCATGAACAAGTAACTTTGACTGCTCCAGACAGAATATACTGGAAACATAGAGTAGTAGTATTTTGCTACCTTAACAATGCAGCAGTGCTCAACACGATAACTACAACCAATTCCAGCCCCCCAAGCACGGGATCGTACATTATTTCTCAGCATAGAAGTGTAGCCTAAAACAATTCAAAGCATCAGTATTAAACGTACACAAGTAAACAATCCAAGCAGACCCTAAATTTTTCTGAAAAAGTAAAGAAACTTTCTTTTGATCTCTATAGAAATTCAGTAGAAGTGCTTACTATCTTGTGGAGGCAGTACTCTAATGGTAGCACGCAACTCTTGAATGGCAGGTGGTGGAGGAGAGGCTGTGGGACGGCAGAAGCCAGTATGCATGAGAACTGTAACAAGACATAATACTGGTATTAGTTAGCACCTCCATTGGTCAATTCTAAATACACATACACCCATATATATATATAGAGAGAGAGAGAGAGAGAGAAACCTAGACTAATTATAACAAATTACCTGCGACAAGATCAGAGTCATCTGTGTATATATCAGTCCCCCATAACTGACCACCTCTTACCTGCACCAAGAACAGTGGAAAAACTGAAAAGGATGTTCAAATGTGCCAACAGAAAAGAAAGTGGAACAAAGAAGATATATAAATGTAATTGTACATTACATGAAACTTCAAAATCAGTAAGATTGCAGCTATGGTAATGGAGATTAATGCATATGCTTATATCCTTAAAGTCAGAAGACAGAATTCTCCATACGTTCAATTTTTGATACAAACCTTTTACAAGATTCATTACCACCACCATTACCTGTAAACCTAAAAATCAGTGTGTCTACATCAATGTTTTAAAAACCGGACCGGACATTAAACCGGTCGAAAGAAAGATTTAAGGTTTAGAGGTTCAACCGGTAGTGAACCGCTATAAAACCGGTATATAATAAATAAGAAGTAAAACTTATAAGAATAAGTAAAAATAAAATATATTATTGAAACAAAAATACATCAATGTCTATTATTATATAATGAATTAATAATAAATAAATATAAATTTAATATAAATATTAAAATTATATTTCTGAACCACACAAAATTTAAGCATACGGATTCTGGATCCTTCCATTTCTTCTTTCGCCGCTCCTCACTAAACAAATCAAAACTAAAAAGAAAATGTTATTACTCTCTTTGACTCCTCAAATGCCTGCCCAGCACCGATGACACAACTACCAAGAGTTTAGATGTCTACCATCTTTTGGAAGAGCTTCCTCAAATGCCTGCCCACAACAATCCCATCCTCACATCCATTGCCCACCAAAGAAGAAGATGAAACCTCAACCATGACCAAGAACTTCAACACTGTCTATGACCTCTCCTCTACCTCCACCTCCAAGTCCCTCAGCACTCACTCAACCAACTCCTCCTACACCGACACCGACACCGACTCCGACTTCGAAATTGACTCTCCTCCTGATTTCGCCACCATCTTCGCCTCTCAACGCTTCTTCTTCTCATCCCCCGGCCAATCCAACTCCATCATCGAGTCGACGGACACGCTCACCTCAGCTCCCGAGCCTCAGTCGCCGCTCAACGGAGGTATAAATAAAAATCGGACCGGACTGGACCGTTCGATCCGACCGAAAAAGGTTAAACCGGCCGGTTTTTATACAGAGAGGTTAGTAGGTAAAACCGAACCGGACCAATAACCGGTTCAGAGGTTTTCCGGTTGGACCGGACGGTTCGAACCGGTTTTTAAAACATTGGTCTACATACAAAACTTAAAAATCCAGGGACCACATACAAATAGTAAAGCATATCAACACTGTGAAGCAGCAAGCTCTTACTTGACGATTTGTAGCTGTAACATGTTCAGCTGGTATTCGAATTTCAAGAGTGGGACCATTATGAGTAATTCCACCATTGTTGTCAAATTGAGATGATTCATACTCCTTCCAATATTTTATCAGATCTTGCATGCATTCACCAACTTTATAAACAATAGAAGATGCCTCAGATTTACCCAAAGAACCAGCAGCTTAAAAATGCCATACCCATGCAAAGTAAACAGTATAACTTGTGAGTTGTAATGATATTGGAAAAAAAGCATAATAAGCATTAAACATTCTTCATTTAATAAAGCATAAAGCACCAACTCAGTTTTTATCATAGAAAAAATCACAGAATACCACAAAGTAATCTTATTTATATGTGCTATGTAATCAGTATCATGATTGAAGATGTTTTAGGCAGCTCAAATCAGGAAAACCATGGTAGAAAGGAAACAAAAAATTCAAATTGAGTGTATGTTTCCTCAGATGCAATCCATTGAACAGGCTTTAGTAATTGTAAGAATAATTTTCATATTAAAAAGTTTGTCATGATGAAAAAAGAAAAGAATACAAGAAAGCAAACATAAGAGATAAAAATTTAAGCGTACAGAGAGCATTTCTACCCAAAATAATTTGTCTGAACAGAGATTGACTGTCCATTATAAAAAAATTACACTTTCATTAAAAGCGTGGCTGATCAAGAACAATAAAGCTTAGAGAAATAGAAGGTAGAAGAATCCTGAAACAATGGATGTTAATGATATCCATCAGCCAAAGCAATAAACATGAGACAAGCACTCAAATAATACTAAATGGGAAAAGTATTCATTGGTATCAACAGTCAATATTGGCTTATGATAAAAAATATATTACTTAGTAAAACCTATCAAAACAAAATCACGGAAGTACAAGATTCAAATCATACAAAAAGCATAAGACTTAGTGGCAATCTTCAACCATGAACCTAAGTGGTCAAGAAATAATATAATCCATTTTGAAAAATCCTACATCAACATATATTATAGAGCTAGAAAAAAGAAGACCTCATTAAAAGGATACAAGTTAGAACCAACATAAGGGAAAGATAAAACAATTTTGCAGTATAGAGGTCAGACAACTTAAAGCTGTAAAAGTGTGAAGCCAGCATTATCAGATAAAGTCACATCCCTTCTCTAGGTCACAGAGAGCCAACAGAGTTCCAGTTCAACAAAGAGCTTACCTTGAGATCTGCAAAATAAGAGTAGAGAAAAACCATTAAGGTATACTTAACCAAGCAATTTGAAAAAGTGAAAAGGAAGTTCATCAACATCAAAGAAAGTGTTTTAAAATCATTCTCTATACCAAACAAAATTCGGCAATGTAAAATTCTTTTTTTTTTTGGGTAAGTCAAAATTCATATTTATTGATCCCAATACTAAACATAGTCAATTATTAACACAAAAGAAGTGTATTTAAGGTTTTAACCAAAACCTTTCTACTCATATATCACCCAATATGCTACTTGTTTAATACACAATTGGCGAATCTGGTTGTAATAACTTATTGCAAAGACTTAGAACCACCTTCTAATCTAGTGAGCAGATAATCAAACTAAACAAATTTCCAGACAAATTGTCAGTCGAGATCACGTGTAGACAAACCCTTCATTCTCCCAAGTGCACGACATAGAACGAGGATCACAATTCAAAAATTGAGGACTGCCCCTCAGCCGAAGCATCCTCTTGCGCTGCTGGACTCCATAACTGAAAACATCCCCTTCCATCTCTGTAGCTTCCTCACCTTCTGCACCTCCATCATCCAATTCTTTATCATGGAGTATATTGCGTTTATCAGATCCATCACTTTCAAGATCAGCATCTCTTTCTTTTCTCCTGTCTCTAGCTTCTTGATCGAGATCTTTCAAGCTGTCAAAATCTTTTTGTCTTTTCTGCTCCGCAGATGGACTTTCCTGTTCAGTTATCTTAGATCCATCTCCAGATTCTTTCTCATTTTGCAAAATTTCCTTTTCTACTCGGGTAGAGGATTCTTTCTTCATTTGATCTTTTCCCCCCTCTTTTATGTTTTCCCAATCCTTGAATAGACCCTTCCTCTCCCTCTCCCGCCTTCCAGTCTCTCTCCCTTCCTGAGCTGATTGTTTGCCATCATTATTGATGCAACCTGTCTGCATATTACTCTTGTGCTCACTTCTTTCTTTGTCTCTCTCTCCCCACTCCCCATGCTTTACTTCTTTCCTTTTCCTGTCCTTGTCTATAAATCTATCCTCACCTTTTACATCAACTTTGTTTTCACTGACTGCTTCACGCGCCTCTATATGATCCCTTTTCTCAATGCTTGCACCTCCCCTTTCAGTTTCAGTTGGGTGCTCAGAATTACCCCGTGCCACCTGCCGGAGATCTGCATGCTCAGCAGGGGATTCTGAATATCTTTTTCCGCTATGATATTCTTTAGGTTCTTTCCAATTCAATTGCCCACCCCAAGAAGTAAATGTATCTTTTGCCACCTTAATGGCAGTTTTTGGAACTTTATAAGTGTCATTTTTATATTTTGTTTGCTTACTATCATCACCTCTACTCCAAAACCTTCCATCCTGCTCGCCCCTGGTACCTTCTGAATCCCTCTTCACCTCACTATGCAGATTCCTCATTTCACTCCTAGGATCTTGGTTTTCAACAAAATGGTCTTTATGTTCCTTGGAATCTTTCCGATCCAACCTGTTGTCATAAGGAACTGGATGAGAATCCAAACACAAATCATTTGAAGACGAAGGCATGCGATGCATGGACAAAAGATGAGATTTTCTATTTGCATCATGAAAACAACTGTGAGGTATTTTTGCCATCCGACCATCTGGACCCATTTCGTAGTGAGGTTGTAACTCATTTGAAACTGTTGATGTCAACTTTGGATTCAAGCCTACGTCTTCATAGGAGTATTTGGAAGAAGAGGAATGACCGACCTCTTCATGTGATCTTTTAGGGGAACCACTCATCCTATCAACTATAGTTACATAAATGAATCGCTAAGCAGCAAGAAATGAAGTAAAAATCCTTATTTTATACTCTCATAATGAAAGAGCTTGTCCAATTACCACCTGCAGTAGAAAACTTGAGATTAAATTCCAAAGAAAAACAGAATACATGCATAAATGGAGTCCGAATCCCTAACTTAAGCAAAGAGCTGTAAATAAGAAGATAGGAGAACACATGAAATTGAATCTAAGTTTTACATTTTTTAAACCCTTAATTACAAAAGGAAAGAAAAATGTAAGTCCTTCCAAACAACAAAAAATGTTAAATCAGGTAAAATTCTTCAACAGAAAACAAAGCGCTAGCATTTCAAAGAACCAATGTAAACATGTATCTGAGAAGATCAAAAGAATTAAATAGACAACAGAATCTAGTATGCATCACATAATGTAGTAACAATTACTTGCACTGGTATTTGCTATTGGGGCTCCAAAGGAAAACTTCCATTCCCAAACTCTTACCTGGCAAAATTCTCCTAAAAGCTGGCACTTCAAGAGGTTAAAACCACAGTTTTTCACACAAGAACCAACCAATTAAGCAACCACAAACTATCACCCCAAATCCCCTTCTTTAAAAAACGAGTCAACAACAACAAGAAGAAGGAGGAGGAGGAGGAGGAGGGGAGAAGAAGAAGAAGAAGGAGGAGGAGGAGAAGAAGGAGGAGAGAAGAACAAGAAGAATGGGTGGTGCTCTCTGAACTTCAACGTCCGCGCGCGACACTGTTTTAAGGTTGTTCCGTCCGTTTGCATCCTCCTTCAAGATAAGTATATATTGGTTGGGCTTTGTCTGATTATTGAACAAAAACATCGAAGTTCGAATCTTTACCGCGTAAGTTCACGTGGGCCCAACAAAAGCCGTAAACTTTAGCGACCATTTTCACGTTCTTGGGTCTTTGGTCCACTTGGTCTCCCTGGTCCCAGTAACTATAGGATATAGGAGTACGTAAACCTACAAAGAATTTGAACGACTGAGCTGAGAGCCAGCGCTGGCCGAAGTTCGCGATCATGACGTCTAGGTACTCTCTCTTTATGTGTCTGTATCGTCTACTGTGTACAATGTGAAAAGATGGAATCTTTAGTCCGCAATGTTAGTTTGAAATGGGAATAAAAGATCAAAATTTTGCTTGTTGGGTGTAAAAGTAGGAGATTGAGGGCATTCAAGCGGTGGATGAACTCTCAAGGCGTGGAGTACAGCGGTGAGGCTTTGAAGTTCGTCGACAGTATCGAGGAAGGAATTTCAGTGAGAGCTTTGAGGGATTTGAAGGAAGGTGAGGTGGTTGGGAGTATACCGAAGAGTGCTTGCCTTACAATAAAGAACAGTGGGGCATGTGAACTGATTGAAACAGCTGAGTTGGGTGGTTATTTGGGGTTGGCTGTGGCGATTATGTATGAGAAGAGCCTCGGTGAGGAGTCTCCTTGGGCTGGATATCTTCAGGTCTTGCCTGAGAGAGAGTCTTTGCCTTTGGTTTGGACTCTTGATGAGGTCGATCACTTTCTTTGTGGTACTGAACTTCACAAGGTATAAAGTATAACCGTCCACAATGAGGGTTATGCTACTAGTTGCTTATCTCATATCTCATGAAAATTGCCAACTATTCCTGTTCAGTTGGAGTACAATATCAATGTTATGTGTTTGTTTTCTGTATGTTGCTGCAATTGAATGATAGCCTATGGTCTGCGAGTTGGATCTCTTTGTTATTGTTCTCTTTTTCTGGCTAATTCATGCCTAAATAGCTCGAGATTGCCTGATGCCAATGCTTTTCTATTGCCTGTGGCTTTAGCTTCATGCTTTAGTTTGATGGCCGAATAACTGATCTCATAATTTAAATTTATTCTTTGTAAAATTCATGTTGTAAGAGCAAGCTTTGGAGTGTAGAGAACACCTTATGTAACGGATTAGCAATTGTAGTTGGGATAACACTTCTCATTTAAACCTTCCAACCTAAGGTCGTTTAACAACCAAGTTACTTTAGCTTGAGAACTGCTACCCTTTGAGAAATATCTTACGTACTTGTAGGCAGATAGTAAAAGAAGACAAAGCTCTTATCTACGAGGATTGGAAAGAGAGCATATTGCCTCTTTTGGATTTATGGCCCCTTAATCCGACCTTTTTCGGAGTTGAGCAATATTTTGCTTCCAAGAGCCTTGTTGCTTCTCGAGCTTTTGAGATAGACAACTATCATGGATTTGGGATGGTTCCTTTGGCAGATCTGTAAGTGTTCATTCTCTAAATGTTTTGTTGCTAGGAAAAGAGCTTCATTTTGTCAGATTTCATTTTGTTGTTCATTTTACTACTTGTCTCTGGATATTGCAACTAGTGTTCACCCTTCCTCCCCACCCCCTATCTTCTCACCTAAGCCCAAAGAAGTCTTTGTCATAGAGAACAAAAATTGTCTATTAGTAACCTTGCATATATCATTGAGATTTGGCATGTTGTAAATGCAATACAGGTTTAACCACAAGACAGGAGCTGAAGATGTTCATCTTACCTCTGTATCTTCTCATTCTGAATCTGATAACACAGACGACAGTGACCTTGATGGTTTGCCTACTGAATGTGGTGTTTATGAGAAGCCTTCTAGTGGTTCAGAACGGTCTATGATTTTGGAGATGATAATGGTGAAAGATGTAAAGGCTGGAGCTGAGGTTTGTACAATTCTTATGTTTCTATAATCGTGGAATCTTTATGAATGTGTGATGTGAGTAATCTGTCTCTCAGAGCCACAATTTATAATTGAATGCTACATAATTAGGTAAACAATACAAATTGCAGAGTGCATACATATGTGGATCTGTATCATTGCCTCAATGGAAACTTGTTATGATCTGTTTCTGTTAATGCACTTCTATATTTGTACTCATTTAAAACAATCACTCAAAGCAGATTGTTTCCTTTCCTTTAATGATTTGTTATGCAAGTAATGTATGGGAGTTTTGGTTTTCAGTTTTTTTTCCTCTCCAAGGAGTTGTTATGATGTAGGTTTTGTTGTTTGACATCCCTTTATTTCCTCATTTTCTTTCTCAGGTCTTCAATACGTATGGGTCAATGGGAAATGCAGCATTGCTTCACAGATACGGGTTTACAGAGCCGGATAATGAATATGACATTGTGAATATTGATCTGGAGTTGGTACTACAGTGGAGTTCAACCTTGTTCTCAGATCGTTATAGTAGGGCAAGGTTGGCCCTTTGGAGAAGATTAGATTACTCTTCATGTGTCAGCCAGAATGCTGAATACTTTGAGATCTCATTTGATGGGAAACCACAAGTTGAGTTGTTGAGTTTGTTGCACATTATGTTGTTGCAAGAAGACCTTTATCATAAACTAGATCTCTCATTATCAACTGCAAGTCATCATAAAGAATCAATGAATGTGATCTTGTTAGAAAAATGTGGTGCTACACTGGACAAAAGTTCAGAAATAAGTAGAGATTTATTGCTGACTGAAGAAGTATGTCGAGCTCTTTTGTGGCTTGCGGACAAGAGGGAAAGCTTCTATGGTTTAAAATCTACTCAAGATGATATTGGAGCACGAAAGCGATGCGATATGAAAGAAAGGAAACAATACCATTCTCTCATGTTGCGTGTCAGTGAGAGGAAGATTCTAAAGAGACTTAGATCTTATGTTTCTTATGGTGCTCGATCGTTGAAAACATCAAAGAAAACATCCGCCAGGAAGAGATTGAAAGGCAATTGAGGTGAGTTGGTGTTGTATCTCTTGAGATTTCTGTTGTAGCCTTTTGTTTAGTTTGCATGAAGTTCATTTATAAATGTTTTGCCCCTACTATGAGGATGACGGTAGAAACTAAGCCGATACATATGCCTACAGTTGTTTGTCATCTAAGCTGATATATATGCCTAAAGATGGTTGTCATTCTTACATGCCATAAGAGCATGGAAGCAATATTGTTGTGCTTGTGCAAGCTGTTTCAGTAGTAAGTTTCCACCTTCTAATGCACTTGTACTTGGAGAAGAGAAGAGCTTCTATAAAGAAAAAGTATTAACTTTAAAAACTTTGTTATTTCCGTACAATCCTTGTCATTAAAAGGACATACTTTGTTATGCTTAGGTATAAAACTTTATGAAGAGAACATGAACATAAAAAGATAATATCAAACTAGTACACTAGAAATGTCATTTATCATTGCAAAAAAAACTTACACAAATCTCAGTTATTCATTAGAAAAAGAAGAAGAAGATGGATGAATCACTCGCACCTAAGAAGTTGAAGCTTGCTGGCATAACTAACGGCTCAGCTAGAAAGGCAACATTCAAGAAGAGAAAGAAGGGTATAATGAAGTAGGTCAGGGAATTGAGCACCATTTGTGACATTAAAGCCTGTACAATCGTTTATAGTTCATACGACTCTCAGTCGGAGGTTTGGCCATCGAAATCTTTAAGCAAATGCCTAGAAAGAACAAAGCAAGAAGATGGTGAAACAAGAGAGTTTCTTAAGGCAAAGAATTGCCAAAGCCAATATGCAGCTCAAGAAACAAAGAGAAAGAGAAGGGGTTGACACTAGTGATGTAAGCTTTAGGTCAGTGAAGGTAAGTTTGCAACACTTGAACATGATGGATTTGAATGATCTTGGATCGGTTGTAGAGCCATTAGTTTTTGACATGAATATGGAGAAGATGCAGACGCAATAATGGTTCATGGATTCTGTGAACTCGCAAGAACATTCAGCTAGTTTTGTTGGTGATGAGATGATGATAATGCGTCTTGCTGATAACAATCAATAATGCTTTTTGGTCTAATTTGTATTTCCCTTGAGCATGTGTTCGTGAAATGATAGCCTCTTTTCTTATAATAATATCTGATCATAAGCTCTTACTAGAAAAGAAATATGATAGTTAAAATAGCAACATGTATGTCAATGATTCTGATAGCATTGAGATCAAGTTCCAGGTTGCGGTTCAAATTACGGATCAAAGGAAAAAAAATAATAAGAATACACAGTTTGAGAGCTTGGCAGATGAATGCCACTTTAAAAGAAATTTCTGATATCCATCCTTAAGTTTCAAGATCCTGGAGGAGTAAACAAATAGTAAACAAAATGAATGTACAAGTTCAGTCCACAAGCTCATAAATCATCATAATTTTACTGTTACATTCAAAAACATGCTCAAAGCTAACTCTCAAGACATCATATTATACAAAGACTTCAATAATTTGCTTTATGTACGAGTTTTGAAGCTGTATTGACTCTCATTGTTTGGTCTTTGAATGCCTCTGCAAAATTATCTATCAAATAGGATCTCCTCAACAACAATAGGGAGTGAAATTTGGCCTAGTCTTTCTGCTGTCCCAACATCAAAATGACAAATCCCAGATGATTAAATACCAACTATTCATCTGCAGAATATCAAACCAACTCTGAGACACAACACAGCCATAACTCATCAAAATATCAACTTTCATTGATTGCTTGAGCTATTTGTGAGGCTTGATATGAGGGTAAAGCCCCAAAATGTGTTCCGGCATGAAGTCGTGTCTAGTCAAAATGCCAACTATCGGAGGCCTCTGCAGTGGCAAAAGACATGCAAGTTAAATTGCTGACAAAGTATAAAGTGCCTCAAGTGAAACTCCTTGAGAAGAAAATAATATCAGAGGAACACTGAGGCTGTAAACAACATTTCATAGTTCTGAATCACCATAAGAAGAGAATGCTTCAACAACATAAATGGTTGTCTTCCTATGCAGATAAGTTACTGCAATCTAACACATCAAGGAATAGATGGGAGAGCATGTTACATACCTCCTGACTCTTTGGCACGACACACATATGCCTGAGCCCAAGCTGTCGAAATAGAATTGCAGCTTTGGCAAGTGACATTGTTTCGACAACTGTATATGGGGATGTATTAGTAATAGGATGGAGATCTACAAACATTTCCATCTCTTCCTCACTAAAGTCTAGATCCTCAATTTTGATACCCTTCCCCGATCCTGCCTTAGCGAAATCAAATGCTGCAAATCTACGTAATATCTCTTCACCAGCACGTACCCTTTCTTTAGAAAAAACCTTTCCCTTGAGTAAAACAAGTAAATGGGACCTAAGTACAAGCCCGCATAATTCCGGTGCTTCCGAGAAAGGAGGCTCATCAATCACTGGGAACCCATTGTGTCCAGTAGTTGTTAAAGCATGCACTATATTTCCAACCTTTTCAACACCAAAATAAGTGACCAATGGACCAGGAACTACATCCCCGACAACCAGATTCCTCATGTAAGGCTCTGCATGGGCCTCCATATAAGGTAATCCCTTTAATTCCACAATTTGATCATAAACCCCTTTGTTGAAATTATCAGCCACGGTTTTGGAGATGAGAAGAACTAGCATTACAAGCGGAAGCAGCAAAAGATCATTAGTGAGCTCAAGCAGTATAATACACAGGGAAACGGTCATTCTCATGGTGCCTCCAAGAAAAGATGCTGCTCCAAGCAGGGCAAAAAGACCTGTGTCGAGTTTAGAAATGGATTTAAACAATTTGCCAACGAGACGACCGTAGCAAGCTCCAGCCAGTATGACTGGGATGAACAGACCAGATGGAATAGCAATCCCATAAGTAATAACACCAAGAAAGAAAACAGCCACAAAGAAGGTCAATAGAGAAGAAATTTTAAATTCATTCTCAGTGCTAGTGCTCAATAGGTTGCGTATAGCATCATCGTTCGTGTTCAGGAAAAGGGAGGCTAGGTCATTGTAGTGACCTGAGGGGCACTGAAAGCTTTTGAAGTTTCCAGATTCTTCAGTGCTAGGGCAAGCTACTGATATATCTGTAGGGCAGGGGATGCATTTGGCGGACCATGGCAGGCCATAAGCACACAATGATGTCAACACTGCAATGACAGCAACAAGCAATACTTTGAAACCGGCACCTTTTCTGCAGCCACAGTACAGGAACCACTGTTGGTGTCAGAAGAGTAAGGTAAAAACAGAACTCAACAAGAATCAGCTCAGATGTCTCATTGGCATGTGATCGTCTTGTTGGCATGTGATCCGGGTAAAAATCATATAGAATATGAAAAAGAAAGAAGCTCTTCATTGCAACTTGTTGGTTACTACTATACAGCGACTATTATCTTAGCAATATTCATATCAGTAGCAGCAACAAAAAAATATGTATTAACAGGAAATTGGAGAACATACTCATTGATGATGCTATAAGTTCGGAGGACTTTGTCTATAAGATAGTTATAAAGGCTTCCAAAGATGCCGCCGATAATTCCTAAGAGTATCACTGCCAATACATCTGCGCCACTATATGTCACCTTTGCAGAACTGACATCATACATGATCAACCCTCCTTGTCCGAATAATCCACATCTTCCAGAAGAGCAAAATACTATAGAAGCTCTCAAAACCATAGCAACTATTGCTGTTGTGAAGAAAGTTCTCCAAAGAAGAGCACTACGCCACCTAGGACATAACAAAAGGCAAAACCAAAATTGATATGGTAACAGTGTCATCCATAAGTAACAAGAATTATTCAAAGAAAGACTTTCTTATGATTAGTCACTAGGCCCAACTCCATAGGCAGTTTCAAGAATACAAGAATTAGTGAGAAACAGAATATTCATATGCTACTATAGAGAAACAGCTCCAGTTGCTAATGGTAGGAGATATATCTTGTGTAAAGTGACATTCTCACAGAACAGCACAAGAATTGATGTTTGTAAACCTGTCAGAATTTCTCAATCATAGGGAAGTAATGCAAACACACAAGATATTCATAAAAGAATGCGGAGAGTTGGAAACAGATGCATTTTTGGCCATTAAGGTGGAGGTGATTCGTACCATGAAGCTGCTTCTTCAAGAGCAAAGAGAACACCACCAACTGGGGCACGAAAAGCTGCAGCTACACCAGCAGCAGCCCCACAAGTAATCAAATCTCGTCTGTCACGATCATTCTTGAAGAATCTTAACCATTTGCATGTTAAACGATACTTTCGGGAACCACCTTGCCCTAGCAAGGAGGCTATGCATGCACCTGTATGAACCATTGGCCCCTCTTTACCGACAACAAATCCAGCAGAAACCCCAAGAACAGAACCAAAAATCTGTCATATTCAAATAATGTCATGCATAATTCCGTTGACAACATAAATAAAAGAAGGAAACACATAGCAGATTTTATTCGCCAACTTCAGATTCATAAACACCTTAAAAGATCAACACAAATCCGTTGACAACAAATTTCAATAGCATTTCTCAAGAAAACAAATCCAACTTTAGCAGACAACAGAATATTCCCTGAAAGATCAACACAAATCTAAGTTAATTTGTGGCAAATGAGTAAGCACATACATATCAGAGCACGTTCAGACTGGCTAGAACAAAATTAATAGGCGTTATAATTAAAGCATGATGAATGTCAGTTATACTGTGTCCCTTTGAATAGTAACATACGAATTTTTTGCACCTTTCTGTCTGAAAATCAGTTGCAAAATCCAAAGAGCTACAACCATTGTTTTAGCAAGAAGTCTCAGTATTCTTAGAGCTGTGCCCATCTCTAAGTCAAGGAAGTAAAATATTTTAATACATGCCAGCATCAAAAACATTGTTTAACCAAGTTGTTGAATTTTGATTACCATAATAGTCCATGATATCAACTACAAGCAGAACTTCATAAAATAATGAACTGAAGGCATTTATAGAATTGCTGTAGCCAAGTTTGGTACGACGAGAGAGTGAATCGTTAAGCTTATAGAACAAAATGACATATCCACATGCTACACTAGATATACATCTGGAATCAGAAATAATTAGCACTTTTTTGATTTGTTCTGCTTTATATTTTGCAAAGGTAGACGAGTCATTGTCTACGTGGGTGCAGGACATGATGGCTCCTTGAAGTGAAAATGCAATTTACCTTCACAAAGAGAGTACTTGGAGCGAGAATCGAATGAGCATCAATACCATTCAAATAGGCTTTCACCTCAGGAATGCCAGAACCTGCTGCTGCTGGAGCAATGAAAGCACATAGAGACCCAGCAGCAGTTGCCAAGGTCAAGTTGAAACCAAGATATGCTGCAAACGCCAAGTAATATCTGCACCGGAACTATTTGATTGTCAAGTTACAATATCAAGTAAGCAAGTAGTACAAAACCTTTTCAATGGTAGAAAAGACTAAAAACGTCCTCCACCACCAAGGTTCAAGTCCTAGCGGAAACAAGCAATCAACTTGATTATATATAAAAAGATTCATTAATTAGGTGAAGTTATTTAACTATAAATGAGGATTGATGTGCTTTTTTTGCATTACAGTTTCCGTTTCTGTATATTAGTATGTGCTTTGCTCATTGCAGCAGATGTTCCTATCCTGTGTCATCCTTTCCTCCAGGTTCTGGAAGAAAGGAAAACGGAAGGGTAAAAGGTATATTTTACTCGATAAAGGATACTTTTTAGATTTCTTTTGTGAAGCAAGTTTTTCTTCATTAAACAAGTATTAAATAATCCTAAAATGTTAAAGTGAATCATACCAAGCAGATCAAGAAAGAATCCTACATGCACAAGAAATTAGGCATACAGAGTTTGTTGGAAAAGGGAGGAAGAGCTTACCTATCCTTGTTCAAGAGATAAGTTGTGAGCAGTAACTTGTAACCAGCAATATTCTCAACTGCAATGTTACTAAAGAAGCCAACAACTCCAGTTCCTAGTCCTATAAGAAGGGCAAATGCCCATTTCAGAACAACATACTGAAAAATCTGAACTTTCTTCCTTGATCTCCAATCCTGCTTGAAAAGCTCATTCTCTAGAATCCTACAGCAGAACACAAAGCAACAAGAAGATTAGAAAAAAAAAAAAAAACCAGTAAATGAAGAAGAAATCTTGAAAAGCTGAATAGGATGAAGAAGTGGACAAGGAGAAGTACTCATAATCAAGGCTTTCAATGGGACAAGTGTTGGAGCCAACAATAGCTATCTGAGAAGTGGTGTTGACCCTTTTCACCAAAAGGGGTTCTCTGTTATCGTCCATCTCCATCTTCCCAATCCCAACTTCAATCTCCTCATCTTCACATAAGTTGTTATTATTGTTGTTCATAGCATTACCTTTTTTCATTCTACTCTCATTCACGTTCTCGCCAAACATACCCATCATCAGCTCTCTCTCTCTCTCTCTATTTCTCCTGATCTGTCCTCTGCTTCAAGGCTCTTGTCTTTTCTGCTGTATTATTGATATTATTTTCTTCTCTCTTATTTAGTCATTCAGACAGACCAGACACGAGCAAACTCTCAGAGTTCTCGCTTATCTCAACCTCTTTAAGTGGTCAACGGCCAACCTTACTTTTTCCATTTTTTTATTATAAAAATTTAAAATAGAGTTCGTTCAATTAAACCATATTAATTAATATTATTTTATTTTATAATATTATTTAATTATCATATAAATTATTTCATAACATATTATTTATTTATTTATATTTATAATTATAAAATAATAATAATTAACTTTAACGTAACACATACACTAAAATTAATGAAAATAAAAAGAAAACGTAATAGTTAAACAATATTATATAAAATTCTAAAATAAAAATTTTAGGTAAAATGATATTTATTTATTTATTTTAAAAGAGTTTATTTATTTTAATTATAATTATATTTTTAAAGTTAATATAGTAAAACTAATGAAAATAAAGGAGATTACCTAATAATTAAATAATCTTATAAAAATAAAATTTAGGTAAAAATAGTTGTAATTAATTCATTTTTAAAAAGTATAATAAAGGAAAGGATCTTTCTTTCTCTACCTCTCTCTTTTTATCAATGTTTTAAAAGCAGGATCGGATAGTCAATCCAAATAGGAAAAAGTTTGAGCCGGTCGATATCCATTCGGTTTCACTTAATAACCTCTCTATATAAAAACCGGACGGTTCAACCTTTTTCGGTCGAACCGGACCGGTTCGCTTTTAAACCCTTGTTTTCCATAACATCACCTCCCTTAGATTCGTCCAGGCTGCTGCTTTCATCTTTTGAAACCCTCAAATGTCCTTCAAATTGAATCAAACCCGTATCCTCCGCATCAGAACTCAATCCGCCAACATCCTCAATTTTTTGCTGCAGAGTTTCTTCAACATCACAACCACAACCAGCTCGACCCCAATCCGAATCAAGAACAGGCTCAAGCAACCAAAAAAGGTATCGGGCATCAACATTAACGTCAGTTACCGTAATTACAGAAACATATCGAAGTCCTAGTTTTGCTATCCTGGAAGAATTAGGATGGTGTTTGCTCTCAAGAATGTGTTGAAGAATGGTAACACTGACCTTGTTTTCAAGCGAAACAAAAGAGAAAGAAGAATAGCAGAGACATGAAATGGGTGACTCTCGAAAGTTCAAAAGAAGCTGTCTATCTGAACTCTTAAGTCATAAACTCACCTAAGGCACTTTTGTTCAGACACAAGTGAGGCACAAAAACGCATAGCACAAGGGAACTTCATAAATAAAACGCTACACTTCATTAAGTTCAATTATACAAAGGCAAATGGAGTCACGTGAAAGATAAGCACATGCACAGCAATGGACCCAGTCAAAGACTAATGCGAAAATAACAAGATAATTAAAGATAGTTTTTAATTAAAGTCACGTGGACAAGGCTAAGATATGTTCAATAAAATATTTTATTTTTATAAAATTTTTATCTTATTTATTATATTCCGGTTTAATAGCGGTTCATTACCGGTTGAACTTCTAAACTTTAAACCTTTCCTTCGACCGGTTTAATGTTCGGTCCGATTTTTAAAACATTGCTTTTTATCGCTTTCTAGGTCATTTAAAAACAACCATATTAGTTAAGAATAAAGTTGCGTACTGATTATAATAATTATAATTATAATTATAATTTTAAAGTTAATATAATAAAACTAATGAAAATAAAGTGAATTACCTAATAATTAAATAATCTTATAAAATAAAAAATTTAGATAAAATGGTTGTAATTTATTTATTTAAAAATTATAATAAAAATTCTCTAGCTTTTTCTCTCTCTATATCGGTTTCTTCTTTTTACATGGGTCATTTAAAACAACTTCTACTAATTAAGAATAAAGCTATGCTATGTTCAAAAAAAAAAAAGCTATGCACTGTTTGATCTCTCAATTTTGAGCATTAACAATATTCATACCATGAATTATTGTTATTATATAATGAAAAAGAGATTTTCTTATTTGATAAATTAGATCCATTTTGTATTATATCTAAGAAATTTCTTAATTCGGGCTGAAGAAATAAACTCACTCGGTCGTTATCAAACTGACTGTAATATATATCCTACCAAGGCTCCTTCTATTTCTAATAAGTCATGAACAAAATCATAATCATTTTCAACAAGAATATAATAAGTGATTTTATTTTTTTCATTAAATTCGAGTACAAATCAATGATCTTAGGCAATCGACACATTACAACTCAAAAGATAAAGAAGCAAACGTAAAATGTATCTCATGAACATTTGCAGAAGTCCATGGAACGTGCAACATGTGGAGTAACATAATTAATTTCGTAACAGATTTGTTTGGTGTGCCATTCCCACGTGAGGAAAGTTTGTTGGGATTTATTATCTCATCAGTACTTTATTTTAGATTTTTCAACCATTTAAATATTTTTTATATAGTTTAATCTCATATTGATAATTATGAATTTTGAGTGAAGTAAATAACTAAATTATTTTCAAACGTGAAAAATAGAATACGAATAACAAAAGAATATGTAAAAAGAAAAAAAATCAATTTCATGAAGTGGTCCGCCTTACCTGAACGTGACACTACGGAGGAGGATAAGTACGTAGAAAGTTAGATGGCGACGCTATCTGCTTCGCTTTTCTTCTACCTTATTCTGTGTCAGGTTATTGTTCAGATGAATTACCGTTACAGAAAAAGAAAAAGCTGCCCATCACCCGGTAATCAATTGACAACTAAATCCTCAACCCAATGTTACGTGTCATCGCGTGATACGTAACTTGTGATATATATATGATTTATAAATACTAAAATTACATTTTAATTAAATTAAAAGTTTATAAAATTAATTTATTTAAATCAACGTAAAATTAATAATTTAAGCTAATTAAAAAAATCAAGTTGTGGACTAAAGGTATATAAAAATAAAAAACTATCACTTAATGATTCATTAAATAATCAAATTCAAATTACATAATTAATGACTACAATTTACTCAAATCTGTATGAAGAGTAAGGTTGGCAAAATTTGCCCCAACAGAGTGAATTGATCAAACTTTAGATTGAACTTGGACTTTTTCAAAAAACGAAACCTGAAATGGAAGCGTTAGCTGACGTTTTCCATTCCATTCTACAATTAAAGGAAAACGGAAATGAAACAAAAAGCAATGGCTTCCAATCCATTCACTCCACCAATATTTATTAAAATCATACGTTAGGTTCAACCAAAAAGCTTCATAAATGCTCTACAGAAACTCCAGGTCTAATCAGTGTGAACATAAGAATGTCAAAAATCTACAGAAACCAACCTTTATACATTCCTTTTTGTTTTTGGTTCGTCTTCTTCCCTTTTCTTTACTACAACTGTCTCTACTTATGTCTCTTTCCTTTCAATAGCCTATGTAACACCAAGCTCGGTGCAGAAAGATGAGGTAACAATGAGGCCAAAAATGATAGGAGAATTGAGAGAGAACTTATACTGCAAATACAACAGATGCTGATTTTTGTTAGGATGTTACAAGCTATCCCGAGAAATTTCGGAAAGCAACATTTGAACCTGAAATCAACAACGTATTATGCTGCTCCCCCAGGGGAAAACCTTCCTCTCTATCATTTGGTGAAGAACAGACCCCGCCTCTTTCCTTTTCTTCTTTCGCTTGCCTGAAATGGTGGAAAAGAATAAGACTTCTGCGCTAATTTTATCTATCGACTCTTCATCATGGGTTGTCTTGAAAGGTATCTTCTAAAGCTACTTTTATTAACAATTTTGGCTGAAACTGAATCATAAATGAAATGTTTATAAGTTATATAAGCTTTTTGCATATAAGTGGGCTGTGGGATCTATAAGTTTTCCTACAGGATTTCTTCGTAAGCGGTTTGGGAGGCTACAAGGGGCAAAAAGGATTCTGCTGGATCACAATTCAAAGACGACTTGCATTCATGTCAAAATCGAGTAACTGAAAGCATGGACTATGAGAGCATCAGGGTCCTATCCAAGGAGCAATAAGGGTTTTAAGAGAACTGGAAAGGCTATGAATATCAATCCTGTCTAACAAACTACAATAGCTGTCTTCCTAGAGGGGTTTCTATTCCGTACCAGTTTGAGTGACAATGAAGGCGTTAAATCATGTACTGATGGATACCCTATATGATTGATTATATTACTTGCTCACTTTGTTCTCACATTGTATGTTCCAGAAGCTAGATTGTGTGCAGACAAGGCTGCCTACAGGGAGAGTATTTAATTAAGACTCAAAAAGCTGAAGAGCTCCATACGGATTACTGGACTGAACCATGGAAAGGGGTCAAAAGCTACAAACCATAAATCATAGGTCCACATCAATAAGGCAAAAAGTACAAATCTGCATAGCGACATATAGAGTGAGACTGCATAAGAACTTTACCCGTATAAGAAACAATCTCATTATAAGCACAATTGTGTCCCTTGAACTGCAATAAGATGGAACCAAATGCCAATATTTATTAAGTTGCACCAAAAAAGGAACAGGGTTAGGATCGATCGGAAATGGAAAGTTGGCACTTATATGGTTAGCAAAGCAGCACGATAGAGAAGAAAATACATGAATGATTATTAGTGAATGCACGGGTGAGAACACATAGTTCTTCACATTAAAGCATGCAAAATTCTGGTTTAAATGCAAAATATTACTGCAGATTAGGAATTATTGACATGGAATATGTATACATCATCTATAGAGGATTGAAACAAGCAGAAAATATAGGTTGTGTGCCTAGAAAGTTAAGTTCCAACTGGAAATCACGCCACGACATAAGCATCTATTCCCATTGCTATCTCTAGAAAGCCTCTACAGTCTTTTTTTCTTGAAAACTGCTCAAAATCAGACACCTCAGTACTGAGATCAACTTGCAAAGCAAGCGCCAAATGCTAACTATTATAGATGCTCTCATAAATTCTTTTACTAAAAGGATTCATTACTGTAATAATTCTCAATCTTCTTTGTATCATGAACATCAGAATGCAAGCACCAAATGCTAATTATTATAGATGCTTTTGTAAATTCTTTTACTAAAAGGATTCATCACTGCAACAATTCTGGGTCTTCTTTGTATAATGAATATCAGAATGCAACCTTAGGAAGAGGACAAACAAAGCAAACAACAGTAGTAAAAGTTTCATGATAATTGTTAACAATGTGAATTAGGATCTAATATTCTTCAACCTGAGAAGCCTTAATACAAAATCTTCTTTTGAAATGCAAAGAGGTCTATTAAATAAAAAAAAAAGGTCACGTGTTTCAATCTTCAGCCAAGCCTGAGGGTTCCCAACAGATTAATGACACAGCAAAGAAGATTGACTTCAAACCCCATTTCTCCTAGGTTACAAATTATGCTAATTGCAGATACTCGTGCAAACAAGGAAAAAAAACATGTCATGTTTTAGTTCGCAGTGTTACTCCCTATCCAGACATACTCATAAATTACACCACAAACTCAAATACATCTACGTGAATTGTTATTCTCACCAAGTAACATTCGATTTGTTCTCTGTTCGTAAAAGATGCACGTCATCACTAGAGATAGCTATGATGAACTCATTAGGTTGTCCATGTGGAATTGTTACCTGCAGAAGAATGCATTTAGTGCACCATACAGAAAAACTAAGACATAATCATCTGACACCCATACATATCAGTTTGCCTAGTCCTGCTCATTAGGATATCAAAGAAAAAAAGCTAGTGAGCTTACACTTATGGCTGGCGAAAACTTCTCTGTCACAACAAGACCACTCGTTCCACTACACTTGATACTGAAACCTTCTCTCTTGATAGCCAGTGTAGCTGCTTCCCATATATCAAGATATCCAGTCTGAAAAGGAAAAATATATTTTACAGGGCCTACAGTAAGAATCTGATCGTTTAATTTCAGGTAAACTAGGGCATTTTCCTTTCTCAGCAAGTCTTACCGATAAAGACACTTTATATGAAACATGGCCACTATAAAGAGTCCTCTCGATGTGGTTCTGCATTTCAGGATCTATATGCAAGAAAGGATTGTCAATTACAATGTTTGTTGCAGAAGTGAACGAGTGATGACATCAAGTAAGAAGAGAAGACCGATTGTGAAGAATCGGACAAAAACTAAAGGTTTCAGCAACTATACATGATAAAAATTTTGTTTAATGAATGCATGAGAAAAAATCTTATTTACCATGAAAGCAAGTCAAGCTACTGTCCAATAAGGATGCAGCTTGGAGTTGCCAAGATCAATGTCAAATGTAGGAAAAGTCATAAAGGACAAAAATAAGATATTACTATTACAATTGGAGTCTGCTGATCACATCACGCTGATCAGGATTCTGTGACCCAAACTTCAAGTCCACAAGGAAATCAAAATCATTGAAAAGATATAAAAGGAGAAGGATTCTGAAGCGGAAGGTCCAAAAAAATCAAACAAACAACAGGAGCAACAGTTTCATGATAAATTGACTCTTTAAAAAGTTTGTTGACATTTATGATAGCATATCTTTATTTATGAATTACAGATAAAACAAGAACAGAAGTTCATCCAAGCAAGGTGCATTACACTAACCACAAGAGATCTTTCTGTGCTCATTTGCAAAAACCCTCACAAGCTCCCCCTGGACATATTTCAGATAAGATTGGAGAAAAGACAGATTATTACATGTAACTGCTTAACACAAATGAGGAACATATCTATAATGACAATCTTCACTTAGTAACGTTTCTATGACCATAAATTATTACTGGAAAACAAAAATTTACCACTATATTTGAATAAAAAACTATAGTGGGTAAAGTGTGACCACCAAATTTTGTGTTGGTGAATGTTATCACACAAGAAGAAAATGCTCTGCAAATGCAGCTCATAAATGAATATCAAGCTCTTATCTATGAACACATGTATGTAGGATTGTAGGGAAATGGATCCAGTCACATGAGTAGATCTATACAATTTATATCTTAGAATTGCGTATCAATCATCTTTCATGTCCTGAGGTCAACAATAAATTAACATGAGATTATGAATGTTCAATTTCAAATTACAATTTATCAACTTTTCTCTCAGTAACTCTTAGCAAGCAATTTTAAGGATAGAGTGCTACTACAGATAGATACATACCAACAACTAATTGTTCTGAAATTTAACATGTATGACATAGAGTAAAATTCAATTGTTTGTTTAACAATAACAAAACCATAAAAAAAGTGGATAAATCTAAGGCTCCTACATTATTTTCCTGGTCTATCAGTATGTCTGTTGTTAGACCCTTAAATTTCGGAGCACTTCTCACTGACCTTCACAATGTGTCTTAGGAGGAAGGTTAGCTAGATTACACGCATGAGGGAGGCATGCAAAAACACTAAGGCAAACATGGGCGAGTGGGATCGGATTTGCTACTAATTTTGGTAGAGACACGTACCTTATGGAGATTGACTTGATGGACTAAGGACTTAGCCCACGTTAGGATGAATGGACCATGACTAGCGGACTTGTTGTGGGAAGCATTAGATAAGGTCAGTGTGTTATGTAGGCTTCGACAAGATCACACTACATCATCAGTAGATAGAGATCGTGGAGAAATCATGAATGATTTGGCGACAACTAGGAGTTAAGAGTTGCAGTGGGACTCAACATCTAAAGATAATGAAGATCTTCAAAGATAAGGATGCTAGTTTCCTATTTGAATGTAAACTCTATCTTTTCGTTATCTTGTAGATTCTATCTTATCAGTTAGAGACTTAGAGTCCTATTTGAATGGGGGTGTTATCCAATTGGCCTACATGATGTAATCTAATAGAGATAGACATGATCTTAGCACAATTTTAAGCAGTTTAGTTTAAGTGAGATTCTGAATGTAATTTGGCTTTGAAGTTAGAGTGCCTATATATAGCTCATTCGAGCTTTGCTCTCCTCATTTAGTCAAAGAGAGTATTCCTGGTATTCTTTTGAAGGAAAGTAATATAAAGGTTGATTTTACCGTATCTCTCTTGTTTCCTTGTTGCCTTTATTTTCTTATTGCCTCCATAACATTATTTTTTTGACTGTGTAAGGTAGACACTACAAGGGTCATTGAAGGCTGAAGTCTTGCTTAAGTCGACCTAAGTGAGACTGCCGAGCAAAGGGTGTTAGCAATCAACTTCGATAAAAGTTCCGAGATCTAAGGTGACCCTTGGATCACCTGTCAAAGCTATGAGCCTCACATAAGTCAAAAAGAAAGAGGATCCACTAGGATAATCTAAATAACATGCCCGTGAGCATGTGGTGGCTTGGTCTAACGTGCTACGCTTTAAGAGCTTAATGTCCAATCAAAACCAAAAAAAAAGAAAAAAGGATTATCAATCAAACCAGCCTTGTTCTACCTAGACCATGTAGCTTTATTTCTTAGGCATTTTCCAATCTTATTTTGGAGGGTGAAGGGAAGCTGCTACCCATACATGCATATCTATTTGTGCTAGTCTTGCAATAGCTCTACTATCTCTATTAAACTAAAGGCTTTCTAAATTATTAGCTAGCAATCTAAACATCCAAATGCCAGAAGTGGAAACAAAGTGAGCATCAAGAGATGCATAATAATAGGGAACTTCCAAGAACAGGAATGTTTATGGCACTCAATTATAATATAGATTTAAAACCTTTCTCTTCCTGTCATCCAGGGGCTGGACCTCTATAGCAAGGCAATGATCGACATCATCTGCGGTAACAAGATAGTTTGGTTGTTTTGCTCCTACAATACAAACTCTATGAGAATGAGGTTTAAGGCAAAGGAGAAGGGAAAAGCCAAAAAGGGGACAAAATAAAGGAAATATCAAAGAGAGAAGTACCATCAATGTAGTTAACAGATCCATCTTCTAAGTGACGTACCCACTGAAAATAAAAAAACAAAAAGATTTAATTTGAGCAATAGAAACTTGTAAACAGAAATGCTCCTATATTTTATAAGTGATTGCAACCCAAGAAAATTGGATCACAAAGCACTGAAGAGTAAGACACTAGTAAGTGACAACAAAGTTGCACCTCAAAATTACAACTGGTTGTTCCATTGATAGAGTATCCGGATGCCTGAAGTACTCTTCCTGGAAATGCTTCACCTGAAATCTGGAGGCCCTCTATAGCTGGCAATGGATCATCATCTGCAGCTACATGTGACAATATATCCACTTAGATAGTCAGCATTAGTATCACTTACAGGAAAATCAATCAAATTTAATTTTCAAAGACAATAAGTCTCACCCTCCGAAAAAGATGAAGAAGGTTCTTCCAGAACCGGAGGTAAATAAGGTGAATAAGACAAGTTAGGATCATCAACAGCTGCTGAGTACGGAGCAGTGCCTGTTCCCCTTTCTCTCTCATGATTTCCTTCTGCTTCAGGATCATCCATCTCACTATTGCTAACAGGCTCACGAAATATGACTTGTTTGCCTGTAGTCCCTTCAACATATCGCATTGCATGAGCATCACCCCTAGCAACTGTATTTACCTCATGCACTGCAGGATTCCTGATAAGTAGCCAGTGCACTATATCAATACACACATTCTAACTTAGTTAAGTATGTGTTCTTGTGCTCCCTTAATGCTCATTAACCATAAGACAAGCATAAACCATATGTTATTAAGTTTCCATTGTGTTTTGCAATAAAACAATAAAATAATAATCATGGCACCATCAACTCGATTGTAAAAAGCACGGAAGGAACTTTTTATTCGAATAAGCAGCTAGAGGATTACAATGCAGTGTCCAAGAGATATAAATAAAGATCTAAAAAGGAAACTTGCACCTTCAATCACTTATCAATTGAATGATTCAGGCACAATCATTTGATTATCATTATCCAGCTTATCATTCAAATACATCACAAAATGAAAACAAATTAGTGAAGGATCACGAGATAAATTAATTTCACAACACCATCTGCATTAAAAATCATCACATTCTTGAAGAGGGTTCGAGTTTATAATAACTTCTAAGACACAAAATTGTCATCTCTTTCTAATATTTCATGCATAAGATTGTTCACTACATTTATCTTCCAAACGCTATGAGACAGCATGTATTCTTGAATCAAAGCATGGAGAAGTCATGGGACACCAATGTTGGGGACTTATTCAAATACAAAAAAGTTCAGTTCATTGTATCTAAGACACTATAATTTCATTGAAATTAATTCTTCACTTAAATCAATACATATTAATTGCGTAATCCATGCATATATGACCAATCAGCATAAGAACAGAAACCCACCAACAAATGGAGAAGATTGTTATTTGTACAATGAGTTCACAATAGAGGTCTCCATTTGACCAGGCTCACCTGCTTGCAAGAGGTGAAAACCTCCCTACGTCATCAGGTTCCAAATTTTTTGCACCAGCACCACTAATACCAATCTGATGGTGACCCCTTACATTCCAAGTTGTCCCTGACTGAGCATCTGAAGAAGCCATTGGTATCTTTCCTTGCGAATATGTCATCTGTGGAACCAATTCAAGCCCATTCTTCTCCTGAAACTAAACTCAATAGAATTACAAAAAAATGCATGCTTATATGTGTATAACTACAAAATCTTACATAAAATCAAGTACTCACTGGATTTGCCAAGACTGCACCAATAGAAGAAGGTGGTGACTGTGGAGCCAAATTTGAGTGGTTCAGATCAGACCGCCAAGGTATCAATTGATATTGCGATTCCTTGAGCTTTGACTGAAAGAGGTAACAAGAAAATTTACAGAAAGACTCTTGCCGAACAAGCACATTGCAGCAGGATATATCAGAAGATTGGATCAAAAATTAACTTCATACGCCAGTTAAAGCACAAATTTAGAGGCCTGATGTGGAACAACTCAACAAGAATCATATCTTCTGCATGTACCTCAGTAAAGATGAGTTTCTCCTGCAGATGTCGGAATAGGATCTGCAAGTAAGTGACCAAACAGTAAACTTAATCGGGTTCTTGTTGCAGAGTAATAGAAAAACAAACTTTTGGACAAAATGAATAAATAAAAGAGGGTAGAAGGGAAGAGACAATTGGTAAAGGAAAGAATTATCCATTCTATCCACAGCAAAACCACTACCAAAACATGATCAATCTCAAATTCAAAAACCTTTTTTTGAAAAAGAAATCCTATGACCTTGAAAATAAACAAGTGAAATTGCCAAATTTATTTTAAAGGGCATTGAATAAAAAGCATAGCAGAACAATTTAATCAGAAGATGAGCTACAATCTTTTCTTAGACAAGTTTAAAATCTTAAGTAAGATTTATATCCCAACTTTTGCAAGCAAAAATATAGCACGTTAAAATTTGAATTATGCACAAAGATTCACATTTGATCCAACACATAAGAATAAAGTGAATCCTTGGGTTATAAGCACCTTGTAAAAATTATTAAACATTTAATATCATAATAAAAATGAAAATCTCATGCACAAATATTTGAAGAGTAAACCACTAGGAATTGAGATTCCCATTACTTTTATTTTCTCTTCTTAGTTTCTAGGAAGCTGTATTGGGGGGCAAGAAAGAGAGAGATGAGATGAAGAATATTTTTAATCCAACAATGACCATTTTTTTAGAACTACAAGCTACAAGTACTGGTGGAAGTGATACGTTGGGATCAAAAGATAATAGATTTGAGAATATTTATTTTAATTAACTATCATTTGTTTTATTTACTATTTCTGTAGGCTTTTTATTCATTGAGTATTTTAGTACTTTCATTTTTACAGTATTAGAGCTGAATCTTGTTAGAGATTTAATATGATTATGCTACAAGTCCTATATAGTAAGTACCCTGTATTCTAATAACACTATTCTTGAATATTAGGTTAGCTTGTATTGCCTAATATTATAAATAGAAGTGCTAAAACTTAATTGATAATAAGTCATAGTATTATTTATTTTTCTTTCCAACAAATCCAAGATTGCAAGTAAGTGTCCAAGAGGAAAATATTATCTGATGTATGTATCCTCCGAAAAGAATTCTAGAAGCATACAAGTATATCTCATATGCAGCTTGGAAATAATTTAATACTGACCTTGACATTGCTAACAATAGACTGGGCATCAGGAACTGGTGGTTGCAGAGAGTATTCAGCAAGAAGAGGCAGCAATGATGAAACAAATGCAGTTCTTTCTTGTTGGGCATCCTGAGACAACAAAGAGATGGTTCTAAAAGTTCAGTTGGGTTCAATTTTCCGAAACCAAAATATATTACAGGATTATGAGCTGCAATCTGGCATATAATAATTAGGAGCATTCATCAAATTGAATTTAAACAGTATACCAAACAGAATTAAATTAATCATTGCAACAAGTAGTTTAACTTCAACAAAAAGGAAGAAATCAAACAAGGTGAGCAATAAAATGAAAGAAAAAACTCTTTAGCTAGAACAAGGATGTTCATATAAACAGAAATATTGCTGCTGACCCAACACAAAATTACTGAATATTTTAATTCAAAGGATTATGTAAACATAAATAGAACCGAAGCAATCACTTCAAATCAGAAATTGAAGGGTAAAAGAATCTGGATACAGAAGAAACATATACCCATACCAAGCAAATGTTGGACAAGAAGTAAACTTCCAAGGAACCAATATATGGCAAATAAATACAAATGCACCTAGCCCCTGAACCAAAGAAACATGATTTATAGTTTAGAGCACTTACCTGTAATGCGTATGTCAGGTGGATGTTTTCCTCAATTATTTCTTGCCTGTACGAGATTGCTTTTGATTTAGTATCAAAAAGGTCCTGCTGTTGTTGATCAAACGCCTAATAACCAGAAGCCCATCAAATTTCTATGAGATATAACCCAAAAAAATTAGGAACTCAACAAGAACAGAAATGAACCAATCACAACTGGTAATATAGGTGCACCTACCAGTCGCAAATAAGCAATCCGCTTTTCCAAGCCAAATTTTTCATTCCGTAATTGTGCTTCCTACAAAAGATACTGAACATCACACTTCCAGCAAATGACATAATGTAAAAATATGTGAGAAGAGGACATAACACATATATGGTAAGAGAACAAATAATGATTAATTAATCTGACTCCACCTTGATAGAGTAGTCAACAAGTTGTTTCCTTAACTGCATTATTTCTTCCTCATGCTCCCTCATCTTGGCAGAAATATCCTACACCAATTTGAAGCTAATACATAACTCAAGCTGCTACGAAATATACAAATTTACATATTTATACATAAAAAATGCTCATTTTGGCTATACCTGCTTCCATAAGTTGCTTGGATTGCTCACTTCAGACACTTGCATTGGACCAGGACCAGAAACACTAAGTCGTGGATCATATGCACCTTCCATTTGATACCTAAGGAAAAGGATACAGCAAATTAACTATTCTTTCAAAACGATCAACTTAAATGCTGCAACAGGGAGGTGGCAATCCATGTTCAACAAAGGTAGAAACCTATAGAATGGCAATACATCATAATAGAATATGAAAGGGTGGACACAATCTTGCCTTAACCAGTGCAATTTTTATTTATATGTACCTGCTTGGGGAAATGGATCTTGTTGATGGAGAGGACAACTGAGAGAAACCTGAATTGTCACTTGGTGCTAACCCATTGGGCAGTACCTTTAATATCCCATTTATCTTGGTGCCAGCATTACGGCTTTCCAAGTGAGTTTGTAGACCAGGATCCTCATTATTAGTCTGCAGATCTCGATCGCGAACAAGCATACTAGATGAACTAATTGCAGAAGTGTTCCCTGTAGTTTTAATTTTGCTGTCTAGGTTTTCTATAGGCATAGCTGATTGGACTTCCTGAGCCCTCGCATTCCATGAATCTATCAAATGAGCTCTTTGTGTTGCCGGTTCTAATTTCTTTCAAACCAAACAGTTGAAATTCAACATACAAACAAGCAACAGGTAAGCGACATGACAGGAGATAAAGTAGCACAAAGCTCAAAATGGCAAAAGCATACAAAGATGTAGCTTAAGAATTCAACGATTCTATCATTTTTCAAATATAACCAGGCATGGCACCGTGGATTAGATGATAGAGAGAATAATGGTGGACAAAGCATGCACTGCTACAAACTATCATATCGTGTCCTCTAACTTAAAAAAACCATATAAACATGCAATTCCTACTCCACATTCTAAGTACAACATCCTGCAAAACTGCAAAGGAAACGGGCCAGAAAACCCAAAACTTACAGTTTCGAGCTCCTGAGTTTTCCTCTGAAGCTCACTCCTCAATTGGGCGTTCTCTTCTGCCTATCAAAGTAAAATTTTCAAGAAAACCATCACCTAAAAAGAACATCCCTTACGAAGCCCGAAAACCCAAAAGCAAAACACAAGCAGTCTAAGAAAACCTGTTGCCTGATAACTTCCTCTGCTGCTTCGACGGCTTTCATGACCTGAATCAAGCTATCGTTGTTGCTAGTATCATTTGCGCCACCAGAAATAAGATTAACACCACCACCACTATTATCAAATTGTCGTCGGAGAAGACTGACGGACGGCGGGGACGACGAGTCAATCAATCCCAAACCTGAAAGCCTCTCCGTCAATTTGCCCTCGTGACCGTTCTCCATAACTCCCCTTCACTCGAATCCCGAATCTCTCTCTATTCCCTCTCTACACATGTACACACCAATACACATACAGTAACAACAACAACACCACCAACCAAAATCAATTAAATAATCGGTGATCAATACAATTGCCCATGAAAGAACCGAACTGATGTATGAAATCACAATCCGAATCGCACAACGATTGATTACTGTTACTATATTTCAAAATCAAAACCCTAAATATCACAGTTGGATAGTGCTACGAACTAAAAATCGTAAACCGAAAAGAAGAAGAAGAAGAAGAAATTAAAATATAATACGCAAATACGGAGTTTAATTAATTATACAGCAACTACACACACTCATACACTCATTATTTTTGCTTTTTTCCCTCTCTCTTTTCTGAGGAGGAATAATTGCGTACACGCGTGTTTACGAAGACACGTCTTTTTTACGTCATTGACGATTATTGTCATTATTACGACTATGATGACGATTGATTGTTTTATTGTGATGGTTATTTATTTATGCTATAATATTTTGAATGATTTTAAACATTAATTTTATTTTATTTTTCCTTTTAGAATTATTGTCAATATTTTAAAATTATTACCAGAATTAAAATAAGAGATTTAAAGTTTAACGATTCAACAGTATTAAACCATTATAAAATCGTTAAATATTAAATAAAACTAAAAATTGAAAATATGATTAAAATTTTGATATTATTAATTAAAAAGATATTATTAAATAAAATTAATTTATTTATTTTGATTTATAAGAATTTATTAACTTAAGAAAATTGATCGATTAATCTAATCAATTTTTAACAATAAGAATTATTTAAATAAATCGAATCTGAAAAGTTAAACAGTTTAAATTTTTACGATCAATCTGATTGAATTTTTGTCATTATTTATTATTACACAATTCTTTTAATTTAAATATATAATAATTAGATCTAGTTGAGTTTAATTACTCAACTTCAAATTAGTGTGACCTATTTAGAAATGTAAAAATTAAAATAAATTAATGTTATTTTAATATTTGAAATTTAAATTATAAAATGTTATAATTTTAAATTCTAATACAAAGGTGTTTAGGATTGACTTATACTATAATTAAATAATATGATAAAAAAAGGTAAGTAATATTATCAAAAAGAAATTTTAAATGAATATGTGAAATTAAAGAATTTTGTCATAATTAAATTTATATTTTAGGAAAACGTGTAAATAAAATTGATTTATTTATTCCTTTTATTTATAAATTATAATGTTTCTTATCACGAGAATTAAGTGATTCTACATTGAATACATCATTAATGTTCTTATCCACAAACCTAAAGGTCACTTACACGTCTTTAATGTAGAATCCCTGAGAATGAAGCTGTCTCTTCGTCAATCACACAAGTGTACTGACTTGACTACGTAAGAGGCCAATTTTTTTATTTATCAAAAATGAAAAAATGAAATCTAACGATATTTCTCTTCTTCTTTTTGTCGTAATTTTATAATATCTTTATAACAGAAGTCTATCATTATTTTTCTAATATATAATCTAAAATTTTATACTTGTGAGTAATTTATCTTCTCCTTCTTTTTAATTCGGAGAAACTCAGAACGGCAAAGAGACACACCTTTTTGAGCTTTAACTGGCACAAGACCATCCCATAAAGGATTAAGTGGCCAGACCTCATCATTAAGCTACCAACTGATTCTCCATCTATGTGTAAAACCCCTTGCATCAAGCTCTTGAGAGAAATTTAGATGAAATCGAATCTGAGACTCCAACTAAAAAGTTAAGCATTCAACTATCGAGCCACACCTCTTGAGGGCGAGTAATTTATCTTTATCACACCTAGTCTGAAATCTTACAATAAAGTAGAATTTGAGAAGATATGATAATACGAAGCCTTATCCCTTCGTAATAGAAAGATTGTTTCCAATAAATTCATATGCAGATGTGACAACAAAAAAGTGATGTAGGTTAAAAAATAAATAAGTAAAACCAGCACGTTAAATCATTAATTAAATAAAATCACGATAAATACAAAACTAAATAAAAAATAAAATATAACTCGACTTTCAAAAAATATTTTAAAACTAAAATATAAGGAAATATATCATCTATTTATTTTTAAAAACACCAATACTCAAACAATAAGAGAGCAATAAAGCATCAAATAACTCGTATTTGAATCATACAAAACACGAAAACTCAGAAAAAATGAACATGTATAAACACAAAACGTATGAAACCATAAAATCGTTAAGCATAAAAATTCAATCTTAACATAAACCCAACAATATCAAATGTAAATAGATCAACATAATAAAACCAATGAAGCATTAAACACTAAATAAAACAAAGAAGTTAACATCAACAGCAAAAAAAACCATAAACAATAGAAATTTCAAAAAAACCATCAAAATTCAGAAAACACCAAAGTAGAAGATCTAGATTGATAAATCAATAACCATACTCGAAATAAGACGGTTGTAGATAAGGAAGAAATAGTGAGAGTGTCAAGAAAGAGAGATAGTAACACGGAAAAACTTACATATTGAATACTAATATTAATATCAAAACAATAAAAACTACAATCAACCGTCGTGATTAACTATTTTATAATCAACGACCACACAGAAAGTTTTCTTTTTTCTCGCTAAAAGAGGAAAAGAAAAACTAACTTGTTTGTTGTAGATATTGAAAATGTACTAGAGCTAAACAACAATCCAAGCATCGAAATCTTACAAAAGTTCGTTGTGAAAAATTAACCTTTGTGTGACTCGTATCTATTTTCATTATAAGTAACAAAACATGGAAAATCAATGCCTTACCCAAATCTTTACCCAAAACCTTAGTATAATATGTTGTCTGTCCCTGCATGTTCAAATGTCCACCCATGTTTCAATCTTCTCCTCTAGCTCTTTCGCAGATACGTGAGTGATTTATATGATCAATGACAAGCTTTTATCTTCAAAACAAATAATTTAAATGATTTTAGGTAGATTACCCTGTTTTTTTTTTTTAATATAAGTTAATTCTTCTATAGCATCACATTATATCTTAATATTTCAAAATAGTATCAATCGCATTCTAAATACTAACTAAATTAGGTTTTTAACGGCTTTTAGTATATTAATTATAAAATTGACATATGTCATATCACAACTAAGCAATATAAACCTACTAAGCATTGATGTTTTTTTTATGAAAAATAATTTATTTAAATATTGTTTAAAGGTGTTATTTTCACCCTAATATTTTATAAAATGTCTAAATAAGTCTACTATTATCTTTGTTAATCACTGATCAATTTTGAGTTGCTCAAGTTTTTTTTTTCTTACGAGATGTCCTAGGCGGATCCTAATTATAGAAAGGCATCTTTAAGCCATCCACACTCAGACTAATCATCGCTTTAGCCAAGTAGATCTTTTACGGGAAGCTAAACTCTGACACAAAGTTTTAAACAGTTGCATACATAAGAAGAGTTCGAACCCACAACCTCACTTAAGTCACGAGAGCTTCTTATCAACTAAACATAACTCGCATCATCCGAACCCAACCCTTAAAAGCCACGAATCGTCCACACTCTAACCTAACAACTCAACATGTAACTGGAACTATGTAAAGCATCTTCTTCACCCTAAAAATAGTTGGGATCGAAGGAGCTATAAGTTGATAGGTGAAAGTGCAACTTGACCCAAAAAGACTAACGAGTTGTTTGGAATGTCGTGAATTACTTGTTTGGAACTAAAAAAAAGCAACAAATTGAATTCACGTATGGGTTTAACCTCTACTGTCTTTATAAATTGTATTCACGCCTTAATTCACGTGAATTCAACTACAAAATGACAAGTTCTTTTGTTCACATTTCTGGTGTTCTTTTTAAGGAGAGAAGAAGAAAAAAAGCCAAAGACAATTATAGAGTCTTTTCACTCCCTAATTCGTGATCTTTATTTTTGTTTTATAATATAATTTCTGTTAACTAAATATATATTATTAAATTAGCTGCAAAATATTTAAATTTCAAATAAAATTTGATTTAATAATTAAAATAATTTAAATAAATATCAAGTTTTAGATAAAAGTTAATTTTAAAATGTTTTATTTAATTTAATTAATAATTTATTAATAAATATTATATAAGAGATTAAAATAAATTGAATTAATTAAAATAATTTATTTTAAGTTTATATAATATATATTATTAGTGATTATGTTAATTAAAATATATTATTAAATTATCTTCAAAATATATAATTTCAAATAAAATTTGATTTAATAAATAAAATAATTTAAATAAATATTAAGTTTTAGATAAAAGTTAAAATTTAAAATGTTTTATTTTATTTAATTAATAATTTATTAATAAATATTATATAAAATATTAAAATAAATGTAATTAATTAAAGTAATTTATTTTTATGTTTATATAATATATATTATTAGTGATCAAAATATAATTACATTGACAATTTCAAATAAACTTTTATTTGAAAGAAAACAAAATAAAACGTTAATAAAACTAAAATCCAGACCTCATGCATGGCTAGGCTGGATTTTAGTTTTATTAATGTAATTATATTTTGGTCACTAATAATATATATTATGTAAACTTAAAATCAATTATTTTAATTAATTAAATTTATTTTAATATCTTATATAATATTTATTAATTAAATAAAATAAAACATTTTAAAATTTAACTTTTATTTAAAACTTAATATTTATTTAAATTATTTTAATTATTAAATCAAATTTTATTTCAATTTATATAATTTTGAAGATAATATATAATTAAAATCTATCTAAAATGATTTTTATTTTGGATAATATTATTTTTATTCATGGGTAAATGTGTCATATGAAATATTTGAATTCAATTCTAATCTTATTGAATTTGTTCCAAACAGTGTAATTGAATTCAATTCTAATTTTACTAGATTTGTTCCAAACAGTGTAATTGAATTCAATTCTAATGTTACTGAATTTGTTTCAAACAGTATAAATTGAATTCAATCCTAACTTCATTAATATAATTGAATTCAATTCGTTAATGAATTCAATTTGAAGATTTCCAAATAACCTATAAGTCATTGAGAGAATAAATAACTTACATGAAGATTTATAAGTGAATATCCTTACAATCACGTGTGACATTATCAAAGGCAGTGAATGATCTTAATATTATAAAATTGCTCTTGTGAGTGCCAATTGTTGGGTGAGCCCGAGCTCAACCTGGTTTGACTTAGATGAGCTCTTGAAGTGCAGACTAAATCTAATTATATATTTAATTTTAAAATTAAAAATTATTTTATTTGAAAAATTTCAAGCTTTGAGCTTGACAATTCTAAATTAAAAAAAATGAACCCAACCAAAGCTCTATCGGATCAAGCACGTTGATCTCAAATCAGATAGAGATGAGTCAACTCATGTTTTGCTTATTATTGTCGTGGACTTTAACATTGGAACCAGAAGCTCCACAAGCAAAAACATAGAATTTAATTTATGAATATACACGTAATTGGTTATTGGATTGAGTTAGAGCATGGAGTTTGAGTTCCAAGTTTGATCTAAAGTCTAGTTAAGTTTAACAAAATAGCTTCATTTTAATAAACTTTTAACAAAATAATATCATTGCAGTTCAAATCTCAACCATACACGTAATCGAATCTTGGATCGAGTTGGACCGTGAAGTTCAAGTCCCAAGTTCAACACAAATTCTAATTAAGTTTAACAAAATGACTTCACTTTAATAAATTTTTATCAAAATAATATCATTGTAGTCCATATCTCAAATTAAGGGGAAAAAAAAAAAGACGAAAGGATCCAAATCTAATTTTAATTCGTTGTCAATCCTAAATTCATATTTTAAATTGAGTTAAACGAAGTAATTTATTGTCCCTTTAGAAATGTAAGCGTTAAAAGCAAGGATGACAATGATTTCCAGTTTTATGTTTTAAATTTATAGTTTAAAGGTATTTTAGTTGAGGATTTATTAATTAAATTGAATAAAATATAATATTATTAAATCATTTAAAATAAGAGTTTATAATAAAATAGAATGAAATGAGACTAAAGAAGAGAGTTTCATATTATATCATATTCTATCATAAATATTGAAAATAAAAATATCTCATTTGAAAAGTTTATGATAAAATATAAAATCAAAATCAAATTTACATTAAATTATATTATCCTTGGTACAGATGATATTTCATTATACCATATAATCTCAAACAATAATTTTTATATTACACTCATTTACGTTTCATTCTTTTCGTGACTAATAATATAATTTGTAATGAAATTTCTTTTTACGTAAAAATAAAAATTTTAATTTTTAATTTTCATTTATTTATTTATTTTGTAGACTAATAATGTAATTTGGATCGAAATTTCTTTCGTTTTTCACCTGAAAAAACAAAATTTTGATATAAAAAGCATCGCAGGTCGTTTGTGATCGAATCAAATTTATTTCCGCGTTATTTGTTGCGAGCACCTTCGCTCCCACGCGATTAATTGACAACTCTCAGACGAGCAACCCCGCCACCAGGATGAGATCGACACTGTCTTCGTCGTCGGCCACTGCTACCACAACCAGCACCCTCGAAAACCCCGACCAACGACATCAACAACCAAAAACACTAGTTTTGCGATTGAATCGGAGGAAGAAGAAGGTGACTTGGAAGGAAGGAACTGTCGATAACGAGTTTATGCAGAGGAAGAGCTCCAAGAAGTGCTGCATCTTCCACAAGGAGAAGTCCTTCGACGACGATGATAGCGACGACGATGATCATCATAATCACGATCACCCTCACCCTCACCCTCATGGTCATCGTCAATCCGACGGCGCCTGCTCCTCCAAGGACCCTAATTCTGGACATTGAATCTTACTGTATGTTGAATCTATAGAATATCTTGTCTGATCTTGTTCTAATACGCATTGTGGAAGACGAATTTTAGTTGATAAAAAAAGGGGAATTCTGCGTTTTTCCTTTTCAGTGTTTGCATTTTCATGTTGTCGATGTAATTCATTTTCGTCCATATGCTCAAAATTTTCCACCTAGATGCTGTCATCTCAATTTTGACGCTAGGAAAAGGGTTCAAAGGTCACTCCTTCCTCATAACTAACGTCAAGAAAAGAAAAATTTTGGTTACTAACCGATTTGTGCATATGTTTATGGACATGGAAATTAAGATTGTTAACTCTTTCTAGGCGCTCGTGTTCTTTAAAGTTAAGATACTTGAAAATCTTCGCTTTCTAAGTCTTTGAAAGGTCATACCTAGCACAAGAATCATATAATTTTACTCCACATGTTTCCTGGAGATGTGAAAAGATAAGAACATTGTCTTAGACTCTTAGTCAATGATTAGAACAAAAACAAGTGGCACTAAGTGCATCACAATTTTAGGTGAAGAATGAAAAGTTTGCTTCTTTGCAATTCTTTAAACGATTGTGCTTAGCATATTCATGAATGCAGAAAAGGAACAATCTGACACTAGAATTTGTTTGCCATTAATGCTTTTCTGAAGCCTTTGAATACATTAGACCGAACCATGGTTTTAAATTGCGGCTTGAACTGTTATTGCAATTTGCGCAATCGCTCGCTACCGTAATATAATTTGCTGTCCGCAATCTAAAATCCTTGGCCTCAAGAATCATCTGTAGCAGTACTTTTGATCCTTTTCTTTAAATGACATGCTAAGTGACATTAGAGGAACCTGGGGTTTCCCTGCATTTAGAACTTGCAGTCTCATTTCATTTTCCTGTCATGGAAATTGCAATCTCATTTCATTTTCCTGTCATGGAAATTGCAATCTCGTTTCTTGGAAAATATAGAATGACAATTCCGAAACAATTTGACCTTTGATTTGTCTACTTTGACGGCGTTTACCAGTTGCTTCTTTACAGGATCAGATGTACTCCACAGTTTCCTACAGAAACGGTATGTGCTTCTGCTTCTAATGTAGTCTTGTTTCACCCTCACTGGCAATACACCAGCATCCTTCCAAACCAGTGTAGGAAATTGTGAGCTTAGAAGCCTTGTGGGAGTCTTCTGTACCATATACACTCCAGGCTTGTTGAGCAGCCATTTCATTTGACAATCTCTATCGATCTCTGCTATTATACTAAAATCAAGTAGTCAGTTTGTAAACAAAATTGAGGAATTCAGTTGGTATCTTCATTTAAGAGATTTGGAGAGTTAAATAGTTTCACCCTCCCCCTGCTTTTAACTATATGCGTGGGTGATCTACATTGGGTACGTGTTTAAATTGCATGTACTGGATGAGACGTAATCTCTGTTCCTGAAGCTATTTCTCACTTCCTTGATTCAACAACAACAACAACATCATTCAATATAAATCCCGCTGTTTTTAAATTCTCACTTCCTTGATTGAGAAGTAAAATTGTTTGTTCAATTTTCCCATTGTTATATCAGCAATGTTAGATTGGTAAGGGCCAGAACAAGTGAGTTTGGGCCTTTTTTGGGCCTAAGTTTGATTTGGTATCTATTAATCCAAATTTTGAGTAAATTGAAAGTGTCATCACGTTAAAACTAAAGGGGCGTTTGGTTTGAGGATTTGGGAATGAAAAAATGGAATAATTGTAAAAAATAATGTTTGCCTTGAGGTTTTCAATTCTAAGGGAATAGATTTATTCCATTAAGCTTGGAAATCTACTAAACCTTTCAAATAGGGTGGATATCAAGCCAATCTAGTGGTTACTATTTATACCTCTCCCCCACATAAGCAATTATTATTATTATTATTATTATTATTATTATTATTATTATATTACTCATCACTCATCATCATCTTCTTCATTATTATTATTATTATTATTATTATTATTATTATTATTATTATTGTTGTTGTTGTTATTATTATTATTATTATTATTATTATTATTATTATTATTATTAAGTTTTAAACTTATTATTATTATTAACTATTGTTGTTGTTGTTGTTTTACTTTGCAATTGTTATTATTATTATTATTATTATTATTATTATTATTATTATTATTATTAATTATAAATTTTAAATTTCTTAATAATAATAATAATAATAAATTATTAATTATTGTTCTTCTTATTATTTATTATTATAAATTTTAAACTTATTATTATTATTATTATTATTATCATCATCATCATCATCATCATTATTATTATTATACTAAATTAATTATCTTATTATTATTATTATTATTATTATTATATTTTATTATGAATGTTATTATATGAAATTAATTATCTTATTATTATTATTATTATTATTAATTTTATTATACAAAATTAATTATCTTATTATTATTATTATTATAAATTTTGTAATAATAATAATAATAAATATGATATGAAAATGGTATTATATTATCTTGCATTAAGTTAATGCAACAAACCAAACAATATTATTGATATTAATACAGAAACCCAAGTTACAAATCAAACATCATTTTTTATTTTTCATACTTGTTCTCATTCCCTTCTACTATTATACCCATATTTATACCCAATCTCTTGCTCAAACCAAACGCCCCATAAGATTACATTTATTTTATTAAATTATATCACAATGATGACGTTTTGCTCAAATTATAGTCGACTCTTCTGAGCCCTTTGCTTGAAATATGGTTATCTTGGGTTTTGACCCGTTGGTTTTGGGTCGAGATAGACCCATATATTATAGGCAACCAATTCACAGCAACAAAACTTAATAAAATTTCTGAAATGTAGAGTTTAAAATATTTAATATTATATAATTGTACTTTTATATGATAAAAAACTGTTTATGATAAACCTACATGTAATAAAATTAATAATTATACAAAATATAAATAAATATGTATAACTAGACTTATAAAATTATGTAGTACAATACATAAAAACATGATAAAAGATTAACAATATATGACACATTAAACTAATCATTACAATAAAGTAAATAGATTAAGTAAGAATCTATTCAATCTAAATAACTATTATAGAAGTGCTTCTTAATTAATATTAAGGCTATTTATATAATGAATGAATCGAAGAAAAGTTTAGAGGATTTAAAAGAATAATAAAACTTTATTTACATGAAATCCTTTATCTGTATTTTAATACTCTAAAATTTCTATTACGCGTTACATTTACGGTAAGTTTCAACAAAACTATATCATAATTTCATGCAACCAATTAATGTTTCCAAAAGGAATATTTTATCATTTGAATTTTTGTTTGTGAGAAAGGGTTAATAAGTAAGGAATGAAATGTGAGTGGTTGGTTGTTGATTATTATTATAGAGGCAATAGTTTGATATTCTACTTTCAAGGAATCCTCCGGACCCTCCATTTAGAAAAAGAATAATACTTATTTCTTAGTAGTAGCACTTTTCTTAAATATTTTTAATACTAATTATTTAAATACAATTAATTAATTAAAATAAAATTAATTACAATAAAATTAATCAAAATATTATTATTATGTAGTTAATCACAATGTAATTAATTAAAATATTATTTATTTATTTATTACAATATAATTAATTAAAATATAATTCATTCATTAATTAAAATATTATAATTAAATTAATAAATAAAATAAAATATTATTATTATTAATTAAAACATGATTAATTAGTTACAATATAATTCACTCATCTACAATATTTTAATCAATTAATATATTATAATTAATAAATTATAGTATAACTAATTACAATAAAATAAATTTTTATTTTTAATATTTTTATAAATTAAACATTATCATTGTAAATAATAATAATAATAGTAATCATTTCTCCTTTTCAATCAACCATTATAATTTTAATAATAATATATATTCTCGTTATTTACTATATTTATGCTCATCAAATCATCTCCGTTACCATTTTCCGAAAGCAAACCAAACACATTCTTATTTTTCACTTTTTTTTTTTTTTTTGCTACTGATTTTTCACAATATTATGTTCACCGGATATTACTTGGTGAAGGTTTACTTTGATTATATATGTACACGTATATAACCAGGTATCTCCAAAGTCAACCTTCAATCCCGGCAGCCGATAGTCTGTAAAGTCTATACCTGCCAATAGATTTGAACAAGTAGGCAAAATGAAAACAACCCTTTAACTACGCCGTATGTATATATACATTCACATCATATTATATATACTTGAGGTGAATAAAAAACTGAGCTTATTGTTAATGAAATCCAAATACGTATGTTACTTGGACTTAGTCGTATATCTTTTTATGATTTAAAATTTGTAATTGCTTTCATTGAGATGTACATTAAAAAACAGTGGCCTAAATTTTTAATTTAGGTTGTAACAAAGTTAGCATTTGGTCGGGTCGGCCGTGTTGGACCCGGATCCAGTCAAAACGACCCGTGGGTCGATCGATCCATTCTTCAGATATCAGTTTTAGGCCTAGGCCAAGCCCAAATCCGGCTCATGCCTTCCTTGGCCTATCCGTAGAAGGCAATCTCCCATGCAAACACGTAAAAACATTAACCTAGCTGCAAAACCATATATAAGGTATAATTCTCCCATAACAGAAGTACGAAAATGATAACCCAGTTTTTCTCTGCATTCATCGACCTCACCTTCACAAAAAGACTGACTTGAGCGTCGGAGGTGCTAATCGTGACACAACCCCCGACAAGCCTTCTTTGTTTTGCGGGTATCTTCACGTCGGATTCATCACAGAAAGTAGCTGACTTATGGATCCGAACAAGAACGCATGATTCCAAAATCCGCAGAACCAATTGGCTTCCACCGCAAATACGACTTCCGCACCACGTCTAGAAACACACAGATCGGTCAGCAATGGCGATGAACCTGATATAGCCGTTGTTGCAGCTCTGGCGATGCAACGCATGGGTTTGCAGCTACCTGCAACTCTGCCACCTGCACCACATGTTTCCAAGACGGAATCCTCGAGATCCTAACGATCAACCGCAACCTCGAATTTGGAACAAGAAGAACAGTGTCGCTTAGAGGATAACGCCGACTCAATATGCACCGAATCTCCGAAACCGATTGGATGCGAGATCCTCTTCGCTGCACACCTCCTCACCAAAGCAGATTAAGGAAGCGGCTGACCTGTTGATTCGCTAGATCTTGCAGTCTCAGTTGTCACAACAACAGCCGTCTGCACGGCAGACCAGCATGGCAAACGATCGCCACCCGACCAAAAACTTAGAAAAAAACGTGGACGATCGGATTAACGCAGCTATGAGTTTCCTCCCAGATCACCCGACGGCACTATACAGCTCTCCCTTTACCCCGGAAATTTTGGATAGCCTTCCGACACTCGGAACCAAAATACCAACGCCTGAAAAATACACTGGAAAGACCGACCCCCTGGACTACTTACAACACTTCCAGTCGATGATGAATCTGCACTGTGTGCCAGATGCCATCCAATGTAAGGCTTTCTGCACGGCCTTTCAAGAGTGAGCCCGATGATGATTCAATAGTCTACCTCCGAGCTGTATCACATGCTTAGAGGATTTCAGGCTACTTTTCATCAATTAGTTCGCCACCAGTAAGCGGCCACAGAAGACAGCTTTGGAGGTGATGCAGCTTACCCAAGGAAGGAATGAAAGTTTACGAGAGTTCATCACTCGGTTTAATAACGAAGCGGTCGAGGTTCCGACCTCACTTGCTCATCTATGCTGGCCGCGCTTATGAGCAATACGAGGGATGAGGAGTTTAAGAAGTCGTTAGCCCTCGATCAGCCCCGATCTATTCAGAGATCGACATCGCGCATAAGTACATTCATTTCAAGAAGTATTAAAGAATATAAAACGTCGGGCAGATGATCGCGGGCCGAGTGGTAGGGCAGATGAGTCTCACAAGAGACAGAGGGATCAGTCGACCTGGAGGACGCCGACTGGTTGGCAATGGCATCACAAAGACTTTACCCCGCTTAACAAACGATATGCGGAAGTACTGGTGGCTATGAAAGCGGATGGGGAATCCATCCGAGAGCCCAATAAAATGAAAACCCCTTACAAGGAGAGGAACCCAAATCTATATTGTCGTTTCCACAGAGACATCGGCCATGACACTGAGGATTGCTGGCCATTGAAAAAAGAAATCGAATCCCTTATCCAAAGGGGAAAGCTGAGTCGGTTTATAAAGCACGGACGGAATGTCGATCGAGACAACGACAATAGGATCGGTCGACGAAACGGTGAGCGACAGCCTTGGAGATGAAATGATAGAAACGACGGAGGGAGGAAAAACGCCAACACAGACAATCGACGCGAAGAGAGAGGACGATCAAGGGAAAGAGACGATAGGAACGCAGGACAACAAGATGACCGACCGACTGGGGTCATTAACATGATATTTGGTGGAAACACAGCGGGGGGATCCACCACTAAAGGGAAAAAAAGATATGCCAAACAGGTCGGCAGAGACTCATCAACCAAAAAGCCGAGGGAGAACGATGGGATGGTATTTTTTAATGAGTCTGACCTTGATAGCGTAAGTTGTCCTCATGATGACGTCTTCGTTGTAAATCTGAACATGAACGGCTACGAGGTGAAGCGGGTGATGATTGATACGGGCAGCTCGGTCGACTTGTTGTATTATGAGGCCTTCAAGCAGATGGAGGTACCAGAGGACCGACTATTGTCTATAGAAGGACCTATCAAAGGGGTAACTGGAGCATCAGCCTACCCGTTTGCCCAAATCCATTTAAAAGTGAAGTTCGGGCAAAAGCCGTGTCAAATAGAAAGGGATGTTGAATTCCTAGTCGTGAAGTTTCAAGGGGCATACAATGCAATAATCGGACGAGCTACCCAGAACGCTCTCAGAGCGGTCGTCTTCACCTACTACCAAGCTATGACATTCCCGACACCCCACGGAATTGGTATTATCAGGGTCAGCAGAAAATCGCAAGGGAGTGCTATTTAGTGGAAACGAAAACATTAGACGGGACGGTAGTCCTGACGAGCTCTCTTGACGTCAGAGCCGATGAAGAATAACGGAATAATGAAGCTCGCCGAGCCGAACTCATGCTTCTAAGTAAAGGCAGGATAGATTCGCCGCTTCATTTAAGACGTCAGCGAAGGCAACAAGGTTTCGCAACAGAAGAGTAAGGCCGAGCGACTCAAAGGTCGGGGGATGCGTTATACGAAAAGCCGAGGTGGTTGGAAAACATCCTGTAAAGCTCGGACAAGCATGGAAAGGACCCTACCAGGTCGTCGAGCAAGTCGGGTATGGCTCTTACATTCTACGCAGTGCAGATGGGAAAATTCTACCAAGGCCATGGAATTCTCGAAACTTAAAGGCGTTCTACCAGTAGATAAGTATTATTTTGATTAATGTTTGTTCAATAATGTTTTTGTACAACACTTGTGGATACCTTTTTCCTGTCCATGTCAGACAGGTTTTTTAACGGCCCACGCCCTCATTATCATCAATAAAGGGTTTCAAATTCTTCGGTAAACTGTTTAGCAAATCGTTCAAAGGGAAGCCTGTCAATATTGCTCGCTCTCGCCCACTACTAGGCCGGGTCTCCAAGACAAGATCCTTGGGACCCTCGCTCGCCATCGCCCGGCATCTCCATAGATCGACTACGGTCGGTCGGGTCGTCAAAACAAGATTCTTGAGACCCTCGCTCGCCATCGCCCGGCATCTCCATAGATCGACTATGATCGGTCGGGTCGTCAAGACAAGATCCTTGGGACCCTCACTAGCCATCGCCCGGCATCTCCATAGATCGACTACGATCGGTCGGGTCGCCAAGACAAGATCCTTGGGACCCTCGCCCGACATCTCCATAGATCGACTACGGTCGGTCGGGTCGCCAAGACAAGATCCTTGGGACCCTCGCTCGCCATCGCCCGACATCTCTATAGATCGATTACAGTCTGTCGGGTCGCCAAGACAAGATCCTTGGGATCGCTCGGCCTCGACTATCGATCGACCAGGTCGCCGAGACAAGATCCTCGGGACCATTGATCGCTCTCGCCTATTGTTCAGCCAGGTCGCCAAGATAAGACTCTTGGAACCCTCGCCCGACATTTAAACAGATCGACTGCGGTCGATCGGTCGCCAAGACGAGATCTTTGGGACCTCGATTCGGACTCTACTATAAGTCGACCTCGAAGCTGGTTGACTATAAGCAACTTCATCAAGACTCACCATACATCGAAAGTAAAAAGCATAAATAAGGAAAATGATATTAGGAAAAATGAAGCAAAGGAAAAGATTTTCATTCCATTAAATTTGCCCTGGTCACAAGCTCGATCAGGTGAGCTTCAAAAGTCCACAGAAAGAGAAGTGGGCGAATACCCAGGGGAAGCCTCGGAAGTGGGCGGAAAAGTCGAAGCGGGGGAAGGGTCCAAGGGAACGGCCGCAGAAGTACCATCACGAGGAAGCTCGTCCTCCTCAGCCGAGCTAAGGTCCGACTCCTCAACCGGGACTGACCCCCGATCCTCCAAGACTCTCTCCTTTACTTCCTCTAGAGAGAGGTTAAGGGCGGTAGGAAGCATCAGCTCGGCAAACCCCTCGAACGAAGGACCGTTCGACCCCTCAGGAACGCAGACGTCATAGCAATTCTTCAAGATCGTGAGGGTCAAGCCGCAGGAGTACTCCAAGCACTCCTCCTGCAAGAATCGCCTCTGCCATCGCATGATCGCTTCAATCCTTTGTTCCTTTATGGAGGCTCGCACCCTCCTCAGCATATCCTCGGTTTTGGCCTGGTCCTGGAGGGATTTCTCCTTAAGTACTCTCTCCGACTCAAGCTGCCCTCGCAACACCACAAAATTCTCGGACAGCTTGTTCCTCGCTGTCATCGCCCTTACCCTCTCGACCTCTTCCCCGGTGAGTCGAGCTTTCAAGGAGCTCCTCTCTTCCTCTCCAGAAACGAGCTGAGCCCTCAAGACGTCACGCTCCTCCTCCCAGAGTTTCTTCTCCTCCTCCAAGGAAGAGAGTTGAGCCCGAGAGAAGTCTCCTTCCTCTCTGACTTCCGAGAGCTCGGTCTTCAAACCATCCACCTGCTCCAGGAGGGAATGGACCTCCCGATTCAGCAGCTTGATTCGCTGATTCGTGGACAAAGTGAGAGTCACATCCCTCATAGAATTGCGGATGGCACGACTCATCAGCTCCTCAACACTTAACGCGTCAAAGCGCTCCTCGTCCGAAGGAGGAATGACCCTCTCAGCGAGATGAAGAGCCACTTCGGCATCGGCGATCGAGGCAGTCTTCTCGAGGCTAATCGCCGGCTCCCACTTGTCAGCACTCCCCGCTGGCTTCTTCTCTTTACCCTGGGCAGACGGGGAAGCACGATCTCCCACTTTCTCTTTCCCTTTGCTTCGGTCCAAGGGACGAGGAGGTCGGTCGACCACTTGAGAAGGTCGGTTGACTACTTGAGGAGATCGGTCGACTACTCGAGCCCCCCTTCTCCTCTTCAGAGGTCGCTCAGTCTCCTCCTCTTCCTCGATAACCACAAGGCACTCTCCAGGCGGGACGACCACAGCAGGTGCCGCAGATGGTTCGGAGACGGTAGGAGGAACATACCGCAGCTCGGAAGCAATAGGCCGAATAACAATCAAACTGGCCTCACCCCTGTCCTCCTGCCCTCTGGCCTCCGAAGGCCCCGCGACCTTGCGCTTACCTTGGCAGACTTGGGTGGGCCGGAGAAAGCATTAACTTTGACCATGGCTGCACAAACAAAGAAAGCAGGTTAGAAATCGAACCAAAACCTACAAGCAAGGAAAATAATTCAACCACGAGGGGTCAACCAGGCGGGGCGGATCCCTCTCCTAGCCCGCTAACTTGTGGCGGGGGGTCAATCAGAAGAGAGTTGGCCGAGGCCCCCCCGCCGTATCCCGAAATAAGCCGAGCGAAGTTATACTGGCCGAGTTCCTTTATACGGCCGGCCACCTCCCGCTCCTTCCTAGAAAGGAATAGATTTGACGAGTCATTCCATCACTCGGCTAGGGGATACCTCCACGGTTGGGACTCGGAGGAAGATCCCGGAGGCTTCACGAAGAAATATTTCGTTCGCCAGTCGGAAAATTTTGTCAGTCGTCCCGGCTGGGCGATACCGGACATCCTTATACATCAGGGAAGGGATCCCACCACCAGAGCTCGGACTCTGGCTCATTCTCAAGACGTGGCGCAAGATATTGACCGAAGGAAGACAACCAAATTGGTAGCACAACAAAGCAAGCCCATTGATGAACCTCCACCCATTCGGAGGAATTTGACTCGGCCTTAATTGATAGTCAACGCACACTTCATCCAAGATCGGCATGTACGGTAGCCTCAAGCCGCCGACCGATAAGAAATACTCAGAGACGACAAACCACCCACCTGTGTTGTTGTCGATTCTTTCATCCCCTGAGGCCAGCCTAGGCTCCCAGGATCGAGGGATACCATTCATAACAATCGACCGACTCAACTCCGCCGCAGACATCCTCGATTTGCCTTTGGGCAGTTCCCTTACTACCAGCCCATCTTTCCGCTCTCTTGTCGTAATCTCTTCAACATCTCCTAACCTCGACATCGCCGTCGCCTCAGCCATAACTTCCGACGACCTCTCGTCAACATCATCTCTTGGAGAAACCCCACTCCGAGAACCGATGGACGACATGCTCACTAAGAGGAAATTTAGAAGAGGAAAATGAGGGAAAGGGACGTACCTATTTAGTGGTAAGAGATCGGAAATTTGTGCAACGCCGAAGAAAACTTCCGGAAACTGAGAATAAGAAAGAGCAGAGGAAAGCAAGATGAAAGCAAGAATGAAACGAGCGTGAAGAAAACCAAACCGTCATCGACCTCGGACATTTATAGGAAGCGTCAATTGCGATCCAGCCAAAACTCGACGCGTGAAGAAAATCCGAGCTATGCCCGGACACGTGACATGATCTGAGCAGAGATAAATTAGGGTTAATCAAAATTCGGAGTGGCGCGAACAGTTGAAAGGACGTACGGGACAGCTGCACAACGGTTACAAGGACGATACATTTCAGATTTTGAAAAGCTGTCAGGTAGCACGCGCCGTCAAATAATAAATGCTTCAAGTACCTTCACGCGCTCGCTAATGATGATCACCCGACCTGCTTTAGCGCGAGCTATCACGCAATAAGTGCCGAGGCCGACCAGTTGGGGCACTCAACCGACCGATCCCAGTACGAGCAGTCACGCACAACTAGTCGGCACCCGACCGATCGGGACTACTCGGGCTGTCCCATGACCAAGCTACAACAACAATGCCCGACCGATCGACTACTTCATTAGCTGACCTACAGACGAGCTACATCTCAATGCTCAACTGATCGCTCCAACCACGAGTCGTTCTATGTACGAGCTATAAAACCTCTACATACTCCTCCGACCCTTCTCTTCGCTCAGACTCGAGGAGTAGGGGGGCTTATGGTCGGGTCGGCCGTATTGGACCCGGATCCAGTCAAAACGACCCGTGGGCCGATCGATCCATTCTTAAGAGATCAGTTTTAGGCCTAGGCCAAGCCCATGCCCTCCTTGGCTCATCCGTAGAAGGAAATCTCCCATGCAAACACGTAAAGACATAAACCTAGCTACAAAACTATATATAAGGTATAATTCTCGCATAACAGAGGTACGAAAATGATAACCTAGTTTTTCTCTGCATTCATCGACCTCACCTTCACAAAAAGACTGACTTGAGCGTCGGAGGGGTTAATCGGGACACAACCCCCGACAAGCCTTCTTTGTTTTGCAGGTATCTTCACGTCGGATTCATCACAGAGAGTAGCTGACTTATGGATCCGAACGACAACGTACAGTTCAGCCAAAATCCGGCAGAACCAGCATTTAAATTTAAATACGAAAAATTCTTAATTTAATTAATCATAATTTGAGTTATTAGTTTTGAACATAGAAGATAATGAATTAAATTGAATCCGATCAAAAGCAAGTATAGCTTGATCAAACTCTTTAAGGTCCGATTTAAGTTTGAGCTTGAGCTTGTTCAACTTATTTGAAATGAAGAATATATATTATTCGGATTGTCGTATCGAATTTTGAGATAATATTTTTCATTAATTTCGGAATGAACAACAACATTTGGCAAGAGTCTTGTTGAAATATAAAGTCTAAAGATGTCCACTAATACATAATCTTATTTTTATCATTGTCTGAGGAGATATACTAATACACTCATAATGTACTAATTTATATTAATTTAAACTTTTTATAATCTATAACCTTAAGGCGATGTTTGATTGAACTTAAGATTTTTAATGGAATGATTTATAATAGAATGGTATGTAAATTGATGAAATATTAAAAATTACTGTTTGAGAAAGATGACATGATTCATAATATAATATAGTGAAATGTTGTTTGAATGAATGATTTATAATATAATATCTTGTAAAGTTGTTTATCATTTTACATTTCGTTATAAACTCCGAATTAGAGATTTATCATTTTACTGTTTATGATAAATGAGATATAACATAAAATCATCGCCTTCCATCATATTTTATTATAAATTTCGCCTCAAATGATAAAATAATATTATATTTTATTTCATGTTATTATTAAACCCACAACCAACCTTACCCTAAATTAAGTTAATTATATTTTTATAATTAATTGAATATAAAAGAATTTATTAAGTAAGGATTGGAGTGCAGAATTTAAATTTTAAAATTTAAATTTAATTATAATTTTTTATAATTAAATCAAATTATTAAATTAATAAATCCATGGTAATCGACTCAAAACCAGGATTGGGCAAGTCCTCCGTTTCCTACACGCCAACCGTGTCTGGTAAGCTCAAAGCCTCCATTGAAGAAGGAAGACGAGAGACTGAAAACTGCCAAACCAACACTACACGGTCCACAATCGCTCTCTCGCTTACTCACCATGTTACTCAAATCCGTCTTTCTTATCACTCTCTTCTTTTTCTTCTTCCTCTTCCCTCTGTCTACCTCCTCCGCCACTTCTCCTCCCGCCACCGTCTGCATTGTCGGCTCCGGCATCGCCGGCTCCTCCCTCGCCCACTTTCTCCGCCGTTACTCCCTTCCTTCCTCCTCTCGCATCATCATGTTCGATCGCAATCCCGTGGTTGGCGGACGCATGGCCACCGTCACCATCGCCGGCCACACCTTCGAGGCCGGCGCCTCCATTCTCCACCCCAAGAACTACCACGCCGCTAATTTCACGGAAATGTATAAGTTGGGGAGGAAGAAGCCGGTGCGGTCCGAGTCCTCGATTTCCCTGGCCATTTGGGACGGTCAGAGGTTCGTGTTCAAAACGATGTCCGTTGAGTCCAAGAGTCCCTTGGTTCAAAAGATCGTGTCTTTGGCGAACTCTGTTTATATGCTGTTTCACTATGGCTTTTCCCTTCTTAAAATGGACAATTTCGTTGAGGTCAACGCTTCCCTATTCTAATCTTTTTGGTTGCTGAGGAAATTATTTGAAGTGTGTGACTTCAATGTCTGTGTTTTTGTGTGGTGCAGGATATGTTAAGCAAGTTCTTGAAGTATTACGAGAGCTTTGAAACTAGGCCTATTTTCGAGACTGTAGATGAGATGCTCAAGTGGGCTGGATTGTACAATCTCACTACTCGAACTTTGGAGGAGGAGCTGTTTGAAGTTGGTTTATCTCCACTTCTGGTGAAGGAACTGGTCACTGTAAGTGTCTATGTGCTTTCTTTTTTGGCTTATCACTAATTGGCGATAATGTTTTGTTCATAGGTTTTTCTTCTGGGATCTGATTTCCCGCCATGATAACACTAATTTAGTATTAATTTCCAAAATGTTGACTGGAAAATAAGCAACAAGATGACTGAAGTTGCTGTGACATAAATGAGGGTGTATATCTATTAACTAGAACTCAATATTTTCCCGATATTTTTCAAGTTAAACAGCACAAACTGGAATGTATCACAAATTCTTTCCATCTTGATCATCTGCAACCTCTTATCAGTATCTTTCATCCTTTTCATTTGTAAGAGACGATTTATCAAATGTTCCATGCTCATAAACTCATCATATTATTTCAAGGTTTAAATTTCAGGCTCTTGCCTTTTTCAGAATCTGCTCTTCATAACTGATCACCTAAAGTTGTTTTATATTTGTTTTCTAGCTTTCGGATTAATCAAGGCCTGCCATTTATTTTTCTTGAAATATGAAAATGAGATGTTATATCATATGCAGGTCATTACTAGGATTAACTATGGTCAGAATGTAGACATTAATGGACTTGCTGGAGCAGTTTCCTTGGCCGGATCTGGAGGGGGGTTATGGGCTGTGGAAGGAGGGAACTGGCGGATGGCTGCTGGACTAATTAATAGTTCAGATGTTGAGTTACATCTCCTTGAAGAGATCACGTCTATCTCTTACCTTGGAAAATATTATGAGCTGAGCTCGACACATGGAAAAACTTATACATGTGAAGTCTCTGTTATTGCTACACCTTTAGATGAAGTGAATATACAATTTGCACCTAGAATTTCAATTCCCAAGAGGAATTTACAGCATACACATGCAACTTTTGTGAGAGGCCTTTTGAATCCCGTAAGTATCTGGAAAAAATGCGACTCATTCTCCAGATTATCAGTTACCTATATTGTCCACTTTCACCCTATTACTTTTTGATGTGGAAATAGGTCTATTTTGGCATGAAAGCTGTTTCTGAAATTCCAGAGCTCGTTGGCACAATTGAGGACGTTGATATTCCATTTTCAAGTATTTCTGTTCTCAAGCAACATAATGAGACAGATATGACATATAAGATATTCTCTCGCAAAGTTATGGACGATGCATTGCTTGACGACATCTTTAGGTAATATATTGATTTGCATTTTGTTCGTTGCATTTTTTAATGGAAATCCAGGATTGTTTTTTTCTACTGATGAGTGGTTTATGTTTAAATAGGATGTACTTAGTTTCATAAGTGATCCACATCACAGTCATTACTAGTCTAACTATATCTTATTAGGAATGGCTCCAGTTTGTATTCTTCAAATTTGACTCCCGGGCAGAACACAAACTTATAAATGTTGCATATACACTTTTTTGCAACTGTCCTCATGAAGCCCCATCCACTTCTAACATTTGCCTAGGACTAAGGAAAGAACATACTAGTTAGTTGTACTCTTTGATTCAAGATTGTTAACTATACGCTGATGAACTTGTATTTCTGCCTGTGGTAGTGCGAGGACGGACACCATTCGAATAAACTGGGCTGCATACCCCCATTATAATGCCCCGGAAGTGTTTGCGCCCTTTATTTTGGACAGTTGGCACTTGTACTATGTGAACGCTTTCGAGAATGCAGCAAGCACCATGGAGACTAGTGCTGTTGCTGCAGAGAATGTAGCACGGCTCATCCTATCTAGACTTTTTGGGGATGGTCCTAGGAGCTCACCAAACTGTTCATCAGATGAAGAGATATTGCATTCAGATCTGTAAACTCAAATGTTGAATCACTGTAAGATGAAATCTCCTTGGCCCCTGAGACTTGGTTCGTTTCTTTTCTGGTGAATGTAATTAATAGCAAATGGTATCAACATCTTTGTATTGTAAATAATAGATGGCACGGGAATAAAGTTAATGAACATAAACCAGAAACATTCTGTATGCAAGATATGGAAACTTTGCTTATTATCATACCAATTTCATGTTTTAGCTCTTTACAACTTGGTACAATTACAGCTCAGATCACCTCTGATCTTTCTAGAGGGGAGGGGAATGAGTGTTTCTTTGATCACAGGTATGATCATGTCGTTGATTAATGGCTCCCATAACTTGAATACACATCAATTTTCTGGCAAGTTACTATCCTTTTTATTGTTTGTTATAAATCGGCTTGAACTGAAGCCAATATCTCAATTAATTCTTCTAAAGCTTTCCTTTTTAAAAATGGAGATATTGGACTAATTAGATGCACATGTAGATATCCTAACTTTACTGAAAATGTCCATTTGGATGATGTAAAAAAGCAATCTTTAAGTATAGATTGTCATCATTCAAAATGAACTACATGGAGTTAACTATAATACCTTAGCTATTCAATAGCATCAAGTAATATACAGAAGAAAGGAGAGATTACATCTTACATACATAAAACCAAACTGTAGACTCTGATCTGAACTGATCTCTCAAATAAAGAATGTGCACCGCACCAATCCAAGTTCCTCAGGACACCTTCATGAGTTGTCAGATGTGTTACGATATCTCTATCTAATCAGGCATGCAATGGTTCTACCCTAACTGCAGTTCAAAATAATCAGGCAGGCAATGGTTCTTCCCTCACTGCTATCTTTGTAGGAAGGTCAGCTGAACCAATTTCAGAATCATTTGCAACTGTAGGAGCAACGGGTGTCTTCTTTGGTACGTTGGGAAGATCCAACTTCTCCTCGTGTAACTCAGAGGAATCTGAAGTAGGCACTTCTGGCAGGTCTTGAAGAATAATCTAAACAAAAATGTATGTAACAATTTCACATTCTTATACCATCTTGACAAGTAATCAATCCCAGTAAGTGAATCAGCCTAGAGCAAGTTCTCATTCAGAATTTTTAACTGGAAAAAAAAGAAGCTGCTTAAGAGATGCATACCTTATTCTCTAAGTTCTCAAATTCAGCTAAAATCTCCTCTTCATCTTCTGCCGATAATGTTTCTCCCAGAATAGCATTGATTTCTTGTCGGAGGTTATGAAAACGAAAAAGTTAGATAACATATTCAATTCATTCCTTTGACTGATCAAGTTACCAAAAATTAATTTGAAAAAGATGTTTGATGACAAGATAATAAATGCCTTAACTGATCAAGTTATCTTATTCAAATCCACAATAAAAGCAAACATACTAAAGTTTATATATATATATAGAGAGATTCACCACAAATATATATATCAATTATTTAAACAATGAAAAAGAATAGATAATAGAGCAAAATAAATCATTTATAGCTTTTGCCATTATAACTAACAAAAGAAGAGGTCATCACAACATTTTCATTAGAATACAAAAATATTCAACTTCAAACTCACATCTTGATAAGCTTTAGCTTCAGCAGTGTCATCCATTAGCTTCTGAACATCATCCAAGTTGATCTCACTTTGTAGTGCCTTAATTGCATTGTTCCCTGCCTTTAAACTCTCAAATGCAGCTTTCTGCTTGCTAGCAAGTTCAATATCTGCCAACTGACACCATATTTCATTGAACTTTCTAAAACTTGTAAGAAAAATGAACCATAGATGATAGCAGGTTACTTATACCAAGAATAGTCCTACATATTAGGCCTTCCCATTCGATCAAATAACAAGAAAGATGAAAAACGACATTTGCTTCACAGATCTCTTACTTGTTGCTCAACACTGATGAGCCATGTATCCGCTTGCTTCAATAATTCTTCCTGTGTTCTCTTCTTCTTCAGGACAAATAAGGCCCTGTCCTTCCTTTTTTCAAGAATCAACTCTTTAACAGCTTGCATCTCTGCTTCAATTACAGCTTCAAGCTGAATGAAAGAAAATATCAATAGCAGATCAATTATGTGAGATTGAGAAAAAGTGACTGTGGGATTTTCATAAAGGTCCGAAGTTCATAGCAAATGGTTGAAAGATGGAGCAAGAGTGCTTTAATGACATCTGAAGGCTCTCCTACCCCCAACCCATAAGAATGTTGTGAGGATCCGACCAAACAAAGATGCTGACCATATGGATCAAACACAGGATTTACCAGCAGAAAACGAGAATCGTGCAACAGTTAAATAATTAGCAACAGTCCAAAGCATCCACATAGCCTTTTACCATCTAAAAAAACAAAACAACTAGACTGACAGGGAGGTAGACAAGGCAAAGCAAGAAGAAGCCAATTGAAAGATGGAAGCTTCACAATGAACCAAGCATCCTTTCGATCCGATTGTAACAGAAACCACAATTATGCATTGCCCCTCATATCCATCCTATCTATTTTCAGCGATTAAAGACTAGTACTTACGATCTCTCGATCTAGCAAAGACTGCTGCAAAATACAGAACACATACTATACGAACACCATCAATAGCTTCCCTAAGAAGCAAGTTAACTCATCCTACCCAAAGGTATGTCCCTGGCTGAAACAGATTGATAATAGAAAAACAAAAGGAAAATTTTATGTAATATGTAGTAAAAGATCATCAACTGCTCATACAATTAGCAACAAACTAAAATGCAATGAAGTTCAAAACTATCCAATTCCAGCTACTCGAGAGTATGTGCTTGACTGAAACAGATTGATAACAGACAATCAAAAGGAAAAGTTCACATACAACTAGCAGCAAACTAAAATGTAACGGAGCTCAGAATCTATCTGATTCCAGTTAATATACTTTAAACCAAAACCCACAATTCAAAAACTTTGAATTCACTTACCCCTGTTTGGTATGCGATGAATTAAATTCAATCTTGTTCATCCGTTTGGAAGTTAAAAAAGTGGGTGAATTCAATTCCACAAGAATTCAAATCCCACTTTTTTAATGAATTCAATCCCACTCCAAAACCATGTGAATTGAACTCCTGCATGAATTCTTCTCCTCTTCTTCTTTTGAGAAACTCTTATATTTTCCTCTTCTCCTCTTCTAAACCTTTTCTTTAATAACAATAATAATTATTATTATTATTGTTTTAACTATAATAATTAATATAGTAGTAGTAATAATAATAATAATAATAATAATAATTATTATTATTATTATTATTATTATTATTATAGAAAAATAATCATACTACTAATATAAATAATATTAATAATAATTAGGGTCATAATAATAATAATAATAATAACAACAAAAAATATCCAAAAGGAATTTGTAAATAATAATAATAATAATGACCAATGTATAATATTAATAATAATTATAATAATAATAATAACCCATATATAATTTCAAAATTATAACACATCAAAATAATTTTATTTGCATAATAATAATAAAACTATAATTTAAAATGAAATTATATAATTTATTAGACGCACTCTTCACTTGATTTTTTAAAATTTCGGTTTTGATTTTGTTTCTTTCGATTTTCAAAAATTATAAAATTGTGATCTTTATTTTTTATAATATAATTTCTGTTAATATATTATTAAATTATCTTCAAAATATGTAAACTTCAATTTATATTTGATTTAATAATTAAAATAATTTAAATAAATATTAATTATTTAGATAAATTTTAATTTTCAAAATTTTTATTTAATTTAATTAATAATTTATTAATAAATATTATTGTTAATTAAAATAAATTTAATTAATTAAAATAATTTATTTTGAAGTTTATATAAAAGTTTATATTATTATTATCAAACCAAAGGATAAGTTTTAATTTTTTATTTTAATTAATTAAATTTATTTTTATCTCTTATATAATATTTATAAATAATTTATTAATTAAATAAAATGAAAGATTTTAAAATAAACTTTTTATCTAGAATTTAATATTTATTTAAATTATTTTAATTATCTAAAATTTAATATTTATTTAAATTATTTTTAATTATTAAATCAAATATATATTGAAGATAATTGAATTCAGTGTAATTGAATTCAATTATAATATTACTATATTTGTTCCAAACAGTGTAATTGAATTCAATTCTAATATTACTATATTTGTTCCAAACAGTATAAATTGAATTCAATCCCAACTTCATTAATGTAATTGAATTCAATTCGTTCACGAATTCAATTCGAAGGTTTCCAAACAGCCCGTCAACTCCGTCATCACCCACAAAAAAACTAAACTTGCAGAACTTGAACAAGAATTCAATTGCGGGAAACTCAAAAGAACCAGAAATGTAAAACCTTCCGTTGGTAATCAGCAAGCTTGCGTCTTTGGGTCTTCAAAGAGAGAATGGCTTTATCCACCTCAGTGATCTTGGGTTTCTTCACGAACATGTTCCCCATTTTGAAGAACACAAATACAAAAACCACTCCACCACAACAATCGCACGAGACAAAGAACCCTAAAGGTTATTGATTTTATATTGGTTTTCTGTTGACCTGCTCGTTAAGAAATCAGAATCCAAACAGGTCTCTTCGAGTCCACACCTTTCATGCTCTTTTGTGTTTGTTTTTGGAATCATGCAACCAGCTGCTGCTGTTTGAAGTATATCCGAAACAGAACAAGAAATATGTAAACCCAAGTCAAAAGTGTTACACCCCTAAGTTCAGACGGCGGTATTGTGCGAATGCTGGCGAGCTTTGGCTAATACACGAGGAAGGCGTCTTGACGAGAGAACAAGGTAAAATCTTGCTAGTTGGCGAGCAAAGTTCGAGGAATTTGCGAAGTAGGCGAGAAAGGCGGGAAATATTGACGAAGATCTCGAGGGTAGATGAGATTCGATACGTGTGGGGGTAGACGCACATTGGCAGAAATCTTCGACGAGACGTGAGATTCGGATGCGAGGCTACGCAAAGTTGGAAAACTAAATCATGTGAGACCCGATGGTGTGCGAGAAGGTGTAAAGGTGTATGAGACCCGTGAGGATGCTCGAATACATACGAGCGTGACGAGACATGCAAGCACGACGAGACGCATAAGCACTTAATTTCGGCGAGGTAGGTCGGACATATGTAAAATGCGCAAAGTTTTTATACTAATTCGGATTGTGACTTGTGACTTAGTCATTGAGCGACGAGACTATACCATGAGTGAGCTTGATCATGGAAGATGAAGTTGTCCATAAACATACATTGATGGTCTTATGTGCGAATAGGCTATGGTGAAAATACTAAGGCAAACATGGGCGAGCGAGATCAGATTTGGTGCGAATTTTGGTAGAGCATCGGACTTTGTGGAGATTGATTCGACCCAGGCTAAGAACTTAATGGACTAAAGACTTGGCTATACTCGGATGGATGGACCACAACTAACGGACTTGTTGTGTGAAGCATTGGATCAGGCTAGTGTGCTAGTAGACTTCGGTGAGATCACATTGCATCATTAACGGATAGAGATCGCGGGGAGATATCGGATGATATGGCAATGACTGGGAGTTAGAGTTACAGTGAAACTCAACATCTAAAAATAATAGAGATCGGATAAGGATGTTAGTATTCTAGATAGTGTTATGACTAAATGTAAACCCTATATTTATGTTATCTTGTTAGATTCTATCTTATCAGTTAGAGTGATGGAGGTGTCATCTAATTGGTTCATATGATCTTATCTGATAAGGATAGACGTGATCTTAGCAAGATCTTAGACATTTCAAATTTAGTGAAAATCTGAATATAACTTAGACTTCGGATGCCTATATATATTATAGATAAAATCAAAGAGAGCATTCTTTGTGTTCTTTTGAAGAAAAGTATATAAAGTTGATCTTTTAACCGTATCTCTATATTTCCTTATTGCCTATGTTCTTATTGCTTTTATAGCATTGTTTCTTTGAGTATGTATGAGGTAAATACTTCGAGGGTTGGGAAAGACTGAGTCTTGCTTTAACAGATATAAGTAAGACTGCCGTACAAAGGATGTTGGTGATCAGCTTCGGGTGAAAGTTCGAGTCCGAAAGATGACCTTTGTAACACAATGTATGTATGTATGTATGTATATATATATATGTATGTATGTATATATATGTATATATGTATTAATATATTATTTAATTTATATAAATAAACTTAATTTTCATCGTAAAGAAGAAAACTCTAATATGTTAAAATGCTAAAGATCACTAATTTTAATTTTTCAAAACAATCTACTTACTTACTTAAACCTCAATCCTTACTCCTCCGTTTCCCTCCAAACAAAATTGCCATGCTTTCTGTTTCCCTCCAAACAAAAGTCCAATGCTTTATTCATCATTTAATGCTACTTGTAGAGAGCAATTAATGCTTGCAGAAAGCAATTAATGTGCTCTCATCTCTACGTAAATGTTCTCTTACATTTATGACAACATTTATTGCTTTTATAATAGAATAATGGTTAATGCTTTCATGTGAAGATAATGATTTATGTAGAGAATAATGGTTACCGTTTCCCTCCAAACAAAATTCCAATGCTTAATGCATCATTTAATGCTACTTGCAGAGAGCAATTAATGAGCTCCCATCTCTACGTAAATGTTCTCTTACATTTACAACAACATTTAATGCTTTTATAATAGAATAATGGTTAATGCTTTTGTGTGAAGATAATGGTTTACGTAGAGAATAATGGTTAATGCTTCTGAAATTTAAATGCTGCTCGGAAATCAAACACCTTTCTTTCTTGGAAATCAAACACCTTTTCATCCTCTACCAAATACACTCGCGATCAGGTCAGCCTTTCTTTCGGCGGATGCTTATGGCAATCAGGTATTTTCCTTCTCTTCTTCACTGATTTTTTATTTCGACGAACAGAGTTCGTCTCTTCTGGTTTGAAGCAACTCAATATTTATGTTCCTGTCACCCCAGAGCTGCTTCTTAAGATTTCAATCCCACAAAGATTCTTCCATAACTCTTATCCTTGCAAATTGACGGTACACTCTCACCATGTTTTTAGAAGTTAGTTTGTGTGGTTTTGTCGGAAAATCCAATTGTATGCTCACATCTGTATACGTCGCATTCAAATTTTTTTATAGATTATGAATTTGATAATGTGTTTTATACGTTACTAATGTGTATGCTCAAAAGAAAGTGGATTTCCCATTGATACATGTTAATGTGTGGCTTTATATCAATATACTTTGCTTTAAGGTTCTTTTCCTCATCCAGTGCATTTCATCACTTTATCACTGATGATGCATATGATAATATTTGTTTATTAAACCATGTTTAACCTTTCATGTTGCAGACAAGGGTTGCTGCTGTCTTTGTATTTGTATCATTTACGCCTCTCCTAAGCATTGCAGGAGTACCTGCACTTCTGAAAGAGATCAATGTATTATTTTTCTTTACTGATTGTTCAAATATTTACGTTTTGTGCTGCGTAATTGTACTCAAACTTTCATAGCATAAGCAATATGTTCACTCGCTCATCACTATCACACTTGCAATCTTATTGACATATGCTGTGGGAATTTAAAATTTTTTAGCTATTTAACCGCATGTTTAGCTTTATATATATGCCTTATTCAAATATCAAGGTACGCTTTTTTAATCGCTTTCTTGAAATACACTAATCTGATGCTTGAACTTTTTTTTGAAGTTCATTAAGTTGTTAGCCATTGTATATTTTGGGAATTGAGATGAATGACTCGTATATACACCGAGCCCTCTTGGGACTACATATGTACTTTTTGTTCCTGGATTAGAATGTGTTCATGTTTCATCCTTGAATCATCAGATGCTTACATCATCTTGCTGACCTATATCTTACAAGCTGAACTATATTTTACAGTAGCGTCGAGGTGGAAACCAGCGGCGGAAGTTGCAGAGTCGAGATGATTGATATTTATATTCAGGTATAGATATTTAGTCTTTTAACTATGAGCAGATATTTTTTGAATTGAAAATTATAGTTATATGCATTAATTATATGAAGCATAAAAATTGGTTTGCACAAGCATGCATCTATATGTGAGGTCAATAGGTTACAACAATTTCTTTCACAAGTTGTTGAGCAAAACTAGCGGCATGGATATCAGGATGTTATATATGTTCTTGCTTTGGTTTAACTGCTGAAACTCCCTTAGAAGACAATGGATCATGTGCAACCAATATAGATTTCACCGTGTGGTTTCAAGGACAAGCCAATATGGTATGAAGAGTGAAGTTATGAAGTCCAATGGTAGAAATTCTTTTCATCTTGAAGAAAAACAGTCTCCACTATTCAAGGAAAATGCATCAGCTTGTCAAATAGATTGTGCAACTGCTACTGGTGTTTTAGGAGGTACAATGACAGTCTTTATGCAAATTAAATACATATATATATGATGTGGTCTTTGCATTATTTGTTTAACTTAAAGCACGCCCATTTTTGCTCACCTTCAATTATTGTGTTGTTATTGTTAGGAGTTAATGAAAATAATTTGAGGAATTGTTGTTTACAACCTTCCTCTTCAATTCTTCCAAATCCGTCTTTTTTGGAAAGAAGAATATCATCAGTTCAAACTCATCTACAACATAATGGTGTTATACCAATTTCTGAAGGAAATGGAACCCAAACATCCAGTTCAGCCAAGAGTAGTTTAACATATTCTGGATTCAAGCAAAGACGTCCATTTACAGATCTTTCAAACTGTGCTAAGAACCTTTTCAAATATTTTAACTCATTAGTTGTTTCAGGTTTGTCAATGTTTGAAGCATTATCTCAGACACTCAATGTTGTTTATAAAGAAATATTTCAAGATCTTTAGCATTATGCTTCATTTTTTTGAGACATTTATGATTTGTTTAATATTATATTTTTTGGATTATCAACCTCATGCTGATATATTAGGTTCTTTTTTTATTAAATCTTTTTTTTGATTCATTTATGATGTAGCTTCTTTGCTTATATTTGTTATTTACATTTTATAGATTGGAGCTTTAGTTTTGATTTGAGTGATTTTTTTTTCATATTTTGTTTCATTCATATTTTGCCCACTTATTTGCCTTTTATAAATAAAAGGCATTTGGAATGCTTCACTAATTTATCTTTTCAGTTTTCTATTCATTGAGATTTTATTTCCTAACACATCTTCCTTGAATTAAATAGCTTTTCAGGTAATGTGAAAATGTCTTCCATGAAAGTCAACTATATTGGTCAGTTGCATACAGAGAAGGAGTATTGGAAAATAGCTGTTAGAATTATTAGGCTGTGGAACGTTTGTTATCGAAACTCCCCTAATGTTGTCTTTAATCTGCAAATGTTGTTGCTTGATAAGAAGGTATATTCATTTTCCATTTCTTATTAATGATATTGATAGCTGACTATGTTAAAATGATTACAGTTTATAAACAAATATGTTGTATTTTGACAGGGAGATAAAATTCAGGCTACAATTGGAACAGAGAAGTTGGTGACCAAGCATCGCGAATCTGTTAGGGAAGGCAAATGTGTGATCATACATAAATTTGTTGTGGTTGACAATTCTAGAGATTATAGAGCAAGTCAGCACAAATATAAGATTAATTTGCTGTTGATTTGGATATTCCTCTATTCTCTTTCAATTTCGTGCCATTCACAGATATTCTGGAAGATAAGATTCCTAAGGGTTATTTGATCGGTAATCATATATATATATATATATATTTCTTCAATGGTCTCCATTTATATTTTTACCCAGTAAGTCATTTATGATATGATTTCTTTATTTAGCCTTTATTGATTTCTTTATTATTGTCAAACAGATGTCCTTTGAGAGATGACTTCATATGAAACTTATAAAGAATTCCAAAGGAATAATCTCAAATCAAAATTTTTGAATCTATATCTGACAGATAAGAGGTTATCTTTACTTTCAATAACTATTGTATTATACTCTTTGTATGCAAAATAATATTTATGCGTTAATGTTATTTTTCAGAAACAACAAGATCAAGTGCTCATTGTTTGGTGAATATGCTGACTTTTTGCTGAATACAATGAGGGATACACAAGAAATATCAATCGTTATTGTTTTTCATCTTGCTATGATATCAAACTCTGCTGGTACATTTTTTTTTCAAAGCATTTTATGTAGTTCACTTTGTTCATTTTTTTGAAAAAGCAGAACATATCATGCTTTCCCGTGCAGGAGAAATCAAGATTTCTAATGCTTGAAATGCTTCAAAACTATTGATTAACCCCGATATCCCTTCCGTTCAAGAATTTAAAATGAGGTTATTATATTTTTATGATGGCTTATTATCATGTTATCTTAAATTTGTATCATTGCATATATATGCACTACCTATTTATTTAATTCTTTTTTACTTTAGCCTCAGTTTGATAATGGATGGGGAAACACCTTCCCAAAGATACTCTCAGCTTGATCATCCTTTCTTAAGTCAATCCCCATTGAATGATTTCTTATCTCTTGAAATAAAAAAGAAGATTACAGAACTGAGACGGTGTGAGGTAAATTGAAAATACATCATTCTTTTCTTCATTCTGAATTTATGCACCTATATCGTACAAGCTGACCCATATTTTCATAACATTACAATAGAATGACATTTATACTATTCTTGCAACCATTAGAAAGATCCAAACTGAGCAGAATTGGTACATTGATGCATGCTCCATTCATGACCTACTCATGTGCTTTAAATGTCGGAACACTCCAAATAGAATTGTAACGAGGTGTATCATCATTTTTAATTTTATGAAAACTTAATTTTCTATAACAATAAACACTAATCTTTGATATATTTATGTATTCTAGATATAAAGTACATGTTCAAGTAAAAGATGCTTATGATGATCTGGAGTCATTTGTGTTATTTGATGATCAAGCCTTCCAATTGATTCATGTTAGTGCAAATGATCTCAGAAATCGTTGAATTAAGGTTTGTAAAAGATTATAATCTTTATTTTTTGATCATAAATTGCCTACTCTTTCATGTGTTTACGTTGAATTCATTTGTTCATTAGGAAGGAGTTGAAGATGGATTTCCTGATGAGTTAGAATGCTTGGTTAAGAAAACGTGTCTTTTTAAGGTACAAGTCACAGAATTTAATAAAATCAACAAATCTTCAAGTTTCACTGTCAAGAAAGTAACTTGCAATGAGGAACTGATCAATATATACCTGGATTCTCCACCCCAGTCTCAGGTATTACTCCACTTCACACATTTCTTGTGATTTTTTGTTTTAATTTTGGTGGGGTTTTATTTAGCAGTCGATTGACGCATTTAGAAGTAATGTCGTTGTTACAATGTTCTGTTGACTCGATTCTCTTTTCTATCTGTTTTAATTATTGGTGGTGTTTGTTTGATGCTTTACTTTTGTCGTTTTTTTGGACAAAAATGCAAGTTTTTGGTTATTGTGTTTTGGGAATTTTATATGTTTTGCTTTTGCCATAATTTGGTATAAAGGGTTTTTCATATTTTGCATTCTGTTACCGAAATTATGGCTCTTTTCATTGCTTCATGATCAATGGCAGTGTGGTTGCTTTGCTGAGTTGATACGTTTAGAGATTGTCTTTGTTAATCTTCTTCATGTTTTTTTTTGTTGGATAAGTGCGAATTAGCTGCACATTTATTATATTAGGTCCAAAGAATAGTTTTTAATTCTTATAGTCGAAATAATTAGATGTATTTCTATTAGTTTTCTCTTCTTTTCATTGACAATATATTAAAAAATTCAGATACATATTATCTCATTGTTAAACCATTTATTGTTAAATTAATTAGATGTAAATAGGCATTCAATAATCAATTATTAAGTTCTACTTTGCAGGATTCAATTATGGATGAATCCTTAAGTAACATTACTATTGATATTGTGCCTTTGCCATCATTACCTATTGTGAACAAACAAGTACGTACACACCGTTAATATTATGTATAATGTGGATCACACATGAATGATTAATTTAATTCATTTAAATTAATGCTAGGATTCTATTCAATCAAGTGCACCACAATCAGTTTCTGCATCTGTAATTGTAAGATAATCTCTTGCTTTACAAAGTTGAATTTTGTTGTTTGATGAAAAAAACAATAGCATAGTTACCTATAAAAAGTGCCAACGTATCTGCTTCTCTTATAACATACTTTTCATTATGCAGGACTCAAATAACAATTGATTCACTCAGCTACTTTTCAGAAAATATTTTGGATGAGTGTATTTCGGTCTCTACAGTTGATAACAAAGTATGTACATCTATTTTTTCAATATATTTATGTATTGTGTCTTCCACTTATTGAGTTTATTTAATTACAAGATGATAGAGCTGCAATTTGTAACACTGAAATAGACATTGTTTCTTCAGCTCAAATGACACCCCAGATTTCCAAAATGAAGATACCAATATCAGAAACTTCTGAGACTGATATTCCTTTATGTGATTTAATATCACCACAAATGTCTTCAACCAAGTTCACCACAAAAATCAAAAGAGAAAAGTTAACTTAACAGTGAAATGTTCAAGGATGATCATTTTTTGGTCAGCTACTTTTTGTTTAGTACACTAACTATCTATTTTGGGGTCTGCAAGTATTTTGTACTTAAATAGTAAATGATCTATCTTTTGAACTTGTCTAAATATGGCTCTCATATTTTGGGACTCATTTTGTTTATCATATTCCTATTTTATCATAATCTGATTTTATGCCATGCAATATGTTAATTTTATACTTGTGTTTGCATTTAAATTTTGAGTCCAAATCCTCTTTCTATTGCTACCGTGTCCCATTGTCTCTAATGCCCAAACAGCATCGTGTTGCCATTAACAATTTATCATTACGTATGGAATTAATCATTAAATTGTATTTTTTACAGTTAATTTACTAAGAATAATTAAATAACCATAATAATTTTCACAAGAATATGCTTATTTTTGTTCTTGTCTTTTCTTCAAATGAAATCTTTATAGGATTTTGTGTTTTTATTACAAATTATATTATAATTAATAATAAAATTGTTATCTTTCTTTTATATTTCTTATTATTATTCACAATTATATTATTTTTGTTGGAACCCAATTTTTGAGTGACATTGAGAAATATTAAGTGAAATTAAATGTGTGGTTTTAAATATGTATTGTGAAATAAAGGTATTTATACTTAAAGGAAATTGATAAGAAAATAATGATTTTGATTTTGATACCTTCGGGTTTTGAGTAGATTGGTATAGTTTATGAAATTAAAGTAGATGGGTTGATTGAAATGAAGTTAAATATCAATAATTAAAAAGAAAAAGTGTAAAAATTTGAAGAATTTAGAAAGTTTGACTTTTTTTATCATTGAGAGTTGAATTTTGATTTAGTCAAAATTTTAGAAAATATTCTACATGAAACTTGTAGATTATGCTGAGAGCTTTCTGTAGCCATAAAGTTTGCAATTTTTCGATATCGAGAGTAAAAGTTATGGCCAGTCAAAGTTTATGTGTGTTTTTAGGTTGACCATTATTTAGCTGAAACTTTGACTGAGAAATTGACCTAATTAGAGGTTCAATCAGCCATTAAGTTCTTCATAAAAGTTGAATATTTTGAAATGATCTTTAGTTTGATATAAAGTATGAAATTTTTCGATCAAGAAATAATAAGTTATGATTTTTACAAGTTTCTGTTCTGATTTTAGCTTGGATATTAGAAGACAGAATCTTTAACCGGAAAATTGACTTCCTTAGAGGTCAAAATGATTTTTTTGTCCTTAATAAAAGTTGTAGGACTTTCCGAGCTTCGCATTGATATAAAATATGACATGTTTGGAATTCTGAGTTGAAAGATATGAATTTTAGAAGTTATGGGATTATTAGGACATATTAATTTTAGACAAAATATTTGATTAGAAATTTCACCATATTAGAGACAAAATTGATCTTTGAGGTCTACATGGAAGTTGTAAATCTTCCTTCAAGCTTTTCATAGAGACTAAGTTTGTAAATTTTGAAGTTCTGAGTCAAAAGTTATGAAAGTTTAAAGTTGAGACATCTGTTAAGAAGAAAGAGTCGCAAGTCCACTAGAAAGCGCGGTCGTGCATGCGCACGATCGCGACTCTGCAGGTTCACTGGAATGTCGCGATCGTGCACGCGCACGATCGCGATTTCCCTATTTGTTTAAGAAAGGTAATTTTCTGAACATATTTCACTCTTTTGCTTATATCTTTTCCGTCCGACATCTGATTGACTTGATTCTTGTGACGTTGGACTCCTAAGACAATTATTTACATCCTCATGAGAAATTTGTATTTTTATGAGATTAAATTAATGGTGATTAATTTAATCAAATTGAGTGAGATAATTTTCCGAACATGGTTCAGTATTTTTCAAAATTCGGGATCTGTGGAGATCCGATTGAAATGATTCTTGTGACAAAATAAAATTAAGATATGAGGCTACAAGTCATATGAAGAAATGAAATTTCAATTTTGCCCCTAAGACTTTCAATTTCTGAATGAAAGTTCGGATTGGTGTGTAATTTTTAGATCAGGAACATCTGAGAATATTTTGGGCATTATTAATTTAATTATTATTGTTTATGATTTTGGCATGTTTTACTGTATATTAGTTTTATTAAAAATATAATATTATTATAAAATATTTATTATTATTCATAACATTATGAAATTCCTTATTATTATAAAGTGTATTTATTTGTTATTATTAATCGTAAATTTACAAATTAATTTTATTTTATTATTATAATTACTGTTTCATTATATTTAATTAATAATTTATTAATAAATATTATATAAGTGATTAAAATGAATTTAATTAATTAATTTTTTTAAAAAAGCAAGCTTGAGATAATTTTATATTATAATTTCATTAATTTATTGTTAAATTATCTTCAAAATATAAACTTCAATTTATATTTGATTTAATAATTAAAATAATTTAAATAAATATTCCGTTTTAGATAAGAAGATAATTTTAAAATGTTTCATTTTATTTAATTAATAATTTATTAATAAATATTATATAAGAGATTAAATTAAATTTAATTAATGAAATTTTTTAAAAATAAAGTAAGCTTAGAGGGAATTTGCTAAGCTAATTTAAATAAATATTACGTTTTAGATAAGAAAATAATTTTAAATGTTTCATTTTATTTAATTAATAATTTATTAATAAATATTATATAAGAGATTAAATTTAATTTAATTAATGAATTTTAAAAAAAATAAAGCAAGCTCATGAGGCATAGCTGCTCACGCCGTCCTTTTAGGGACGAGCTCATGACAGCTTGCGCCCGAGAGCTTTCAAATTTTTTTTATATTTTAATTAATTAAATTAATTTTAATCTCTTATATAATATTTATTAATAAATTCAGAATTAAATAAAATGAAACATTTTAAAATTATCTTCTTATCTAAAACGAATATTTATTTAAATTATTTTAATTATTAAATCAAATATAAATTGAAATTTATATATTTCAAGATAATTTAATAATATATTAACATAAATTATATTAGAAAAAAATAAAGATCACTAATTTTATAATGATTTTTATTTTGGATAATATTATTTTTATTGAGGGTTAATGTGTCATATGAAATAATTGAATTCAATTCTAATTTTAATGGATTTGTTTCAAACAGTGTAATTGAATTCAATTCTAATATTACTGGATTTGTTCCAAAGATTGTAATTGAATTCAATTCTAATATTACTACATTCGTTCTAAACAGTGTAAATTGAATTCAATCCCAACTTTATTAATGTAATTGAATTCAATTCAATAATGAATTCAATTCGAAGATTTCCACATAGCCTGTAAATTTGTGATAAAGTTATGACTAATAATAAGTAAATTCTTTTCAAATTATACATTTATTAATCATAACTAATATTCTTATTAATATTAGAATAACCCGTGCAAAGCACGGGTTTATAACTAGTTATAATATGAAATATCACTATTAAAAATATATTTATTGTAACGAAAATTTATATAATAATCTTTCTGAGCATTTTTACTCAAATGCTTAAGTTGTTGACATTTTATAAGAAAAAGCAGTCATTTTGTAAGTGTATATACGTACACTTTCTGCTAGCAATCCACAGTTAAAGGTATCAACTGATAAGAATTAGGGTAGACAAATTGGATCCGATTCAGTCCGATCCGAGTTAACCGAAGAGCTGACTTGAACAGTTATAACCAACCGAAGCCGATTCGACAAAATGATATTAATTTTATTATCGGCTTGAGTCTAATCAAGTTTGGAATCAGATTTGGGCCAAATCCCTAATAAGAATTCTGGTTATTGTTGGTTGTGTCTTACTCAATTCAGTTTCTGGTTGGAGTTTCTTACAGGACAGACTGTGTCCATTACCTTCAATGAAGCAATCAAATACCAGCAGTTAGCAGGGTTTCAGAACAGTCACTCTTTTAGAATATCTACTTTGAGTTCTTATTGTGTAAAAGAACTGTCAAGAAAAAATATACAGAACATCAACTACTCAAAGCTGACATTTATCAAAAGATTAGGACAGATACTAAAGAACTAGTTCTCCATCAATGAAACCTGAAAGTTGTGACCTCCATTGTTCCTGTTGAGATTTCAGTTCTTTATAATCTTTCTCCCATAGACAGTAGCTTGAATTCTTAGCTAATACATCTATAGACACCTCCTTGCTTTCAATCAATGAACTTGCATGTCTATAAAAATCATCAAGCTTCTGCCACAGGAAATCCAGAATTCCAGAATCATTCTGACTTCTAACATTATCGAGCCACTCCCTAGATTCCTCCACCCTTGCCCAAAACAATGTGTCCTGGGTCAAGCTTGCAAACTTGCTTCTATAGTAGTTATGCCCACTAACTGCTCTACCTTCCCACCACCTGTCAAATATCTGATACCTTCTTGCTCTTCCATGGTTAATGTAATGGCCCTTGATTCGGTGCATCCCTGTCCTGTAATACTCTGCAATGTCCAGTGGCTCGACCAGAAGCTTGTAAAACTGAGATGCATTTACCCATTTGTTACGTTTTTCAAAATCATGAGGAAGTCGATTGCTTTCCATCATGTGGATAACATGATCCCAGAACGTAGCTAGCTTATGTCGATTCATATTGACTTTAAATTCCCTTTTCGAAGCTCTCCTTTGTTTGAATGAATCATAATACCCCATCTGATCATCACTTTGATCACATAATGCTTTGTACCATTCTATTTCTGCCCTGTAAGGTGTTATTTTGGATAACTTAATAGCTAGGTTCGCACAGTTCAGGTTCGGTGTGCGGCCCATTCGCCTTGCCACCTTCAAGCAATCTCTGGCTGGTCCTGCAGATGGTTCCTGTGAATTGACCCAAGAAGTTACTCAGCCCCCAATTGAATGGGTTGCCATATATCCATTGGTTATAGGAAATAGTACCTGCCAAGGTATTCCTGAGGACTGCAATGCCAGTGCAACCCCTGCGTCATAGCTTAATTCAGGATGCTCTCCCTTAGCAAAACTTCTGCTCTCCAGAAACTGTGAACAAACATTCCTCACATACTCTCCATATTTGAGATGATCTTCAATGCAACAGCTTGGTGAACCCATCATAAACAATAATTGCATCATCTTGATCACAGACGTCGCATTATCCACACAGATAGCCCCTTCATCAGAGCAGAAGAAGTAATTTCCAAATGGCCAGTATGAAACCATCATCGAACGTTCTCCAGGTTGAGCCTGAAGCTCCTTGCAAACATAACTGAAGATTTCAACTTTGACTTGATGATGAAGCTGCAAAGGAAGCATTTTGGATATACACAAGTGCCAGAGAGGAACAAGGCAACATATCTGGGAAATTATGGGAGCTATTGGGATCAATAGAAGTCTTGGCATAAGATCGTATTTTGAGACTACGTGACAAAAGTTGCCACCCCATCTTTCCCTGGTAATTGCTCGAGACAGACCCACATTGCCTAGCAACGGAGACCCGAAAGTGATGCAGAAGATCGAAGGGCACGAAGAAGTGGATCGAAGGCCAGAAAGAAGCCAAAGAGCACAAAGAGAAGCCGTGGTTCCTCCCACAGAATGACCAGTCACTACTATTGATTCGCTAGTTTGCATATTCATCAGCACCTACATGCAAAAATGTTCAGTTTTTCAGACTTAAAAATTGTGTTGCTTTTAGTTTCTTTTAGTTACTTGAAACAATTTTCATTGCAAGAATACACTTTCATACACAAGTAACATATTTATTACTGTAGCATTGTACTAGATTTACTGTAGTTCACAGTTACAGCAACCTGGTTTCAAAGATCAAATCATGACGCGTGAAGTCAATAGTCAGTGACATGAATTGAGAAAGAACCAATTCTTTGGTCAAGAAGTGCAAGTCAATTTTTGACCCTGAAATCATTCAAAACTCAACAGCCAACTAATCAAACAATAAAACTTCGTCTTTGACCCACCACATACTGTAAGAAAGGCTTGGATTAGTCCGACTAAGCCGGGATATCTAATGTAATTAAAAAAAAGGCCAAATTTATCAGATACCTTACCTTAACTGAGTGGAAAGAGGGGGAAAAAAATAGAAGAAGACTGGTAAAAAAGTTGTTATAACAGAGAGAATAGGGACAAATCTGTTGCAAAGTGGTACAAAAACTCAAGACGGCAACAACACGTTCAACCACTTTCTGTTCATGTTTTTATGTTGATGAACCCAACCCCACTTCACTTCTAGCACTCTCTTTTTGGCTTGCCCCACCCATTGTCTTAGTGAAGGATAAGGACACGTTGTGGTTCCCATAATAATATTGTTGACAATAAAAGAAAAGCATCCTGCACGTTAAACTAATATTGCTACTTGATGAGTTGCCTCCAGCGAAACCCACCATGGATTTCCTAAGAAACTTGATAGGGTCACCTGGATTTTCATATGATGAAGTGGGAATATTCAGATAGTGGAGACTATTGAAGACACTGACAGCAAATAAAAGGCCTGCCTTTCGATATAGTTCTGCTATCAAAAGTATAAATAACTTCTGAGTAACAAAAAACAAAAAAAGTTCAAAGATTTATTTTAAAACTTCTAAATATCCTACTGTGACGATGCTTTTGAGTTTCTCTTTTCTTTTACCATCTCCACCTCTTTCATCAATAATCTCTAGGGCATGTTCACGATATTGACAAAAGTTGTGATGTGAAAAGATGCAGGAATGTTTTAGGAAAAGAGAAGTGCGACAAACTCTGTATCTTTGAAGTCTTTATCTTTAGACTATCTTCCTAGAAATGCAAGACCTTTATCAATGTCGCGTTACCTATTTCTCTATCGTCCTGTTCAGAAAGTGTACATCTTCCTCTAGGGGATTGTACTAGACCTTTTAGAGCTTAACCACAATAGACTATTAATTTCCTGTCAGGTTAATTATGAGCTCTTCTGCAAGTTTCTGTCCCCATTAATTGTCCAAAGCCATTGAAACCAAACCAAATTTCGCATGTGCTCGGAGATAGAAAGGTGGTAGTGAATGGAGGCAACTGCTGGATAGGTATAAGTAGGCAATTATAGATGGAAGCATGTGAAGAATAAGTTTCCTAATTTGACTTGAGGAAAACAAGACCAAGTTCAATTCTCTGAATGGAACACTGGGACCGTACTACTCTATGATGTGAGGCCAAAACCAAAGAAACCAGACACCTACCTACGCGTCAATGCCTCAATAATACAGTAGAAGCAGATACGTCGAACTTTTGGATCATATGACTAATCCTTCGTATCAAGTTTTGTTTCAATGCATGATCAGATAATTTCAGAGATTCAGTATCTATTATTTGACCACGAAAACTCCATTTTCCGCATGGATATGTATTCAATCCCAACAGTCTCATCTTCATCCTAAGGTTTCTCTGCAACAAAACATCATAGACGTATCTTGCAACAGCGATGATAAATAAGAGAGAAAGGTCTAAGAAACACTAACCTGGTTTCTAAAATCTGGGTTGTTGTACATGGACATGAAGATATGCAACAGACCAACATGCACTAACACTGGTTCATCATCACCATCGTTTCGATAGGTTAATGGAGAGAAAAGCTCTTCACAAACGCCAGGAAATGGCACCCAGTTCCTGTCATCGTCTGGGGACCCCAAAACTTCTTGAACACCGCAAAAGGCCACATAAGTGGTGTTTCCAATCTGCTCTATGACAAACTCATGCGATGGTTTTCCATTGGCAACACTGCAAAGCCTCCAGGATTCAGACAACAATGGGGTGGAAGCTAAGAAAGTGGCCAGCATCTCGCTGGTTTCGAACCTGTGGAGAAGTAAGTAAAGATTGAAAAACAAGGGACTAACGTAAGTAGGGATGTTTTTCCAGTCAAATTGTTGACACAAAGGGTCTGGGAAATGAGTTACTTACGATGAAGCTTCGTTTTCCATTGGAAAGATTGAATCTTTCCTTTTTCTTTTTTCTTTTTACTCTGACATTTCTTCTTCTTCTTTGGAAGTGTTGCCTTCTATTTAGAGACAAGTAAGAGAAGTTCTTAGTGCGAACATAGGATTGTTTGAGGGCCAAAATATAAATAACAAAAATATAGTTGTCGACATTATTTTTCAAAAACTTATAAAAATTATTATATATTTTAAATAATGTATTCACTATTTTAATTTTATTTAAAACTAAAAAAGGAGATTTATGTAAGGAAAATAAAATAGTTTATCATATTTAAATTCGACCCAACTCTTTACCATATTTACCAATTCTTGCATTTGGATTGGAGGTGGTGTCATTGCCACACGTCTAAATGGGATTTTTTGTTCAATTGAATACCGCGTGGGAAGGTGTCCAAGTTTGACTTTTGAATGGTGTTTTGGATTATTCAGATTATGGAAATTGGGTTGAAATTTGACATTATTTGAAAATGACCCTAAATTATTAATTAATTAATTTTGTGATTTACCAAGTCATATTGTGGGCAATAAGTAAGTAAGCAAGTTAAATAATAATTTAAATTATCGTATAATAAAATTCATAAATTTACAATATTTCAAATTTTTTATTACAATTAATTGTTTTAAAACATTTTTAAAAAGCAAATTTTGTTGAGTAAATTTTAAAATAATTTACAAATCATTTAGGAAAAATAAAATTAATTTTCAAATTATTAATTCTTGATATTTGATTTATGTTTAAAAATTGAATTGAAAGGCCTTTCTTAGTAAAGTAAAATAATTTACTTATCATTCGGTAAAAAAACTAAACTAAAATTCAATACTCAAACTATTAATGCGAGCGAGCAAACCTCACTTTGCATGAGTAAGAGAGAGTTATTAATTATAAGTCGTCTTTTCTTTACATTATACAAATATGTTATTTTCGTGATCAGAATTTGTGACTTTCTAATAACAAAATAGTAACCTTATTAATTATTCTAAGATTCGCCTTCACTCAAACTATTAAGCTATATTTAGTTTGACGTAAGATTTTTAATATAATAAAATGAAATAGTTTATAATATAACAGAATGTAATATTAAAAATTTGTTATTTGAAAGGAGTATAATGATTCATAATATAATATAGTGAAATTTTGTTTGGATGAAAGGTTTATAATATAATATAGTATAAAGTTGTTCATCATTTTACATTTCATCGTAAACTCATAAATCAGAAGTTTTTCATTTTTACTGTTTATAATAAAATGAGATGTAATATGAAACTTTTGTTATAAATTTTCAAGTCATTGTAAAAGTAATAAATATATACGAACGAAGGACGTCATTAAAATAATTGGGCATATAATATTTTTTAAACATTCTTTAACAAGGCACGGTCAAATATCTCTACTTATATTAGACCGACCTTGCCCAAAAAGAATTTAGTCGTGGTGAATCACAAAATGCTAGACTTTGACATCCCCTTTTTTAATTTGGACCATCCCATACTCAACCGAAGTCGAGTCTATTAAAATGTGATTATATGAAATTTGAATTCAAGTTGAGTTGGGTCTCTATTAAATTATGATTTTGGACCAATTTACAAGCACCGAGTCTCGTAGTATATATTATTGCTTGTACGAGAAGAACAAAAAGTCCAGTGTTGGAGAACAGGAGACCAAACTTCAAAGACTTAGTCATCTTTGGCACGTACGATTTGGTTGCAAAAGTCAAAAAGACAAGGCATTCGCTTTTACTAACGTTGAAATTGCAGCCCGTATGACCTGGCTTTCACACACGCAAGAAAGGTTCGTTTTTTCACTTGATTGATAATTTATTTTAAATTACATAATCGGATCATGGCTATTATCATTATCACGACAGTCAATCCAAAAAAACTACTACAAAAAAAGTTTACAATTTTTGAAATTCTTAAATTCTAATGAGCTTAGTATTTGTTTAGATGGGTTTATACCTAATTTGAGTGAGACCTGCATTACCACACTTGCAGCCTGTTTGAAACACAAGGGATTGAATTCAATCTTGTAATTGAAATCAATTCCCTTATTTGAAATCAAAAAATAAGCACCAATTTAATTCATGTGCGGGTTTAAACCCACCTGCCTTTACAAATTCAATTCACGCGATAATTCACGTGAATTGAAATACAAAAGATTGCTGGTGGGAGTCTGCGAGGCGACCCTCTTCTCTTCTTCTGCTGTGAGTCTGCGAGGCGAGCTGGTGGTTAAGACGATGAGTTGAGTGGCCACGATGACCAACTGAGGTATTGAGTGCCCCTAACGTTATACCGGCAGGCTATCCTCAGTCACATACTGCAAGAGATGAAAACGGTGGACATGGGTCATTTTCTCAAATTTCCTATTACATGAAAACTCATCTAGTTCTGTCAACACATCTGGCACTGTTACCGCCGTGGACGAGGATTCATGAAGTACTGTATTGCTTGCAAAGGACTGGGATGCATATGTTTAGAGATTTTGGTCTTTTTTATATTAATATCGTGTAGTTAAAATATTAATTGACCTAATTAATTATTATTAATAAGAAGTTTAACTATGAGTTACTTTTGTTATAAATTAAAAGTTAGAAACATTTTAATGTTGTTTTTAAAATTGAGTTATAATTATAAAATTAAGTAAAATTCAATTTTTTATAAATATTAACTCTTAAAAGATCAATTTAATGAAAATTTAAATTTAAATTGTTAAGTAAATTTTTTAAAAATTGACAACCAAATTAAACATCTTCTTTTTAAATTATGAAAAAATGAAAATTTAGTTTTTATGATTTTATAAATTTAGTTTTGATTCGATCAATCTTTTTAAATTAATACTAAAAGTTATAAATTTTATGGAGAGATAGAGGAATGTGTTACATAAGTCGTATAATGAAATTGATATTTATAAGTTGCTTTATATAAGTGTGAATATTTATTAGTTAATCACATTATTTTTTGTTAGGGTAAATGTGTCATATAAAATAATTGAATTCAATTATGATATTATTAGATTTGTTTCAAAAGCAGTGTAATTGAATTCAATTATAATATTACTAGATTTGTTCCAAAAAAGATAAATTGAATTCAATTCAATATCATTAATGTAATTGAATTCAATTCGTTATTCAATTCAATTGATGGTTTCCAACAGTAGTTAGAGGTTTTGTCCTTTAGTTCATTGAGTTTCGGCGTGTGAGGGTTTGCGAGAGTCGAACTCATGGCGCCGAGGTTTTGTTGGAGTCAGAGACCACGCCTAACACCACCTGAGTTACTTAGCCCAGGTGGTGTTGGCGTGAATCTTCTGACCCAACAAAACCCCGATGTCATGCTCGACTCAGAAACCTCAGACGTCGGAGACAGTGAACCAAATGAGACAAAACCTCTAGGTGTGGTGGTGCGGGTCCCACCCAAACCAAAAAGACCCCTTTTTGGTTTAGGTGAGACCCGTACCCAGTGGTGTTAGGCGTGAGTCTTACACCCAATAAAACCTTGAGGTCACAGGTTCGACCCCTGCAAACCCTCACACGTCGAAGACCCGGTGAATCAAAGGGGACAAAACCTTTAGGTGTGGTGGTGCGGGTCCCACCCAAACCAATACCAATAAAGTTTTTATCAGTAGAGCTTTTTTTCTATATATCTTCTCTAAAAAAAAACTTTTCTAAAAATCAGTTGACTGTTTAAGTGTCATTTAAAAAATAGTTTTTTTCAAAGAGCTTCATACAGTAGATTGCTTGGTAATATAAAAATAAAAATACTTTTAATTTTAATTATATTTTATTTTGTAATAAAATTATTTATGCATATAAATATTATTTAAAGTATATTAAATAATATGCAAAGCATAATATATTAATTATTATATAATTTTAAACTATATAAAACATAAATAAAATATATATAACTAAATCTTTTATACATATTATAACATAAGTAAATTAATATAAAATATATAAAAATCAAATAATATTATATAAATATCTAACTTGAGTAAATTGTTAAATAAGATGAGTTTGTAGGTATTGTTGGAATTATGTATAAAACAAAATGACAAAAGAGATTAAAAATAAGTTTATAATCTGAAAAATCTATCCAAAAATCATTTGAGATGTTTTCTTGAAAAGCTTCAAATTTGAACTTCTTAAAAGCTATATTCTGACTATTAAGAAGCTGTATATATTAAAGAAGTTCTTTTTATTTTACAACCAAGCACCTATTTTTTTAAGAAAAGCTTTTGTGGTGATCCAAAATACTTATTGGCTTCTCAAAAGTCCATTCAAATAAACACTTAATCAAATTTGATATAAATTAATAATTTTATTATAATTATTTTTAATAGAAGTTTAATAGAAGAAATTTTCTAAATGGTTGAAATAAAATTTAAAATTATTAAGTTTTCAAATTTTTTGAAGAATATGATAATTTTATTTGTTACTTAATTTATACTTTTAAAAGGCTTTTTTTACTGATTTTATCATAAAAGTCTTACTTAATTATTTAATACCATTATTCTCTTTTCCATTTTCTATATCATTTCTTAAGTATTATAATTTTGACACATGTAAATTTAATTAAAATTATGTAAAATCTTTATTTTTAATTCTAATATCATTTTATTATAAAACCCTCAAACTATAAAATATAATAAAGATAAATATATTAATTTTATTAAAAGAAAATATTAGTTTGATTTTTAAAATTTTATGAAAATAAAATATAACTAAAATTGAAAAATAAAATTTTAACATAACACTATGAGTGGGCCTAGCCCCCATTCAACGCCGCAGTTCTCGCCTCAGCTGCCCGGCCTGCCCCCACTTTATTCCATTTTTACCCCTACCATTTACTCTCCCTGACAACTTTAATTCTTCAGAATATTCCTTTTTATATTAAAAAATGTACTTTTCCAATAAATAAATTATTAAAAAAGATGAAATTGACCCATGTGCTGTCTATTTCCCAATAAATAATAGAGAAGATGTACTTAGCTCAAAAGTCTTTGTTATAGCCCCACACACAAATGCACACACCAAACACACACACATGCACACTCTCTCTCCTAATAATATTTAATAATGTGAATTAACTATTAAAAAATAATTTAATTTTAAATTATTAATTTAATAAATATTACATACTTTTAAATTTTAAAATTTAATATATCAACAATAAAATAATAAAGATTTTAATGATAGAAAACTAATAATACGTAACCTTACTCTAGTAAAAACTTATTTTTAAAATTAAAAATCAATATAACAATATTTTAAAATTATCTGATGAAATTTTAAAATATTAAAATTAGTGTTAACATTATTATTTTAAAATATATAAATTATAATTCAATTAATAACATGTTGAAGTATCTTATTAAACTCATTTTACTTTACAATTTTAATTAATTTACTGAAATAGTTAATTTATAATCTATTACATATATTTAAGCACTTATCCAATTAGTAATTAAAAGAAAATAATCAACTATTTTGTGTTCTCTTTTTGAGGATAAGATAGTAATAATAACGTGTGTAGTAGTTAGACAGAAAGACTACGTTGTTTAATGTCAACTCTCATGTCACTTCATTATCCGCCTTAGTTCTTACAGTCACATGTTACTTCTGGCTTTGTTTACAGACGTGAAACTTGTTTTTGATGGTAATATGTGATGAATATAGACTATGTTGTGTAATAATTTAGAAAGATGTAATGTATTTGTTGTAAAAGAGATGGTAAAACTGTAGCAGAAAGACTCTTCCATCACAGAGCAGGAGCAGCCTTGCAGTATTAATTTCTTCCATCTTCCACTCGTCCTCTCTTTCTAGAAGAGAGTTTTAAGTGAAGATCCCAAAAGAGTAGTGAAAAGTGAGAAAAGGGTCAATGGCTGATGAGGGAAGCAGCGAAGTTGTGAGTCCGATTCGTAGTGTTGTTATAGTTTCTGCTGGAGCCAGCCATTCTGTTGCTCTCCTTTGTGAGCTCTTCAATTTTGAATCTTTCTTAGTTTTGCTGCTTCAATTTTGAATCTTTTGTGCTTTTGGTGTTCTGTCCAGTGGTTTAGGTTGTTCATATTCTGTTTTTTTTTTTCTTTCTGACTACTGCTCTTAAGTTCACTACTTTGTGTGCTAACGCGTGCTGCGTGTGCTTCTTGTTTCTCTTGTTAATGTGAGGAGGATGGAACTAGAGAGGCTGAGTTGAAGCTATCTCGGTTTCAAAGGTGCGTGCTTTAGGGGAGTTTGTGAGAGTGGGTGAGGAATCGAGCAGTAAGCAGACAATGGGTGTTTTGGAATGGTGTGTTTCTTGTAGCTTCAAGTTGTGTGAAGCTTAACTGGTCAACTATTCTTGATCAATGGACTCTCTCTAAGTACTTGTTTTTCACTCCTCCGACTTCATAATACCTGTTATATAATATAAGGCAAATGGAAGTAAGGATGAAGGACTTTGGATGGTTTCTTATGTAGGATGAACAAGAGGAACAAGAGGTGGGACATTCTTGATTAATTTAATAAAAACTAAAATGAGGAGAAAGTGAGAAATTTTTTAAAATGGAGAAGTTATCATAAGATCTTTGAAACTGCTTACCACTATTTTTGGTTGTCACTGCCACTTCCATCGGCCTTTGCTTTCACCATCATTGTATCTGTACCTTTATTCCACTATTTGCTTCTCAAAACTTTTTCATGCCCTGTTTTCACAGTATAACTTAGTATGGCTGCAAGTATGTCTTGAGTAGTGTGCTCATTTGTGTAACTTTAAGTTCATTTCTGCTCTCATACTTGAATGTCTTGAACTCTATCGATCAGATCAATGAAATGACGCTATTGATTATGTGCAGCTGGAAACATCGTGTGCTCTTGGGGACGAGGAGAGGATGGGCAGTTAGGCCACGGTGATGCTGAGGACAGACTTTCTCCAACACAACTGAGTGCTTTAAATGGGCATGAAATAGTATCTGTTACTTCTGGTGCTGATCATACAACTGCATATTCTGAGTCACGAAAGGAAGTTTATAGCTGGGGATGGTTTGTTTTCCTTTCCTTACTACTCTTAAATTTCTGATCTTTTGTTGAAGATATATGTAAACATTTGCGGTCTGGAAGTGGAAGGGTTACCGCTGGCTTATAAACATTTTACGGTTGTTCTCACTTTCACAGGGGTGATTTTGGAAGACTAGGCCATGGAAGTTCCAGCGATTTATTTACTCCTCAACCAATTAAAGCACTACAAGGTTTAAGAATAAAACAAATTGCTTGTGGGGACAGCCATTGTTTAGCGGTGACAATTGAAGGTGAAGTGCAGAGGTTAGTGCTATCTGTCTCTCTCACATAATTTGATTGAAATCTCTGTTACTGTACTCTGCTTAACGTACCTAGAGCAGTGTTTCATTCCTAAAGCTACTAACAACAACAACAACAATACTTAGTGAGATTCCCACTGAAATGCGAGATCTGGGGAGGTTCATAATATACAGCTTTATCCCTATATGGTAGAGAGGCTGTGTTTCATTCCTGAAGCTGCTATTTTAATTTTTGGGCTATCTCTGTAGCTTGAATTGCATGTCAAAGAAAAGTTTATCAAGTTAGAATACTAACAGTTGGTGGTTGATCTCAAAGTGCTTGTTTGCACCGATTGTCTGAAGCTATTCTTACTAAATTTTTGAACACTTACCTACTGTAATGAATTCAAAATGACTAGTGTTTACTTGGAAGTTGAAATGGTTGTATGAAGCTTTGTTTGTCAAAAATCAAAATTATTTCCTACCTTCTAAATTTATCACTTCTTGCATTGATCTTTGTTTCACTGCTAGCAATCTGTATCTAAATGTTTTCTGTCCTGCAAGTCCGTATCTTGATGTCTTGAATACATTAATATTTTGATTGTCTGACTCTAAGGTATGCTTTTAATTGACCAAATTTGCCTGCCTCCTTGAAGTTGGGGGAGAAATCAAAATGGGCAACTTGGTCTTGGTACCACTGAAGACTCTCTCATGCCACAGAGAATCAAAGCTTTTCAGGTGCTTTAGGCTAATTGATATCTTTCAAAGAAATTATTCTCTCTATGCATCAAGAAATTCCGACAGCAATTTATCATTAAGCTCCATTAGTCATCTTTTGAACCTCTTAAACGTGTTCTAGCTCTCTTTTATCCTTGTTTTCTGGATAAGAGTCTGACGATCTAGTTTGAAGCTAATTTTTAGTTGCGTTGGCAGGACTCAGGAAAGATTTTGTGTCCTTGTACTCAGACAGTATCCATGCATGTTGATTTCATTTACACCTTTGATTATTGATGGGTGGGTTTTCAGTCTGTACTGTGCTTCAGGGATGTGGGAATGTGTCACCTTGGGAACTTTCACTTAAAATTTTCCTTCTCTGTTTCAAGGTTTTTGGAAATTTTGTCAGTTTGTAGGAGTCCAGAGATTGAAAATGTAAAGTATCATACATTATGTAGTTTGTTGATCCATCTAGGATGCGTTGTAATATGTAGACAAGTGACTGCTTGTAAATTTCTTAAATCATGAGAACTAAATGGATAACTTCAATCAGGACTGATGACTAACATGAGAAAAATGAAAATGGGAATAATTTTTTTTTGTCATGTTACTAAAATGTTAACCGATAATACCCGTTGAGGATGTACAAAATCATCTTATGTACTGAAATTTCATGTATCTTGTAGGGAACTCCTATTAAAGTGGTTGCTGCGGGTGCTGAACATACTGCAGCTGTCACAGAAGATGGAGAACTCTATGGGTGGGGTTGGGGTCGTTATGGAAACCTGGGCCTGGGTGACAGAAATGATCGCTTAGTTCCCCAGAAAGTTTATCTACCTGATGTATGCAAACAAACTGGTGTTCATTATTTTTATCATTGGAAATTGCTTAACCATCATGTTTGATTGGTGGAACCTGACCAAACTATCTGGTTTCTTTTTAATGTTTCTTCTTTAGTTTTTTGTTTATCATATGATCTGTTGAGAGCAGTAAGCACATAGAGTTGTTTAAAAACATACATTTATGACTGCTTTTTTCTTTTCCTGTTCCTGTTCGTCTCACAGAATTTATGCCTGCTTAAAGAATCAACTTTGTTTGTATTGTAGGGGGAGAAGATGCACATGGTTGCATGTGGATGGCGGCACACAATATCTGTTTCATCTTCTGGTGTGTTATTCACTTATGGCTGGAGCAAATATGGTCAACTAGGACATGGTGATTTTGAAGATCAGCTTATTCCTCATAAATTGGAAGCACTGAAGGAGAATTTTATATCTCAGGTGATTTCATTTTCCTTTCATTGCGTTGCGTTATCCAAATTAATCTAAACTGGGTTTACTCATTTTTTTTAGCTCAATTCAGAAGGGCTTTTTTCAATCTAAACATTTATTTCTCTTAGATCTTGGAATCATTCTGCAAACAGATCTTCAATCATATCACCTACATGCAACTGTTGAGGAAATAAGTGGACTTCAAAATGCCAATGTAACTTTTAAAGATTTACAAATTATAATTCTTGTAAATACCAATTGTGGTTCATCCTCTTCCATCATCATCAGTGTTTATAGGTTACCTTACTGAAAAGTAAAATAACACAATAAACTTAGAAGTTGTGATAAGGAAAATATAGTAGTTAATCAATTTTCACCTTAAGTAAGTGCAACTGATTGACTGTATTTATTCATATATGGTCTCCATTTGGGTCCCAATTAATTGAATTACTCTTCTTGGACTTTATGTTTTCAGATATCAGGTGGTTGGAGACACAGCATGGCACTCACATCCAGTGGAAAACTTTATGGCTGGGGATGGAACAAGGTTTGCAAAAGTTATTCTTTTATATAGTATATCAGTGTTGATGGCTTCTGATACATTGGTTTATCAATTTTATGTTTCTTTGTGTTTTTTTTTAACAGTTCGGACAGGTTGGAGTTGGTGATAACATCGATCATTGTTCTCCTGTACAAGTCAAATTGCCACTTGATCAGGCACAATCTTGTTACTGTAGCTCAGTTTATTCGTTATGATAGTTGATGACGTTGATGTTTAGTTATGAAGGGATTCCATTTATGTTTCCTTCTTGGGGGGAATTTACTGATCTAAGGCTTGTATTTTCATTCCGGATCTGAATTTTTAGCCTTGTACTTTCCAGAAAGTAGTTCAAGTCTCATGTGGTTGGAGGCATACACTTGCTCTCACAGAAAGACAGAATGTGTTTTCTTGGGGAAGAGGTACTAATGGGCAGCTTGGTCATGGAGAGTCAAAAGACCGGTAATAACTTGGATCTCCTTGTGGATATTCATCTTCACCTACTTAGTTTACACGATTCTTCTTCCGAGGTAATGTAATTGATGCTAGACAGAGATCAGAAACCAACCCTATGATGCTTGTTATGGGACACTGTTAGTAAATTAGAGTTTTGTATAACAGTAGTAAGGATAAAGAGCTGGTTGTAAGTTTATTTTATTCACACCCTTTATGATCACACGGTAAAATTGTGTTTCAGAAGAAGTATGTGGTACATTTTTTTTGCAAGTAACTTCACAAATTTTTCCATCTGCAATAACTGAATTTTCTTGGAATTTTAAAGGAACGTGCCTACGATCATTGAAGCCTTGAGTGTCGATGGAACGGGTTGCCAACAGATAGAGTCCTCAATGGCTGATCCATCTTCAGGTGCTGCATGCTCTTTTTAACCATACTACCTAAAGAAAGGTTTCTGTTCATATTGTTGAATTTTGTAGCTTAAGCAACCATCTCTTGGCAGGGAAAACCTGGGTGCCACCATCGGAGAGATATGCTGTTGTCCCTGATGAAAGTGTGAGATAGTGTTTCTGAAATTCCTTAGTAGTTTCCTAATTTTTGCTTCAAAAATTTCTTAACAGCCTGTGCTCTCCTGTTACCCAATTTAAGGTAATGAATCAATAATCGTGCAATTATAGAGCAGTGAAAGTGAAAACGGCACTTCAATGACGGTTTTGGCATAAACTGCAGTGTGAAAAAACACAACAGAATACCAATTTGTAAGATGCTTGTAAAAATTAAGCAATTGCATAGAACATGCTAGGGAAAATTTCATGCAGAAATAGAGTAACTAGCCAGCTTTCTGATCAAGTTGTAAGATGGAACTTTTCAGGTGTTCAGCTAGATAAACTTGGTTTAGTAATGTAGTTAATGCAGGAATTGTGCATTGGAGTTAAAGTTTCTTCCCACTTTATTGATCAAAGTACTTTATTTCTAATGATCTCAAACTTGTTTCATTAAGCTAGATTGATATAGGGAAAAGGTTAACATGAATCCACGAGTACTGTTGACTACTGACCATCCTCCATTTGGACTTTACGCAACATGGATGGATATCTGTTCAGGGCATTTATGATTCCCTTGGTTTTATAAGAACACAAATTATCCCTTCCCCTTTCTAACAGCATCTGAGCTTTTGAATGGTTACATGTACTTATCAGGAACAGGTAGTTTCAGTCAAGGGAAATGGAGGTGATGTAGATGTTCCGGAGACTGATGTCAAGAGGATACGCGTCGATAACCAAAGTTTGAAGTAATCGGCATAACCTGCCCTGCTCTAGTGAGCTTCAGACACTCCTAAATTAGGCCATGACTGAATAGGCATATTTAGGTTCTTTTGACTCAGTATTAACTTTGTATTCTGGGGCATAACTATGTTTAATTATGAGGGGCGAAATCCCCAATCTCCAAGTTGAACTACGATGATCAAATGTTAATGTAAATATATGCTTTCTTTAGAATATTATGTGGTGTTGAAGCAAAAAACAGCTTGAGAATTTCATAAATTGTCAACTGCTGAAGAAAAGGACTGGAGTAAAACAGCTTTACTCAGGAGCCCTACAATCTACGGTCAAAGCAATATCATTTCTCTTTTTTGATCCAACTGAGGACAGGACCTGGATGTAGCAGAAATAAGAGAGAATGAAAGCATGAAGCTGATGTTTAGTAATTCTACTGACAGAGAAGATTCAAAGTAAAACTAGGAACATACAACAACACGTTATGGACGGTTATGTGCTAATACTGGGGTTTGTTTTCGCTCATTTTTTCACTACTAAATATGCCTGCATATGGCTGCGGTAAGTGCCAACATCCTCAACCTGCACGCCCGGAAGGTGCCGATCATAGCCTACGAGGTTCTAATCAGCGAGTTTTCGATCCTTGGTGGTTTTATTTCTCTCCTAGGTCTATTTATTGCAATGATATATTGCTCCTTTTCTTCTAACGAAGTTTCTTCCTCTTCCTTCATCGTGGCTTCCTTTTCTGTAATTGTGGTATCGCGATTTCGTTGATAAATGTAGCGAGTCTCAATCGTTCTTTTGCACAATCGTGACTTTGCTGGTTCACCTGGCGTATCGCGGTCGTGTAAAGTTTTAGTTTAGCACCAGAAACATCTCCATAGCTGAAAACATTGTTTTACTGTAGGTATTACCAGGATGACAGTGACCCGAGTTGGAGTTGGATTCGGATTTGAACAAAAATTAGGCCCAAGCCTGACATCTATTGGACTCTGAACACAAACACAAGTTTGGATCAGGCATTTGAGTCCAAAATTTTTTACAAGACCTGAACTTAAGCCCAAGTCCAAGTTCGGTAAAAACCATACTTTGCCTGTTAATTTTAAGAATAGTAAAGTCCAGACCTTTTTATCAAACCTAAGAAACAGTGTGATTATGCAAGTCTCTGATTTCAACCTACCATATTAGTACCTGTAGATGATTCATGCACAAGAAAGGACCATAAGTACTATGAACATGTCTAATACTAGAATGTTTTGTCCATGGTCTGCAATCAAGTTCAGAAATAACAGTGTGTGTGTTTAGATTTCTGAATGACCCAAGAGGGCTATCTTAATACATGTCCCATAGAGCAATTGTCTGTAAAATCCTATTAATACATCAAAATATGTTTTCTGGAAGATAAGACTTATGCTAATCAAAAGGATCTTACAAAATTTTTACTGTCCAGTCGTCTGCAATTCGAACATTAGGCTTGCGGATGGTTACAACAGAAGACTTAATCCGTGAAGGAAGCCTAACTGGCCCAAGTTCAATTTCAACCTTCTGATTTCCAGGTTCAACAAGAGCACTCTTTGGTCCAGGAGAGTATCCTAGAAGTATAATCCTCTCAATGACACATTCTGAAGAAAACCGGGATTTCCGATTGTTGCTGGAAGCAACGTTTAAGGATGTTAGTTGACCATTTGAGAACACAAAGCGGCGATGGATATAAGCCCCTTGCATGAAGTCGTAACTTTTACCGTCATCAACATAGAGTTCACCTTCGGCTGCTTGAGAACTGTTTAAAGCTATCACCTAAACACAAACACAGAAGAATGGCGGTCAAATTTTCTCAAAACTAGGTTCCATCAAGAGTAGCCACTGGCCTAAACAGATCCCAGTATGGAAGTGTCAGTTTGACATTAATTTCTCATTTTCTGACCTTTCAGGCTTCAACCCAATACATACTTCACAAGCACCCAGATACAAATGTGCGTGCAGTGAGTATAGTCATTTCAATGAAAGACACGGATACAAAGAAAATGGTAAACAAAAGAAAAAAGGCAAATACAGCAAATGATTAACATGGTACCTCTAGATAAACACATCATTGTTTGTAATGAGCAGTTGAAAAATTATAAGTAGAAGTATCAGAAGCCAACTGCTTACCAGCGTGTAAGGATCATTCACCATTTGAGTGGAGCTTCGACGGTAACGGTCTTTCCTTGGTATGATGGTTCCAGCCCTCTGGAATGCAGGAATACCCTCCTCTGAAGCTTCTAGTTTGTGAGTTTTACCTCCCTTGTATGCAGTTCCACTTTTAAATTCAAACCAAGATTCTTTACCGGGCAAGTAAACTGAAGCATGTTTAGCTCGCTGGTTGAAATATTTCACATAATATTTTAGTTTGTCAGGACATATAATAGGAAAAAAATAAATCAGAATGCATCTTATAAATATCAAATGTAATCCAGTATTGACGGAAGCAGCACCTCTGAGTATATCCCTTGGACCAGGAGACTGTTTCCAACCATGAAGCCCTCATCGTTTTTAAAAGTAGCTTCATCAGTTGGGAACTCCATCCACAATGGACGCCAAACTGGAATTCCAGTAATGTTTGCCTCCCTGAATAATGTGTAAAAATATGGGAGTAACATGTAACGCACATGGAGTGCCTCCTTTATGAGCTCTGTATTCCTCTCTCTGCAACAATTTGAAGAACATTCAATAAACATCTTCACATTCAACATAAGGGCAATTGGGCTGCATAAGGATTTCAAACAAAAAATCCCAGCTGATATTTTTTATGTAGGTTAACTAAGAGATAACAAAGGTGTGTTGAATATAGCACCACCAAACCAGATAAGGGTCCAGAAAAACTTTAACATTTATTCCATTCTATTTAGCACTTACAAAGGTGTATAGTTTTCATTTATTTACATGCTTTTGAAGACAAGCCAATTACTTAATAACATCATGTCTTAACACTGACTAGGTAACTGAACAACCAGAAGCATAAAGCGTTTGATTTCTTCTAACATGTATGCACAATCATACTATTATGTCAAGTAACATGTCATCAAAATGGATTTACCTCATCCCTGTAGGCGTCAACATAAACAGAATGTAAATCTTGGACATCCCAATAAAAACATGTAATGGTAAACTTTTAGGAAGATTCATGAGCCAATGAGTACACCAAATGTCCAAAGGCAATGAGTGAGCCATCGAAAATTTATAACAAGCATATTTTAGTTTCATCTTTGTTCCCTTGTAGCAGATGAAAATATGCATTACTGACGTAATAGTAAAGAAAAAATTTGACATAACTAAGACCGGCAATGGTTAAATAACTAACTATCGGGGAAGGGAAAAATTACCCAAATAACCAAGGTTCTCGTCTCTTGGTGTCCTGGTGGGCATGAGCCCTAAAGAAGGGATAATAAGCACCAAGCTGATACCAGCGAACTAATAACTCAGGCTCCGGATTGCCAAAGAATCCACCAACATCAGCACCTACAGAGAAAGAAGAAAAATGTCAGAGTAAAGGCAAAAATTACGTCATCTGGCAAAAGGGGAAGTATCTTTGATATCCAAAACAAAGAAGACCAATTTCCTTACCAATAAACGGCATTCCACTTAATCCAAGCGTCAAAATCATTGGAACTGAAACCTTAAGTTGGTCCCAATCTGCTGTATTGTCTCCTGTCCAAACACTTCCATACCTTTGAGTTCCAGGAAAGAATGCTCTTGACAGAACAAATGGCCTGTCTTTCCCCTTTTCTCGTCTCAGTAGGCCATTGGATGTTGCCATGTGGAAGTAGAGACCATAGGCATTATGTACCTCCCTATGCTCTACGCCTTCATAATGTAAAGCATCTCTTGGCATTGTTATCTGGTGATAATAGCTAGTTAATTGTTCCAGTGTCCTATCTATTTCTCCAAGTAAATTTTTTATCAAAAACATATTTACCTTTAAGTCTATGGTTAGAAATTTCTACAAGGAATTATGAAGGAAAAGCTATTTTAAAGACCTAATATTTTATATGCCTGTGATTTTACCCAAAATATTCTACTCATGTGCTGCATCCTGCAGGAACTGAGGTTCACCAAGCAAAATGGTATGCTTCAACCATTACAACAAACAACCAATTTTCCAATAAAAGCAGACTAACAAAATGTTTCCTGTTACAATTTAAAAATTCATCGATACATGTATGAATCATGTAGCCTGAATGATGACATTATCTACAACTAGCTAGTATGAAATTCAGAAACCAGCTCCAAAAGGTAAGAACAGCTATTCCAACTTTTCCCTTATTTCAGTTATTGTAACTGGGATTCCTGTCATCGTCAAGCTATATTAAATTTGAAAATCCTGTAATTCAATAATCAGCAGTTTTTTAAAAAAGACCAGTAAGTATTACTTCTTAATTTATCATGTTCTGATCAGCAAAAATCTATTCAGACATCTTTAACCTGGCAATGCAGATTCCTTAAATAAAGCCATTAGTCATCAAACAATCAATTCTGTAGCACGGGAGTTGGGATTCCCATGTTGGCCATGTTCCAAACATGACAGGTCACAGGATATAGTAGAAACAGGATAGAAACACATAACAGGCAACGGAATAAACTGTGTAAGGAAGCAGTTTGCACACCTCTGGACCGTTGAACACAGAAGGCTCATTCATGTCATTCCAAGTATATAGTATTGGCGTTGAACCAACATAGTTCTCGTAGGAGAACCTATCAGACCACCAAGACCTGATCTCAGGATTCAACAGGTCCAAGTACGAAGAGGAACCAGGCCAGCACCACCCCTCGTAGTCCTTCCCACTAGCATCCTTCACATAATATCCCTTCTCGGTAGCCTCCTTATGCACCTTATATGACTCATCCCGCTTAATATGAGGATCTATAATGGTCACCATGTGCCTTCCTTTAGCAGCCAACTTCTTCTGCATTTCCTCCGGATGCGGAAAAAAAATGGGATCCCAGGTAAAATACTTTTTACCATCAGTGTGCTCAATGTCAAGCCACAAAACATCATATGGAATATCTAGCTCATCAAACTTAGAATCCACATATTCCACATCCTCTTCATCCCTATAATTCCACCTAGACTGATGATACGCAGTTGCGAAAAGCTGAGGCATTGCGGGTTTCCCAGTTACACTCGTGTATTGACTAACAACATCCTTTGGCCCTGGTCCTACAAAGAAGAAAGTATCAACAATGCCAGCCTCACTCATCCAGAAAGTATCAATTCTACTTTCCCCAGGAAGTGAAAGCCCAGAATCAGAATCCCACCCATCACCCAACACATCAATCTGCATCTCAGCTGCATTTAGCCAGAAAAACCCAGAACTTTTTCCACTCTTTCCATGTGAAATCATCAAAGGTATCGTCCCATAAAGACCAAATGGTGATTCGTGTAAGTACTCAAACACATCCAAATTAAACAACCTGTAAGGTTCAGAGAAATCAATTCCAGGTCCTCTAGTTGGATTCAGTGCCACACTAGTCGCGTGTTCTGGTATACCTGAGACGAAATCAGCTCCATAAAACGACACGTCGAAGCTGATCGATTGTGGACCGAAAGGCCTCGTATCTGTATGACCCCTAAATCGCTCCTCCCAATCATCGCCTTCCTTTTTAGCTCTCAACTGCTCAAAATCAAACAATTGATGAGAATTCAACGAAACTATCCTCCGATTGCTCGATTTCTCTCTGACATAAACCTCGAACGGATCGTGGCGGAGTACAGCCTCGTAGCCGTCCGATAAGTAGACGACCGATGACGGCGTCTCGTCGCCATCGATCGTTTCCGTCAACACTCTATTAAGCCAAAGCTTTTTCTCATCAAATTCCGAGACTATCACTTCAGGTGGTTCGAATCGCTTCTTAGGGGGGTTCAAGGAACGGTCTTCGTCGATTTTGACGCGCAAGATTCCATCTTGATATATCGAGAGAGTGAGAATCAACGGCTTGTGTGGATCATCTTCATCGGACTCCGGTGGGTTTCGTGGGACGAGCTTAGCCGTGATATCGCCATCGGACACGGCAAGGTCGCGGACAACGGTGGAACAGACACCAGGCTTGTGAGAGCGAGCGCGTTTACAGAAAGGGGTCTGGTTGCAATTGCGGAACTCATCTTTTTTCCAGGAAAATGCTGTTTGGGGGGCGAGAAAGTAGAGGAGAAGCAGAGAAGACAAAAACCTTGTGAATGGAGGTTTCATTTTTGCTTTCTCCTCCGCTCACGGTAGCTGAGACTGAGAGTGGACTCCGACTCTTGCTAAAATCAGAGTGGTGATGGACTTCGGGGCGGATCATAAACCAGTGGATACTGGTGCCCCATTCATTCGCAGTACCCAGCAAAATTTTGTTGGGTCCGACCCAAATTAAAAAAATAAAATAATAACTAATGTATTTTTTAATCATTTTATCACATCACAAAAAACATCTTCAAGAAACCCGTGCATGTGATGTGAGTTGCATATATAGCCAACACCGATCGGTGCTTTGCTAGATCATCTTATTAGGTGCTTTTAACCGTGGTTTCTGTTTCTTACTCAAAAACCCAAGTCTGATACGCCCTTTAGTAGGCAGCTTAACTCTCCGGCGAGTGGGAACCATTTTCCAGGAACGCTTGTCACTTCGGTGATGGACATTGCCTTTCTCTCCACCACCACCACCTCTCGATGGCTTTGAGTGATTGACATGTCTCATCAACCCTTTAACAAGCGCATGAAAATGTCCAACCCGGTGCTTGTTACTAACCAATGCTTTCCTCGCTTTCTGAGTTGCTGCTTCCTTTTCAGTGACCTTTTGTTTTTGTTTATGGTGAAACTTATTCTGCAACTGCTTCCACAGGGAAATGCTGCGCCGGTGGTGCTGATGGTGGTGGTGGTGGTGGTGATGGTGGTGGTGGAAGATTAATCCTAACTTATTCTTCAACTTCTTTAGACCTCCACTTCGCCGCCTGGTGAGACTTATGTCCTTGTAGGAACTAGCTTTTGTATAAGAAGAGATACTGTTCTTTTCACTTTCAGGCATTGTACCTGATGTGTTCCTTGAGGATAAGTCACTACTGGCGGTGGAGTTGGTGTTGGTGGTGGTGGTGGTGGTGGTGGTTTGCTGATCTTGACTTGTCCAGCTCCGGGAAGAGACTGACTCAGAACTTCCGGTGGCTATGTCCTCTGGCTCTTCCTTATATGGCAATATATTATACTGCCGTGAGGATCCATGAAAAGGTCTCCTGGTGGCAATGCTCCGTCTATGGCTGCCATGATATAGAGACGAAGATTCGTAATCTATTAGTGTCGGCCTCAAAATTTTACTTTGACTCTGTGCCATGGACTTTACTAGCTTCCCCTTTCTTTCTGGATCATGAACTACTCTACCTTCCTTAATCTTACTTTGCATCTTCATCTCAGTTTTGGGAATCTGGAGCTTATTTTCATCTTGATTCAAAGGGACACGAAAACCACAAACATTCTTGCTTGATAATTGACTCTGCAACTCAGTTCTGTCTACATTCTGCTTGCTCCTCGCAATTCGACTCCAGCTCGACTCGGAAACCTTCCGGTTGCGGCACATTTGGCTCGGTGGCAGACTTGGAGAGTCGGTATCTTTTAGAAGTTGCTTGAGAACCAGCCTAGTTTTCTCGATTCTTTCCCTTTTCTCTTGCATGGTGGGAACAGCTGAGCAGAATCCATGGTTGCAAGATGACATGGTAACTTTTATGGGACTATTACTGCCTACCCAGAGCTGCAAAACTGAAATTCCTGAATCTATGGTTTCAATAGCATCAGCTACTTCTGCAGAAAAGTTGCTTCCTATATTCTCTGGTTTATCAGGCTGGCTAGATATAATTTCATACTTTGATTTCATCAAGCTTGCACCCTGGCAAGCTGAGCAAGAAACAACTGAATTTACAATGCTTCGCTTTCTTGGAATCTCCCAATTCCAGCTTTGCTTCGGTCTCGTCTTCCCTGTTTGTGGTTTCAGATTATCCTCAACAATCTCCAGCGATTCCCTGGAAAGCCCATTAAAACAATGAGATTGATCTTGTTGCTGGCTTGTGTAGTTACCTTCTTCCTTCAAGATCTTAGAGAATTCCACCAGCTTCATATTAATGGCTGCCTTGTCAATAAATGACCGCCTCTCACTCAGTAACTTGTTTGAACCTGGGTTGAAATTCTGAATCGCACTTGAAGAAGCTTGAACATTGGCTGTCCTGGAATAGCAGGGTATGTGAGATACGCCTGATTTTACCACAGGCACGACCTGTGACCTCAACAGATTAGTAGGAAACTGAATCGGCAGAAGACTACGGAATAGCAGGAAAGCATTTCAGGATGAAAATAAAAAACTGATAATCGAGATGACAAAACAAAGTCAAGAACACGTACCTCAGAAACAATGTGGAACAGGTTCTCTGCTGCTGAATCGAGTAGATTCTTCAAAAGGAGTTGTGATCTCTCGTCCAACTACCAACAAACAAAATTTAACCAAGTGAAAGGAAAGAAGGAATAAGCTTTCTGTTCCTTTGCCAGTTTCCACGTGGAAGTGTTTAATATTATTTCATGGAATACAGTGAAAAGCTATCCTTGTCAAACAAACCGTAATAGAAGGGGAAGAACACATTAATGACATAATATTCCTCTTTCTTTAATCATCTGATACAAAAGAAAAAGGAAGAGAATTGGTTTTCAAGCTGTGAGCTGGACCGTTGCAGGGATTTATCTTAACAATTGTGCTCATATCATCCGTAATTGCCCACAATCCGAAATTTTAAACATTATCTTACCCAATTAGTGACATGATTAGTGAGCTTTAGATTTGAAGCATGAACATTCATGAGCAAGGGTATCACTAATCTCAATTCCGATCCATGCCTTTCCATACACTCATTTTGTTATAATTCAGCTTAACCAAAGCAAATCTTAGATGGTTGAGAAAGCTTACAGTTCCTGGACTTTGCATACCATTGCTTTGAAGAAGTTGATACAACTTCCTGAGGGCATGGAGCTCTGAGACAACATTGTCAAGTTCCATCTCTCTTGGACAACCTGGGAAGCATCAAGCATCCAAATCACATTATGGTTTAAGTTAAAGTATTGAGTACTATAACAAAAAGCAAAAGATGATACACAAAAACAGAGCCCAATTTTACAATATCTTTCCCACTGGAAAACCCAAATCCCAACTTCACAGTCACGCCTGCAATCACTATTCCTAGATAAATTAGATATGAACATGTCATTACTTGATTTCATCAACAAAACTGAACAATCAACAAGCGTCGGGTGCGGAACTTCACATCACATTTACTCAACTTACAGTATCAACGAAACCCAAATAAGAGACAACGAAAACGAAATTCCAAGTGCAAATAGGAGTGGAGAACAACAATTGAAGACCGCCAAAACAGTATAAGAAAACGACCCAAACATGTTAAGAGCGGGGAAGGTTTAAAATTGAGCGAGACTCGCTTCCGAATTGAGAGAAACCTGTAGTGCGTGGACGTGATAGTGAAGACTGAAGAGGGTAATATCCGAAACAAGCAACGTAACGGTTTCTTCTTCTTCTTCCTTCTTCCTCTTCGTAACAGACTTTTAACCGTCTTTTGATAATTTGCATTAATTTATTATTAATTACAACCTTATTAAAATATGGTTTTTATATTAAATACATAAAAGTAAACATTTTAAAATAAAAACACTACTAAATTGAATTCTCAACTTTTCAATTTTAACATGAATCATTAACTTTACTAACATGACTTTTCACTTGCTCAGTAATCCTAATTATTAATACATATTAGTCAAAATTAATACATTAATTAAATGATATTGTTTAATCATAAAAATTAAAACGATGTTGTTTAAAAAAGAAATCTCTAAATCAATTTATGCTAGTGTGAGAATAATTTGAGACATCAGAAAAATAAACTGAAAACCGATGCGAGAGTGGTTTGGGATGATGTTGTTTTATTTTTATTAGCTGTGTTAATTTTGATTTACATATATTAATAATTAAAATTTTGAAATACATGAGGAGCGTCATCAAAATTAACTTAGACATTAATGTCAGCTAAAATTAAAATAAATTGAAAGTTTATATATTTAATTATCATTTTAAAATTTAAGTTGTAATTGTAAAATTGGAAATTTTCGATTTAAGTAATCATTAGATAAATAATTTAAAATTTTATTAATATATTTCTCCATCATAAAATAAAATTATAATATAAAAATAATATAATTTATATTAAATAAATTATTAAAAAGACTCTATATTTTAGCGAAACTCTATATTGTTGTTTTGTAAATTATTAAAAAAGGGTGAAATAACTTGCAAATTATTTATTTGAAACTTATATTTATTGGAAAATAAAAATAACTTACTTTAGCCAATTTTAAGTTTTAACAGAGTTTTGCTTCGGAATCTTGAGACAATAGAAAAGAACGCCACGTGAATCTAGCGTACACGTAAGAATCGGTATATTCACTGGCCACGTGAGCAAACGACCCTTTTTCTGCGAAATTTGAAAAGGACGAGGACGTATTTTAAATTTGATGAAATATAAAATTGAACGCTCGAGGAAAAGGCAGGCGCGAGACGAAGGATTTGTTCATTCGCCAAACGTGCAAAACCAATGCAAGGCGATTCTCTTTCTCCGTCCCGATTTTTGATTCTTCTCATCTCTTGATCTTAGGTACTCTTTCGTTTCCTGGTACTTTTACGTTCAGATTCTTGTAGCTTTCCCTGTTTATTTCGACCGTTTATTTGCTTGAATTTGTTGTCGTTTTTTCCTTAGATCTGAATTTGGTTAATATGGGTGTATCTGTGTGTTTGATTTGAAACTTTAATTCTTCTGATGCATCCTTTTCGTTTGATTTTCGTCCTGATTGTGTTTTCTTTGCCTTTATTCGTTTCTGGATCTATTTGTTTGGAAATCACGTCACTGTTTCCGGTTTTCCTTGAATTGCGGTTCTCGTATGCTTTTTTTTAGAACTTTTCGACGTAATCTTATGCATGATTCGGTAAAGTAATGGAATGATAATGAGTTCTGTTAGGGAGAAAGACTCTGGATGCCGAGTGGGTGAAGAGGAAGAATCCTTTCCTTCTCCTCATCCCCCAGACCTAATATAAAATCATTGTTTTGGTAGTTTTTCGACATTGTGATTGATTCTTGTGTTCGGATTAGTGACGCTGTCTTCCTGTGGCAGGTATCTTGTAGGCTGCCGATTTTATCAAATCTGTTGGTTACAAAATATTATCTACACTTGGATGAGGGCAAAATAGTTTGATATATATGATTAAGTTGGGAAATTCACTATTAGGGGTGCTAACGAGCTCCAATTTGTACGGTTCAACTTTTTTTGGATGGCTGATTGCTGCAGCACTAGGTGTGCTGTCTATCGTATATACATTTCTTCGATGGCAGAGGAGGACATCTCTTAATTGGGTAAAAGCTGCTGCTAGAGCAAAGAAAGAAGTATGGAAGAAATTGAACGTTCCTCGATCATGTCATTCATGGATGGAAGATTTAGCAAGTGGTCAACATCCTTCCACATGCTGTGTTTGCCTGACTTCCTTGGTTTCTCAAGAGACTCCAAAAGTGGCATTTCATACTTCTGTACATCGATGCACTGTTTGTGGTGTAGCTGCTCATATATACTGTTCAGAGTTGGCAGTAAAAGATTGCAAATGTATTGCACAAGTTGGTTTCAGCCACGTGCAGCACCACTGGTCAGAAAGGTGGTTTAACATGGATGAGAACTCTGAGACATCCGCTTTTTGTTTTTACTGTGATGAACCATGTGGTGTTCCTCTGATAGATCCTTCTCCTACATGGCATTGCTTATGGTGTCAGCGCCTCATACATGTCAAATGCCATGCCAAAATGTCAAAAGAATCTGGTGATGTTTGCGATTTGGGTCCTCTGAGAAGGATTATTCTTTCTCCACTTTTTGTGAAAGAAGTGAATGAAGGAAACAATGTAAATTCTGTTCCAAAAGAAGTCATAACCTCATCTGATTGTGGAAGAACTAAAAGAAAGCGTGCCCGCGGTAAACATGGAAACGACCGTGCTGTTAACGGAAGGTCACAGAATGCTTCAGCTACCTACACAGCATTGGAGTTCTTGTTTAATGGGATTGTAAGTAGGAAGAAGTCTTCCTCAGAGAAGACTGCTGATTCGTTAAAGAAGGATAGCAGAACATGCGATGGATTATCTGGCAAGAAAAATGGACCAAACATCTTCAGTCAGGTGAAGAAGCATACTATACTTGATTTGGCTGAGGATGCAAGACCACTTCTGGTTTTTATTAATTCCAAGAGTGGGGGCCAACTTGGGCCTTCTCTTCGGAGAAGACTGAACATGTTGTTGAATCCTGTTCAGGTAATAATTGAACTTTTCGGTTAACCAATTTCAATTTAAGAGTATATCCTTATCATTTAGCAGATTTTCAGGGACAATCAGCAGAAATTTTCTTATCCCACCGCAGGTATTTGATCTAAGTGCTTCCCAGGGTCCAGAGGTTGGGCTGGAGTTATTTAGTACTGTACAGTATTTTAGAGTATTGGTGTGTGGTGGAGATGGGACTGTTGCATGGGTCCTTGATGCTATTGAGAGATTTAATTTTGAATCTCCCCCACCTGTGGCTATTCTTCCGCTTGGCACAGGAAATGATTTGTCAAGGGTCTTGCAATGGGGAAGAGGTTTTTCACTGATTGATGGAAAGGGTGCCTTGACTACATTCTTATATGATGTAGACCATGCTGCAGTCACAATGCTAGATCGCTGGAAAGTAGATATCAGAAAAGAGACCTCAGAAGGATACTCTGAAGAAAAACAAACTAAGTTTATGACGAACTATTTAGGTAATTCCAGTATTTGTTTTCTTATTGGGATAATATCATGATCCTGTCAATTATTATCATTAACTTTTATTGTAGGCATTGGATGTGATGCTAAAGTTGCATATGAATTTCATGTAAATCGATGCGAGAAGCCTGAGAAGTTTAGTAGTCAGGTAATTTCATGGGTTTTTATTGATGGGAATAAAGTTCTACTACATGATACTTAAGATCTCACTAAACTTTGTTTAATTGCCTTGAAACTGTGTTTTTCCTGTGCTTAAGAGCTCAAGTACTTGAGTGAAGCTCATCTTCTAAATCTTCATATCACTAATGGGATGTCAAATCCCACCATTTTTGCACATGTTATAAAGCATCAGTGCAATCTGCAAACTAGAAGAATTCACATACTTTCATTTGTTTTAGATAGAGGTTCTGTACCCAGTCCTTCTCTCTGTATTCATGAATTGGATCCAAAATCTTGAATGAGATCAGCTAAAAAAAGAAAATCAATTATATCACCCTCGGCCTATTTAACTTTTTGATATTTGGTATTAAAGCAGTTTGCTTGATACTGTGGAAATCAAAGGCAAGATGAGGCTGAAGGAAAAACCCAGCAAACTTTTCATGATAAACCTGTTAATGTTGATTTTATGACTGTTTCTTTTCTATCTTGTTTCCTTTTTCAAGAAATTAAAATCAAGACAGAAGATAAGGACTCTTTTCTATTTTATCCTGTGTTTTCTTTTGAAGATTTTCTAAAGTTAGACTTGATGTACAGTTTGTGAATAAACTGCGATATGCCAAAGAAGGTGCCAGGGATATAATGGACCGAGCGTGTGCTGACTTACCATGGCAAGTTTGGCTTGAAGTTGATGGGAAGGATATCCCCATACCCAAGGTTCATCATTAAAACAGTATCTTTTACTATTCAGGCTTTTTAGTTCATCAATTTCTTTAACATATCCATATATATCCAATGCTGTGTTCTTTTCATCTTTTTTGCCCTCCAGGATTCTGAGGGTTTAATTGTGCTGAACATTGGCAGCTACATGGGTGGAGTAGACCTTTGGCAAAATGAATATGATCACGATGATGACTTTAGTTCTCTATCCATGCAAGATAAAATCCTTGAGATTGTATCCGTTCGTGGAGCATGGCATCTTGGGAAACTTCAGGTCTGAGCTTTTCTGAGAACATGTTTTTCTATTGAAATTTCGCGAAATGTTCCCTTCCAGGAATCAATTTGCGTATGATTCTAGAAACCATCGCCATTCTAAGGACATCTCTAAAACCAAACTTGGATGTCACCGGACTTTCTTTCCTCACTTTCTACCTTGCCTATTTTTCCACCTTTAGCAGTGGAGTATGAACCAATTTCACTCCAATCTTGACCGGCCCTCCGGACCCATTTCAGGACACTGTTGAAAGGCTCATTGGATTTTCCAGTTCCTCCATAGGAACTTATTCCTGAAAATTCCTATTTCTTTGTTTTTATGCTTGATTTTTATGGAGTCGATTGTTATACTTGTCTATTCTACAGGTTGGACTTTCACAAGCAAGAAGGCTAGCCCAAGGGAAAGTCATAAGAATACATGCTTCTAGCTCTTTTCCAGTTCAGATTGATGGTGAACCATTCATCCATCAGCCTGGTTGCTTGGAAATAAGACATGACAGTCAGGTATCATTTAGCAATGAGGACTGTTTTAATTACGTTATCGATTTAAACAATAACAACAACACCCAGTAGAACATTATTGATTTAGTAGTTGCAATTTATTTAATGATAAATTACTTTGAATATCTTAATCCATGATTAGAATGTCAAATATATCTCAAATCTCATTTTGTAATATTAAATATATTAACCTATAGAAACTGTATATCAATGTATCTCACTAATAACATAATATAACTATGCTGAACTGATATTGATTTTGACTTGAAAATTTGTACATTTATTAAGAATAATTCAATACACTGAAAATATTTACGATTAGAAAATTATTTCTTATGTTATTGTAAAGGTTGAAAATTAAAAAAAACATAGACAGGTCTAAATTTTGTTTTGAACATAATAATTAAGTCCATTTTAACATTTTAAGGATACATTGGTCCATATTTTTCATAAATTTTAAGTTCATTTCAACATTTTAAAGACACATTAATATATATTTTCCTAAAATTGAATATGTAGTGTCATAAAATGAAAATTTAAAATGTAATTAACAAATTATTGAAATGTCATAATATTTGAAATAATTTACTATTTGTTTTACGGATGCTCCTTCTGGGTATATTTCAGGTGTTTATGTTGAGGAGAACCGCAGAGGAGCCAAGGGGGCTCGCAGCTGCCACGATGACAGAGGTTTTAGTAGACGCAGAATGCAAAGGAATAATCAACGCATCTCAGAGAAGAATACTTCTCCAGCAGTTGGCCCTTAATCTCTCTTGATTTCTGATACCTTCTTAAAGCTAAGCCCTTTAACCTCTCTCTCTTATGTCAACAACATAATCAACCTTTGTCCTCCTGTATTATTCTTTTTGCATATCATTTTATGATTTTTTTTAAAAAAAAATTTATATGTTTTGTTTTTTTGGTAAAATGTGCTCTCCTCTGGTCAGAGCAACGGCGAGTTTACCTATTGCAGAGCCGAAATGAAATAGTATCCTTGTAAATGGATGTATGATCAGAGACATTCAAAAAGTATGCCAATTTTAGTCATCCTATTCTGCAATATTAATTTTAGTCATCTTATTATGCAATATTTTCTTTGTCGCTGTGGATTGCATGATTGAAAATAAAGTTTGTTAGTAGGCATAAAAAGACTTGATCCGACTCGAAGTAAAACAGACTAAGTCTAGTTTGATCAGATTTGGTCTTGATCTTAATAGATTTTTTTAATTCGACTAATTATAGAATTAAGTATAACCAAGTTCAAGGTTTGGATATTCGAGTTTGAAAATAATTGGAGATAGAACTCAAGCTCTCACTCAAGTTCAATCATGGGCTAGTAAGTTAATGTCTAATTAAAGATTGTAAAATTGGTTAGTTTTAATTGCTTTTAGAAAATAGCCACTTATTCATAGGAAGATGCTAACAAGAAAAGCGTATATTTTCACAATGTAGACTACCATCTTTGAACACATTCTTTATCACTCAATTCTAAGATATAAGAGCTTTTGAATAGTATTCTTCGTATAGCAGAGCAAAACTAAGTGATTGGAATAGAACTTGTTGATTTGGTGTGAAAAATCATTTTTTAATGTATTTAATAGTTTAAGTTATTTATATTCTTTTGAAAAATTGAATAAAATTATGGAAGGTGTTGCATGTTTTGATAACAAATAAAGATAAATAAAGTATGATCTTGATCTTTTAAAGATAAGATTCAATCATAACGAAAATTAATATATACTCAACCATAGGTTTACTTTCACCATCGGTTTAAATTGACTGTGATACTAGCCGTCATGTAGATCTGCTTTGGACTTGCACTTCTATTGTAAGTTGCACCTTATCTTAGTGTGCCAATCTCGTTTAGATTAGCCTTTTCACATGAATATCATTAAATAATTTCGTTAACCTTTGAATATGTCACGTGCACACAAATGTTTAAAGTGTTTATCTCATATACAAAACAACATAAGTGTATAACAGTGAATTTAATGATTTAAATTAAAATAATAAGGTTTTGATATAAAATAATTTTAAAAATTAAATAAATTCTAACTTAGTTTTAATAACGTTAAGTCAGTTCCCAATTTACCAGTTCAAGCTTTGGTTAACTGAGAATTAGGCCTATTCTTTTGAAAAATAAAACAACTTGAACCCGACTTAAGACTTAATTAGTATTCATAAAATAATATAATTTTGATATTTATTTTAAAATAATAATAATTTAGGTTAGACCTAACCATCTTGGACCCAATAGAGTCTAGGCCTAATGCAGACCTGGTCGACCATTTTCATCCCTAATTTAGATTGCAATATTTTGTTAGTATGTGTTTTTTATGATAACTTAATTAATATTCTCAATTTAATAAATTTTCAATATAAATTTTTTTCGTATTATGTTGTCAAATATTACTAGTCACGGATACACTTTCACTAGATATTGTCTTCGTCGCTGTCAAATATTGACTAGTATGAAGTAGAGATTACTTAAATAATTATAATAATTTCATGTATTAAAAAAGGTTTGGAGAGAGAGAGAGAGAGAGCGGGGGGGAGAGATTAGCAACTGAAAAAACGACAATGGAAAGCAAAGAAAACGCAGAATGCAAAGACATACCATCTCTTCTCTCCTGCTTCGTTGACGCCTTCGTCGACTTCTCCGTCAGCGGTGGTCTCTTCTTTCCCTCCCACCCCAAACCTGAAGTAACCGCCGGCACCCCGCCCCTGCAAACGAGGTACCTGGCGCCAACTCGTTTGGTCGCTATCGGCGATCTGCACGGCGATCTCCAGAAGTCGAAGGAGGCTTTTCGATTGGCCGGATTGATCGACGCGTCGGATAATTGGATCGGCGGGTCAGCCACCGTCGTCCAGGTCGGCGACGTGCTTGACCGTGGGGGTGAGGAGTTGAAGATATTGTACCTTTTGGAGAAGTTGAAGAGAGAGGCTGCGAAATTTGGGGGTAATTTGATTACTATGAACGGGAATCATGAGATTATGAACGTTGAAGGTGATTTTAGGTATGTGACGGAATCAGGTTTAAAGGAGTTTGAGAATTGGGGTTATTGGTATGGTGTGGGAAGTAACATGAAGACTCTTTGTGCTGGGTTGGAAGAGGCAAAGGACGTGTTTGATGGAATTCCGACGACATTTCGTGGTGTAAAGAAAGAATTCTTCTCTGGAATTAGAGCTAGAATTGCTGCTCTTAGGCCTAACGGGCCTATTGCCAAGAAATTTCTGACACAGAATGTGACAGTGTTGGTTGTTGGAGACTCTGTCTTTGTTCATGGAGGATTGTTGCCTCAACATGTTGAATATGGCTTGGAAAGGATGAACGAGGAGGTTAGGGATTGGATTAGTGGTATGATGGGGAAATTTGCTCCTAGGTATTGCAGAGGTAGGGAAGCTGTGGTTTGGTTGAGGAAGTTCTCTGATGAAGTTGCCAGGAACTGTGATTGCTCTGCTCTTGAGCATGTTCTTGCTACAATCCCTGGAGTGAAAAGGATGATTATGGGGCATACAATTCAGGAGTCTGGGATTAGCGCGGTGTGTGGGAACAGGGCAATAAGAATCGATGTCGGTATGTCCAAAGGATGTAGTGATGGAATACCTGAAGTCCTGGAGATCAATCAGAACTCAGAGTTAAGGGTGTTAACATCAAATCCAATGTATCTTAAAGACTACAAGTCTTATTTGGCTGCTGATAAGAAGGAAGGACTTGGATTATTGATACCAGAAAATCGACCTCAGCAAGTTGAAGTGAAGGCTTAGGATAGCATATATTCATAGTGTCCATTCTGATTCTACAATGGAACCTCCAAAAGTTTATTCTTTCCCTGTTTTCGAAAGGGAGCTGAAACATTGAATGAAGGTAAAAAGATTTTCCTCTCTGGCCTAATGAAAAGGTTTAACTGAATGCATTCGGTTCTACCATCTGCTTTCCTTAACATATTCTGCTCATATTCATCAAATGGACAGTTGTGCCTTTCAAATCCAATTCCAAGTATAGTTTGCGTTTAGTGCCAACTTACAATGATCAAATGCTTGCTCGTCCATGCCTGTTTACCCATTTGAAACTCTACTTCTGAACTGAATTATCTGATTTACCATGTGAATGAACTCTGTGCTCTTAATTATTCAAATATCGTATTGTGTAGAAATTAAATGGAGCCGAGTTATGAAGTATCACTAACTGGTTTATGTTCTAAAGAAACACCAGAAAAGAAATTGAACGTGGTGTGGCCATTACTAATATAAGAAAGAACAGGTAGCATTAACTAGAAGTGAAATACAGATGCAGAGTATGAACTAGTAACATATGTCTTGAATGAAGAACTTCGTATAGGAAGTCATTTTGAACAGGAAAATATAATTCCTAGTGCTTTTTGCCTTATTTGATTATCCTTAACATCCTGCTACAGTCGACCATTCCTGAGAAGGTCATAATACACCTGAGGCTTTCTGAACCCTGAGATGCGCAGAGCCTGGAGAAAAGAATGGCCTTAGTTAGTTTCTGCAAGCAGGGAGTAATAGTCTTAAAAATCATACAACTCTTCGATCTCTGTTAGATTAACACATTTCCATATTTAACACATGCAAGGCAGTGGCTGATATACTCCTCAGTGATCTTGTCTAAATTCAAACTAATAAATGGTTTTAGACTTTGTAAATAAGATCAAAAACTAGTCAGACTCCAGCTCGATTTCAGGCCTTGAAAAGTTCGGATATAATCCAACCCATTCTCATCTTTAATCATGTCTTCATTTTAAGGTGTAGAAAAGAACCATACAAAAAACTACTAATCATTGAAGTGAGATGCCACCTGCATTGCATAGGCTAGGTGGATTAGAGTTGGTTCAGACCAAGGCCTTCCAATGAACTGGAGGCCAATAGGCATCCCTGTTTTGTCATACCCAACCTGCATGAATAACAACAGTCAAGCAAGCAGCCTGAAACTGGTTCGATAAATGACAGTATAAAAGAAGCAGATGGGTTCACCGGAACTGTAACTGCAGGTAGTCCTAGGAAATTTCCGGCTATCTGAAACCGTACAAGTGCAGCTGAAATGTTTAAACAAGTGAACCCCAATGTTCAGGTGCTTGGAAGGGAAGGCTTGCTGTAAGAAAGATGATAAGATATCCCTATTAAACTATTGAAAGCTTGGAGTTTCATACCTCCATTGATGTAGTCAAGTTCGCCGGTGTCTAAGGCATCATTGAAAATTGGATATGCGGTAACACTGTCAGATTAACAAGATGTCATTAAGCAGAACTCCAATCAAACTTTAAACCAAATCTCGAAAGTTAGAGTTGACTCTAAATTTTAAGCTAGAACTTGAGTGCAAAACCTGCCCATTCATTTTAAGATATAAATGAGAAAGAAAAAGAAGAACAAAACAAAAAGGAATTCAGGTAATAGGCTAGATTCAATCGATGTTTAAATAAAATTTTGGGTTCCAACAAATCTTGGGCAAAGTATGAAACTTGGCTTGAAACCCAGAATTTTTTTAAGCAAGAATTGGTCAGAAGTCCGATTAAATCAGGCCTGTTTGTCAACCATTGGAAGGATACCCTGTTGTTGGAGTGACAATGACATCTGCTCTTTCAAATATCTTCTTATGCAGTTGCATTTGGCGATTCCTGTAGATACATGAAACTTCATATATAAGGATAATTGAAAACAAGAGAACCAGCAATAATTAGAAGAACAGGAGAAACAGGTTAAATAATTTGTGGTATCAGTCAGGACACTGCTAATCAGTCAGGATTATAGCATACCTGAACTTCTGAGCTTGGACATAGGCCTTAGCACTCATAGAACCGTAAACACGAAGGCCTAACCTTACATCCCATCCTGACTCTGACTTGTCACTGTTTCAGGAATTTTGTACTGTCAGAATCAAAAGTCCTGAAGCTTTAGCAGAAAGAGAGCTTGAAGATATAATGGTGAGACAGGCATACATTTTTTCCATATATGGATCAAGTGAAGTAGTACATTCTGATGCAATAGTAACATAGTGTGCAAGGCGCATTGCTTCTATATCTGGTATTGTGACCTCTACTATCTTGTACATGAAATGACCAAAATAGGTTAGTGAAACAATGCATAATAATTAAAACCGCATCAGGGCCTGTTAAGTATGAAAATTTTCATTCAAGATATGTCATACCTGCCAACCATAATTCTGACGGAGCTGGTCTAATGCATCGGCACAACATATTCGGATATCATCCCGGCAGTCATTAAACCACTGATTGATTGAATCTTTTGGTTAGAGCAAAAGGAGGAACCAGATGAATGGAGAAAACATATGTAATATGAATTTCTGACAGTTTTGTAGTTCACCAGGATTGAAATTGGTGGCATAGATTAAAAAGTTATTTAAGTTACTAACCTCCCCATATCTTGCCAATCTGATTCCAGATATTCTGTTTATTGACTTCAGCAGGGGAAGGTATAGTTTTGGCTGATAAGAAACAAAGAGATCTGTTCAGCAAGATGTCGAAATCGATCATATACAGAACCTTCTGCATTTGTGTAGGTATTGCAATAATGGAAAATTAGAGTAGAAGATCATAAGTCCATTACTTTAGGTAGAAGAGGAGATCACAGTTAGGAATTCATAGAAGTGAAGTCACATTTCACTTGTGTAACAATAACTGATCTTATTCTTCTTACCTGCAGAATGGGGTTTTCATCTGATGACATTTGGCCATTGATTGCTGCATATCTGGAAGTAAAATATTGAAGCAATTGGTATGATCAGTCTTCCCAGAGCTTAACAGACTCAATTTATCAAAGAGTAGAGGGATACTGACACAATGAATGCATCCTCTATGGAGCCTGCCAATATTCCTATCATCCCAATAGTCCAGTTCAGAGGAAGAACACTGGAAACCAAATGATAAATTTGATGTCAATGTCATTAAAGTTCTTAGAGATTAACAACTTAGAGCTTATCATGCAGGAAAAATGGTCCAACCCTGAGTGAGGTATGCGTCCGAAAGTCGGCTTAAAACCAACTACACCACACAGAGCTGCTGGCAGTCTGACAGATCCTACAAGAGGTCACATCCTTAACTATCAATTCTGAGATTACATAACTTCATTCTGAAAGAAGTTATGGTATAAGTGTTAAAGCCTACCTCCCCCATCAACACCAAGAGCAACAGGACACAATCCTGCAGCCACCGCAGCTGCAGATCCACTAGAAGAACCTCCAGTTATCTTCCCAGAATCATATGGATTTCTAGCTACCCTGCACAATTTCATCTGTTGAAACATTTCTACTGGCACTGAAATGACTAATAACTGAATTCTGTCTGATTTTCCTGATTATCTTTTCAGACATATCAAGCTAGAAATGCAGTTTACCCATAATGAGGATTTATCCCACTTATTCCAGCTCCAAGCTCATGCATATTTGTTTTACCAATAATTATAGCTCCACATTGTTTGAGACGCTTAATGCAGCAAGCATCAGCTTTACAAGGTCTAATTCTGTGCAACCACTTTGTACCCCCTAGAAGAAACACACAAAAATCAAGCACAAAACTGTTTCAAACAAACTTCTTTGTTATGTTTGGTTCTGAATTTACCAGTTGTTGGATATGGTGTACAGTCTATTTCATCCTTAACAGCCACAGGGACTCCATCTAGAGCCGATATTGGTTTTCCTGCGCCGTACTTTTAAGTGTTAGGTGATATGCTTCATCATGTAGCAGATACATACATCAGTAAAAATGAATATCAAGATCAAAATTCTTGGAAATTATGGTACAAAACCCGGATTTTGTATTCTCGTGAAGTTTGATCAGTGCAGTACCTTTCTGATATCTAGAAGTTGATTCTGCAGCCTGTCTTAAGATATCTTTGGAGTTGGAATCAATGAAGAAATTCATGTCCAATGGAGGACTTGAAGACTCTTTAATCGCAGTTATCAGTCTCTCTGCAACCTTTACAGATAAAAACCAAGTTTTGATGCTACAACAGTTTAACTAACTTGAAGAGAAGAGATACAGCAGAAAGAAACCTTAATGTATGTACCGTAGAAGGGGTTGTTTCTCCTGAACTATAGGAGGTGTGGTAATCCATAATCTTCCAGTGACGAAAAGAAGACTCCAACCCATTTGGTACTGTCTTTGAAGGTGAACTCAAACAATCAATGGCTGCTTGAACACGCTCAGGTGGTGATGAATCAGTGCTTGTGAGCTGCACTTCTTGTTCGTTCAGCTCTGCAATGGATGGTCAAGCCAATCTTCCATATAAATTTTCATAATCTTTGTTCTATCTGAAGGAAAATCAAGTTCAGGGTGTTAGAAGTTTAGATGGTTTGTGATGGAGAAACTGACCTTGAAAAGAATTCAAAGGGACAAAGAGAGGTGATTCCGCCATTTCTGCATTAATAACAAGCTGCAAAGTTTGCAGACCAATATCAGATATCATTTGAAGGACTTTAATTTTAAAAGATATATATATTTTCGAGGAGACTTTCTAAAATTGAAATTTCGGTATAGGAGGATGATTAAATATAGGAATGACAAATTCAGCTCGGCCCGACCTGGTACGAAGTTCAGATTAATTGAGTTTCAAGCCAAGTTTGAGTTTGAATGATCAATTTGAATGGTTCATACTCACTTTCCAAATCTTCATTTGGTCTTGTGTTTCTTTAACTTAAAGGCCAAATGATGTGGACCGAGTTTATAATTAATGGTTCAAAACTTAGATAGATTTTTTTTTTTTGGTTCGAAATTGGCTCAAAGCTCGATTGAGCCCGATGCTCCAAGCCTGAGGCTGAGCCTAATTGAGCTTTGATAGCCCAAACCTTGATCGGATCGGATGAAGAATAATTAAATTTTATTTTTTAATTTTTAAAATTTAAAATAATGTTGTTTTATCTCTGACGATTTCGTTGTATATAAAAATTTTGGATTTTCGGGTCAAGAAATTCAAATTCGGACCTAACCTGAAACTCAAATTTTTTTTAAAGAATTAAACCGGCCTAGAGTCTAGTTGACTCAAGCTGGCCCGGGCTAGACTAAACTTTTTTTACTATCCCTACATGAAGGCTCTAAAAAAATTTTATATATTAACTATATATACATGTAGGGATATATATAGTTAATATATAAAAATTTTATTCATTTCTAACCCAATTATAAAAAAAAAGAAATTTGTTTTGAACATATAGTAAACTTATACTCTGAAGTTCAGCTTAAATATAATTATATCTGAAAACACGACTTCAAATTAAGTCTAGAAATTTTGTTTCCAAAGTTTTAAAAATTTAATGGAAAATAAAAAGGATAAAAATTTGGGTTTGAATATGATACCTTTTAAGCCCGAGATCCTACTCGAGGTTGAATATTTTTTATATTTTATCCTAAACTCGAGCTTAATTAAATTGACTTTTGATAAGATTGGGAGTGAATTTTATGTCAACATTAAATAGACATGTCCTTGTTCAGAAAAGAAAAATAGACATGTCCTTTAATGTTGTACGTATACTTAAATGAAGACTATTGCTTTAAATTATATAAACTAGACAACTTTCTATATATGCCCTTTGCATCCTATTCAAAGGTTGGTGGAGACTTTTATGGTTCTTTTATCTTATTTTGCCAATGTCCATTTTTGGATGCACATAATAAGTTGTAATTTAGGTGATTTATATAAATTACTTGACTAGTTAACAATTTCAAATCAAATGAACTCAAAGCTTGAGTCTGACTAAAAAATTTATACTCAAATTTAGGCGTGATTTAAAACTTGATCAGGCTCGAAACTTACATCCTAAGCTCCAACTTGACCGAACTTGAGTGGTTTAAACTTCGATCAAGGCTATCGAGCTTTGACCAAGCTTGATCATTTTTAAGGATGAAAAAAGTGTTCAAACCTAGCCCAGCTTAACTATGTAGGGATTGATTGGATCTCAAATTCAATTTTTAGGACTCAACTAGACTAAAAAAAAATGATATCATTTTGTCATTAAAAATAATAATAATTTGATTCCATCGAAGCCACCTCAAGCCTTAGACAACATAGTCAGTCCAGGCTAGGCGAATTCATTATCATCCCTAATTTTTTTTAGTTTAAAATTTAAAAACAACATTATTTTACTCAAAACGAAGTTATTTATACGTAATATATTCGAGCTTCAAAGTAACATTGTTTAATGTATTCGAGCTTTGGGCTAAGTCGGGTAGCCTAATCCGGAACAGTTTGATGCTTAGCTCGGCCCAAAGTTTGATCAATTTAGGCTTAGCTTATTGACTTCAGGTTGGACCGGACCAGGTTGCATGGTCTAAATTTTCTTCTTTTTGAAGGTTGAGGTAGGTTGGCTGTCTCTTATAGTAAATAAATGGCTTCAATCATGAAAAAGAGGAAGACAGAATGACGTACCTTATAAAACAGATTGTTTCTCTTCAGCATATACATAAGAAATGTTCCGAGTATCTTCAACTCCATCAACCAGACGCAGATCTTTACCAGCAATCCCGCCATGCGAGGAGCTTCGTAATCACATTGCAGGTTTTTCAGTACCAGATTGTGTATAATTACATTATAATTCTTTTTTTAGTTATAACTTATAATCTAACAAGAGCAAGTCAGAGTTTGATGTTTTCTGCAGTTTTCTCAGGATTATACACCTGGAAATTTTGAACATCCTGAGAAATGAGGCATTAACATGTAGCAGCAGACACCATAACAGTACCAAACCAAAACTGAAATTTTCTTTTCAGAAACCATATCAGGTTGAAGAAGTAAAGAACAAAACAGAACTCACAAGAACATTTCAAACAGATTCCCTTATCAAAATTCCTGACAGGAAATGGAATTCAAACCTTTGACATTGGCTTGAAGGTAGGATTCATGACTGTCAGGGCCAACATCAACCTCATCTGCAGGCTTATAGACAATACCCTTATCCTGAAACAGTCCCATGTGTTTGAGAATGGAAGGTTTAGCAGAGAAGAGCTTGATCACAAAGGTGAGAACAGCAGCAGGAACAGGACCCGGATATAAAGAAGAAGAAGAACAGAACACAGAGAGATACTGAGGCACAGATATTACTAATAAAAGGAAAAAAAACTAAGGCAGAGAAGACAAAAACCAGTTTCTTGGATGTAAAGACATTGGAAGATTATGACAACAAGATAAAGAAAAGACTTGGGTGATAGAAACAGAGTCGTCTCATTCATTATTGACACTTGTAATTTATATGTTCTATGTTCTATGACCGTGTTTTTGTTTTTTGTTTTTTTTTTTTAATATTGAGTCTTATGCCAATATATCCTAAAAAACCAAATTACTTATCTAGAAGGTACTAAATAATAATTAATAACTTTTAGTGACCGCTAACATTAAATAATTTTTTTGATATAAAAAATGAAAAGAAAAGACTGCGTACATTAATGACTCTCTCCTGACTTTTACAAAACGAGAAGCTTTAATGATCCTCTCCTGACTCTTACAAAACGAGAAACCTTGTGAATTGGGTATTCCAATGATTTGATATGATCTCTTAACAAAGGATCTTCGTATTAAAATTCAAATTAAATCAAATAGTAAGATGATAAAAACTTATTATATTAATTTTTTTAATAAAAAATATGGAATTAATTAGTAAAAGAAATCCCAATTTCCTCAAGTAGAAAGGAATTTTTTTTTTACACTTGCCCTCAAGAAAAGGTAATATCAATATCATGGGGTTGTTAAACTAATTAGTTACTAACTAACAACTTAATTGACTCTCTAATCACTCTTGTCTCCTCTAAAACAAGTTAATAACTTGTGTTAGGTTTGAAATTAATCTTGTCAATTTCTTTTCCCAAATGGGTCATCATGTCAATGTCAAACTTGGAAATTATTTGATAATTTTGGACTAAATTTGAATTTTATTTTTTATAGTCATTAAATTCATAAATACTGTTTTCGGGTTCATATTAATTATTAATTCATAAATTTTTCTTTTTAAATATTAAATTTGCATCATATTAATTGGATTATTTTAATTTTGGAATATCTTATTCTTATTCTTTTTGGGTTCAACGTTTTTTTGTACACATTAGGTGAAACAATGCCCCGGAAGCAACGCCTGTTCATTTCTACCAAGCAAGCATGATGGGGCAAGGTTACCATACAATAGACGTTTCAAAGTTACGTGTACAAACTTAACTAATTATTCTCGAATTTATATTTAAAAAAAATTGAATTTGAGTTGATTTGAGTCAGAGATTTTTTAAGAAGACAGTTGATTGTTTGACTGTCAATTAAAAAATAACTTTTAAAAAAGAGTTTCTTATAGTAAAATGTTTGACAACATAAAATAAAAATAATTTTACTAATTTTTAGTACAATATATTAATTATTATATAATTTTAAACCATATAAAACATAAATAAAATATATATAACCAAATCTTTTATATGGATTATAACATAAATAAAACTAATACAAAAATAAATATTAAAATATATATAAAAATCAAATAATATTATATAAATTAAAAATAAACATGATGATGAATTTGTGAATATTATGAAAATTATGTAAAACGTAAGAGTAAAGAGAATATAAAAATCTATCTAAAAAGTATGTTTTAGAGAAGTTTCAAATTGAACTTTTTAAAAGTTGTATTTTGTTGGTCAAAAAATCATATATACTAAAAAATACTTTTTATTTTACAATTAAACAATTATTTTTAAAAAATTACGATAAAAAGTACTTATTCATCTTCTAAAAATTCGACCAGCATGTACTAAAACAGGAATTTCATTTTTTTGACTGTTTCCTTAATAGTGTGTGAGATGGGGGGAGCAGATCTTCTATTCTCCTACTCAGTTCCTCCAGGGTTTTGGACAGCTGAGATCAAAATACAACAGAAGGAACAGAGTTATGGATACAAATGATGCGTTGCAGTGAAATGGGACCTTCATATGAACAAGAGCAGTTGGGAACTTAATAGGCAGGTCAAACATCCAAATCAAAGCGCCCTTTGGCTTGGGGTAGTTCCGCTGGTCCATGGCACGGTACGGTGTTTTGCTGTAGAGGACGTCATTTTGTAATTATAGTTTAAAAAATTGGGTCGGGTTGAGCTTGACACTCTACCTTGGACTGATCGGGAGCCTAAGTGGGCTCTAACTCGGCCCATTCTCATTTCTAAGGTTGAGCCCGACTTGAATTTATAGTATTTTATTTAAATATTTGGAATTATTAATATATAATTTTGATGTTGTAGATATTTAATATGTGTACCGATTATATTTTTTTATTATATAACAGTTAATAAAAGTATACAAAATTTCAAAATGACTAAAACATTATATTTTGAGATCTGTAAATTCAACTTTAATATCATAAATATTTAGGCCTTGTTTAGCAATCATTGTTAGCTAAGTTGATTATATCGATTAATTTGATCAACGAATTACATTAAGTGTTTATCATTTGATGTTTGGTAAAATTAGCTATTTAGTATTAATTGTTTATGTAAAATAATTTATAAGGATGTGACTTTAAAAATTTATAAATGTATTAATATTATATATTTTAATATTTCATTGAATATTTTATAATAATTTAAATTTTAGACATTTAATTTTATGTAAAATTAAATTTATAACTCTAATAAAAAACATATAATATATAATAATAATAATAACACACAACAAAATCAAAATCTCATGTTGTCTGCAAACTTACTTGATGAATAATATCTTGCTTGTCAATTTAAGCTACCATATAGACGCTTTGATAAATTTATACATAACAGTTGTAGTTAATCTCATACATATCATATTATTTCTTGTCTTGAATGTAAATTTCATAACATAAATTAATTCTTATGGAATGGAACTATCAATAATAAAATTATAAGTTTTGTATTTTTATAAAATAAAATAAAACAAAAATGTTATTAAATATAATAAATCAGCTAACCCAACAACCTCCTTATCAAACAAGTATATTAGCTAATTGATATAATCAAATAACTAATACTCTTTAATCAACGGAAATATAGCTTAAAAGCTATCTACCACACATTTTTAATAATTAAAATTTACTAATAACTAAGCATCTTTGGTATTTTGTGAATTAAATTGAATTTTATAAATATATATTTATTATCTTAAATTTTATATTAATTAATTTAACTTATATTTATAAAGTCAGGATGATAAACGGTGTCACTAGCAAGTCTCAAGCGCGTCCTCGACCAAATGTCATGCCTACTAAAGACAACAAGCAACTAACATGCATACATAAACATTTCCATCCCATTTTTTTATTTCATCCAAATTTGTCTGCTTTCTTTACCGATCCCAGATCAACATAGAATGATTAAAAACAGAGATAATACGAAATGCTTGATTTCAATTTCATCTTTAATAATGATGTCGATTCTGAGCTTTACATGGTTTTGAATTTCTCAAGACTTTTACCAATAGTATTTTTCAACACAAGATTTAGGACTTTTCATAATTTTCTCTATACGTAATTTTTCTAACGAATTAAAGATTTCTTATGTTTACAATTAATATGAGCAATTATAGTTGTATATAATTTTCATTTCAAACTTTTCTATTACAAAGTCAACATGAATATGATCTACACTAATTATAATCTATTTTTATTCAAACTTTGACTTATTAATTTAAATTATTTATTAATTTACTTTATTATTTTATATGATTCAAATTACATAAATTAACAAATAATTTATTTAAAAATCGAATGATGTAATTAATAATTGTCCAAATTTATAGGTTTGGACAAAATTGCCGAACATAACAACTCCAAACACATCCTCGTTATGCTTGTCCCTCCAACTCCAAGGGACAAAAACAAAAAGCAATGTTACAGCGGCTTGAGTTATGTCCGGAAATAGTAGTTTCTGTGTACTTGAGAACACCGAACGGCGAACACCCTCCTCCTCCTTCCCTCTTAATTCTTACTTAAACCTCTCCCACTTGTAACCTGCCAGTACACTCCCCTCCTCTCCACTTGCAGCACACAACATGACAAAGTTTCACACAATGTCCTTAACTCTATTGTCTGAATCCATTCGTTTCTTCATTAGATGCAATGAACTAACTATACACCGAGAGCCGCCGCCCATTTGTAGTCAGATGTTCTTCGTCTTCTTCCTTGTACTTCCTTTCTTTTTTAACGATAAAAAAAGCAAATATCTAAGCTCTTCTATCATGACAAAAGGACCCATGCAATGTTTATCTGCACCCAAGCTGTGTCCAGTTCTAGTCTATCTTATACGTCATGCATGAAAATGCAAGCCCTCCATAACCAAAACTCTCATTGGCTGTCTGTAATTATAAAACCCCACTTTATAGAGAGCAGAAACCTAGTTGGTAAAGCTTTATTTTTATGTATGTTTATGGTGTAATACCAACTAGTCAAAGAAACCAACACGTCCGCTATTCCAACCAGCTCTCCGAGAAACGCCGTGCCGGAGCAAGCAGCGTTTGATAAGTTCTTTGAGTGCTGGATTCTGGAGCAAAACCAATACCTTGATAGGCTTATTTCAGCTGCTAAAGAGCATTCAAATAATGGAAACGGCGAGACGAACGAGTGCCATCTTGGTCCACTTCTCGACCAAGTAATGGAACATTACGAGCATTATTACAAGGCTAAGACGAGGTGTTCGAAGGTTGATGTTCTATCGATGTTGTCACCTTCATGGATCAGTTCTTTAGAGAGCGCTTTTCTTTGGATTGGTGGTTGGCGACCGAGTATGGCTTTTCACTTGCTCTACTCCAAGTCCGGTCTTCAACTAGAGGCTAAATTCAGTGACATGCTTGGTGGTTTTAGCACAGACGACTTAGCGGACCTCTCGCCGGCCCAGATCAACCGTGTCGACGAGTTACAGAGGAAGATCATTAAGGAAGAGAAGGGGATAACGGAGAAGATGGCGAAGCACCAAGAGGCGGTGGCTGACGCTTCCATGGTGGATCTTTCTCATGCGGTCAGCGAGATGATGAGGAGTATCAGTGAGTCTGGTACGAGTCAGACGGCGGCGGCGGCGTCGACTGAGGAGGAGAGAGTTGAGTCTGCTTTGAAGTCAAAGTAGGATAACTTTACGGAGCATCTAGGAAGAGCCGATGATCTACGGCTGAAAACGCTTCAACTTGTGGTTGATATTTTGACTCCAATCCAGGCCGCTCATTTCCTGATTGCAGCTGCTGAGTTGCATTTAAGGGCTCATGACTGGGGCAAGGAGAGGGACGCCAGAGAAGAGCGTAGCACACACGATTCTAGCACCAATTAATCAATTAAAAATTTAAGTTTAAGCAATTAATACTAAAAAAACGGTTTTTTTTAATCTTGTTTTTCTTTAAGCATGATGGCCAATATATGATTTAATTGCTATTTATAATTATGCCTGCTATTTAATCTAATTTTATTTTGAATTAATATGATCTTAATAAGTTAACTCGAGTTAGTCGAATTTTTAGTTTACGGGACTCAACCATTTCTTTTGCTCGTAAGATATCATTAAGAAATAAGAATTCGTGTTATCAAAAGATTTCTTACAATTATTTCTATTCTTGATGCACTACTATCAAAATTATCAAGACATGAAATAAATTAAACTTAATCTGAAGTCTCATCATCGTCAAGCTCAACTGAAATTTGATAGGATTTAAACTATTTTAATTATTTTTAATTTAAAAATATATCATTTTATTTAAAATAACATTATTTAAAAAAAAGGCTTCGAGTTGGATTGAGCCGGAAAGCCTAAGCTCAAGTTCGGTTTAAAACTCAATATTTTAAATAAAAGTTTTAACCAACTTGATTGGATTCATTGAGTTGAGGTCAAATTAAGAATAAGAATAATGATTAAGAATTAAGAATCGATGCTTGATAGCAATTGTTCAAAGAAAGGTCTCGTATTTGGAATTTGGTCCATTTTATGGGTATAAATACTTACATAAGAGTCTGCCTCAGCCAATGAGTCAAGCTTGAGTCAAACAAAGTTAGATTATCTTTATATGGAACATTCTTCACACAACTAGAGAGTTACTTTTTTTGTTTTTTAACTTTAACAAATTAAAATAATGAATTTAAAATAAAAATATATTTAACTTATAAATTCTATTTAACTTAAAGTTTTTGGTGACGGATAAGGTCAAATCACAAGGTCTAGGCTCAACTTGAAGTTAAATTGGACCGAGGCTCTAGACTTGAGTTTTAACTTGATATATCTCGAGTAAATATATATTTTTTAATTTTAAAAAATTAAAAATAATATCAAAATGATGTCATTTAATTTAAAAGTTTTGAGTTTCAAGTTTATAATAAAAATAATTTTGATATTAGGATAAAAAATTTGATAATAAATAAATAATTAGAAGGGTTGGAAATTAAGTTTATAAAATGGGATTAGTTACATAGTAATTTGACCCATGTAGAACTCTGGGGCACTAGGAAAAGAAGAAGAAGAAGGTAAGCATTAAACGGAAACGGATAATGATACGAAACGACAAAGGTCGATTGGGATTCTTTTTAATTTCATTTTCGTTTTTTTCCCATTAATAAAATTGGTAACCGCTCCTTCTCCTCCATTCACTACATAGGCTCTGTCACTCAGTTGCTCGACGTTTTGTTCTTGTCAACTCCGATCTGTTTGGCTTGTTTGCTTTGGTAATGAATTCCTTTTCCTTTTCACTCTTTTTTTTGGGGGTTCGAATCAAGCTGCGTTAGATTCAGTCCTCGTAATTTGTCTTTTTGTGCTTTTGTTTGGTAATTTTTGGAGCTTTGAGGGTTTAGTTTTGGTGTTTTGAGTAATGGTGTTGGGATTGTTGAATGATTTGGTGTTTATAGGTTGAGTTTGGGTCTAATTGGGAATATAAACTTTATATTGTTCACATAGATCTTGTAGTTCACTTCTAAGAGAGTTTGCTTTAGGGATAGGTTGCTTTTATGCTTAATTGCGTTGGTAAAGCTTATTATTATGTTGTGAAGCATTGATGATGCCGTCTTCTAATGATTATAATCATGCATCTGTGCTTTTCCTCATTGTCAGGTATTGTTGTGTTGTTGAATTTGGAACTGCTTTGACAGGGAAAGGGAAAAAGTTCTTCTGTATCTGAATGTGGAAAGGGTTCCATCTGTTGTCCAGCTGCAGTGCCTTCACTTATGCTAGAACCAGGGTTTTGTTCTCTTCTGTAGACAGATTTAGGCCTTATGGTTGTAATCACAGACACATTTGAGTCGAATATTGGTTAGTTTCTGAGATGATGTTGTTGTAATATAGTAACCTTTCAGTCTAAGGTGATGGCCAAGGAAAATATGCATGATTCGCAACCCACTAATGGTGGAGTGGTTAATGAAGGTCATTCACCTACTGAAAGTGAAGATTCTGGGACTTACCCTCGTCAGAGTCTGGACAAAGAGGCAGGTGTGGCGACATGTCGTGTTTGCCAATGTGTTGAATCTGACAAAAGGGGAGATATTGCTTTAGGATTTCTGGGTATCAGGCCTCCCTTTCATGAAGCTTGTAAAAGCAATGGAGGATTGAGGACTGAAAGTAAAGCAGAGCCTTTAGATGTTGGAACTGGTGGGTTGCATAGGAAATCAGCTGTGGGAGAATCTGGTATCGTTGAGTTCATTGGTCCTGATGGGGAGGTTTTCATCTGTCACACTGATTTAGAAATGGGTACGCACCAGCAACACGACGCATTGATTGAACTTGGCTGCTCTTGTAAAAATGATCTTGCTCTGGTTCACTATGCTTGTGCTCTCAAATGGTTTGTTAATCATGGATCTACTGTTTGTGAGATCTGTGGACATGTGGCAAAAAATATCAGGCCTCAAGACTTTACAAAGGTTGTTGTTTCTTTGAAGGATTATGAGGTACTGAGGGAAAGGACTGCCAGTGGTGATCCCAACCCTGCTCAGTTGCATACAAGTTCAGGTGTAGACCCTGATGCTGTTGCTGCTATTAGAAGGCAGCGGTTGAGTGAGATCTCACTGTGGTTTAATCCATACAACAATAGTAACTACAGTCATTCTTCAACGGTTCCACAGGTGGTTTCAGAGCAACCCCAAAATACTGTCGCTGAAGATATTCTTCCTACTGAGAATCCTGCTACCAAATGGGCTGTGGAATGCACAGGAATTTTGTTGGCTACAGGGCTACTCACTGTGACCCTGGCGTGGCTTATCGCTCCTCGTGTTGGAAAGGTATGACGTACTCTTTCATCATATTGACTGTTTGAAATCGGTGCATAGAGGTGATCTTTCATGTTTCGTTTAGGTTAAATTACCACATCATCCTGGCCGCTTTTACTGCAAACTTTTGATCTCTGTATTCACCTAATCAGGAAAACGCTCAAGGATATATTGCCATATGTCTATCTGTGTGTGTGGTAATAATAAACGAAAGTTTGAACAGTTAATATGGTGTGTAATATTGGGACTCTTATCATTTCTTTGCTAACGACATATGTTCCTTGTAGATGACTGAGCATGTTGCTACCCCTTGAGATGAAGCCAACAGTTCTTCAATCACGTCTTACAAATCAAACTTAATAGAAATTGAGAGGTTTACTTATAATTGTCCATACACTAGTGTGGGATTTTATGCCATATGTATTGATGTACGACTTATTTAGGGAATAAATAAATATCACTTCTTTGGATGTCTTTCTTTATGATATTTAACTTATTTGGATTTTCCTAGCACAATCTTCTGTGCAAACTTGTTTTTTCCCTAAGGAGACTGTGTTTTGGTTAACTTAGTGCATGATTTGCTTGATTGATCCTGCTCTTATGTGCAGAAAACTGCCAAAAGTGGTCTTCATATCCTCCTTGGAGGCATTTGTGCGCTGACAGTTGTGATCTTTTTTCGCTTTGTAAGTTACTATGATCTGTTTCTTTCTGCTCCTGGATTACCATCAAAACTACATTTGGTCATTCACATTAGATTTGCTCATTTAGTTTTAAGAAAAGCCCAACCAGCACAAAAAGCTTTAAAAGTTTGACTGCTCCTTAGATTTGACTGACATTGAACATCGATAGTTATACATGCATCAGGCCATTTACATTGTTTGGTTTATGATTGGTGTTGGATACAATTTTATACACGTTGGTTTCCATTGTGTTTGTCTTGAATTTGCATATCATTTCTTCCTATTGGTCATTTACTTGCAAGTACCCAGGTTTGGAACTGGATTTAGCTTGTTAGCTCTGAATCATAGAACTATAATGAAATGTATGATCAACTGATTTTATCGAATTTAAAACAAGAGTCAGAAAAAATGGTGCGATCCTCAAATGTAGAATGCTTATTGTCTACTAACATCGTGTTCCTATAATTTGCAGATTGTGCTTACTAGGATCAGATACGGACCTGCACGGTACTGGGCTATCTTATTTGTTTTCTGGTTTCTGGTGTTTGGTATATGGGCTTCTAGAACACACGGTGCTCACTCAACATAGTTTCGATGCCCATCTTTATGCATGTAAAATGAGTTGCCTACAGACAGGACTGCTTTTGTTTTGCACAGGCGCAATTAGTTTTGCTTGACATTAGAGTAAGCATTACACCCAATGCTCATTCTTACCATCGTGTATGTAAAATGTAATTTTATCCTTTTTAGTGAAAATAATACATTTCACGTGTGCATTTGCTCAGAACTCTTATCGGATCATGATTTTACCTTTCACTATTACAATGGGATACTATTGGATTTGTCATGTTGTTCTAGATTGATTCAACGCAAAAAAAGATTACCTATTCCCTAGAAATCTTCTCTCTTTCTTAGGTATGCAAATGCCTATGGTGCTTGACATTATGCCTTTCCCTAAAAATGTTCTCTGTTTCTTAGGTATGCACGTGCCTATGGTGCTTGAAATTATGCCTTCGTCTATGCTTGACCCATACATGTTATCGTTTGTCGTTGGCATTGTTCCACCAAAGAATGTGCTATCTTCTTAGCACCATTATGCTATTTTTGACTTGACTTAGTGGAGTCATTGTGACAAAAAGAAGATACAGTTTTATGATGCTATGGTGAAATTACATTAACCATGGTAATGTGTCAACCCAAGCTCAGGCCTGTAAAAAAAAGCTTGATGAGTGTGGGTTCGAGTCAAAATTCCGGGTTCGGTCCGGGCAGCCTTTCGAAGATTAAAGCATGAAAATATTTTGAAATTAAATTTAAATTTGACAGATTTTGAATTTTAAATTAGACGGACTTGAACCTTTGTGTCAAACTTAAAGTGTGACAACCTAAAGTGTATATATGTTAGCTTGCTATGAAAAATAGTGTAGTTTGGATCCAAGTGTTCTGTTTGTTGTGGAACACTCATTCTTAACTTCAATGATAGTAATGTTATTGAAACGGATATCATATTGGGAGGTCGTGCTTAATATCTTAGTGCTCTTTATGGCATATTATAATCAAGAATAACAACATTTCTGACTTCCAATCATCCGGGAAAAAAAATCTTTTTTAATTCAACGTAAGCGGTTTAAACTAATTATAAAACCCCAAAAGGTATGGAGGAGTGGACCCGTACATTTAGCTAAGGTACTTTGTCTGATCACTGTCTAGAAGTAGAACGAAGTAGAACCATAAATACACACACACACACCCCACCTTAACAAGACCTTTCTGTTCAATCAAGCCACAACAAAAAACATTATCTTCATCTCGTCCAATCTGAGGTTAAGAATCCTCCACAAGTCCCTTCTAATATCCAATCTTGTTTTCAAGTTTCACGTTTTACATGCAACAACACAGTTCTGGAATGGAAAGTCAAGATGTACACATACTACAATTAATAATTGTGATTCGCTTATTGCACATGGACACAGACACTTGCCTGTGAATCCCAAGTTCTCATCATATCCCCAAACACAAACACAAACTCAAACACAAACATGCCGAGCCTTCTCCTCCGTCTTCCTCTCTTCCAGTTCCAAGAAGTCAGGTACTCTCTCCTCTCTGTCTATCTATCTAACAAACCTTATCATCTCACTTAACACCGTTTGTTCTGTTTCTTCTGCTTCTTCCTTCTTTTCCTTACTGCTTACACTTAACAGTTCTTGTCAACTTCCTTGATATGACAAATTATGGTTCTTTGTAGACTCTCTAAGTGGGTTTTTGTTTTGGCCTTGTTCTTTTAATCTCCTCCATCACCTCAGATTTTGTGTGGTTGTGATGTACTTACTCATTCATTTGTAAAACTGCAACAAATAAATAATTACTAATATTGATTGAATTAATTTATATCCTCTTTAATTTATTCCTAATGTTGGAGAATTCGTAATTGTTATCTTTCATATTTACAGTGACTTACTGGATTTTGTGCTATTTTCTTATTAACATTGAATGACTTATGTTTAATAAAATGTAACCAAAAATAAATAAATTGACATATTAGTTGAGAATTATTTTAAAATATTTTAATGAAATAGCTATATCTCAATTTTCATTTTTGGTTATCTTTAATTTTCCAAACATTATGGAAAATTACTTTGACTGTTGTAAAGACACATATTATAATAAATCTAATTAACCAATAGGGATTCTTATTATATATTAATAAATTGAAATAAATTAAGTCATTTCATTATAAAAAGTTTTTCCTCTTATTTTAGGATTTGAAACAATTAACCGATTAAGTTGCAAATGTTAATTGGATCGAGTTTTAATTTCATTTTGAGTCTATGGTTTGTCAAATATTTAAATAGTAGTTTATCCTGAAATGTAGATCAGATTGACAAAAATTTTAAGGTTTCAAAATTTCAATTGGTATTAGTCTGTCACAGATCCTGTTAAAGATTGAATAAAATGAACAATTTGAAGAAAATATATTTACCCATCAAATTTTAAATTTTAATTGGCAAAGAATATTGTTAAATGAAAATTAATATGTTTATTTAAGTTTATAAAATTGATTAGTTTATTATAACTAACCGATTAATTAATAAAATGATCGGTTTTAACATAAAGATTATTAAACTAAATCAAATTAGAAAGTTAAAAACTAAACTGAAAAGTTAGTCAATTTAGAGTTTTATCGTTAAATCGGTCGAATCGATTTGGTTTTTAAGATATTGATTTTGAGTTTCGTGAATATAAAAATGAACTTATCAAGTTAGACAAATTTTTTAAATTTTATTAGTTCACAGTGAAATTAATTATTTTCATTCCATCACTATAATCATCAATCTACAAGAAAAATTCTATTCCATGCATGATGATCTTGGGTTTTTTTTTTCCCCCCCTAATGTAGCTTTGGATGTTCAAGTGATGGAGCAGCAAGAAGAATCTTGGGATTCCATTATAGACAAAACATCAAGCAGAAGCAATCTTCTGTCCTTTCCTTCCCTCATTCAACCTCCATTTATCCTTCATACTCGTAAAATCTTCTCTTCCTTGTTGCTTCCTTTTCTTTTAGAATCCATATTTCTAAATGTTTTGACTTATGCTTTTATCTGTTTTCATATCTTCTTAAGCATCTCTAGAAGTAGTAGTAGTTGTTGTTCTGCAACTCTATCAGTAGTGGCAGATGAAGTGAAGAGAACTTTTGGCACAAGTGAAGCCAGTTCGCTGGTTGAAGAGCTGAGGCAAAGCTTTAGGTCTGGTAGGACGAAGAGTTATGAATGGAGGATTTCACAGTTGAAGAGCATTCTAAGGATGGTAGAAGAAAAAGAAAAGGATATTTATGAAGCTCTTTACAAGGACCTGGCAAAGCCTGAAATTGATGCTTTCCTTTCAGAGGTCTATGAATTATCTAATAATCAGAATCCATTATTGGAGTTCTTTATCAATTTGTAGGATTCTAAAAAATCCAACATCTTCCTAATCTTTCACTGTTTAAAATGATCAAATCGATGCAGATTGCGATGACTAAATCCTCCTGCAAATTGGCCATTGAGCAACTTTCCACCTGGATGAAACCAGAAGAGGTAAAAGAAGAAGAATCCTCTAATCTTTTTGAGTGATTTCAGATGATTTTTTGGAAGCTTTCAGGTATGAAAATTGTGCAAATTCATGGAATGTTTCAGGTTAAAGCTTCATTCGCAACCTATCCTTCTTCAGCTAAAATCGTGCCTGAACCTCTTGGAGTTGTTTTGGTCATCTCAACCTGGAATTTTCCTTTCTGTATGTTGTGAACTTTCTCTTACCTTCTTTTAGATCATCATAACTTTCCAGACAAAATGCTAAAGAGACATTACTTTTACTAATTCAAATTGAAGTGTGATCTAAAATTGATCTATTTCCGTCATCATATTCATAGTTAGCACATTCATCCTAGCTAACTGTTGTTTCGATATTGTTACTTTCATCCATATCGTACTTAGTATTCATATTGTCATCATTATCAAAAAGGTTCCTGAACTTGTTATCCAACAACTTATCCAAAAATACTGTAATGAAACAAAAATAGAGTTTGTCGTTAGTTACAACAACAACGTTCTAATATGAATCTCACTAACATGTGGAGTCGATAGAAATTTAGAAGTACATAACTTTATCCCTAATTAATAGAATGATTGTTTTTTATTGGAGTTTGTTGTCGTAACGAGTCCCTAATTGGCTAGTCATGCTTGTATCATACTGAAAGAACTTCAGCGTTCAGGAGTGATTCATACATTCCCTTTGACTCTTGCATCTTTCAGTGCTGTCAATTGATCCAGTCATTGGAGCTATTTCAGCAGGAAATGCTGTTGTCCTGAAGCCATCAGAAATTGCTCCAGCAACATCTTCCCTTCTATTGAATCTAATAGAGCAGTACTTAGATAGATCTGCTGTTAGAGTTGTTGAAGGAGCTGTTCCTGAAACCACTGCTTTGCTTGAGCAGCAATGGGACAAAATATTCTATACAGGTACATTAATAAGGCGTATCACCAAATACCACGTAGATGTATAGTTTTAAGGTGATAACGGCGGCTTTTCTTTTCTTTTCTTTTCAGGCAGCGCTATGGTAGGGCGGATTGTGATGACGGCGGCTGCAAAACACCTCACCCCAGTTGTTCTTGAACTTGGAGGGAAGTGTCCAGCTATAGTTGATTCAAACACAAACTTGGAAGTAAGAATATTAACCTTCAGGACTTGATTTTCCGATCTGAACTCAGTTTGGAGCTGAAATTTGTTGATTTTAAGGTGACAGTGAGGAGGATTATAGCAGGGAAATGGCAATGCAACAACGCTCAAGCTTGCATTGGAGTTGATTATCTGATAACTACGAAAGATTTCGCGCCGAAATTGGTAAGATGATCTTGTTCGAGATAAAATTTTTAGAACTATTTCATTTCAATCAACCTAATGATGAACAGATAGAAGCACTAAAAGCTCGGGTAGAGGAATTTTTCGGAAAGGATCCAATGGAATCAAAAGACATGTCTCGAATTGTGAGTTTGCATCACTTTAATCGTCTGGTAAGGATCTTGGATGAAGACAAAGTCTCTAAGAAAATCGTTCATGGAGGACGAAGAGATCAGAACAGATTGTGAGTAAACATTTCTCTCTTCTTGTTCTTCTTCAATCTTGATTACTTCTAATGACTCTTCATAAACCAAAATTTATCAGAAAGATAGCTCCAACGATAGTCTTGGATCCTCCTAGAGACTCTTCGATTATGCAGGAGGAGATTTTCGGTCCATTACTTCCTGTGGTCACTGTGAGTTGTTTAGTTGCTAAGAACATAATCTTCCTCCTCATGATGCGTGAAGATGGTGCTTCTTACAGGTTCAGTGTTTTGTGAATAATGTCAGGTCGAAAGCATCAACGACAGCTTTGCCGAGATAAACTCGAGGCCGAAACCTCTCGCGGCCTATCTGTTCACTAATGATGAGAAGCTGAAGAGCGATTTTATCGAAAACGTATCGTCCGGAGGAATGCTCATCAACGACACTGTATTACATGTACTACTCTTGTATTTCTTAATATCTGTCAGGGGTTTGTCTCACATTGGAGAAAGAGAGGAAAGAAGACTAATATATAAGTCTAGTTGACTACTTCATTTATTATCAATTAGTTTTAGAATAAAGCCTCATTTAAATTTATATGTGGTCTAACTTTTCTTCTTGTATAGACTCATAGGCTTATTGTAAATTCTAATATAATATCAGGTCAGATTGTTCTTATGTTAGTCGTTAACACCTCGAAATATCGCGGGGAAGAAGATGTCACGTAATCTTTTCAAATGTATGGAGAACATTGCTTACAGATGTCTGCGAAATTTGCAGGTTTCAATTGACACTTTACCATTTGGAGGGGTTGGAGAGAGTGGAATGGGATCATACCATGGGAAGTACTCATTTGAAGCATTTAGCCACAAAAAGTCAGTTCTCATAAGGAGTTTCAGTGGAGATGCAACTGTAAGATACCCTCCATACACACCTAGAAAGACTAAGTTGCTCAAAGCTCTGGTCAATGGGAACATATTTGAGATCATTCTTGCTCTCCTATGGTGGTCAAAGGATTGAAGGGTTTAGTGTTGGATAATCTATGTCACTTTAAAATTAGATAAACATTTAATCATCTATGATACTCTTTGTTCTATTAGCTTGTTTGAGAAAAAGTAGTATTTACATGTCTCAATTTGAATTAGGGTTGGTAATAAATTAGGTTAGAGCAGTCCTAAACGCAAAATTATGTAATTACATCATAATGATGTCGTTTTGTCATGTAACACTCTACTACTATAGAGTACATACCGAAACATCATGAGGACATTTCAGTCCATAACTTATAATAATAGAATGTTAGAGCAGTCACTACAATCACTTAATCACGGCATCATCATTTATAATCTCATATACAATATCATGAAGAGAAAACACAACATTTTAAAACTAACTAAATTTTTCCTTTCATTTCATAAAAACCGAATATGTACATTGTAGCTTTACAAATCATCTAAATATGTACATCATCCAAAATCTAATACAAAATACTGCAAAAATTCAATATTGTATGTCAAATTATGCATAATGAAATGCATTTTCTAACTTCTCATTAAACTCATATATATACTATTCAAGCCTTAACATGAATAACGTTAAGTTAAGTGTCATCTCAGTTTAGGCTTATGTCAGTTCAGGCTTATGTTTTTTGAGTTAAGTTGAGTTGGGTTAATCTCTCTAAACTTAGCTTAAAATCAAATCAATCTTAACTTATTCCTTAATTTTTGAGTTGGATTGAAAGAGAGGCAATTTAGGTTCAGTCCTATCCCTTATATATCCCTCGATTTCAACTCAAGCAGGCAAAAAGATATAATGTTGTCATTTTGGTTTAAGTTGATTTAGATTTTTTAAGTTTGGTTAGATCAATTTCCTAAAATTAAACCCAATTCAAAGGCTAATTAACTTGAATATGACCTATTAATTTTGGGTCTATTTAAAGACTTATATTGTAATCTTAAAACTAAATAAACATTTGGTATGTCACATAATCTATGATACTCTTATTACAAATGGTTAGATGGAAGAGGATACAGAGTGGTACACAAGAACGGGCACAGCTACCTTGTGTCCATCTTGATGATAATTGATCATTGTTACGAGATGTGATCTGTTGTGCCTGTTTCTGTCTGTTATCTTGTGCTTCTTTCCATCTAGCCATCTATTTACAGTAGATAGAAGGTTGGATAGAAAGGGGCGCACTGTAACGGACAGAGCCACCTGTGTGCTTAGGTACCAATTTCAAATTTAAGTTTTAATTGCTGTTAAAAAGGAATCTTAAAAGATTCGAAAACAGCTGAAGTTTCGCATGAAACTTTCCGGGAAAGTTGTCTGGTACGAATAATTACCAAACTGATACCTCGACTTCACAAATGGAAGCTCTTGTTCCAAGTTGTTTGGGACAGGAATGAATCGAATTATACCAAAACCCGTCGTAAAACCTTTAAAGTTTTACCTTTGTTCCTGTTGATCTTCTGTCATGGAAGAAACTTCCCATGTCCACCTACACGAAAAGAATAATGATCCTCCATGAAAAACGCAACCCGGTTATGGGTTGTTTGCATATTCGAACCCTAAAAACAGAGTTTTGGATGCATTCAAATCAATCAGAAGAGACTCCTAAAACAATAAATTGACCCAGAACTTGTCTCCGATCTTTGAGATATTTTATCAAGCAGGTAACCGACTGAGTGGCTGATCGAAAGAATAAAAAGGGAAAAGAACCCATCTTTTGTTGTCTCAGGGTGACATATGAGAAAAGGAGAGATGGGTTTTTGGTTGTGGAGCTTGACGGTGCTATTTCTGGTTTTGGGGTCATCAAGTTCCACTGATAATAAGCAGCAAAGATGGAGAAAGGCCTTGGTTTCAGGAGAAAAGACTTCGCCTATAGTGCTCAACAGAGTTGGGCCATCCATTGTGTTCCCACTTCATGGGAACGTGTATCCTATAGGGTATAAACACCAGAGACATGAACTTTCACTAATATGAACTATGTAGTAATTCGAACTCTTACTTCTTCATCTTGCAGGTACTATAATGTGACCGTGTCCGTAGGACAACCACCAAAACCATACTTTCTTGATGTAGACACGGGAAGTGACCTCACTTGGCTCCAATGTGATGCTCCATGTGTCCGATGCACTGAGGTGAACCATTTTCTTCTCTTTTTTGGTTTATATTAGTGCTTAAAGCTAAAGTTACCCAAAAATCTTCCATTTGACATCCACATCTTGAAGTTGGGTCTCTTGGAGATGATGCCTGAACAAGGTAGAGAAGTTCTGCAACAATATTATCTAATAGGATCCCAAATTGTTTCAAGCATTTCAGTTGTATCTTAAAGTTTTTGCATGATTCAAACGTGGAATCCTGAACCATACGTGGGTTAGTTCTCTGGTTTTGTTAGTATGACTAAATAATCAGATATTCTGCTCTGCAGGCTCCTCATCCATTTTACAGACCTAGTAAAAACCTAGTTGCTTGCAAGGATCCTATCTGTGCTTCCTTGCACCCACCTGGTCACATATGTCTTTATCCAGAACAGTGTGACTACGAGATTGAGTATGCAGATGGTGGATCATCCTTGGGAGTTCTTGTCAGGGATGCATTTCTGTTCAACCTTACCAATGGAATGGGACTCAACCCTTTTCTAGCCCTTGGGTTGTTCTCTTCTCCATTCTCTTATGAGATTTGAAAAGCACAAAAAAAGGGTTTCAAACTTTAGATTCCCACATACTACATTTTTTGTTTTCCTTTAATGTTCCTCTTTGAATTTGTATTGGTATTAAGGTAATCAACTGCTTATCTGAATCATCCTCCCGCACTTTTCTTTTTCATTTGTCTACAGATGTGGATATGATCAGCTTCCAGGAGCATCTAATCATCCCTTGGATGGAATTCTTGGTCTTGGTAAGGGGAAATCAAGCATCGTCTCTCAGCTTAGTGATCAGGGTTTGGTCAGAAACATACTTGGTCATTGCATAAGTGGACGGGGTGGAGGATATCTGTTCTTTGGTGAAGGTTTATATGATTCTTCTGATCTAGTATGGACATCAATGTCACAGAGGCTCCCGTAAATGTCCTTACCCTCTTCTCTAAACTTCTCTGTAATACATATTTCCTGTTCTAATGCCAAATCCTTTCCATATGTCAGAAAATACTACTCCCCTGGATTTGCAGATCTAAGTTTTGGTGGAAAGTCTACTGATATCAGGAATCTGCTTATTGCTTTTGACAGTGGAAGTTCTTATACATACTTCAATTCTTTGGCTTATAACGGTTTGGTTTCTTTGGTAAGTTGCCATCTATTTAATCCGGCAGAGCATAAATCAACAATCTGGATACTATTCTTGACCGAAATTTCTGCAGATAAAGAAAGAACTGTCTGGCAAGCCATTAAAGGAAGTAGAAGCTCATCAAGACCAGACACTCCCACTATGTTGGAAGGGCAGAAGACCATTTAAAAGAATACAAGACGTCAAAAAGTACTTCAAGTCCATAGCTTTGAGTTTCACAAATGATGGGAGACATAAAACTCAGTTTGAAATAAGCCCAGAAAGTTATCTTGTAGTATCAGTAAGTCTCTCTTCATTGTTGCTCTACCTTTTGTTTATTAACATTACCGTTATGTGATTTGAAAGCGAGTCAAGAGAATTTTAAGAGGTGATGGCAGGTTCAGATCAGGCCCTCCAAGCTCAAAACCTGAAATGTTTTAATTCAAGTCTAAAATCTAATTTACTCGTTGTTTGGACCCTGACCCTTTTGCCGCCCCCTAATCGTTATGCTATTTCTGTATGCCACATTCCAAAGCTAACAAAAACGATTTGGCAGCTCAAGGGGAATGTTTGTTTAGGAATTCTTAACGGCACACAAGTAGGATTGAATGATCTAAACATCATTGGAGGTAAGATTATTGTAACTATTTTTTCTGTTTAGTCATGAAGTTTTCTTCTTGCAGCAGCTTGACTTTGCTATATCTTTTTCCTTTTTGAGTCATTTTTAGACATATCAATGCTGGACAAAATGGTGGTATATGACAATGAGAAGCAAAAGATTGGTTGGTCTCCTGCATCCTGTGACAAAATTCCAAAGTCCAAAAGAACAGTCATCTGATGCTAATGGATGTTAAAGAGAAAAGTTGATCCCATTATATCCATATCCTTAAACATTTCAAGTACATAGAATTGTTGTAAAGAATGTACAGTTTGTAATCTATAATTAAACATTGCTACAAACTATAATTTGCTTGTAATTTATATAATATTAATCATATAATATCATCTGCTTGATCTGTCGCCTAGAAGAGTATGGTATTTCTTTTGAGTTGGTATTGACCAGAATTCAAGCAGGAGGGCTGCATAGACTGTTGCTTTCTTAGACTGTTGCTTTCATCAACAGTAATCAACTTGGGATGAAGAATATAGTGCCGGAGGCGGCGGTGGCTAGCGGTGGCTGTTCTTCTGCTAGAATTTTCAAATGTTTCATAGCCACCGCCACCAAGTGAGGTCCCTCCACGAGTAAAATTCCTTTTCTTCAAATGCAACAGATTCGGAGTAATCTGTCAAAGATTGTGCAGTAATGGCACATGCTGACTTTTTGGCATTTTCTGCAGATTAATCCCCTCAGAATCTCAGATAGTACCCATGTGGTTCACAGATTCACCTACTTTTCTGCTTTCAAAGGGTCCACCTTTCTTTTCCCCCTCATATCTAACCCTTAGGATTAGATCATATGATATCATCTGCTTTCGAGTTCCGGCTAAGGATTAGATCATCATCTTCTTTCGAGTTCCGGCTAAGGATTGGATCATCATCGAACTCGAATCGAATTAAATAAATTATCGGATGCAAGTAATATTTGCTAATGCACTAATTTCTAATTTAACCAATAAATGCTTAGTTACAAACTTTCATATAAGAATCCCACCAACTAGTTCACTAACCCTAGAACTTTGTCATAATGTCATCTCCACAAGTCGGACAAAATCCTCTGTAAAAGTCTGAAGAATCAATATCCAAAATGTTACATCAATAATGTGATTAACCCTATCTAAGATCCCAAATCAAGAATCTTGGATTTTTCTTTTTCTCTGTTTATTTTTTCATTTTTTGTATCTGTCCCAATGTGAGATGAATTGGTTCTGATCTGATGATAATAATGATGTCGACGATGATGAAGATCACAAGCCCTTTTGCAAGTACAAGAACATATCTTGCAAAGGTGAGAGCTGATCCGTTTGGTATTGGACCTGTGAAGCGAAAGGGTCATCTTGAAAAGCATCCATGAAAGTGGAGTCGAAATCAAAGCCATGGTCAAAGCCATTGCTCCATTTTGGATCACTCTGGACCTCGAATTCCGGCGAGAGTACGTGCTCCGAAGAACTCGAGTCTGTATGCAACTTGGGTACAGAATCAGACATCTCCATACGTATTAGGTCCCCGTTCATTAAAATGTTGGGTTTCTGATCTTCCTCAAACTCATAATCCTGCTCCGAATTCTTGATTACTGTGCTATCCACTGTGTACTTCTCCATGCTTCCTTTCTTGTTGTATATTCTACACAACACCCAATCATCGAGCTGCAAAAGATTTTCAATCCCAATTCAATCTCACTGAATCTGAACAACCAAAATTCAAAATCGAACCAATTGAATAGTACTAATTAGTAACCTACCCTAAGATTCTTGTTCTTCCCAGCAGACCTGTCAACATTAGCGAGGCGATACTCGTGCATGATCCAATTCGTTTTGATTCCTCTGGGAGCTTTGCCCGCGTAAAAAACCAGAGCCTTCTTGATCCCAAGCGGTTTAGGCCGTCCGATGGGTTTGTCGGCGCCGGTCGCTTTCCAGTAACCCGTCCCAGCGGCCCGATTCGGCCTTGAACCGTTGGGATATTTTCGATCCCTAGGTGAGAAGAAATACCACTCCTTTTCTCCGTACAAGGCCATATCTGAATCCACCAAAGCACAAACAAATTTAACAAATATACAAAATTAAAATAAATAAAAAGAAAAAGATTTTTTCTTTTGATTTTACCTGGAAGCTGCCATGGATCGTACTTGTAAAGATCAATCTCAGCAATAATCGGAACGGCGACGCTCTGGCCGGAGCATTTCCGGCACAGGTAATGATTCACCAACTCATCGTCGGTGGGATGGAATCTGAATCCCGGCGGCAACTCCAACTCTGCTCTTCCTCCTTTCATTTTCCTTTTCAACTTTTTCTCTGATCCAAACAATCTCCTCTTCTCTTCTCTTCTCTTCGCTTCTCTGTTGCTTCGGTCTTGGTGTGGAACAAGAAGAACAAGTGATGACTCGAAGCTTTTATAAGAGCAGAGACCAAAATTTCACTATTTTTAAGAAAAATATTAAATATATCCACGTGGACATAAAATAAGGTTTTTCTGTACTGTAGCAGCCAATTTGCATCACACGTGTCCCTCCTTTTGTCATCGCTTACGTCATTTTTCTCTTTCCTTTGAAAAATCGCGTGAAACTTAAAAAAAATAATTTTTTGAAAAACTTTTGGTCTCAAGTTGACTCTCCTACGGTGGGCCTTACTCCTCCTCCAACAAATCGGGGATTGCCACGTTGGAAACCGCATACTTGGGCAGTAAGGGTCGAGTTGCTAGCGGTGGTCGTAGATGTTTAATGTGAAGCTCGCTGTAGATAATCAGAGGACTTCCCACGCCGAGTTTGAAGTTTGAACCTGTTGTCAGAATCCTACGTATTGGGACGTGACGTCATCGTTGTCCTTGTCTGTTTATTTTTTAGTTTTTATGTAGATGATGTCATGCCTGACAGAATTTGTAGAAAACTTTTAATTTTAAATTTGGGAAAATGGAAAAAAGGGTCAATATAGTATTATTGAGTCAAAAATAAAAACAAGTCAATATATATATACTAACTTGTATTATTAATAATAAATTAGATTAAGATCTAATTTAATTTACAATACTCGGATTCGAGTAACCAAAACTAGATTAACATTTGCTTTAATTAATTTTACTAATAAGTTGACTTAAAATCAAGTTTAAATTTATAAAATTCTAATTTGTTATAATTTTATCTTTTAAATTTAATATTAATATAAGTGACGATTTATTCTGAATCTAACTAATTATTATAATTAATAAACCTAAAATTTACTTAAATTTAAATACAAAAATTCAAGTCTACCAACTAGTGAAATAGTATTTATCATATGCCTAGAATATGCCTTTTTTTGTTCATTTAGTGATGATGTAGACTTCGTTCAGGTCTTTGACTTGAAGGGTCTCCGTCGACAATGCCACTTTCTGAGAGTAAACATTCTCTCCTACATGCACGTGTGTGGTATTATCATTTATTATTTTTATTTTCCTATAGTGATAGAGCTTTGATGATAGAGGTTGAAACAACGTTATTTTGTACACATAGTACTAGACCATGTCGTTTTGAAATTTGTAGTTAAAACGTGACCAAAAAGTCGCTATTTACTTGGATAAGAACAAGATGCATGACTCTACTCACTATAACCAACTAAAACAATCATATTAATATTGAAATTAAAAACTTAAAGGCGCAAGTGAGTTGATAATAAATTTTTCTGATTTAAGTGAGATCGTAGATTCGAACCCCCTCATGTATACAATAGTTTAAAACTCGAAATTAGAGTTTTACTTTTTATAAGGGATCTACCTGGCTCGAACGGATATTAGTTTAAATGTGGATGACATAAAAGTATCTTCCTATAATTAGGACTCGCCTAGAACACTTCATAGACAACAAAAAAAAATTGAAATTAAAGGTTTAATTCACTTACTTTACATAAATTATAATAATCATTTTTATATTCATTTAAATTTAAAATTATTTTTTATTAAATATAGTTTAAGTCTCTCCGGATACGATTAAGGGTTAAAATTCGGCCGCCGTAATTGATAAAGTGGCATGATTAGATTAATTAATCAAAAGATTAAGGTTGTGTAATATGAACCAAGTGATGAATGTTGCTTGAAAAGGTCACCGTCAAGGAGGAGGGAGGGTAATTAACAACTGGGTATGATAACAACTGACGAAAACGACGGCGTATAAGAGGAAAGGTCCAGGTGAAATGAAACACGTTGTGAATTACTTCTTGGAAGCTTCTCAATGGGTTCGTTCCTTCTTACAAGCCGGACTAGTTGCCATCGTTGACTGACATGTCGGACTGTCTGTTCAATGTCGGCTACTACTACAAGATAGAGCTGAGTGGTGAGTCAGACACTCCCACTTTCCACACGCTTGCTTGCTTCCTCCTTTTGTCCCTTCGTTTGTCTGAAGGTTTTTGCCTCTGCAGGAATGATACCTAGGCTATATTTGATTAGAAATAAGTTTTTAATGAAATAAAATTATTTATAATAAAATAAAATAAAATATATGTAATATTTAAAAATTATTGTTAAATAGATGGAAAGATTCATAATGTAATTTAATGAAATATTGTTTGAATAAAATAGTTTAGAATAGAATATAGTAAAATATTATTTATCATTTTACATTTTATCATAAACTTTTAAAATTAAAGTTTCAATAATTTTTAAAACTATATTACATTATCAATATAAGGATTTAATCAAAATTGGCCTACCATTTGGATATACAAGGATACATTCATACTCGAATCCAATTCGACTGAATATTATGTAAAATTAACAAAACTCGATCTGAGTTGATTGAAATTTAGGTTACTTTTTTCAATTTTGAATTTTAAGTCGAAATTGAGTTCGGGCTGCCTGACGTGAAATATGAATATATCAACCATAATATTAATCAAGAAGTATATTAATAAAATATCAAACCACAAGAAATGAGTATATTTAAGCCTGAAAATAAAACATTTTTATAAAATTAAAAATATCAAAAATAAAACAAAAAATTCGACAACTGGGCTTTGGGCCTATGTCTGAACACAAAATTTTGAACTGGGTTGGACTGAGGTAGGCCTGAACTAGACCCGACCCATTAGTATGCCTAATTAATAAGAACATATGAACTCATTTGAATTTTTACCCACCCTGATGGTACGTTACCATGTGGAAGCCGTTTATGCAATTCGTTCATCACTTAAAACCTTTCCCCCACACAATACCACCAAATTCCATACTCACGGAAGCATCCAATTCGCATACAACAACAAGCGAATCCCTCAAGAAGGAATTGAAGATAACAGGATTTGGGTAAATGCAGGAGAGTGAGAAGCTAATCCGATGGAAGCCGAATTGAAGATAAAAGGATCATTGGGTGACGCGAGACTAAGATGCAATGGAAGGATCGGAAGCATCCGATTCGCTCTCGGCTACCCACACGCAAAGTGTTCGAAGAAAGTCGCCAGAGAAAAGAATAAAATGAAACATCCTCACCGCCCTGTAAATACTGAAATACCCATGTCTGCCTTCTCAACTAATAACTAACTCCTCCAACTTCTCATAATCCTTGTGCTTACCCTTTGATCCCTGAAAATGGCTGATGCTATTATTTCTGCTGTGGTGGAGAACCTAACCTCCATGGTGCTTAGTTTCATAAAAGAAGAGGTGAAATTGGTGAGTGTAGTCAACTACGAAATCAAGAAACTTGTGAGCAATTTCAAGTCCATTCAGGCTCTACTGGACGATGCAGAGGAGCAACAAGTGAAGGGGGCTTCTGTCGAGAACTGGCTGTTTGATCTCAAAGCTGTTTCCTATAACATGGACGATGTGTTAGATGAGTGGAAGACCTGGATTCATACATCACAACTCCAGCATCAGCACCAAACTTCGGATTCCAATCAAAATCACCTCAAGCACAAGGTACTCTTTATTTTTCGCTGCGTCTGCTTTACTACGCGTGCTGGTGGTCTTAGTCGCGTAGTTGCTTGAAAATTAAGAGAAATTCAACAAAGACTAGATGACATTGCAACTGATAAAGTTAGGTACCAACTTACTTCATCCCGAAAAACTAATAAGCATATCGAGAGACATGTGATCACCACATCTCTCATAGATATACAAAAGATAAAAGGTAGAGACGAAGAAAAAGATGAGTTCAAAAGCGAGATACTTTAAGGCCAAATCTAATCGCCTTATCATCTCTCTCGTGGGTTTGGGAGGTATTGGGAAAACCACAATTAGTTTACAATAATAATGAAATCCAAACTCCTTTTGAAAAGAAAATATGGGTGTGCGTTTCAGAACGTTTTGATGAGATGTACATTGTAAAAGCAATTCTTGAATCTCTTTATGGTTCTTCTACACATGATTTCAAAGAATTAGAGAATGTTACATGAACTCGCACCACCTTTCTGTTAGGTAAAGGGACTTTGTCCCATATTGGAAATGAGAGAGGGAGGGGGGAGTCTAAACAAATATAAATAGACCCCCTCCCCCTCCCATTTATCTCATCCCAAAAACCAAAATAACTCTTAGTAAGAGTGGTAAATTTTGGTGAGTAATTTTTTTGGGTGTATTGGGGTAAGGGTTGAGAGTGTGTGAAAACACTAGTGAGTTGAGTGTTGAGTGTAAACACTTGTAAGTGTTGTTTTTCTCCCTAATAAAAAGGGTATGCAGTAACCCCGGAGACGTAGGCATAATTTGGCCGAACTCCGTTATCAAATCTTTGTGTTGTTCTATTGGCGCTTTCGTTGTGTGGAAATAGTTTAATTTCCTAACAATTGGTATCAGAGCCTTGGAGCAGTGAGTATGCTCTGTAGTCGCCACAATAGTGGATCTTCTACATCAGAAAACTTTCCTTGAGTGTGTTGAAGCTTGGAGTTAGTATGCTTTCTGATTGCCACAAGAGTGGATCCTCTCAGTCGTAAAACTTGCCTCACTTGTGATAAATATACCGTGCACGTAACCCGCTCAGGAGGCCGGGTTTTAAGTGGGACCGTTTGTGACCCTCCGCCTTTCCTGGATTTTACGTGGAATGGTAATATTGTCTAGGAGTCTTTGACGGACTTTCCAGGTATTACCGAATCGGTTCACTTCACTAGTTGTCTACCTCAGAAGAAACTAGAAGTCAGTGGGAGTAATGGCGCCAGATGATATGCTCAACAAAATCGATAAGTTCGATGGTACGGATTTCGAATACTGGAAGATGCATATAGAGGATTATTTGTATCAGAAGAACCAGTTTCTACCGCTCTTTGGAAAGAAGCCAGAAAACATGTCAGAAGAAGAATGGGTTATTCTTGACAGGCAGGCCCTTGGAGCAATCCGAATGACCTTATCCCGAAATATTGCCTTCAATGTGTTAAAGGCAAAAACCACAAAAGCCCTTATGGAGGAACTAACGGAGTATTATGAAAAACCTTCAGCAGTAAACAAAGTACATTTGATGCGGCGTTTGTTCAATTTGAAGATGGCGGAAGGCACCTCAGAGATCATCATATCAATGAACTCAACAAAGTCTTGAATCGGTTGAGTACAAGTGAATATTGATCTTGATGATGAAATCTGAGCTTTAATACTTTTATCATCCCTCCCAGAGAGTTGGAGTGCTACTGATCACATCGGTGAGTAACTCATGGGAACCAACAAGTTGAAGTTCAAGGATGTTAGTGGCACGATTATTAACGAGGAAACCCAAGAAAAAGAAGTAGGTGAAACTTCATCCTCCTCCGCCTGCCGCAGAATCAAAAGGAAGAAGTAGAGGGCGTGGAAAACTAGATACCGTGATAGATCAAAGGACGGAGGTCCAAGTCACGGAATCTGCTACTTCCCAAAACTCAAAAATATTGAGTGTTGGAATTGTAGAAAGTTTGGGCACTCTGTAAATCAATGCAAGAATGGTTCAAAGAAGCATGAGTCGAACAATCAGAGGCAATATAGCTTCCACCTCGGTGAGGATGACGCGTTGATATGTGCCTTAGAAAACAAGCAAGAGGCATGGATATTGGACTCCGGAGCATCGTTTCATGCAACTTCGGAGAAAGATCTTCTTAAGAAGTATGTGCACTGAAATCTCGGCGGTGTGTATCTTGGTAATGATCAACCCTGCAAGATTGTCGGTAAAGGTATAGTTAAGCTCGTCGAATGGAGCCATCCGGGAGCCGAAAGACGCCGACATATCCCTGATCTGAGAAAGAACTTAATCTCAGTGGGACAATTAGCAAGTGAAGGCTACGTCACAACTTTCCGTAGTGATGAATGGAAGGTATCAAAGGGAGCAATGATTGTAGCACAAGGAAAGAAGAATGGTACTCTACCTAACGGTGGAGCATGTTGTTCAATTGCAGTTGTACAAGGGAGTGAAGATTCCAACTTGTGGCACCGGAGACTTGGCCACATGAGTGAAAAGGGAATGAAGTTAATGCATTCTCATGGAAAACTATCAAGTCTACAGTCAGTGGAGCTTGATACGTGTGAAGACTGCATCCTTGGAAAGCAGAAGAGAGTCAGCTTTCAAACAGGTGGTAGAACGCCAAAGAAGGAGAAACTTGAGCTCGTGCATTCTGATGTTTGGGGACCAACAACTACTCCATCCATTGGTAGAAAGCACTACTTCGTGACATTCATTGATGATCACTCCCGTAAGGTGTGGGTTTACTTTCTGAGACACAAGTCAGAAGTATTTGATATTTTTAAAACATGGAAGGCTATGGTTGAAAATGAGACGGGTCTCAAGATAAAGAAGCTCAGAACTGACAATGGTGGAGAATATGAGGACACTAGATTCAAAAATTTCGCCTACGAAAGCACGGAATCGAATGGAGAGAAGCAGTGCAGAACGCCACAACATAATGGTGTAGCGGAGCGTATGAATCGAACCTTAACTAAAAGGGCTAGAAGTATGCGGATGCAATCAGGTTTACCAAAGCAATTCTGGGCCGAAGCAGTCAACTCAGCAGCTTATCTCATCAACCGAGGTCCATCAGTTCCATTGGAGTATAAGATACCAGAGGAGGTTTGGAGTGGAAAAGATGTGAATCTCTCACACCTTAAGGTATTTGGTTGTACAACATATGTGCATATCAGTGATCAAGGCAGAAACAAACTTGATCCAAAATCTAAGAAATGCACATTTATTGGCTATGGTGAGGATGAGTTTGGATATCGCATTTGGGATGATGAAAACAAGAAGATCATTCGGAGTAGAGATGTGATCTTTAATGAAAAGCTGATGTATAAAGATCGACATGCATCGGAGAACACCTCTCAGAGAGACCTCAGATTTGTTGATATCAAGAATATGCCAAATTTTGCGATGAGACAAATGGAAGTAAATCCTCAATCGAAGAAGCTGTTGAAGAAGAAGCTCGGCTGAATCACCACAACCCACCTCTCCTGCTTCACGAGTTAAGAAGGTTTTCTCGACCTCATGTGCCAAACAGAGATTCTCGGACTATCTATTGTTGACCGACGGAGGCGAGCTGAGTCTTACAAAGAGGCATGCCAAGCAGAAGATGCCGCAAGTGGGAGCTTGCAATGAAAGATGAGATGAGATCTTTAATCTCAAATCGGACTTGGGAACTAAAAGTTACCAAATGGAAAGAAGGCTCTTCACAACAAATGGGTATATCGGGTCAAAGAGGAGTTTGATGGTTCCAAAGATACAAAGCTCGGTTAGTAGTCAAAGGTTTCGGCAGAAGGAAGGAATAGACTATACCGATATTTTCTCTCCGGTGGTGAAGCTTAATACCATCGAGCAGTGTTAAGTATTGTTGCAAGTCAAGATCTCCATCTTGAACGACTTGATGTGAAACGGCGTTTCTTCATGGAGACTTGGACGAGGAGATATTTATGCACCAACCGGAGGGTTTCTGGAGAAAGGAAAGAGCATTTAGTGTAAGTTGAAGAAAAGCTTATACGATGCGAAACAAGCCCCAAGGCAATGGTGCGAAAGTTTGATAACTTCATGCATAGGAAGACTTCCGAAGTGCAATGTCAACCATTGTTGTTATATCAAAGATATCATCCAGTTATATCATTTTGCTACTTTACGTCGATGACATGTTAGTAGTGGGTTCCAATATGGATGATATCGAAATTTGAAGAAACAATTGTCAAAAGAATTTGACATTAAAGATCCAGGTCCAATAAGAAGATTCTTGGGATGCAGATCACCAGAAATAGGCAGAGAGGGGAATTACAGTTATCTCAAGCAGAATACATTAATCGTATTTTGCAACGGTTTAACATGGCAAATGCTAAACCATCAGCACTCCCTTGCCAATCATTTTCGGATATCCCAAAATCAGTCACCTCAGACAAATGAAGAGCGAGACTTGATGGGGAAAATTCCTTATGCCTCTGCTATTGGGAGCTTGATGTATGCCATGGTATGCACAAGGCCAGACATAGGCCATGCAGTGGGAGCAGTTAGCAGATTTATGGCAAATCCGGGAAAAGTCCACTGGGAAGCAGTAAAGTGGATTTTAAGATATCTTCGAGACACTACCAAGAAATGCCTGTACTTTGGCAAAGGAGAAATAAAAGTACAAGGTTATGTTGACTCAGATTATGCAGGCGAAGTTGATAGAAAAAGGAGCACCACCGGTTACATTTTCATTTCAGAGGTACAACGGTTTGTGAGTTGGATATCGCAGATTCAGAAGATTGTTGCCTTATCTACTACTGAAGTGAGTATATAGCAATAGCGAAGCTAGCAAAGAGATAATTTGGCTTCGAATTTCTTTGTCAGAGTTGGGTTTTATGCAGGAGAAGAATGTGCTATATAGTGACGGTCGAGTGCAATTCATCGGCCAAGAATCCAAACATTCCACCCGAACCAAGCATATTGGTGTTCGTTATCATTTCATCGATCCTTGCTAGAAGATGAAGTGCTAACACTTGAGAAGATCCTTGGAAGCAAGAATCCTGCAGACATGTTAACAAGGTGGTGACAATCGACAAGCTGAAGTTGTGTGCAACTTGGTTGGCTCAAGAATAATAAAATCTAGACAAGCTCTGCATGATCAGGGTGTGAAGACAGATTGAAATCAGTCTTCAAGTGGGAGATTGTTAGGTAAAGGGACTTTGTCCCATATTGGAAATGAGAGAGGGAGGGGGGAGTCTAAACAAGTATAAATAGACCCCCTCCCCCTCCCATTTATCTCATCCCAAAAACCAAAATAACTCTTAGTAAGAGTGGTAAATTTTGGTGAGTAATTTTTTTGGGTGTATTGGGGTAAGGGTTGAGAGTGTGTGAAAACACTAGTGAGTTGAGTGTTGAGTGTAAACACTTGTAAGTGTTGTTTTTCTCCCTAATAAAAAGGGTATGCAGTAACCCCGGAGACGTAGGCATAATTTGGCCGAACTCCGTTATCAAATCTTTGTGTTGTTCTATTGGCGCTTTCGTTGTGTGGAAATAGTTTAATTTCCTAACACTTTCATGTTTCATGAACTCGCACCAACTTTTATTCTGAAGAGTCGTAGATTTATATGGGAAGCTTATTTGTTTACCCTTAGTGGACTTGCCCAGAAATTGATCCTATTATGCAACCCTTAATCCTGTTTATTTATGTAGAGCGTTATGTATAGCCCATATTGTGGATATTGCATTGTGTTTAAGGTTTTGCTTAATCAAATTTCTTTTACCTCATTGATTAATCGATCATTATTTACATTTCCTTTGTGGTTTTGTCTATATCTCTTTCTTTTTCCTTGGGACACCTTTCTATGTGCTATTGCTCTGTTTCTTTGCTACAAATTACGTGAGGAAATGGTTCATCATTCCATTTGTAGTCTTCACACACCTATTTGACATTTAGTTCTTGGAGGCCTTTATCTATGATATTATACTCTCTTAGCCTTTAAGCAGTGTAAATAGACGATGGATCTAGTTCCTCATATGTGAATCCAACTAATCAAAACAGTTTGTGTTTCTTTTTCTTTTTGGTAATAAAACAAATTGTGGATTCTCGATTGATTATGAAGTTAAGCGTCTTTCAGGCTTCCAATTTATTGCAGAATCTGGCTTAGGATCTCCTTGTACGTCATATTGAACAGAAGCTTGCTCTATAATGCTGTAGATGATGGTTTATAGATGGCATGCTGAGTGAAGGTGTACAAATTACATGCTTCCACTTGGTAGTATTTTAGCCTAATTTTCGTGAACACATATTCTTATTGTTTATGAATTGTTATTGGCTGCCCATTGAATAATGCTGGATGAAATGAATTGAAGCGTGCTCTATAATCTGTGAAAGTATATAGAAGCTTTTTAGTGTGATGTATTAGTAGACTTTTTTTAAAAACAGCTTCATATCATTTTTCTATTCAATTTTAAGAATCACACATGATTTTTGTTTTACATCACTTTAAGAGGATTTTTAAGTTTCACTGGTTCTCCTGAACTATGTCTTGGCGTGAAAAATATACTGTGGGGTTTATTTTTCTGTGATTCATTTTTATTACTTGTAATGCCTCCTTTCTTCAAGCTAGTGATGCTTACTGTACTAATTCTCTTATTTATTGCAGGATGGTGCTAATTTCATGGTTTATACACCATCTAATCCACTTTTGTTCATTGCGATAAAGGTAACCAATCAAATACTCATTCTTCTTGGTTTTGGAGTTGATCTTGTTTACTTTTTCTTCGACATAAGTGTTGTTTCAATCTGCTTATCAGAATTGTTCTTCTAGCAATTTGAAAGGAGCTTCCTACTAGGTTGAGCATGAGGACAAGAATCTAGTTCAAAAGATGAGAAAAAACCAAAATTTCATTTTTCTTGCAATTGCAGATGTTAAGAAGTGAGAAGCTTTCACTTTGCTAAGGACTCAAGAGAAGAAATGTTAAAGAGCTAACAAACATGTTGAAGCATTCATTTTCTATCGACTTTAAATATTCTTTCGTCACTGTGATTCATGGTTATCTTATGTAGGTTTCAACTCAACTCTAAGGCGAGGCAATATCACTCACCATGAGTACATCCAAGTTGGAAAATCTCGCGATGTAGGGCACAAACAGATCTCAATGTTTGAAGCAAAAGTAGCCTGTGGTAATGGAGAGCAGACCCTTAGCAGAGATATCTACCGCTTAGGCCATCACTTTGATGTCTATGTTGTCCTGCTATTATACCACAATTGGATTTTATTGTAGCTCAATGGTAATTCTTGGAATATCTATACTGATTACATGATGATCAGTTTTGCGAACTTTCAAATTATTATACTCAATATTGCTTAAATTATCCTAATATTTTATTATATATAAAAATAATTAAGGCAATACTGATCAACCATGATTGAAATGATAATCCCAACTTTTTGATAGGTATCTTCTGTCTCTCAGCTCTTTTACAAGCTTGGAAGATTTTACTAAGAAAAGTTTGTTGCCACTTACCATTATCATGTAGTTGGTTGTCCTTACACTTTATGCTTACTTGTATGGCAAACTTTCCTTGTCGTTCAGTGGCTTGGAGGGTTCTATAATCAAGGTAGCAAGGATTAGGGGGAATATTCCGTTGAAATCAGCCATGGCTTCCCAGTCCCTTGTTCAGATTGGTCTTTTGATGGCCTTACCCATGGTTATGGAAATGGGACTAGAGAGAGGGTCCCGAAGAGCAGTAGGTGACATAATCATCATGCAGCTTCAGCTTTCTGCAGTCTTTTTCACGTTTCCTTGGGACAAGAGCTCACTATTTTGGACATACCATCCTGCACGGTGGTGCAAAATACAGAGCCAGTAGGCATGGTTTTGTGGTCCGGCATGAGAAATTTGCAGAGAACTTTAGGATGTACTCAAGGAGCCACTTTGTGAAAGGGTTAGAGGTCATGATATTGCTTATATGTTATTTGGTATATGAGAAAGCAGCCGTTGATTCAACATCCTATATACTTCTCACATTCTTGATGTGGTTCTTGGTGGTTTCTTGGTTGTTTGCTCCTTTTATCTTTAACCCATCAGGATTTGAGTGGCAAAAGATTGTGGATGATTGGGATGATTGGGCCAAATGGATTAACAGCAGTGGTGGTATAGGTGTACCTGCAAACAAGAGCTGGGAGTCATGGTGGGAAGAGGAAATGGAACACTTGCAATACACTGGCTTTGTAGGACGTTTCTGGGAGATTGTTCTTTCGTTTCGTTTCTTTATCTTTCAATATGGGATGGTTTATCACCTAAAGGCCACCAAGCAAAGCAATTTTGGCTGAAGCCGGAGCATCATTGTAAGTTTATGGTTTTTTACTTGTCAGCAATATCTTAAGTGTGTTAAAATGTCAATGCTATTCCTGGGGAATTTTATGGTTCCTACGAATTTTGTTTTTCCAACGATAAAATAAGAAAAAGAAAAGAACAAATAATGATAGACTGCATCAGATGATTTAGACAATAGAAACAAGAACTTGACAATCGTCATTTTAGGAGTTGTTTAGTAACTATCATAATTAATGAATTACTTCCACCAATAAATAACTTGTATGAAGCATAATGATTATGTTTAATGATTATGTTAATATGAATCATAATCATATTAACATGATTATGATTAAGAAGAAGTTAGTTAATATGAATCATAATGATTATGTTAATATGAATCATAATCATGTTCTTGTATATTAACTAAATTAATTGAGTCCCAGAAAATATATGAATGTGAGAATGTTGATTATTCTGCCATCCAAGACTCCACATTTCTTTTGTTATTTCAGATTTATGCCATATCCATTGTTGCTCTGATGGTTTATGGTCATCAAGGTTGGTTATTAAACTTGGAAAAGAATAACGTTGCATTAAGACAGTTATTTCCGATAATGGTTATCTGACAAGCGCATATATATTTACATATAACTGCAGATAGTTTCCATGGGTAGGAAGAAGTTTAGTGCATATTTTCAGCTGTTGTTCAGATTTATTAAATTGCTCCCGTTCTTTGGGTTCGTGGGAACACTTGTCATTCTGTTCACTAACCTCATTCTCACCGTCGGAGACATCTTTCCGTGAATTCTGGCCTTTTTCCCAACTAGTTGGGCAATTCTGCAGGTACATGAACACTACTATTTAAATCAAAATCTCTAATTTTTTTCTCCCTCTGATGTTTAATTGGAATCTTAAACTTTGCAAAAAATATGATGAAAAAGATAGAGACTTAGTTCTTCAGTTGGTAACTTAACAAACACATGTATGGTGTTATAATCATCAGATAGCATAAGCTTGGAAAATTTGGAGTTCTGTGAAAGTTCTAGCCAGAGGGTACAAGTACATGATGGGTCTGGTCATCTTTGCACCAGTGGCAGTTTTGGCCTGGTTCCCTATTATCTCTGAGTTCCAAACCAGACTTCTCTTCAACCAAGGTTTCAGGAGAGGCTTCAGATCCAACGAATCCTATCAAGTGGGAAAAAAGACAAATAGAAAAGAAAGACAAAAAAGGAGAAATATATGTGGGAGGCTCTGGATATGTATACTTTGTGACCACGAAAAAGACAACTGAAATAGGAGAACTGAAAGGCTTCAGAGTAATTGAAACAAGAGTATGGTTTCTTCAAAAGATGCATGCAAAAAAGCAAAAAAGGAAAAGAAAATACGAATGATGATCGACTTTTTTATATTTCACAGGAAGGGTTTGTGCCACTTTTGTGTTATGAAATGATCAGTGCATTACTGCAATTGGTAGAAATTTTGAAGCTCTCGTATGTCGTTCACGGTACATAAAATATTCAGCCAGAGCCGCTCTTGTATAAGGAGCGAGATATTGTAATGTAGCCAGAGAATCCGCCGTTTCAGCTACTACAATAGTGTAGTCCATTGCTCTTCATAGTCCGTTTGAGAGATTGACGACTTACTCATTCAGTGACTTTGGCATTGGATGTTTCCCTTAAAAAGGGGACTATCGGGTCGGGTGAATTCAATAATAGACGTCTGTTGGCATTTCCGAAAAACAGGTTAACAGAAAGTATTCAAATAAAGATTTTATTTCGTTTTCGTCTAAAACCTTGGCACAGATCGAAGCTAAAATTTCTTCATCTTCATGAAGATCGAATGAAAAGGAAAGGACAAAAAAAGAATTTTTGTTTTTTAACGGTTTGGGGAACATTTTCTGTATTTCTCTCAGCTTCTCTATTTCTTTCCTTTCCAATTTAATGAAATGGACATGTACTTCAAAAATACAGAAATAGTGCTAGTGTCTAATTCAGTTCCTAAGTAAGGAATAGTTGATTGTTGAAAGCATTAGGCTTGTTAATCATGATCAGATTACATGATGATCATATCATTTATTCTTATTAAAACTTTTAAGTCTTATCACAACATTATTTCAGATATATAAATATAAACTATAATAAAAAATTATACAATAATTAAATAATATTCCAAAGAAGTAAAAACATCAAATTAAATTATAAAATATATAACATAATTAATCCTTTGTAATGGAATATTTACACATTCCGAAACAAATTTTCCATAATATTTAGTGATTCAATTCAATGACCAAAATTAGTTTCTTTAAGATATAATAATTAACTATTATGCAAATCTAGTTTCTTTAAGAATATATAAATATTTTATATATTCTTAAAGAAACTAGATTTGCATAATAGTCAATTATTATATAAAATATAAATAAATATTATTCAAGAATAAACTTGTTCATAAAGATGACTTGCATCTAGTAAAGCCCGATCAATGTCACCAAGTCGGTTGCAAGGACTTGAAGATAAATATACACACAGACAATCAGAACTACCACAATTCAATTTTCTATTTTTTGCCTCTAAGGTTTCCGTTCTGCAGAAGCTTTGGGAGGGAAAATGATTAGGCACAGCAAAGTAGCAAACTCTTCTTCACTGTCAATTTTCCCTCAATCTCTCTCGCTTTCTCGGGAAAGTTAGGGAAGATGCCAATCGAACTGCCCAGAGGGCTTCCTTTTTCGTTGGACACTTGGAGTCCTTGCTTAAAGCGGAAGAGCTTGACACATGCCCGTAAAGGTCACATCTTTTTTTTTTTGCTTTTATCATCTCAATCATCATAGTTGATTTCTTGTCATTCAAAGATTCTTCTGAGTTACAGAACCATCCAATTCTGTTTACCATTTCGTTCAACAATAAGCAAAGTGTTCGATGAAAATCCAAACTCACGGAAGCATCCGATTCGCTTTCAACAAGAAGCAAAGTGTTCGATGAAAGCTGTGAGATAACGTAAAAAGAAAAGAAGAAGAGCAAAGTTTAATTCCTAATGCCCTCAACTATCCCTTTCTCTTAACTACACGCAATGTGTTGAATGAAAGTTGCAAGAGGGAGAATAACATGAAAGTTGTTTATTCATTTCGTTCATCACTTAAAAAGGATCGGATTCGGAAGCATCCAATTCGCTTTCTACAAGAAGCAAAGTTTAATTCTTTTCGCCTAACCACGCGGAAAGTTGCAGAGAAATCAGACATTGGAGCTGTTGAGGCGGGCCACTGCAGAACCGTCAGTTGAAGACTCCTTTATCGATTTCTTTCATCACTTAAAAAAGGATCGGAAGCAATCCAATTCGCTTCCAACAAGAAGCAAAGTTCCCTAACCACACGCAAAGTTGCAGAGAAAATAATAGAATCAAACATCCTCACGCTCTATAAATACTGAATTACCCATCTCTACCTCCTTACATCACTACCATTGTCCAGTTATAACTAGTTCCATCAAATTCTCTAATCCTTTTGCTTACCCTTTGATCCCTTAAAATGGTTGATGCTATTATTTCTACTGTGGTGGAGGACCTAACCTCCATGCTCCTTAGTTCCATAAAAGAAGAGGTGAAGTTGGTGACTGGAGTTAACGATGAAGTTAAGAAACTCGTGAACAATTTGAAGTCTATTCAGGCCCTCCTGGATGATGCAGAGGAACGACAACTGGAGGAGGCTTCTGTCAAGAATTGGTTGTTCAATCTCAAAGCTGTTTCTTATGATATGGATGATGTGATAGATGAGTGGAAGACTTGGATTCAAAAATTACAATTCCAAAATCAACACCACTCTTCGGCTTCCAATCAAAGTCAGCTCAAGCACAAGGTACTCTCTTTTTGTCGTTGCTTCTGCTTTATTAAGCGTGATGTTGGTCTTCGTCACGTAGTTGCTCGAAAAATAAGAGAAATTCAACAAAGACTAGATGACATTGCAACTGATAAAGTTAGGTACCAACTTTCTTCGTCTCAGAAAACTGAAAAACATATTGAGAGACATGTAACTACATCTTTGGTCGATATAGAAAAAGTAAAAGGTAGAGATGAAGAAAAAAATGAAGTCAAAAGAAAGGTACTTAGGCCAAATCTAATCCCCAAATTATCTCTCTTGTGGGGTTGGGAGGAATTGGAAAAACCACATTAGCTCAATTAGTTTATAATGATAGGGATATTGAAAAACATTTTCATAAGAAGATATGGGTTTGCGTTTCGGAGCCTTTTGATGAAATACGGATTGCAAAAGCAATTCTCAAATCTCTTTATGATTCTCCCACTCATGATTCCAAAGAATTAGAGAATGTATTTCAAGAAATACGTGATTTGCTCAATGAGAAAATTTTTTTGCTTGTTCTAGATGATGTTTGGAATGAAAATAGTAAAAAATGGGAAGAATTAGAAAAACTTTTCAAGTGTGGTTTGCCAGGAAGTACAATTCTAATAACAACACGTAAGAAAAGAGTTGCTGAAGTCATGGGGTGTAATAATGAGAGTATACATAATATAGGACTTTTGACACCGGAGAAATGTTGGTTGATAATTAGTCAAATTGCTCTTGGTCAAGGTGACTGTCAAAAGTTTGAGAGCATTGGTAGGAGAATTGCTGATAAGTGCAAAGGTTTGCCTCTTGTTGCTACTACTATAGGGGGACTTTTGCGCTTTAAGAAATCTGAAAAAGAATGGTTGAGAGTCTTGGAAAAAAAGGAATGTGAAGGTGAAGGTGAAGGTATATTGGGTGCTTTGAAACTTAGTTATTATGATTTGCCGTTACCATTAAAGCAATGTTTTTCATATTGTGCTATCTTTCCCAAAGATTATAGGATTGAAAAAAGAAGATTGATTAGAATGTAGATGGCTCAAGGTTATTTAAAGGGAAAAGAAGAAGATGATGAATTAGAGATGGTTGGTGAGACTTATTTCGAAAATTTAGCTGCACGTTCTTTGCTTCAAATTTTACCCTATCCTAAAGATTGTTATGTGTTGCATGACATGGTGAGTGATCTAGCCCAAACATTTACAAAAAATGAGTGCTTGATGATAGAAGTCCTAAAAGATACAGAGTTGAATGGAAACTCTTTACATGCAGACGCAAATGTTCGTCATTTGACTTTGACGATCGAAAATGATGCTTCATTTCCTAAGTTTATCTCTAGTCTCAACAAATTACGCACTTTGATCATTCAATTCGTTAGTTATAAATCATCACTGACTGTTGTTGAACTTGAGGGTATATTTGATCATTTGACTTGTCTAAGGACCTTAGATCTTAGTAGTTGTGACATTAAAGAAATTCCATCTTCGATAAAAAAATTAGTTCATCTCAGGTGGCTTGACTTGTCTATGAATGAAAATCTAGAGAAGTTACCAGAAACTTTGTGTGAGTGTTATAATTTGCAGACATTAATTCTTGAGAATTGTGCGAATTTGGTAGAATTTCCTCAAGGGATTAGGAAACTAATCAACTTGATGTATTTGGATTTTACGGGTTGTGTTAAGATAGTATATCTTCCTAAAGGAATAGGAAATTTATGGCATCTCAGAAGATTGACTTGTTTAATCATAAGTGTGAATAAGGGTGAATCGTTTTCAATTGTTGAAATGGAGAAATTGAATAATCTTAGAGGAAGATTGGCGATAAGAGGGTTGGGAAATGTGAGAAAGCCAGAAGAGGCTAGAAAAGCACAACTTAAGAAGAAAAAAAGCGTCACCGAATTGAGTTTGAGTTTTGATAGAGATGTGCAAGAAGATAGAGATGATGTGGGAGAAGATGAGGAAGATTTACCTAAAGCTTTAGAGCCACCTTCGGATATGGAAATATTATACATAGATGAGGAAGAGACAGTTGACGGAGATAATGGGATGAAAGATGAGGAAGAGGTACTTGAAGCTTTAGAGCCACCTTCGGATTTGGAAATATTAAGCATAGAAAATTATAGAGGCAAGAAGTTGTTCCCAAGATGGATGATGAAGCTTAATGGGATGAAAGATGGGGAAGAGGTACTTGAAGCTTTAGAGCCACCTTTGGATTTGGAAATATTAAGCATAGAAAAGTATAGAGGCAAGACGTTGTTCCCAAGTTGGATGATGAAGCTAAATCTACTGAAGAAACTTACGCTTGAAAGCTGTGAAAATTGTGAGGAATTGCCTCCATTGGGCAAGTTGTCAAGCCTTGAAGAACTATACCTAAGAGAAATGAGAGTGAAAAGAGTGGGTGTTGAATTTATGGGAATAGAAAAAGAGAAAGATGCATCAACATCCTTCATATCATTTCCAAAATTGAAGAAACTTGATTTCGTAGAATTTTTGGAATGGGAAGAGTGGGAAGATATTGATGAGTGGACGATGGAGAGAATTAATAATAAGACAATCACAATTATGCCATCACTTCAAGAACTCTTTATCCACTACTGCTCAAAGTTGAAGACATTCCCGTACCGTTTAATGTCATTGAATCTACTCAAAGTGCTTCGCATTATGGAATGTCCAAAATATGAGGAATTGCCTCCATTGGATAAGTTGTCGTGCCTAGAAGAGCTAGTCCTAAGGGATATGGGAGTGAAAAGAGTGGGTGTTGAATTTATGGGAATAGAAAAAGAAAAAGATGCATCAACATCTTTCCTATCATTCCCAAAATTGAAGATACTGACATTTCATTGCTTTACGAAATGGGAAGAGTGGGATGATATTGATGAGTGGTTGATGGAGAGAATTAATAATAAGACAATTACAATTATGCCATCACTTCAAGTACTCACTATCTACGACTGCCCAAAGTTGAAGACATTCCCGTACCGTTTAATGTCACTGAATCTACTCAAAGTGCTTCGCATTGTGAAATGTCCAGAATTTGAGAAATTGCCTCCATTGGGTAAGTTGCCGTGCCTGGAAGAGCTACACCTAAGAGGAATGGAAGTGAAAAGAGTGGGTGTTGAATTTATGGGAATAGAAAAAGAAAAAGATGCATCAACATCCTTCTTATCATTTCCAAATTTGAAGAAACTGAGCTTTTATGGGTTTACGAAATGGGAAGAGTGGGATGATATTGATGAGTGGTTGATGGAAAGAATTAATAATAAGACAATTACAATTATGCCATCACTTCAAAAACTCTTTATCCACTACTGCCCAAAGTTGAAGACATTTCCGTACCGTTTAATGTCACTGAATCTACTCAAAGTGCTTACCATTAGACACTGTCCAAAATATGAGGAATTGCCTCCATTGGGTAAGTTGTCGTGTCTTGAAGGGCTATACCTAGAAAGAATGTCAGTGAAAAGAGTGGGTGTTGAATTTATGGGAATAGAAAAAGAAAAAGATGCATCAACATCTTTCCTATCATTTCCAAAATTGAAGATACTGACATTTCATTGCTTTCGGAAATGGGAAGAGTGGGATGATATTGATAAGTGGTTGATAGAGAGAATTAATAATAAGACAATTACAATTATGCCATCACTACAAGAGCTCTATATCAAGGACTGCCCAAGGTTGAAGGCATTGCCGTACCATTTACTGTCGCCACCAATCACCACCGGAATTCAAAGATTGTCTATAATGGGCCGTAATGTTCTTGAACAAGAAGTTGTAAAAGACAAACTGTCTCACATATCTCATCTCGCGATTTGACCAGGTATTTTCTATTTTTTTGTTTACATCATCTCAATTAATTGTATTTTTAATATATTAATTGTGGCGGAGACGGCGACAGCGAGCGGTGGGTGGCCGAAGATTGATCAACAGCTGCAGTTGCCTCCTCGCTTCTCCTCTTACACGATCACAATTTTCGGTGCAGATTTCTAGGACGAAAACACAGTTTTGGGTGAGTGATAGTTTCTGCATTTATAATGCGTGTTGAATCTTTGGATTGGTTCACATGCATATAGTTCGTCATACCGAAGTCCACAAATGTTGCTCCATGTAGTCTTCCTCAATCTCAGCAAGAAATTCAGCAGAGAAAGATACTTTATCTGGGTCTATATCTTCTTATCGGGGGTGAGGCTGCTAATGTTCGCTTCATGCCATAATGTCTATGTTAAATCTTCCACAATGTATGTACAAATAATTTCATCATAAATCTACCTCATTTGCCTTCCACTGATTTCATTGCTAATAATGACGTCTTTGTCCATTCAGATGGCATACGAACTCCATGGCCTGTTCGCTGGAAATGTCAGCATTGTTACCGGAGAAAATATTAAGCCCTCCTATGGTGGAGGTGATGAGGCCTTTCTGAGGAAGGTCTTAACACCTATTTATCGTGTAATTCAGAAGGTATGTTTTCTCTATGATATGCACACAATTGTCGCACTTCAGAGCTTCTGTTCTGCTCATGGATATTATGCCCCCCTAAATACCTCGTAGCTGTGGTAGTATATCTCATTCTTAATACATTGGCAGCTGCTTTGTTTATCTTTCCAATGCTTCGAAGGTGGATGAAAACTCAGACTGGCTTATCCTCAAATTCCTTTTATGGTGGTCATAGGTATAGGAGGGCAGATCGGATTCTATCAGGACTCTCTGTTCTTAGACTTATTCTAGTTCTTTGTTTTTCTTCCCTTCTGCTGTCCTCTGCTTTCCTTTCTAGAAGTCTTCTATGATCAATTAACAACTTCAGTCATTCTTCTCCCTTTACCCGTACCATTGCTTTAAGTTCTACGCTGCAATTTTTGCTGAAATTCCTCCCTAGTTCTCTCCAATCTTTAGATTACAGAAGGGATTTTCAATATTTGTCACGAAATCTTAATTTGATGTGTACAATGCTTTTCCATTCTTGACTACCATCTGAAAGTTAAGAAATGTAAGTTCACTTATGGTCCATAAATATCGTCAACTACATCTTCATCCTTCTGATTCCTCTATTTCCAGATAGAACCTCTGACGAAACCAACTAAGGATATAATGGCCATAAAGCATGTAAACTATAAGTGGCATGAGTTTTTTCCAACCGGTATTTGGTTGATCTTACTTCCTTTCATGCTTGTCAACTAGTTTCCAGCTTATGTTAACAGATGAATTCTAAATGCAGCTAAACATAATTATGGAGCGATTGTCTCACTCTGGGCACCAGTCAGCCTGGTGTGTCTCCCACTACTTTATTTCCCTGTTCCAATCACAACAAATCGTTAAACTACTCACATAGGAAGCCTTTTCAGTATTTCCAAGATCAGCTATAACATATCTGGAACATCGATGTTGGTCTATTTCATGGATACTCAAATATGGTATGCTATCTTTTCAACCATATATGGTGGTTTTATTGGGGCCATTGATCGCCTAGGAAAGGTAATTTACAGTTTTTCTCTTGGCATTTCTTATTTCTTGTTTCTTGTTTTAGTTAGTATGTGATTTGTTAGAAATGTGGATCATTTTATCTTTCTTCGAACATCAAATGCTCTTTCTCAGCACTCATAATTGGGAGCTGTTGTGCATGCGTGAAATTTGGGCATCAGATTATCCAATCCAGGTAAAAAAGGTTTAGTTCCAAGTCATCATGTACCATTTCTTTCCAAACATACAAAAATCTTTTTGGAGTTTTCGGTAACTATCAGAAGCAGAAAGTCAATCATGATCTTAAAAGATGTTACGGATAACAACTAAAGTGTCTTGAACCATATGGTTGGTTTTGAGTGCTACTCTGCTCATCTTCTGAATATCACTGAGTTGAAACTTCTCTATTTTGTTAAGTGCCAGGCATGTTGGCTATTGATGAAACGATATTCTCCCCGGTATTAGTAGTGGAAAAAAGTCGTTATAGGAAATTTTGTGTCCACTGTCATCTTCGGTTTAGATTTTAAGATAATGAAATGTAAATTACGTTCTTCTCACAGATATGGACATTCCAGCCCTTACCCGATTGATTTAACACATATTTGGTACCTTCAGATAAGAAACAAAAGAAAGGATTCTCATTTTCAAAGAAATTTTCTGAGGTTTACGCCATGTTTTGGAGTACTTTGTTTATCCTGGATGTGTTGCTTGTTCCATACACATCAGATCCTGGTCTCAAGTTAATCAAGCGGCCACCATTTTTGCTCGCCAGCAAGGTCTTCATGGGACTGTAAGATATTATAGTCCTTGATCCTAAATACTGGTAGTAATAAACATTAGGAATATCAAAATGTCTTCTCATCTACTTGTATTTAAAGATATGTTCAGAAGTTGGTCTATTACCTCTTAACATATTGACCTTGATCTACTTATTTTTCTTCTGCCCTTCCTCTCTCCTTTAGGTTTGTTGCAGTCCCAAACTTTGATAATGGAAGTTCGTTCAATAATTGTCTTACCTTCTTCTACCATTTGTGTTCTACACCACGCAGATTATCTTCAGAGACTTCAATTCTTCCAACATACTTTTGATGATAAATGGAATGCAAAATTGTCCTGACCTTGGTTTGGCTAGGTTGGGACCTTCAGATGGTCTAATTCACGTTTCAACAGCGGTATATTCCCAAATCTAAGTGCTCTTTACCGTTTTAAATCATATATGTAGTGGTACGTAATGAGAGCAATTTTGAACTCATTGATGAACTGGCTTATGTGCTTCTCAAACAGGTAGTTGGGACTATCGGATACGCTGCTCCAGAGTACTTACAAACTGGTCATCTCACGTCTAAAAGTGATGTGTGGTCGTACAGGGTTTATCTATACGAGCTTATCACTGGCAGGCGTCCGTTGGATCGGAACCACCCGAAAAATGAACAAAAGCTCTTGGAGTGGGTTAGACTACACCCAACTGATGCAAAAAGGTTCAGTTTGATTTTGGACCCTAGACTTGAGGGAAATTATAATCTGAAGTCTGCACAAAAACTTGCTGCTGTAGCTAATTCATGCCTGGCACGACAGGCTAAAGCACGCCCCAAAATGAGTGAAGTTCTGGAGATGGGAAATAAAATCACGAACGCAACAGAAAATGGAAATCCTGCACTCCCTATGAAAGATCCAGATTCCAAAGATGCTCCTCACATATCTAAAAGGGAATACTTGAAGAGAATGTTTATGAATCCATTAGTGGGAGAGAACATATGCTTGCCTTGGAGAACATGGAGACTAAATGTAATTAGGACATCCTGAACTGGAACTCCTGTTTGAACGAAATTACTCAAGTAGGAAATCTTAATGTACAAACTAATGTGTGTCCTGAGGAGCACAACTGTACGTGTTATGAAACAGATTATTTCTTAAACAGGTCCTTCTTTATCATGCGAGTCTTGAACATATGTTGCAGCATTATACTTCAAAATTCTCAACCACAGCATGCACAACAAGTTCTCATGAGTGGAGGACTTTTTTCAATCTGGCAAAGCAATTACCTCAGATTCTTACCTTGAGCGTGTTGCTGTCTAGATATGCATGGAGAGTTGGACTACTCTTCTCAGGACCTGAATTCTCCATTGATCTGATAACTAAAACTTGCTATATTCTAGGCCTTCCGATACATAAAGGGTCCTAGTGTTAATAAGAATCAATACATTACTAAGATAAAAGTATCCAAATCTTCAAATAATACCAAATTGAATATCTAGGCGATACATATCCGATCAATTCAAATTAACTTAGGTTCCAACTTAATAAATTAGATGAAATTTTAGATTATTTAAAAAATTCGATCTAATACATAGCTAATGTTATATGATTAAGAATGACATTTGGTCATGTCGAGTTCAAAACCTCTTTACTTCAAAGTCAACCTCAGGTCTAGTAGTCGGATTCGAGCTTCATAATCTAAGTCTAAATTTGATTATATTTTGAGTTACTTAACCTTAATCAATGTGGGATTAAATTATATTTTTAAAATTATTTTAAAACATATTTATTTAATTATTCTAAAAAACATATTTAATTTCTATGTATTTTTTATTATGTACTTTAATACTTGATAATCTTTTAATGTTGGCTTCCACATTAGACGTGTGGTTGGTTTCCTGGTTGTTTGCTCCTTTTATCTTTAACCCATCAGGATTTGAGTGGCAGAAGATTGTGGATGATTGGGCCAAATGGATTAACAGCAGTGGTGGTATAGGTGTACCAGCAAACAAGGGCTGGGAGTCATGGTGGGAAGAGGAAATGGAACGCTTGCAGTACACTGGTTTTGTAGGACGTTTCTGGGAGATTGTTCTTTCGTTTCGTTTCTTTATCTTTCAATACGGGATGGTTTATCACCTAAAGGCTACCAAGCAAAGCAATTTTGGCAGAAGCAGGAGCATCATTGTAAGTTTATGGTTTTTTACTTGTCAGCAATATCTTAAGTGTGTTAAAATGTCAATGCCATTCCTGGGGAATTTTATGGTTCCTACGAAATTTGTTTTTCCAACGATAAAATAAGAAAAACAAAAGAACAAATAATGATAGACTGCATGAGATGATTTAGACAATAGAAACAAAAACTTGACAATCATCATTTTAGTAGTTGTTTAGTAACTATCATAATTAACGAATTACTTCCACCAATAAATAACTGGTATGAATCATAATGATTATGTTAATATGAATCATAATCATATTGATTATGATTAAGAATAAGTTAGTTAATATGAATCATAATGATCATGTTAATATGAATCATAATCATGTTCTTGTATATTATCTAAATTAATTGAATCCCAGAAAATATATGACTGTGAGAATGTTGATTATTCTGCCTTACAGGACTCCACATTTCTTTGTTATTTCAGGTTTATGGCTCCATTGTTGCTCTGATGGTTTATGGTCATCAAGGTTGGTTATTAAACTTGGAAAAGAATAACGTTGCATAAAGACAGAGTTATTTCCGATAATGGTTATCTGACAAGCGCATATATATTTACATATAACTGCAGATAGTTTCCATGGGTAGGAAGAAGTTTAGTGCGTATTTTCAGCTGTTGTTCAGATTTATTAAATTGCTCCTGTTCTTTGGGTTCGTGGGAACACATCTCACCGTTCGTGGGCAATTCTGCAGGTACATGAACACTACTATTTAAATCAAAATCTCTAATTTTTTTCTCCCTCTGATGTTGAATTGGAGCCTTAAACTTTGCAAAAAATATGATGAAAAAGATAGAGACTTAGTTCTTAGTTGGTAACATAACAAACACATGTATGGTGTTATAATCATCAGATTGCACAAGCTTGGAAAATGCGGAGTTCTGTATAAGCTCAAACCAGAGGGTACAAGAACATGATGGGTCTGGTCATCTTTGCACCAGTGGCAGTTTTGGCCTGGTTCCCTATTATCTCTGAGTTCCAAACCAGACTTCTCTTCAACCAAGCTTTCAGCAGAGGCCTTCAGATCCAACAAATCCCATCAGGTGGGAAGAAAGACAAAAAAAGAGAAATATACGTGGGAGGCTCTGGATATGTATACTTTGTGACGACAAAAAACAAAAAGAAAAGGACAGCTGATGCACGCAAAAAAGAAAAAAGAAAAAGAAAATACGAATGATGATTGGCTTTTTATGTTATGAAATGATCAGTGCATTACTGCAATTGATAGAAATTTTGAAGCCCTCGTTTCATTTTCTGTATTTCCCTCATCTTCTCTATTTCTTTCCTTTCCAATTTAATGAAATGGACATGTACTTCAAAATTACTGAAATAGTGCTAGTGTCTAATTCAGTTCCTAAGTAAGGAATGGTTGATTGTTGAAAGCATTATTAGGCTTGGTAATCATGATCCGATTACATGATGATCGTACCATTTATTAAAACTTTCAAGTCTTAGCACAACAAAAAGATGACCTCATTGGACCATTGGTCACTAAGTCGGTAGCAAGAACTTGAAGATAAATATACACACAGACAATCAGAACTACCACAATTCAGTTTTCTATTTTTTGCCTCTTAAGGTTTCCGTTCTGCAGAAGCTTTGGGAGGGAAAATGATTAGGAACAGCAAAAACTAAAACTCTTCTTCGCTGTCAGTTTTTCCCTCAATCTCTCTCGCTTTCTCGGGAAAGTTAGGGAAGATGCCAATCGAACCGCCCAGAGGGCTTCCTTTTTCGTTGGACACATGGAGTCCTTGCTTAAAGCGGAAGAGACACCATTTCTTGACACATGCCCCATAAAGATCACATCTTTTTTTTGGTTTTATCATCTCAATCATCATAGTTGATTTCTTGTCATGCAAAGGTTCTTCTGAGTTACAGAACCATCCAATTCTGTTTACCGTTTCGTTCAACAATAAGCAAAGTGTTCGATGGAAATCCAAACTCACGGAAGCATCCAATTCGCTTTCAACAAGAAGCAAAGTATTCAATGAAAGCTGTGAGAGAACGTGAAAAGAAAAGAAGAAGAGCAAAGTTTAATTCCTAATGCCCTCAACTATCCCTTTCTCTTAACTACACGCAATGTGTTGAATGAAAGTTGCGAGAGAGAGAATCACATGAAAGTTGTTTATCCATTTCCTTCATCACTTAAAAAGGATCGGACTCGGAAGCATCCAATTCGCTTTCTGCAAGAAGCAAAGTTTAATTCTTTTCGCCTGACCACACGCAAAGTTGCAGAGAAATCAGACATTGGAGCTTTTGAGGCGGGGCCACTGCAGAACCGTCAGTTGAAGACTCCTTTATCGATTTCTTTCATCACTTAAAAAGGATCGGAAGCATCCAATTCGCTTCCAACAACAAGCAAAGTTTAATTCTTTTCCCCTAACCACACGCAAAGTTGTAGAGAAAATAATAGAATCAAACATCCTCACGCTCTATAACTACTGAATTACCCATCTCTACCTCCTTACATTACTACCAGTGTCAAGTTATAACTAGTTCCATCAAAATCTCTAATCCTTTTGCTTACCCTTTGATCCCCCTGAAAATGGTTGATGCTATTATTTCTGCTGTGGTGGAGGACCTAACCTCCATGCTCCTCAGTTCCATAAAAGAAGAGGTGAAGTTGGTGACTGGAGTTAACGATGAAATTAAGAAACTCGTGAACAATTTGAAGTCTATTCAGGCCCTCCTGGATGATGCAGAGGAACAACAACTGAAGGATGCTTCTGTCAAGGACTGGCTGTTCAATCTCAAAGCTGTTTCTTATGACATGGATGATGTGATAGATGAGTGGAAGACCTGGATTCAAACATCACAATTCCAGAATCAACACCACTCTTCGGGTTCCAATCAAAGTCATCTCAAGCACAAGGTACTCTCTTTTTGTCGTTGCTTCTGCTTTATTAAGCGTGATGTTGGTCTTCGTCACGTAGTTGCTGGAAAAATAAGAGAAATTCAACAAAGACTAGACGGCATTGCAACTGATAAAGCTAGGTGCCAACTTAGTTCATCCCAAAAAACTGAAAAGTATATTGAGAGTCGTATGACTACACATTTCATCGATATGCAAAAGGTAAAAGGTAGAGATGAAGAAAAAGATGAGGTCAAAAGTCAGATACTTAAGGCCAAATCTAATCCTCAAATTATCTCTCTTGTGGGGTTGGGAGGAATTGGAAAAACCACATTAGCTCAATTAGTTTATAATGATAGCGAGATCGAAACTCATTTTCATAAGAAGATATGGGTTTGCGTTTCAGAGCCTTTTGACGAAATACGAATTGCAAAAGCGATTCTTAAATCTCTTTATGATTCTCCCACTCATGATTCCAAAGAATTAGAGAATGTATTTCAAGAAATAAGTGATTTTCTCAACGAGAAAAGATTTTTGCTTGTTATAGATGATGTCTGGAATGAAAACAGTAAAAAATGGGAAGAATTGGAAAAACTTTTCAAGCGTGGTTTGCCGGGAAGTACAATTTTAATAACAACACGTAAGAAAAGAGTTGCTGAAGTCATGGGGTGTAATACTGAGTTTATACATAATATAGGACTTTTGACTTCGGAGGAATGTTGGTCAATAATTAGTCAAATTGTAGGGGATTGTCAAAAGTTGGAGAGCATTGGTAGGAGAATTGCTGATAAGTGCAAGGGTTTGCCTCTTGTTGCTATCACCTTAGGAGGTCTCCTACGCTTTAAGAAATCTGAAAAAGAATGGTTGAGAGTCTTGGAAAAAAAAGAATGGGAAGGTGAAGATATCTTGGGTCCTTTGAAACTTAGTTATTATGATTTGCCATTACCATTAAAGCAATGTTTTAAATATTGTGCTATCTTTCCCAAAGATTCTAGAATTGAAAAAAGAAGATTGATTGGGATGTGGATAGCTCAAGGTTATTTAAAAGCAAAAGGAGATGAAGATTTAGAGATGATTGGTGAGACTTATTTCGAAAATTTAGCTGCACGATCTTTGCTCCAAATTTTTCCCTATCGTGAAGATTGTTATGTGTTGCATGACATGGTGAGTGATCTAGCCCAAACATTTACAAAAAATGAGTGCTTGAATATAGAAGTCCTAAAAGATACAGAGTTGAATGGAAACTCTTTACATGCAGATGCAAATGTTCGTCATTTGACTTTGACGATCGAAAATGATGCTTCATTTCCTAAGTTTATCTATAGTCTCAGCAAATTACGCACTTTGATCATTCAATTCGTTAGTTATAAATCATCACTGACTGTTGTTGAACTTGAGGGTATATTTGATCCTTTGACTTGTCTAAGGACCTTAGATCTTAATAGTTGTGACATTAAAGAAATTCCATCTTCGATAAGAAAATTAGTTCATCTCAGGTGGCTTGACTTGTCTATGAATAAAAATCTAGAGAAGTTACCAGAGACTTTGTGTGAGTGTTATAATTTGCAGACATTAATTCTTGAGAATTGCAAGAATTTGGTAGAATTGCCTCAAGGGATTAGGAAACTAATCAACTTGATGTATTTGGATTTTGCGGATTGTGTTAAGATAGTATATCTTCCTAAAGGAATAGGAAATTTATGGCATCTCAGAAGATTGACTTGTTTAATCATAAGTGTGAATAAGGGTGAATCATTTTCAATTGTTGAAATGGAGGAATTGAATAATCTTAGAGGAAGATTGATGATAAGAGGGTTGGGAAATGTGAAAAAGCCAGAAGAAGCTAGAAAATCACAACTTAAGAAGAAAAAAAGCATCACCGAATTGAGTTTGACTTTTGATAGAGATGATGTGCAAGAAGATAGAGATGATGTGGGAGAAAATGAGGAAGATTTACCTAAAGCTTTAGAGCCATCTTCGGATATGGAAATATTATACATAGATGAGGAAGAGACAGTTGACGGAGATAGTGGGATGAAAGATGAGGATGAGGTATTTGAAGCTTTGGAGCCACCTTCGGATTTGGAAATATTAAGCATAGAAAATTATAGAGGCAAGACGTTCCCAAGTTGGATGATGAAGCTAAATCTACTGAAGGAGCTTACAATTCATAACTCTAAAAATTGTGAAGAATTGCTACTAATGGGGAAGTTGTCGTGCCTTGAAAAGCTATACCTAAGCAATCTAGGAGTGAAAAGAGTGGGTGTTGAATTTATGGGAATAGAAAAAGAAAAAGATGCATCAACGTCCTTCCTATCATTTCCAAAGTTGAAGATACTTATATTTGAGAGATTTACGGAATGGGAAGAGTGGGATGATATTGATGAGTGGTTGATGGAGAGAATTAATAATAAGACAATTACAATTATGCCATCACTTCAACAACTCTTTATCTACGATTGCCCAAAGTTGAAGACATTGCCGTATCATTTACTGTCGTCACCCATCACCACCGGGCTTCAAGAGTTGGTTATATATGACTGTGATGTTCTTGAACAAAAAATCCAAGCAGACAAACTTTCTCACATACCTCATCTCATGATTTCACCAGGTATTTTCTAATTTTTTGTTTACGTCATCTTAATTAATTGTATTTTTAATATATTAATTGTGGCGGAGACGGCGACAACGAGCAGTGGGTGGTCGAAGATTGATCAACAGCTGCAGTTGCCTCCTCGCTTCTCCTCTTACTCGATCACAATTTTCGGTGCAGATTTCTAGGACGAAAGCACAGTTTTCGTTGAGTGATAGTTTCTGCATTAACACTGCTTGTTGAATCTTTGGATCTTTTGTATTTTCTGTTTTTTTCAATATTATGTTAACTAATCTATATTATCAATGTATTTATGTCAGGATCTATATCGGAGGAAATCTTGCAACAATTTCTCTTCACGTAGTCTTCCTCAATCTCAGCAAGAAATTCAACAGAGAAAGATACTTTATATGGGTCTATATCTTCTTATCGGGGGTGAGGCTGCTAATGTTCGCTTCATGCCATAATGTCTATGTTAAATCTTCCACAATGTATGTACAAATAATTTCATCAAAATCTACCTCATTTGCCTTCCTTGATTTCATTGCTAATAATGACGTCTTTGTCCATTCGGATGGCATACGAACTCCATGGCTGTTCATTTGGAAATGTCAACATTATTACGGAGAAAATATTAAGCCCTCCTATGGTGGAGATGATGAGGCCTTTCGAGGAAGGTTGTAACACCTATTTATCGTGTAATTCGAAGGTATGTTTTCTATGATATGCACACAATTGTCTCATTTCAGAGCTTCTGTTCTGCTGATGGATATTATGCCCTCCTAAATACCTCGTAGCTGTGGTGGTATATCTCAGTCTTAATACATTGGCGACTGCTTTGTTTATCTTTCTAATGCTTCGGAGGTGGATTGAAAACTTAGACTGGCTTATCCTCACATTCCTTTTATGGTGGTCAAAGGTATAGGAGGGCAGATCAAATTCTATTAGGACTCTCTGTTCTTAGACTTCTCTAGTTCTCTGTTTTTCTTCCCTTCTGCTGTCCTCTGCTTTCCTTTCTAGAAGTCTTCTATGATCAATTAACAACTTCAGTTAAATCAATGGACACCATCATTCTTCTCCCTTTACTCGTACCATTGCCTTAAAAATGCCAGAATATTTTAGGACATTAAAGGCCTAGAGCCAACATGGGTAACTATCTTTTTTTTTCTTTCTTTTGGTCTCGTTGATTTAAGTTCTATGCTGCAATTTTTACTAAAACTATTGCCTAGTTCTCTCCAATCTTTAGATTACAGAAGGGATTTTCAATATTTCTCACGATATCTTATTTTGATGCGTACAAAGCTTTCCCATTCTTGACTACCATCTGAAAATTAAGAAATGTTAAGTTCACTTATGGTCCATAAATGTCGTCAACTACATCGTCATCCTTCTGATTCCTCTGTTTCCAGATAAAACCTCTGGCGAAACCAACTAAGGATATAATGGCCATAAAGCATGTAAACTATAAGCGGCATGAGTTTTTTCCAACCGGTATTTGGTTGATCTTACTTCCTTTCATGCTTGTCAACTAGTTTCCAACTTATGTTAACAGATGAATTCTAAATGTAGCTAAACACAATTATGGAGCGATTGTCTCACTCTGGACACCAGTCACCCTGCTGTGTCTCCCTCCCAATACTTTATTTCTGTTGTGCAGAAACGTTAATAAATTCGGAGTGCAAATAAAATAACAACAAGAGAACACCAAATTTTTTTATACTGGTTCGGCAATGCCTACGTCTAATTTGGAGACGACTGAGTATTTCACTATAACAATGAGAGCATACAATAGTGTTTTATCACTCAATTTTCAAGAGACTCAAAATAACCCAAACTCCTACTAGAAAAAGAGAAAATAAAAAATAACTTTTTCTTTTCTTTTCTTTTTTCTTTTCTCTCTCCCTCTCACTATTCTCTCTTCTTCTTCTCCCGAAATTGTTTCTCTCACTCTTCTTCTCCCTCCTATCTTCTGGAGAATTTTTCTCCTTGTGCTCTCTTTCTCCTTCAATTGCTTCCCTTTTATAGAGATCTTCATGGATGTGAAAGCCTCCAGCTACACCACCGAAATATATGAAAAAACACAAGCCACCATTGTTGAGCCACCATTTTTTATCACCGAAAGTAGGCTGAGATTTCTGACATTTGAGAAGGTAAGCAAGCTTCTATTTTTGACTTGAATTTGAGACAATATTCAACAATCTCCACCTTGGCTCAAATCCTCGAAGTGGAATTTCCAATAGTCGTCTCCCAATCCCCTACGGGGCAATCAACAAATTTTACAAATGTCAATCAAGTCTAAGCAATGCTTAAACTTGAGTAACGAAACTGGTTTTGTCAACATATCAGCTGGATTGTCAGCGGTCCCAATCTTCTGAAGAAGAATATCTCCCTCATCAATAATCTCACGAACAAAATGGAACCTCACATCAATGTGTTTTGTACGTGCGTGATGAACTTGATTATTTGCTAAATAAATAGCGCTCTGACTGTCACAATGAACATCCACATGGTCTTGATGGACCCCTAAGTCATCAAGCAACCCTTGAAGCCAGATGACTTCTTTAATAGCTTCTATTATTGCCATGTATTCTGCCTCAGTAGTTGATAAAGCAATTGTAGATTGCAAAGTTGATTTCCAACTTACTGGACCTCCAGTAAGAGTGAATACAAAACCTGTAGTGGACCTACGCTTGTCCAAATCACCTGCGTAATCAGAATCTACATATCCCACAACACATTTACCATTAACTTCATCTTGTTCAAAAGATAAACCAACATCCACAGTACCCAGAATATACCGTAGAATCCATTTCACAGCTTGCCAATGCCCTTTTCCTGGATTATGCATATATCTACTGACAATACTAACAGCTTGTGAAATATCAGGCCTAGTACACACCATAGTATACATCAAACTACCAACATCACTTGCATATGGAATTTTAGCTATGTAATGACTCTCCTCATCTGTGTTAGGAGACATAGATGTACTAAGTTTGAAATGAGGAGCAAGAGGTGTACTAACCGGTTTTGAATTTTCATTCATCCCGAAATGTTGTAGTACCTTCTTCAAATACTGCTTTTGACACAGACCAATCTTGCCTTTTGCTCTATCTCTTTCAATTTCCATACCTAGTATCTTCCGAGCTTCTCCCAAGTCCTTCATCTCAAATTCATTACTCAATTGAGTCTTCAATCTCTCAATCTCCACTGTACTTTTACATGCTATAAGCATATCATCAACATATAAAAGCAAATAAATAAAGGTTCCATCTTGTAGCTTGCGGAAGTATACACAATGATCATAATGACTTCTTGTGTACTTATGCTCAATCATAAATCTATCAAATCGCTTGTACCATTGTCTTGGAGACTGTTTCAAACCATACAATGATTTTTGTAATTTACAAACCCAATTTTCCTTACCAACAACCATAAATCCTTCTGGTTGAGACATAAAAATGTCTTCCTCTAAATCACCATGTAAGAACGTCGTCTTGACATCAAGTTGGGCCAACTCAAGGTCAAACTGCACAACCAAAGCTAACAAAATACGAATAGAAGAATGTTTTACTACAGGAGAAAATACCTCGTTGTAGTCAATGCCTTCCTTCTGAGCATAGCCTTTAGCTACTAATCTGGCTTTGAATCTTACATTGTCTTTTCCCAAAGATTCCATCTTCTTTGCATATACCCATTTACAACCAATTTCCTTCTTACTTTTTGGTAACTGAACCAGCTTCCAAATCTTATTTTTCTGAAGAGATTTCATCTCCTCATCCATAGATTTCTTCCACTCCACGCTTTCTGAACTCCTGATAGCTTCTTTGTAGGTGGATGGAATATCATCTTCAATAACTGGAAGTGCATATGCCACAAAATCAGTAAACCGAGCAGGCTTTCGAATTTCCCTTCTTGATCTTCTGGTTGCAATAGAATCTTGTTGTTGTGGAGGTTCTTGGGTAGGTACCTCCTCTTTATTAACCTTGTCCTCATCATCAAAATCAACTGTAGGACTAGTGTCTGTAACATCAGACCTTACTGGATCAACTGGAGTCTTTAATAACTCCACCTGTTTTGAACTAATCATGGTCTTGGTTGTAACATCCCGTTACCGGTGTGAAGGACATATCGATAATCCGGATGGGTTAGGAATGAATGCATGCATATTATTGAATTTCATATGCATTTAGCCTCTATAAATTATTGATAAATGATTTTTGTTGCATTAGCATATGTATGTACATACATGTATGACATAATTCCGAGATGATTGTGTAAATTGGTATTTTGGAGATAATTAGGTCAATTGAGCGTTAAAAAAATTTAAGTGGAATGAGAATTGAGATTTTAGGAGTTTGAATTATGGAATTGGAGTTCATGATTAGGTGTTTTCTAATTTTGAGAATTTATAGAAATTTTTCTGGAATTTTCGGAGTAATAGGTCCGGACCGGGAAATTGACCAATGACTGATTTATTTGACTTTCCGGTTCCGAATTTGATTGCCCAATGGTAATGGAGGATTTGAATTTTGATTTGATGAATTAGGGTTAGAACCATTGGGATTCGGGAGAAAATAGAATAAGAAATTGGATTGAGGTTGTTTGAGTTGGTCTTGTGGCAATTTCATTGCCAAACAAGCCCTTAATTCCTTTAATTTATAAACCATTACCTTTGAAATTCTTGTCTTCCACGATCCTTTGATTTTTGAGAAGAAAATTTCTCCTTCCCTCATCGTGGATCTCCTCTTGAATTTGCTTCTTGATTTCTCCTTGCAAATTGTTCCTTCTTTTGTCCTTGATCATTCCCCTTTAGTTTGGTGTTGAAGATGATGAAGATGGGTTTAGTTTTGGGTGTTGCCGTGGATTGTGAGAGTTAAGGGATTGGTGATCTTTGGGGTTTTTAAAGGTTTAATCAAGTAAGTTCATACTCCTTTATGTTTTACATTGTTTGATTTGATCATTAATTTGAGTTATAAATTGTTTAAGAATTTAGAAGTTTCGGATGATTTAGGTTTTAAGGAAAATGTTGATTTTGATTTGGGTATTTAATGAATAATTGATGTTAGATGGATTTGAGGTTAGGAATGAGTTGGGTTGAGTATAGAAAGTTGTTTAGGAGTGATCTGAATTGAATTAAATGGTTTATATATCAGAAGATCTGGGAAACTTTGGGTTTCGGATGATTTTCTGGGTTCGCACGTCGCGACGTGTGATGAACACTCCGCGACGAGCCGATTTCTGTCGCACGTCGCGACGAGTGGAGATGTGCGCCGCGGCGAGGGGATTTTTGCCTGCAAGTCGCGACGAGTAGCAGCGCACGTCGCGGCGAGCAGAAGATTTTACGCCGCAGGAGAAAAGAAACGTGCATCGCGGCGAGGGAGAGAAATCTCGCCGCGGCGAGCGACCTTGCGCCGCGGCGAGGACCCTTGCTTTTCCGAAAATGAATTAAGTTGGTTATATGATAATTTTGAGGTTTAAATTTCTGATGAGTTGGTTAGTGATTAATTGAAATTTAGAGATGAAGAATTTTGAATTGATAAGATGGAATTTCGAAAATTTTGTTGGAGTGAGTGAAGTGAATTAAGAAGACTCGGGAATTGGAATTGGAGTCGGAAATGTCATAACATGTATAGTACATTATTTGTTCGCTACATATGCATTATTGAATATTAAAAATTGAGCAATTTATAATGTGTGATTATTCTGATTGTTATAGAGGCTCAAGTGGAGCGTCAATCCTCCGACGCAGCGGAGACTTTCCGGCAATAGCTCGGAAGTTTAGAGGTGAGTAACCTAGTTGGTTCCTCAATATCTGATTTGTTAAATGCTTTGAATGAACTGTGTGACTTACATGAATACTGTTGTATGAGATATGTTATCGTGAAATTGTGAACACTTGCTAGGCATGGTCGGAAATTTGGTAATTAACAGTTGTGACTGGAGCAAATTCTGATCGGAGCTATAAGCTCAATTTCTGTGAAAATGGGCTTAAGGTCCAAAAAGAGAATAGTGCATACCCAGAGGGCTCTCCTATCCCTAATGCGCGTGGGCAGTAGTGCATACCCAGAGGGCTCTCCTATCCCTAAAACGTGATTACTGTTTAATGTGCCCGGAAATGGGATAATACTGATGCTCAGTCACAACACTTAAATGAAAGGAAAATCATCATGCATTCAGTATCTAATTGTGCTGTGAATTTGACATGGGGTAAATGCATGTGTGTGATGATTGTTTAGTGAAATTATGATTGTTATTCCGAACGTGTTATTGTGTTGATTTGTAGGCAAATTTTGCGTAATGTATGAATTGGGTGAACCATCGATGATGGTTTCTCGTTGAGTTCGCAAACTCACCCAACATTGCATTTATTTTTCAGGACAGCGATAGTAGGCTCATAGCTCCGGATAGCAAGACTTTTCCACCTTGTTGAGCGCGTTGGCGATAGAAGCATGACTCACAGGTTGGTCAGCTGGGGTTGATTTTTGGGGATGACCTAGTTTAGGATTTTGTATCAGTTCCTTTTTGGAAAGATCTGTATAGTTCATGGAAACTGATAAGCTTGTAAATTCTATTTTAAGGTTATGCAATGAAAATCTTTGGTTTTAAAATTTAGTGAATATGATATTACAGTTTTATTTTATTGATGCAATGTGGATTATAGAAATGATCGAATCGTAGTGCACCCGTATCGTGAGTTATGTATCGGAATGACCTACAGGCGTTCCGGTGCGTAGCCTACGGTAAGGGGGCGCTACATTGGTTGCTTCAATTTCTCCTTTATGCTTGTTCTGATTAACCATAGCAGTCTTATCAAAAGTCACATCACTGCTTACAATAAATTTCTTCTCATCTGGACACCAAAGTCGGTATCCCTTCACGCCAGTACTAAAGTCTATAAATAGAGCTCTCTTTGCTCTTGGATCTAGCTTGCTTTTCCTGACATGATAGTAAGCAGGACAACCAAATATGTGTAAAAACTTGTAATCAGTACAAGGTTTACCAGACCATACCTCCATGGGTGTTTTGCCCTTGTTTGCAGTAGTAGGCAACCGATTAATAATATGACTTGCATAAGTAATTGCCTCAGCCCAAAACACCTTGTCTAAACTAGCATTAGACAACATACACCGAACTTTCTCAAGTAAAGTACGGTTCATGCGTTCTGGCACTCCATTCTGTTGTGGTGTCTCCCTAACCGTGAAATGCCTCACAATACCCTCAACTTGACAGACTTCCAAAAAAGGATCTGACTTATATTCACCACCATTATCTGATATGAGAGTCTTGATCTTTCGACCGGTTTGCATTTCAATCATCTTTTTCCACTTCAGGAATATCTGTAAGACTTCATCTTTATACTTCATGGTGTATACCCATACTTTTCTAGAGAAGTCATCAATAAAGGAGACAAAATAATGGCTACCTCCCTAAGATGCATTCTTGGAAGGTCCCCAAACATCAGTATGAACATAATCTAGAATGCCTTTAGTGTGATGAATAGCAGTACCAAATTTCACTCTAGTTTGCTTACCCAGTACACAATGTTCACAGAATTCCAATTTACATACCTTTGCGCCTTTCAATAAGCCTTACTTTACCAATCCTTGCAATGCTTTTTCACCAGCATGCCCAAGACGCGTATGCCATAACCTTGTAGTGTTTGAGCTATCTACATTAGCAGCTTCAGTGATAGCTGCTCCACCAGTAACTGTACTCCCCTGCAAAAAATACAAGTTATTTCGTCTTGTACCTTTCATCACTACAAGTGCCCCGTACACAGCTTTAAGAACTCCACCCTCTATGGTGATCTTGATACCCTTGGATTCCAAAGCTCCTAATGAGATAAGATTTTTCTTCATATCCGGTACATACCGAACATCACTCAATTCTCTGACTGTGCATCTTCAAACAGATTTTGCCTATCCCTTGTGTTTTGCAGGCATTATTATTTCCCATCAAAAAAACTCCACCATCCAGCTCTTGGAAGCTAGAAAACTATTCCTGAATGGGAAACATATGATAAGTGCAACCTGAATCCAAAATCCACTCCTTGGAGTGACCATCAGCAGATGAACTAGTCAAAGCAAATTCGAAATCATCATCTCCAGATTTTGCAACGTTTGCTACAGAACCCACTTTCTCCTTTTCTTTGTTCTTCAATTTGGGGCAGTCTTTCTTCCAATGACCCTTTTGACGACAAAAGGCACATTCATCTTTAGCAGGAAACTTACCTCGTGATTTTGAACGAGATTTTCCCCGCTTCCCATGTTTTCTTTCCTCGGTTCGTCCCCTTGCAGTGAGTGCCTCATTTTGTGAATTGTGAGTCTTCAATTCCTTTTTACGACACTCATGATTCACCAATGCTGCAGAAACCTCATCAAGTTTCACCTCAGATTTTCCATACAACAAAGTAGTTGTCAAATGATCATAATCATCAGGCAATGAATTTAACAAACATAGTGCCTTATCCTCATCAGGAATTTTCACATCAAGGTTTGCTAAATCGATAAGTATTTTATTATAATCATTTAGGTGCTCATGCATAGAAATACATGTACGATACTGAAATCGAAAAAGTCGCTTCTTCAAGAAGAGCCGATTTTCTGCGCTCTTGGTCATATACTTTTCCTCCAATTTCGTCCATAACTCCTTAGCAGAAGTTTCCTTCATGTAAGGATATTTCAGCTCCTTATCAAGAAATGATCGAATAGAGGCACAAGCATGGAGATTAATTTGCGTCCACTGCTTCTCATCCATATCTTCGAGTTTATTGTCCAGAACTATATCCAACTCTTGTTGATACAATACATCCATAACTTCATACTGCCACATACCAAAATTATTAGAGCCATTAAATTTATCAACCTCTAACCTTGTAGTAGCGATTGGATATCTACTGGATGTAGGTGTCGATGATGACGATATCGACTCCCTCTTAACGGACTCGTCTTTATCACCAGCCATCTACTCGTCACTGTTCACAAATACGTACTGATACTATTCACAGTACTGTAGAATAGGCACTGTTCACGGGGACTGTAGCATGACACTGTTCACCGTACTGTTCAACAGCACTATTCATCGGTACTGTTCACCCCGTACTGTTCACCGACACTGTTCACCGATACTGTAGCCGACACTGTTCACTGTAGCGCGACACTGTTCACCGATACTATTGTTTCAATATATTTTCACTCCGACAATACCCCAGTCAAAAAAACTGGAGCTCTGATACTACTTGTTGTGTGGAAACGTTAATAAATTCGAAGTGCAAATAAAATAACAACAAGAGAACACCAAAAATTTTTATACTGGTTCGGCAATGCCTACGTCTAGTTTGGAGACGACTGAGTATTTCACTATAACAATGAGAGCGTACAATAGTGTTTTATTACTCAATTTTCAAGAGACCCAAAATAACCCAAACTCCTACTAGAAAAGAGAAAACAAAAAAATAACTTTTTCTTTTCTTTTCTTTTCTCTTTTCTCTCTCCCTCTGACTATTCTCTCTTCTTCTTCTCTCGAAATTGTTTCTCTCACTCTTCTTCTCTCTCCTCTCTTCTGGAGAATTTTTCTCCTTGTGCTCTCTTTCTCCTTCAATTGCTTCCCTTTTATAGAGATCTTCATGGGTGTGAAAGCCTCCAGCTGCACCACCGAAATCTATGAAAAAACACAAGCCACCATTGTTGAGCCACCATTTTTGATCACCGAAAGTAGGCTGAGATTTCTAACATTTGAGAAGGTAAGCAAGCTTCCATTTTTGACTTGAATTTGAGACAATATTCAACAATTTCCATGTTCCAATCAGTACAGATCGTTTTGATCAAACTACTTACATAGGAAGCCTTTTTAGTATTTCCAAGATCAGCTATAACATATCTGGAACATCGATGTTGGTCTATTTCATGGATACTCAAATATGTTATGCTATCTTTTCACCCATATATGGTGGTTTTATTGGGCCATTGATCGCCTAGGAAAGGTAATTTACAGTTTCTCTCTTGGCATCTCTTATTTCTTGTTTTGTGTTTTAGGTAAGTATGTGATTTGTTAGTAATGTAGATCATTTTATCTTTCTTTGAACATCAAACGCTCTTTCTCAGCACTCATAATTGGGAGCTGTTGTGCATGCGTGAAATTTGGGCATTAGAATCTCCAATCCAGTTAAAAAAGGAAGTTCAAACTTTGTGAAAAGCTCCATGTATATAAGGTTTAGTTCCAAGTCATCATGTCAGACCATTTCTTTCCAAACATACCAAAATCTTTTTGGAGTTTTCGATAACTGTGAGAAGCAGAAAGTCAATCATGATCTTAAAAGATGTTACGGATAACAACTAAAGCGTCTTGAACCATATGGTTGGTTTTGAGTGCTACTCTGCTCATCTTCTAAATATCATTGAGTTGAAACTTCTCTATTTTGTTAAGTGCCAGGCATGTTGGCTATTGATTATACGATATTCTCCCTGGTATTAGTAGTGGAAAAAAGTCGTTATAGGAAATTTTGTGCCCACTGTCATCTTTGGTTTAGATTTTTAAGATAATGAAATGTAAATTACGTTCTTCTCACAGATATGGACATTCCAGCCCTTACCCGATTCATTTAACACATATTTGGTACCTTCAGATAAGAAACAGAAGAAAGGATTCTCATTTTCAAAGAAAATTTCTGAGGTTTACACCATGTTTTGGAGTACTTTGTTTACATTAGCAACATATATGATACACAGCTAAGTGTTATTATTGCGTCTCTTTAGATCACGGCAAACAAGAGAAGCGAAGCTGCAAAATTTGCTCGGTTATGGAATGAAGTGATATGTAGTTTCCGACAAGAGGACGATATCAGTGACAAGAAAGGCACAGCAATTATGCTAGATTGCTTATTTTTACGCCTAATTTACTTTCCATGTCTTGTAGCTGCTGAGACTGAATTGTGGTTTCATCTGATCCAGGGAGATGGATCTGTTGCTTGTTCCATACACATCAGATCCTGGTTTCAAGTTAATCCAGTGGCCACCATTTTTGCTTGCCAGCAAGGTCTTCATGGGACTGTAAGATATTATAGTCCTTGATCCTAAATACTGGTAGTAATAAACATTAGGAATATCAAAGCTGTATCTATATCTTCTCATCTACTTTTATTTAATGATATGTTCAGAAGTTGGTCTGTTACCTCTTAACATATTGACCTTGATCTACTTATTTTTCTTCTGCCCTTCCTCTCTCCTTTAGGTTTGTTGCAGTCCCGAACTTTGATAATGGAAGTTCATTCAATAATTTGTCTTACCTTTTTCTACTATTTGTGATCTAAGCCATGCAGATTATCTTCAGAGACTTCAAATCTTCCATCATACTTTTGATGATAAATGGAATGCAAAATTGTCCTGACCTTGGTTTGGCTAGGTTGGGACCTTTAGATGGACTTAGTCATGTTTCAACAGCGGTATATACCCAAATCTAAGTGCTCTTTACCATTTTAAATCATATATGTAGTGGTACATAATGAGCTCAATTTTGAACTCACTGATGAACTGGCTTCTATGCTTCTCAAACAGGTAGTTGGGACCATCACGTAATGAGATCAATTTTGAACTCATTGATGAACTGGCTTATGTGCTTCTCAAACAGGTAGTTGGGACTATCAGATATGCTGCTCCAGAGTACTTACAAACTGGTCATCTCACGTCTAAAAGTGATGTGTGGTCGTACAGGGTCTATCTATACGAGCTTATCACTGGCAGGCGTCCGTTGGATCGGAGCTGCCCGAAGGATGAACAAAAGCTCTTGGAGTGGGTTAGACCACACCTGACTGATGCAAAAAGGTTCAGTTTGATTTTGGACCCTAGACTTGAGGGAAATTATAATCTGAAGTCTGCACAAAAACTTGCTGCTATAGCTAATTGATGCCTGGCACGCCCCAAAATGAGTGAGGTTCTGGAGATGGTAAATAAAATCAGAGATATTCTAGCAACTGGAAGAGATCCTTAAGTAATTGCCTAATATTTTTATCTGTAGGCGTATATTTCGACAATCTTGATCTTAGTGATATTGGTGTAGCTTGTAATACTAAACCATTTGTTCATATCTTGGAAGGTAAATGGTCCATCAAGGGACATGAAGTGCGTTTACCTCTACAGCAGAGAGAAAAATGAAGAACAAACGATGACAAAATCTGTTAATCTGTTTCTGTACACTCAACCGCCTCATCATCAATGTCAGTGTCAACTGATTGTGATTTCCAGAGATTAGTCAAAGTTCAATTCCCAGAATATCTCTGATTTCAGCACATGATCATCCTCAAAGAATTCATTTCCACTGTTCCCTTAAGAGCAAAGTAATCTCAGAGAGTTCACATTTTCAGAGTTGAAGACAGCCACAAAGAATTTCAACCGAGCCCTTATGATCAGAGAAAGTGGCTTTGGTGCTGTATAAACGGGAGTTGTCCGAAGTCAGGATGATCAAAGCAAGAAGATGGATTTCGCCGTTAAGCAACTGAGTTGAAGAGGACTACAGGCAAGCTTTATTGCATTTTTTTGATCCTTGTACTCATCTGATGCATCTTGAGCTATGCAACTTCTAACACGTTTACTGAATCTGCACAAGGAATTGGCTTGAAATAAAGCTTTCATTTACCATTGCAACTATCTGATATGTTCTTCTGTTTATTCACAGGGGCACAAGGAATAGGTGACTGAAGTGAATGTTTTAGGAGTTGTTGAACATCCAAATCTTGTCAAATTAATGGGATACTGTGCAGAGGATGGTGAAACGGGAATCCAACGCCTTTTGGTACATGAGTATATGCCGAATAAAAGTGTGCAGGATCACTTTGTCTCATCGGCGCCGGACACCTCTACCTTGGACCACAAGAATGAAAGTTGCCCAAGATGCTGCTCAAGGCTTAGCATATCTGCATGAAGGATAGGATTTTCAGGTATCTCTAATTGGCTATATGCAGAGTATTAAGAATTAAACTTTGTGATTTACATCATAAATGCAACATAGGATGCACTAATTTCATGGGACTGTATGATATTATAGTCCTTGATCCAAAGTAGTAATAAACATTAGGAATATCAAAGCTGTATCTATGTCTTCTCATCTATTTTAAAGATATGTTCAGTAGTTGGTCTCACTACAATAAAAATGACATACAGTAACACTAGACAGTAACACTTTTGACAATATGTTATAAAATACCTATCTACGGTAACATTATGTCTTAAAATGTTATGATTCTTAATTTGATAAGTAACACTTTATGATTTTATAACATATAATTTATCATTGATAACAAATTTTTAAGTGTTACTAAACATTATAAAAGGTAACTATTTTAAGATGTTATGAAAGTGATGTAAAATAATGACACTTTATATGAGTTACTTTAATAATAAATTTATAACACTTTATATGAGTTATCTTAATATCATACAATAATAACAATTGATTTGAGTTACCTTATAATTGAAAATAATAACACTTCATATAAGTTACCCTAGTAAATGTAAAATAATAACACTTTAGAAAAGTTATCATAATAACATTATGTATGAGTTACTTTATTAATAAAATAATACCAGTTTATATGAGTTATCTTAGTTATGTAAATTAATAACACTTTATATAAGTTACGTTAGTAATGTAAATCAGTAACACTTTATATAAGTTACTTTAGTACATGTAAAATAATAACGCTTTAGAAAAGTTATCATAATAGTGTATTATAATAACATTATGTATGAGTTACTTTATTAACAAAATAATAACATTTTATGAGTTATCGTAGTTTTGTAAATTAATAACACTTTATATAAGTTATGTTAGTAATATAAATCAATAACACTTTATATGAGTTACTTTAGTAAATGTAAAATAATAACACTTTAGAAAAGTTATCGTATCTTGTATTATAATAACATTATATATGAGTTATCTTAGTTATGTAAATTAATAACAATTTATATAAGTTACGTTAGTAATATAGATCAATAACACTTTATATGAGTTACTTTAGTACATGTAAAATAATAACACTTTAGAAAAGTTATCATAATAGTGTATTATAATAACATTATGTATGAATTACTTTATTAATAAAATAATAGCAGTTTATATGAGTTATCTTAGTTTTGTAAATTAATAACACTTTATATAAGTTATGTTAGTAATGTAAATCAATAACACTTTATATGAGTTACTTTAGTAAATGTAAAATAATAACACTTTAGAAAAGTTATCGTATCTTGTATTATAATAACATTATGTATGAGTTATCTTAGTTATGTAAATTAATAACAATTTATATAAGTTACGTTAGTAATATAGATCAATAACACTTTATATGAGTTATTTTAGTAAATATAAAATAATAACACTTTAGAAAAGTTATCGTAATAGTGTATTATAATAACATTATGTATGAGTTATTTTATTAATAAAATAATAACAGTTTATATGAGTTATCTTAGTTTTGTAAATTAATAACACTTTATATAAGTTATGTTAGTAATGTAAATCAATAACACTTTATATGAGCTACTTTGATAAATGTAAAATAATAATATTTTAGAAAAGTTATTAACTTCTTCACTATCATTATAGACATTCATATCTCGTGCAATAACATATTCTGACCTGTACAACCGTATCCTCATTATACATGCTCACGCCACGCGCGAGAAATTCAATTTCTCTTATTGGTATAATATTAATTTGAAATAATATTAAATTGGCTCATAACTTTTATATTAAAAACTTTAATCATTTAATGATATTAAGATTGATTTAAATATGATTCAATTTATATTAATAATTATTGTTATTAATCAATTTATTGTAACACTTTATTAATCAATTCCTTAGTCATGTAAATTTATAACACTTTATATAAGTTACATTACGTTAGTAATGTAAAGCAAAAGTAAATAATTAACTTAAATCAATGAAATATCCACCAAAATTTGAGAAAAATGTAACTTAAAGTTGGTTTAGAGAAACTATGACAAAGTTATCACACCAATAGACCTTCACAATCCTCTCTTACATAATTAACTTCCTCACTATCAGCATGGACATTCATATCTCGTGCGGTAACATATTCTGACCCATACGTGAAATCCTCATCCTCATTATACATTTCCAACTCATAGTAACCCCTCAGGGTGGGGGGGCTTCAACACAACATACCAATTAGATGAATCGGTTTCTCTAGAGTAAAACACTTATTTTGCTTGCGATGCTAGGATAAAATTTTGTATATCATTCAACTTTTTTTATAATTGTTTAAATTAACATATTATTAATTAATTATGTCAGTAAATCATACTTAAATCAATCTTAATATCATTAAATGATTAAAATTTTTAATATATAAGTTATGATCCAATTTAATATTATTTCAAATTAATATTATACCAATAAGAGAAATTGAATTTCTCGTGCATGGCGTGAGCATGTATAATGAGGATAAGGATGTATGGGTCAGAATATGATACTGCACGAGATATGAACGTCCATTTAGATTGAGAATTATTATAATATTTAGTATTTAGAATTATTACTATTAGTTAGAATTTTAAAATTGAAAAATAATTATATATAGTATATAATTCTATATAGTGAAGGGATGCTTTGGGTTCTTACAAAAGAAAAGAGAAAATATATATACATATATATAATGTTATATATTTTAATATAATATATATATATATATATATAATAACAAATATATATATCACTAATTAGTATTAATTATAATATATTTAAACCAATCAAAAATTAATGTTCTTTAGAATATAATTAATTAATAAACTAATTGGCTAATTTTGATTTAACTGTTGATAATTATAATATAATAAATTAATTAATTCATTAAATTATAATTTATTTAATAGTTCATATATTTTCTGTCATTTTAATTAATTTTAATTTATATATAATTAATTTTCTAATTACATTATAATTAATAAATTGACGTGAACTTCATTATATATATTTATGTATTTATGTTACTATTCCTTTTACACCCCTAACTTTAAATTTTGTTATATATATTAATATGTGTGTGTCTTCATTCCATACCTCATTATATATATTTATGTATTTATGTTACTATTCCTTTTTTACACCCCTGACTTTAAATTTTGTTATATATATTAATATGTGTGTGTCTTCATTCCATACCTCATTTCATAGGGAACTCAAAGTGGCTCTATTTTATTATGTTACATCCATAGTCCAATTCCATTCATTTAATATCCCTTTTGGTGTAATTGACATAAGCGTTTCTAGTATCACAACTTTTTCTACCTATCTTGTACAGTGTCCTTTTCTTTCTTTCCGCGTTGGAATAGAAACTTATTAATAGACGAAATCTTATGAAAAATATTCTTCTTCATATTCCCGAAGAAAATGAATATTTCTTTTCTCAATGCAAATTTGACACAACATGGCAAATGTATATTCTATATAAGTTCTATTTAGATTGAGAATTATTCTAATATTTAGTATTTAGAATTATTACTAATAGTTAGAATTGTTCAAATTTTGTTAGAATTTTAAAATTTGAAAAATAATTATATATAGTATATAACTCTATATAGTGAAGGGATGCTTTGGGTTCTTACAAAAGAAAAGAGAATATATTTTAATATGACATTGTTAAATTTTTTTAATAATATATATATATATATATATATTATATTTTATGTTAAATAATATTATTGTTAATATGTATATATATATATATATATATCACTAATTAGTATTAATTATAATATATTTAACACCAATAATTTTTTGTCTTTTAGAATATAATTAATTAATTAACTAATTAGCTAATTTTATTTAACTATTAATAATTATAATATAATAAATTAATTAATTCATTAAACTATAATTTATTTAAAATTAATATAATCAGTAGATTAATTAATATTTTGTATTGTTTACTAATTAGCTCATATATTTTTTGTCATTTTAATTAATTTTAATTTATATATAATTAATTTGCTAATTACATTATAATTAATTAATTGACGTGAACATTATATATATAAATATAAATATAAATATAAATATAATTGTTATGCTAATAAAAGGCTTCAGAGATATATACATATATATATTATTGTTATGCTAATAAATGTAAAGTGGGTTTCTTTCTTTATTGTTATGCTAAGACGCTAATACGAGGCTTCTTTCTTCTTTCTTTATTTTTAAGCTAATATAAGGCTTCTAGGTTGTCGCGTTTGAACGAGATAAACTGGGTGTTCTTTCTTTCTTTTTTTTCTTGGAAACAATTTACGTTGTAAGAGGTAAACGATTTACGTTGGAAACAATATTATGATTAGTAGTTCTGCTGGATTTTGGCAGAGTTGAACGTTGCCGTTCGGATCCATGGTTTGACTGCTCTCCGTGATAAATCCGACGAGATGATACCTGCAAAACAAGGGAAGGCACGTCGGGGGTTGTGTCCCGATTAGTCCCTCCGACGCTCAAGTTAGCCTTTTGGTGAAGGTGAGGTCGTTGAATACAGAGCAAAACTAGATTATGATTGGGCGTACCTCTGTTATGGGATAATTATACCTTATATATGCTTTTGTAGCTAGGTTTAGGTCTTCACGTAGGCTTCTATCTCTGCATGGAAGGTTTTCCCATGCTGGCGGGCCGCAGGGAATGTGGATCAGACTTGGGCCTGGCGTGGCAATTAGGAATGGACCGATCGACCCATGGATGGTTTCGATTGGGTCCGGGCCCTGCACAGTCGACCCGACCATAAGGCCCCTTACTCCTCGAGTCTGAGCGAAGAGAAGGGTCGGAGGAGTATGTAGAAGTTTTGTAGCTTATCTGTGAAACAGCTCGTTAGGCGGTCGATCGGTCGGGCATTGCTGTCGCAGCTCGGTCATGGGACCGCCCGGGCAGTTCCGATCGATCGGATTGCGAGATGTAGTCCGTCTGTGGTCTTATAGCTCGTCAATGAGATAGCTCGTTAGGTGGTCGATCGATCGGGCATTGACGTTGTGTATCAGACATTGGATAGCTCGTGCTTGCTCTGATCGGTCAGATATTGACGGGCAGTACATGACTGCTCGTATTAGAATTGGTCGGTTGATTGTTTCTACTCGGTCGGCACAGACATTCTTTACACGATAGCCCACGCCTAAGTAGGTCGGGAGGTCATCATTAACAAGCGTGTGGAGCATTTATTGTCGACAGCGCGCACCCTCTGACAGCTTTTCAGAATCTAATACATATCGTCCTTATAACCGTTGCACAGCTGTCATGCACATCCTTTCAACTGTTCGTGCCGCTCCAATATTTGAACAACCCTAATTTCCTTGGCTCGGATCGTGCCACGTGTCCAAGCATAGCTCGGATTTTCTCCGCGTGCCGAGCCTTGATTGGGTGCCCCCTCTACCGACCCTCTATAAGTATTCAGAGTCGACGAGTTGTGGCGTTTTTTACCTTTTGCTTTTGTTCTCCAGCTTGCGCTTTTGCTTTCACTTGTTCTTTGTCGTTCACAGTTCCGAGAAATTTTTTTTACTCCAACGCCCGATTTCCCGTTTCCAATTTCTTAATAGGTACGTCCTTTTTCTTCATTCCCTTTTCTAAAGCTTTCTTTTCCGAAAATCTCTTTCCGGTAAGCATGTCAACGGGTAGTTCTAGAAGCATGGTAGGAGGGGTTAAGGAAGTGTCGACGAAGGAAAGAAAGGACGGGTTGGTTGTGGAGATGGTTCCGAGAGATGAATCAAAGATGAAGTTGGGAGAGTTGCAGCGACTGATCATCAGGTGTAACATTCCTTCGTCCTGGGGGCCTAGGCTGGCCATCGGTAAAGAACGGATCTCCAGCAATCTGGGAGGGTATTTTGCTGTTTCTGAGAGCTTTTTTTCGGTCGGTGGCATGAGGCTTCCATACGCCCCGATTATAGATGAGGTGTGTGCCGCATATCAGCTGATGCCGAGTCAAATCCCTCCGAATGGCTGGAGGTTTATCAATGGTTTGGCCTTGCTATGCCATCAGTTCGGTTGCCCACCGTCAGTCGGCATCCTCCGCTACTTTTTGAGAATGGGTCAGAGCTCGGTAATTGAGGCTGGGATCCCTCATTTTCAATACAGGGATGCCCAATATTGCCCGGATGGGACTCCCGTGAAAGTCATTTCTTGGCGTACAAAGTACTTTTTCGTGAAGATGGGAGGCGCTTCCGCCCAAGCTTCTAAGTCGAAGAAGCGGGCCGCTCAGAAGGATAAGGAGAGAGGGGCGGAGACTGGTGAGGGCGCCACTTTATCCGTGGGGCTGGGCTCCCTTGCCATATCGACGGACGTTCCACCTGTCGGGGACCGTCCTGCTGCTTCGGCGTCATTGCCGATTGTGCCGGTCGACGCGGGCCAGGTGGCTCTGGTAGAGGAGGAGGATGCGGGGCCTCCTCTTAAGAGGAAGAGATTGGTTCGGCTGGGTGACCTGGGGAAGGAGAAGAAGGGCAAGGGGAAGGTGCCAGCCGCGAACCCCGGGCAGTGGGAGTCTGCCCTCAAGCTTGCCAAGGATGCCTCGGTCGGGAACCTCGAAGTGTCCCGTTATATTCCCGAGAGGATTACTCCCCCAGTGGATGAGCAGATGATGGAGAAGAGGAGCACCCTGGAGTTAGGGTCTCAGCTCGTTAGTCTCGGTGTGCGAAGCGCGACAATGTCCTTCGCCATGCTGCAGCGTGTGGAGACTCTGGACCAAGAAGTCCAGGACCTCCATGAGCGGGTGAGGGCTTTGAAGGACGAGCTTTCTAAGGTGACGGAGGGGAGAGACCTCCTCCAGGCTCAAAACGCGTCCTTGGAAGAGGAGAAAAGAAAACAGGAGGGGGAGATGGGCGCTTTGTTGGCTCGACTGGTATTAAGTCATTTAAATTGCATATATTTTGGGCGTAATTATTGTCGATGTGTTGAAACTATTATCCGAATTTAATGGAATTATTCTATAATTGTTTACAGATGGTTTTCAACACTTTAAGGACGAAAAAGGACCAAAAAGGCGCAAAAGAAAGAAAGGTTTTCGAAAATCCCCAATCTGGCTGAAATTCAAAGATTAGGCGTGGGCACGCCTAAGGTCGGAATCTTAAATCTGCAGATTTTTCAGATTTTGTTCCCAATTGAAACACAATCACCCAAGATCTGCTGGACTTCTTTTCAAGATATCTTCTACCAAAATTAGAAGATCACCTAATCTAGACAAAATCAAATCAAGATCATGAAGAGATTCCATTCAATTAGGAGGATATTGGTGATTGCCGCACAAATATATACATGTATTGGGGGAGGAGGCTACAGTAGTTTTAGAATAGTTTAGGTTAGGTTTTAGGCTGCTGCACTTTCTGTTCTTCTCTTGTCCACGTTTCTATACTTTTCAAGTAGTTTAGAATAGGATTTTAGGATCTTTTGGCTGCCACACCTTTCTTATTTTTCTTGCTTTTATATTCTGCACAATTCCAAGTAGTATCTTTGGAGGGTCCTCTCTTAGGGGCTACACTTTGCTGTTTTCTTTTCTTCATGTTTTCTACAAACTGTTATTAGGGATTTTCATTATTTTTCATTAAAGACTAGTTACGGAGACAATTTATTTTATTATTTTCTTTGATTTCAACTCAAGTATGAGTAATTAATTTTGTTATCTTGGTTTAGGGATCCATGTTACATGTTATTATGGTGAGATTTTCTGGATATTTTTCATGTTGTTGATGAACATTGGATAATTTCAGATCTGGATTTTAATTGAATTTGTTAGTTTCTAGTGCGTAACTAGAGATTAATTGATTCAACCGCTAGGTTAACAAAATCTGACGTTCAATTTTGATAACCACCAGTAGCAATTAGGATTAACCCCTCTACGTTAGAGTCGGAAAATTCTAAGAAATTATCCGCTTGATTGATTGCATGTCGTACATGTTAATCACTTGTCATTGGTTCTTAATGCTATTATTCAATTTACCTATGATCGTATCTAGGTTATTGTTTAATAAGATTGCTAGAATACATGTTTCTAGTCATTACACTTAAGAGAAGTTCCCCCAATGGATGTTTATTAATAATTGCAATTTTATGTCGAGGATCCATAATAGCATGGTAACATCGGTGACCGAAACCAAGGTATTTTTCTTATTGAATTTTCAGATTTAATTATTGTTTTCGATTTGTGATTTTTCCTTTTATTTTTATTATTGCGTGACAAACCCCTTTTATTTTCGTTTGAACTAGCTAACCTTTACCGTTAAAGATTCCTCGTGGGAACGATATCCGCCACCGCTACTACATTAATTTGTTTTAACTAAGTGATTTCTTTTATATTTGGTTGCGATGAAAGATCACCAAATTTTGCGCCGCTGTCGGGAATTTCTTAACGGTTTTGTTAGTGATGTTTTGTTTAGTTTGTGATTTTGGTTTCGTTGCTATTGGTTACCTTGTCTTCTGTTTGTTCCAGTTTCATAGCTCTTTCTGATTTTTAGATCTTTTAGCGGCATGGCTCACTATCAGTACGCTTTTAATTCAGATTATCCATATTATTCTTATTATGATAATGAGTTTCTATCTTCCAGGTTTGACCGTCAAGTGGCATATTTCACACCCTTAGTCGCGCAAGTACCGAGAGATGACCAACAAGCTAAGGTATGTGATGTTTGCTCATTTTTGGGTTATTCTTCTTGTATGCGTTCCTGTTTGCAGAATATAAAGTACATATACACTTCTCCACCGAGTTACTATGAAAAGCAGTACTTGCCTCGACAAAATCCGAATATGACATCAAATGCCGAAGGTAAGTCTTCATTGGAAATTATGTTGCAAACTTTGACCGCTAACACTTTGATGTTTCAGCGGAATACTGAAACAAGTCTCCGAAATTTGGAAAATCAACAAAGGAATTTAGAAAACCAGCTAAGCCAAATTGCAGTTGTCGTTAATCGAATGGAAGCACAAAGTTTTGAAAACTTTCCAGCAGAGTTAGAAGAGGAAGAGATTACAGTTCGAGAAAAGATGGAGGAAGTGCAACCTCCTATGGTAAGTGATGCAGTTCATGTTATTGCTAACCAAATTTCGTTTCCTTTTCCTAGTTATTTACAGGTACAAGAAGAAGAAGAACAGGAAGAGCCGCAAGGAGTACAATTTTTAGGAGAACCGTGGGCGAGTGAACTGAAGATCGAAGGTACCAAGCAGGATGTTGAGTCTCCACAACCATTGGCGTTACCTTTACAGAGACCATCTTGGTGTGAGAAAGGCGATGCCCGAAAAGACGAGTGGACATTAGAGTATGATGGTGAAGCAATGAAGTTCCACTCATCAGAAGACATGGAGCATCGGCTGATAAGGAGTAGCATTCAAAGGAAGTTGTTCTAGGCCCCTCACGGAGTTTGAACATGTTTCCTATTGGACTCAAGCATCCATTCGATAATGGATGACGAACATATGCCAAGGGTCCAGCTTATGACCTTCGATAAGCGCTTAATGGGAGGCACCCCATTCGTATCCTTTCTTTTATATTTTTAGCAATTTTATTTTATTTTTATTTTATGTTTAATTCAGTTTAATTAGGAATTTAATTTCATATTTTTCATGCTGCAATTTTAATTTTCATCTTGTTTATTTCAAGAAACCGAAAATTAAAAAAAAAAAGTTTGCCGCCATTCCCTTCTTTCCCTCTTTATTTTTCCCCACTTTGTTTTGCCCAAAGTCCCTCTCTTATCCTCTCTCTCCAGCTGCCGATTCCTTATATCCACCTTAGCCAATCAATTTCATTTTTCCCACCATGCATTCACCCACGCAACTCTCATTTTTCATTGCCTACTCACCCACTACCATAACTTGTGCTTTTGAGATCTGCGTTATTGTCTTTCTCTCTTGCAGGTGGTCTTCCACGCCATTAGCACACTGCCTAGGAAGTGAATTGACTTCAGCAGGCTACCCCCGCCCATACTGTTGCTGCTAATGTTCTACACACTGCCACACTTGGTCACGCTAGTCTCCTGTTGATTTATTCCTCTAATTTAATTTGCTCCTCCAAAAACACTGGCTGTTGCGTCTCTTACGTGAATTTCCTTATAGCGTTGTCGTTTCTCACTTGGCTGCCTGATGCGTGATGTCTCATTTAAATTGTTGTGCAGTCATTTAATTTGCAACTCTGATTGTGCTATTGTCGTTTTAAGCTTGTGATTATTCAATCCCCAAATCCCTTTGTCCAATACCCATTTAAGACAACCCCTCTTTTTGCTATTTTCGTGTGTGTTAAGTTCTGATTTTGCAGGTTGTTTTCCACAGATGGGAACAATGCTCAGGAAGAAAAGTCACTCCCGAAGGCTTGCCACGTCCATCTAACTTGCGGCTGACTTTTCTCCACCGCAAATTTGCAACTCTTTGATTGGGCACTTCGTCAATAGAGAAGCATTCCTTAACTCTTTCTCTTTCATTTTTATGCTTCTTTAACATTGAGGACAATGTTGGTTTAGGTGTGGGGGAGGAACTTTAGACTTTTGATGTGGAAAAATTTTGGCTTTTGTGTGAATATTTTTGGATTGTTGCTTATTTGTTTTGGCGATTTTTGTTTGGAGTTGCATGTTAAGCCATAACACTTGGTCATATTAGTTTGGATGAGATTGGGTACATACATGAAATTAATTTGGGCTAAGTAAGTTTTGAGATGGAACATGTTGATTAATTGCGATAGCTGATCTTATAGACTTATTCAAAATTCAGACATTGGAGTGAGGAAGTAAATCGTGGAATTAAGGTGAATTCTTAACATCAACCTGTGAGCGCACTTGAGCCTAAATAACATTATCTTTATGTCATATTATTTCTTTGAATTGTGTGATGCTCCTCTATTTATGTTGTCTTCAGAACTTGCATGGAACCGGTTTCAGTTTGTTTGATCATATGGACTATAGAAGTGATTAAGGCCTTCTTTGATTTTACACCATTAGCCTAAAAATTGACCCACCTATTCAATTGCCCTTTGCAAACACTTTTGAGCCTTATCCTTGTTCTTCAATTTATCACCTCATATTAAAACCCAAAAACCCCATTAGCCTTTCCCCTTCACAAGTTGAATAAAGCATTGAGTGATTTGAGACTTTTGTGTTACATTATGTTCTGAGATATTTTTATAGGCACTTCTACTCAATTGTTGTTATTTTTTTTATTTGCATTTTCCCTTGTTATTAGTGGATTGAAAAAAAAAGAAGAAAAAAAATCAAAAGAAAAAAAATCAGAAAAAGAAAAAAAAAAGAAAGAAAGAAAGAAAAGAAGAAAAAGAAAAAGAGTATGAGTAGTTGCCTTTTATGTCATATGTTTAGCTGTAATCAAATTATGTGTCTCTTTTACTTGATGCTTTGTGAAAACTGTGACGAACCTTTTACCATGTTTTATCCCACCTATAAACCTAGCCCCATTACAACCTTGATAAAGCCCTTATGATCTATGAGCCTATGTGATCTGAATGAATGATAATTGGTGAAACTCTGAGCTATGGCAAAGGCAACATGATAGAGTGAGATTTGAGCTAAACACCTTACCCACAAACACTTGAGTGTAAGAGCGAAATCCGTGAGAAGAATTCACTTTGATTTCATGTTTGCTTTTGAACAAAGATGCATTCTTTTGACTTTGTTTATTTGTATTGGTGAAAAGCAATTATGATATGTGTTGCAAATTGAATCTTACTAGCCTAAGTTGATAGCTTGTGTGCACTTGATTTCTGAAGGATGAATTGATTGAGTTAATGGTTTGATATGTTGCTCGAGGGCGAGCAAAGGTTCGGTGTGGGGGAATTTGTTAAGTCATTTAAATTGCATATATTTTGGGCGTAATTATTGTCGATGTGTTGAAACTATTATCCGAATTTAATGGAATTATTCTATAATTGTTTACAGATGGTTTTCAACACTCTAAGGACGAAAAAGGACCAAAAAGGCGCAAAAGAAAGAAAGGTTTTCGAAAATCCCCAATCTGGCTGAAATTCAAAGATTAGGCGTGGGCACGCCTAAGGTCGGAATCTTAAATCTGCAGATTTTTCAGATTTTGTTCCCAATTGAAACACAATCACCCAAGATCTGCTGGACTTCTTTTCAAGATATCTTCTACCAAAATTAGAAGATCACCTAATCTAGACAAAATCAAATCAAGATCATGAAGAGATTCCATTCAATTAGGAGGATATTGGTGATTGCCGCACAAATATATACATGTATTGGGGGAGGAGGCTACAGTAGTTTTAGAATAGTTTAGGTTAGGTTTTAGGCTGCTGCACTTTCTGTTCTTCTCTTGTCCACGTTTCTATACTTTTCAAGTAGTTTAGAATAGGATTTTAGGATCTTTTGGCTGCCGCACCTTTCTTATTTTTCTTGCTTTTATATTCTGCACAATTCCAAGTAGTATCTTCGGAGGGTCCTCTCTTAGGGGCTGCACTTTGCTGTTTTCTTTTCTTCATGTTTTCTGCAAACTGTTATTAGGGATTTTCATTATTTTTCATTAAAGACTAGTTACGGAGACAATTTATTTTATTATTTTCTTTGATTTCAATTCAAGTATGAGTAATTAATTTTGTTATCTTGGTTTAGGGATCCATGTTACATGTTATTATGGTGAGATTTTCTGGATATTTTTCATGTTGTTGATGAACATTGGATAATTTCAGATCTGGATTTTTAATTGAATTTGTTAGTTTCTAGGTACGTAACTAGAGATTAATTGATTCAACCGCTAGGTTAACAAAATCTGACGTTCAATTTTGATAACCACCAGTAGCAATTAGGATTAACCCCTCTACGTTAGAGTCAGAAAATTCTAAGAAATTATCCGCTTGATTGATTGCATGTCGTACATGTTAATCACTTGTCATTGGTTCTTAATGCTATTATTCAATTTACCTATGATCGTATCTAGGTTATTGTTTAATAAGATTGCTAGAATACATGTTTCTAGTCATTACACTTAAGAGAAGTTCCCAATGGATGTTTATTAATAATTGCAATTTTATGTCGAGGATCCATAATAGCATGGTAACATCGGTGACCGAAACCAAGGTATTTTCTTATTGAATTTTCAGATTTAATTATTGTTTTCGATTTGTGATTTTTCCTTTATTTTTATTATTGTGACAAACCCCCTTTATTTTCGTTTGAACTAGCTAACCTTTACCGTTAAAGATTCCTCGTGGGAATGATATCCGCTTACCGCTACTACATTAATTTGTTTTAACGGAAGTGATTTCTTTTATATTTGGTTGCAGGCGACAGCATCACCAACTGGCCAAGGGAGAGGAGGAGAAAGACGAATGGAGGAAAACTGTGAGGGCGGAGCGGGAGCTTAACAAGAAATACCGCCAAGATTGCCATTCCGCTGTGGAAGGTAGGAATAGGGCCGAGAACACCTTGCGGGAGGTGCGGTCCTCTGTGGGGAGGCAACGGATTAAGGCCATCAAACGATGGAAGAGGCGGTTTCTGTACGAGGAGAGTTTAGAGCTCGCCTGTGACATAGCCCTCTCGATTATGAGGAAGGACCACGAGCTCTACACTCCTGAGGGATCGATGTGCCCCTCATTCGAGGATTATGCCGAGCCGCTTCTTCCTTCAACTCTTGGGCTTTCTTTGGAGGGCGTCAGGGAGAAGGCCGAGATAGAACGGGATGTCGTTCCGGATGAAGAGTTGGATCTCAGCTCCGACGAGGAAGAGCTTCCTGATGAGGGTATCCCTCCGGTTGCTCCCTCGGGTCCTGCTCCTCCTACTCCGACTGTGTCGCCCTCCTCTGAGGGTTATCCTGGGCACCCACTGACCTCCGAGGCTTCTCCTGCCCCTTTGGCGGCTTGTAGCTCCCCTTCTCCCGAACTTTAGAGCTCACCTGGTCGGGCTTGTGGCCAGGGCAAATTTAACTGAATGAAAATCTCTAGTTTTGTACTTCATTCTTTCGAAGTCATTTTCCATGTTTATGTTCTTTGTTTTGGATGTATGGTAGGATTAGATGAAGTTGCTCATAGTCGACCAGCTTCGAGGTCGGCTTATAGTAGAGTCCGAACCGAGGTCCTAAGGATCTCGTCTTGGCGACCTGGCCGAGCAATAGGCGAGGGCGATCGATGGTCCCGAGGATCTCGTTTTGGTGACCGATCGATCGATAGTCGAGCTGTGTTGATGCCAAACGATGGCGAGTGAGGGTCCCGAGGATCTCGTCTCAGCGACCTGGTCGATCGATAGTCGATCTGTGGAGATGCCGAGCGATGGAGAAGTCGATCGATGGTTCCGAGGATCTTGTCTCGGTAACCTGGTCGATCTGTCGGACGAGGCCGAGCTATGGTCCCAAGGATCTTGTCTTGGCGACCCGATCGACCGTAGTTGATTTATGGAGAGTGGTGAGCGGGATCCCAAGGATCTTGTCTTGGCGACCCAATCGACCGCAGTCGGTCTATGGAGATGGCGAGCAGGGGTCCCAAGGATCTTGTCTTGACGACCCGATCGACCGTAGTCGATCTATGGAGATGGCGAACGAGAGTCCCAAGGATCTTGTCTTGGCGACCCGATCGACCGCAGTCGGTCTATGGAGATGGCGAACGAGGTTCCCAAGGATCTTGTCTTGGTGACCCGATCGACCGTAGTCGATCTATAGAGATGGCAAACGAGGGTCCCAAAGATCTTGTCTTGGCGACCCGATCGACCGTAGTCGATCTATGGAGATGGCGAACGAGGATCCCAAGGATCTTGTCTTGGCGACCCGATCGACCGTAGTCGATCTATGGAGATGCCGGGCGGTGGCGGGTTGTATTTTCTTTTTTAATCTTCGTCACATATGATGGAACTTTTCGTTGCCAAGAACTCTGGAAATCTCTTTATTAATGATAATGAGGGCATGAGCCGTTAAAAAACCTGTCTGGCAGGGACAGGAAAAAGGTTCCCACGCGTTGTATACAAAAACAATGATAAGCAAAGACTAAAAATGGAACTTATCTATTGGAAGAGCGCCTTCAAGTTTCAAGAGCAGCTCCCCTTCCTTTTTCTTTGCTGGGGAACACGAGTTCCGCTCTGCGGGCTTCATTGTTCCGTCCTTCTTCATAGCCCGACATCTTCTGATAATGAGTCGTTGATCTATCCTTCTCCTCGTTGGCCCTCACGTCAAAAGAGCTCACCAGAACTACCGCTCCGTCCAATGTTTTCGTTTCTGCTAAGTAGCATAGCATTCCCTTGCAATTTTCTAATGACCTCTGACGATACCGGTTCCGTGAGGCGTTGGGAATTTCATCGCTTGGTAGTAGGGAGAGACGACCGCTCTAAGGGCGTTCTGAGTGGCTCGTCCGATTATTGCATTGTAAGCCCCTTGAAATTTCACGACTAGGAACTCGACATCCCTTTCTATCTGACTCAGCTTTTGTCCGAACTTCACCTTTAAAAAGACTCGGGCGAACGGGTAGGCTGATGCTCCGGTCACCCCTTTAATGGGTCCGTCTATAGGCAAAAGGCGATCTTCGGGTACCTTCATCTGCTTGAAAGCCTCGTAATATAACAAGTCGACCAAGCTGCCCGTATCAATCATCACCCGCTTCACCTCATAGCCGTCCATGTTCAGATTTACAACGAGGGCGGCGTCGTGAGGACAACTTACTCCGTCGAGGTCAGATTCATCGAAGGATATCACCCCATCGTTCTCCTTCGGCTTTTTGGTAGACGAGTCTCTGCCGACCTGTTTGGCGTATCTTTTTCTCCCTTTAGCAGTGGATCCTCCCGCTGCATTTTCACCGAAAATCATGTTAATGACCCCCGCCGGTCGGTCTTCTGGTTGCCCAGCATTTCTGTCGTTCCTTTCCCTTGATCGTCCTCTCTCTTCTCGTCAATTATCTATACTCGCATTCTGTCCTCCTCCATCATTCCTGTCGTTTCGCCTCCCAGGCGATCGTCTATTATCGAACCGACCCGTCCTACGCTGATTATCCCGATCGGCATTTTGCTCGTGCCTCACAAATCGACCTAGCCTTCCCCTTTGTATGAGGAACTCGATTTCTTTCTTCAATTGCCAGCAATCTTCCGTATCATGACCAACTTCTTTGTAGAAACGGCAATATAAGTTGGGGTTCCGATCCTTGTAGGGAGTCTTCATTTTATCTGGCTCTCGGATAGTTTCTCCATCCGCTCTCATAGCCGCCAGTACTTCCGCATATCGCCTGTTGAGCGGGGTGAACTCCTGTCGATATCCTTGTCGATCAGTTGGTTTTCTCCAACTTGACTGGCCTTTTGCCGCTTATGCGAATTGTTCGCTCTGCCATTAGGCGAGCGGTCATCTGACCGACGCCTCATATTTTTCAGCACTTCTTCAAGCTGAATGTACCTATCCGCCCTGCTTCTTATTTCCTGAACGGATCGGGGCTGATCGAGGGCTAATGATTTCTTGAACTCCTCATCCCTCGTGTTGTTCATAAGCGCGGCCAACATGGACGAGCAAGTGAGGTCGGGAACCTCAACCGCTTCGTTATTGAACCGAGTGATGAACTCCCGCAAACTTTCATTCCTTCCCTGGGTAAGTTGCATCACCTCCAAAGCCGTCTTCTGTGGCCGCTTACTGGTGGCGAACTGGTTCAGGAATAACAACCTGAAATCTTCGAAGTATGTGATACAGCTCGGGGGCAAGCTATTGAACCATCGCCGAGCTCCTTCCTGGAAGGCCGTGCAGAAAGCCTTACACTGGATAGCGTCCGGGACACAGTGTAGATTCATCATGGACTGAAAATGCTGTAGGTAATCCAGGGGGTCGATCTTTCCAGTATATTTTTCAGGGGTTGGTATTTTGGTACCAGGGGCCGGGAGACTATCCAAGATTTTCGGGGTGAAAGGAGAGCTGTACTGCGCTGTCGGACGATCTGGACGGAAGCTCATAGCCGCGTTAATTCGATCATCCACGATTTTCTCTAGGCCTTCGGTCGGGCGTAGATCAGTCGTCATGCTGGTTTGTCGGGCGGCTTGCCGTGCATACGGCTGCTGTGGTGCCAGTTGAGACTGCAAAATTTGGCGAATTAACAGATCAGCTGCTTCCTCGATCTGCTTTCGGGTCAGGGTAGTGTGCACTGCCGGAAGAGGGTCTGCACCCGATCGGTGTTGGATATTTGGACGCGTATTGGGCGCAGCGTTATCCTCCAAAACTACGCTATGTTCTTCTTGTTCCAAGGTTCGAGGGTGTGGTTGATCGTTAGGATCTGAGGATTCCGTGTGGGAATCATGTGGTGCAGGCGGTAGAGTCGCAGGTAGCTGCAAACCTATGCGTTGCATTGCCAGAACTGCGACAGCGGCTATATCAGGGTTGGCCGCCGCCGCCTGACTGACCTATGTGTTTCTGGACGTGGTGCCCTGAAGTCGGGCCCCACGGTGGACGCCAACTAGTTCTGCCGGATTTTGGCAGAGTGGAACGTTGTCGTTCTGATCCATGGTTTGACTGCTCTCCGTGATGAATCCGACGAGATGATAAGTGAGATTTTGGGAATTCTTTTTGCAGTATTCAATATACAACTTTGCTTTGAGAGTTGCGAGCAAGCTTGCACTTGCAGTCCCCAAAGCACAGGGTTTGCTCTTTATTTTCCTTGTTCTTTTCCCTTTTGTTTTCAGCTGTGTTTGGACGTGGTGGTGGTATGTGTAGAGAGAGGGAGAGGAGGCGTAGACGCACTTAGTGGTGGTAGTACGAAGGATATTGTAGTAGTAGAAAAAGCATTTTGGTTGGGAGGTGGGGTAAGTCACGCTCAAGAAACGAAATTGGTGATAATGCTCAAAGCCTCAAACTGGTGATAATGCTCATGAAACAAAATTGTTAGGCTATATGTGATAAAGCATAAATTGGTGGGACCATTGCAGAAGAAACAAAATTGGTGATAAAGCATAAATTGGTGGGAACATTGCAGAAGAAACAAAATTGGTGGACCATAGGTGGGAGCATTGCAAAAGAAACGAAATTGGTGGTGGGAACATTGCAGAAAAACAAAATTGGTGGGCCATATGGCCAAAAATGAAGAAGAGAGAATGACACTCAAACCAGATAACATTAACAATATAACTGAATGGAAAAGGTTTGTGGCTGAAAAAACAAGTCCAAAGTTTAAGGTAACTATATCATTGCATGCAATGACCCTTATATTAAATTTATTTATGTTTTATTATTTATGTTCACTTGAATTTTTGCTATGAAATTATTGTATTGTTACGGAAAATAAGTGATGAAATGAAAGAAAGAAGAAAGAAAGAAACTCCATACACAGGTGGTCGAAGGGGTTATGCTCGCATGACTGAGGATATTGTAACGTCTCTTTCTTTTTACCTGAAGGACCAAAATGATTGATATTTTTTTGTCTATAATCATTTTCATTTTTTGTTAGAAAACAAGTACAAGAAAACGAATTGTTTCCAGAGTTGAGGTTTGGATACAAGCTCATAAGAAAAAGAATGGTGAGCCAGTCAGCATAAAGACCGCAAAAACTATTGTAACAATTTTTTTTATGGCTATGAAATATATGTATATCTGTATATTTTATATTATTATAATGTTGCATATTATTTTAATTTATAGGAAAAATTGGAAGAAATTGATAACGATTCATATTTGTCTCCAACTAATTTGAAAGAAGATGCGATATCAAAGATATTGGGTCCAGACAAATATGGACAAGTAAAAGGTATAGGGAAATGAGTAACTCTTACACAATTATCCATTATAGCTCAAAGAGACAACATTATTGACAAACTAAAACAAGAGCAAGCTGAGATGAAAGAAGAAATGGACCATATGAAGGGCTTACTCAATGAAGCATTAAAACAAAAGCAAGCTAGTATCAATATAATTAATTTAATATTTTCATGGATACAATTTATATTATATATGAACATATATTTTATAAAATGTTCATATGGATTTTACAGGGTGAAAACCAATCATTTGAAGAATATGAAGATGCATGTTTACAAGGTGAAAGGCAAACAATTGAAGAATCTCAAAATATCTTGGTAAGGTTTTTTGTTTATATGAAAATGTACACTTGGCTATGTGTGTGCGTGTGTGTGTATTTTCCCTTAGTCATTACTTTTGTTTCTTAAAATTGACGCATCCATTTGGTGCTGTAGATTGCAAAAACAATTTCGTACAAAAGTAAATGCAAGTTGTTTGATTGGAGAGGGTCCAATGAACTAGTAGCCAAAGGACGTGTTTCTTCAAATGATCCAGATGCACTGGTTCATCATGTTCCTATTGGCCCTAATGCTATGAGAGTTTGGATAGATATAGCTAAGGTACCTACTACATTTTTGTGGAGACCAGCATCAGAAATAATTTATGTTGAAGATGCCATAGGTAGTATAGTTGCTTGGCCTTCTGACAAGGTTGTCATAGTTTCCCCAAACTAACTTTTAGGTAATTAACTATTTTCTCATTATTTTTAAATAATATTTAGTATTTACTTTTATTGGTATTATGTCAATGTCTTGCATTAATTATTTAAAATTTCATGTTTTCAACTCTTCTTAAGTTTGTAACATATGTTATGTCATTCTACTATATTTGAAAAATACACTGATGATTTTTGTTCATATGGTTGTAGATTGTGGAAGTCAAGGATATTATTCATAGGAAGGTAGCACATGGAATTTGAAGATGATATGGTAGTCAGTTTTTGTTTTAATAATTTAGGAACTATTTTGGAATAACGATTTAGAGACATACGCTATTGCTTTTTGTTATCAGTGTCTATGTGTTCATTATATATGATTTGCTTATCTTTGATGAACAACAAAATATGTTTTTGAAAAGTTAATTTTATAGTTATAAATTTGTTTCGCATTAGTGTCCCATTATTTATATAAGTTACACAAGATATATTAGTAACACTATTATAATAACATCAAGAAATGTTATCATAAATTGAATAATAACATATTTTTAAAATTGTTATTAAACAATAATCTAGAGCATTTTAGAAGTGTTATGAAACTCATATCCATAACATTTGGAGGATGTAAAAATAAATTTATAAAATAGCTAATTAATAAAAATTTATAAAATATAATAGAAAATCATTTGTAGTTATCAATAAATGTTATAATAAACTCAACAACAACATTTTATCAATGTCATGGAAAACTTATCTATAACATTTTAAAATGTTACAAAATTCATATCTACTACATGTTAGTGATGTTGCAAAAGTTAATATATAACAGTTCAAAATGTTACAAATAACTAATTAATAACATTTATATAATATAATATAAAATCATTTGTAGCTATCAATAAATGCTATAATAAACTCAATAACAACAATCTATCAATGTCATGGAAAACTTATCTATAACATTTTAAAATGTTACAAAATTCATATCTACTACATGTTAATGATGTTGCAAAAAGTTAATAGATAATAGTTCAAAATGTTACAAATAGCTAATTAATAACATTTATAAAATATAATATAAAATCATTTGTAGCTATCAATAAATGCTATAATAAACTTAACAACAACATTCTATCAATGTCATGAAAACTTATCTATAACATTTTAAAATGTTACAAAATTCATATCTACTACATGTTAATGATGTTGTAAAAAGTTAATATATAACAGTTCAAATATGTTACAAATAGCTAATTAATAAAATTTATAAAATATAATATAAAAATATTTGTAGCTATCAATAAATGCTATAATAAACTCAACAACAACATTTTATCAATGTTATGGAAAACTTATTTATAACATTTGTAAAATGTTATAAAATTCATATCTATTACATGTTAATGATGTTGCAAAAGTTAATAGATAACAGTTCAAAATGTTACAAATAGCTAATTAATAACATTTATAAAATATAATATAAAATCATTTGTAGCTATCAATAAATGCTATAATAAACTTAACAACAACATTCTATCAATGTCATGAAAAACTTATCCATAACATTTTAAAATGTTACAAAATTTATATCTACTACATGTTAATGATGTTGCAAAAGTTAATATATAACAGTTCAAAATGTTACAAATAGCTAATTAATAACATTTATAAAATAAAATATAAAATATTTGTAGCTATCAATAAATGCTATAATAAACTCAACAACAACATTTTATCAATGTTATGGAAAACTTATCTATAAAATTTGTAAAATGTTATAAAATTCATATCTATTACATGTTAATGATGTTGCAAAAGTTAATAGATAATAGTTCAAAATGTTACAAATAGATAATTAATAATATTTATAAAATATAATATAAAATCATTTGTAGCTATCAATAAATGTCATATTAAACTCTACAATAACATGTCAAAACTGTTACTAAAGCATCATATCTTTAGTAACATGGGTTGTCATAGCATAGTCATTAGTGTTACTATTCATATTTAATAACACTTATCACCTGTTACCGTATGTCATTTTTGTCGTAGTGTGTTACTCTTAACATATTGACCTTGTTCTACTTATTTTTCTACTGCCCTTCCTCTTTCCTTTAGGTTTGTTGCAGTCCCAAACTTTGATAATGGAAGTTCGTTCAATAATTGTCTTACCTTTTTCTACTATTTGTGATCTAAACCATGCAGATTATCTTCAGAGACTTCAAATCTTCCGACATACTTTTGACGATAAATGGAATGCAAAATTGTCCTGACCTTGGTATGGCTAGGTTGGGACCTTCAGACGGACTAAGTCACATTTCAACAGCGGTAAATTCCCAAATCTAAGTGCTCTTTACCATTTTAAATCATATATGTAGTGGTACGTAATGAGATCAATTTTGAACTCATTGATGAATTGGCTTATGTGCTTCTCAAACAGGTAGTTGGGACTATCGGATATGCTGCTCCAGAGTACTTACAAACTGGTCATCTCACGTCTAAAAGTGATATGTGGTCTAACAGGGTTTATCTATACTAGCTTATCTTTAACGGGGTTCATTTGGCTAGCGTCCGTTGGATCGGAACTGCCCGAAGAATGAACAAAAGCTCTTGGAGTGGGTTAGACCACACCTGACTGATGCAAAAAGGTTCAGTTTGATTTTGGACCCTAGACTTGAGGGAAATTATAATCTGAAGTCTGCACAAAAACTTGCTGCTATAGCTAATTGATGCCTCGCACGACAGGCTAAAGCACGCCCCAAAATGAGTGAAGTTTTTGAGATGGTAAATAAAATCATGAATGCAACAGAAAATGGAAAACCCTGCACCTTTCTATGAAAGATTCAGATTCCAAAGATGCTCCTGACATATCTAAAAAGGAATACTTGAAGAGAATGTTTATGAATCCACTAGTGGGAGAACATGGAGACTAAATGTAATTAGGACATGCTGAACTGGAACTCCTGTTTGAACGAAATTACTCAAGTAGGAAATCTTTATGTACAAACTAATCTCTGTCCTGAGGAGCACAACTGTACATGTGTTATGAAACAGATTATTTCTTAATCAGGTCCTTCTTTATCATGCGAGTTTTGAACATATGCTGCAGCATTATACTTCAAATTCTCAACTACAGCTTGACAAAAAGTTCTCAAGAGTGGAAGACTTTTTTCAATCTGGCAAAGCAATTACATCAGATTCTTACCTTTAGCATGTTGCTGTCTAGATATGCATAGAGAGTTGGACTACTCTTCTCAGGACCTGAACTCTCCAACACATTAAGTATTCCCGAATGCTTTAATTTGTTACAGCAACAAGTTATTATTTTTGTAATAATGGAAAAAGTTGTAATTGCTGACATAAGTTAATAAAAAATTACATACGAAATTAATAAAAAATTAAAAGTGAAATTATATCAAAAGCCCTCACTGGTAATGAGTACGGCTTAGCCGATCTGGAGCTGTACATAGCCGCTGAAAGAGATGATCCGGAGGCTCTCTTGGAAGGCGTTGCTATGGCTGGCCTCGTCAGAGTTCTGCGCCAACTCGGCGACCTGGCTAATTTTGTGGACATTGGTTTTTTGAAGATTTGCTGCTGAGATATTTCATGATTTACATGAGGAAGTAATGGCAACTGCAGCCAGAGGCCATGACCTATTGGCTCATGTTCAGCAGCTTGACGCAGAGGTTCCTTCCATTCAGAAGCGTCTCTCTCCCAAACGAATCATTCGTCATTCTTCTCAAGTGCCAGTTCTAACCTTCTATGTTATTCCTTTGTACATCATTCTGGGTTTCTGGTGTTAGCAAGTTGATGAGTGATTTGAACAATTTTGAAGCATATGTACAGAGCGTTAGAAATCATTTGTTGAAGAATTAGGTGTTATAAACTTTGTTCCCTTCTGAATAGAAGTGAAGAACAGAAAATTCAATGACTTAAATTTTCTGTTAATAAATGGTAGATGTTGCTATTATCAATAGATCATTTTACTTATTTGAAATATGATCCTGGACTTTGAGATTTTTGTGTTCTTTCTTAGCTTACTTCTTGATGGAACTTCAGATATAATATAATAATTATTATTATTATTATTATCAACTTCTAATATTAATAAGGAATTTAGTAATAATAATAATAATAATAATAATAATAATAATAATAATAATAATAATAATTAATAAATAAATAAATAAATAAATTTAACAAATACTCTACAATAAATTTAATAATAAACAAAAGAAATTTAATAATAATATTTAACACCAATTATAATAATGGAAATTAAATTAATTAACAAATTTACGTATAATAATAATAATAATAAATACACTTTATAATAATAAAGAATTTAATAATGTTATGAATAATAATAAACATTTTAATAATAATAATAATAATAATAATAATAAAGAATTTAATATTAATAATAATACTAATATTAATAATAAACCGTTTGTAAAAATTATTAAGATTTATAATAATAAGTATATATACTCCAGTCAGAAAATAATAATAATAATAATAATAATAATAATAATAATAATAATAATAATAATAATAATAATAATTAAATATTATAAGAATAATTAAATTATTCAGAATAATAAAGTTAATAATAATAAGAAGAAAATTAGTAATTATAACAAATTTCATAATAATAATAGAAATTAATATAATTAATAAATTTAATAATCATATCGAATATAATAATAATAATAAATTAATAATAATAATGATAATAATAATAATAATATTTATAAATACATATATAATAATAATAATAATAATAATAATAATAATAATAATAATAATATTATTATTATTATTATTATTATTATTATTATTATTAATAAATAATATAATAATAAATGAAATATATATAATAAATACTTTGCAAAAAATTTCATAATAATAAGAAGTAAGTATCAGAATAGTTGAAGTTGAATATTAGAAGTTGCATCAAAACTTCAGAAGTGCAAAAGATCCTCTGTCCAAGAAACACGCGGCTCTAACTAAACGGCTTTGAAAGAAAACTGGCGACTTGATTGTCCAAGAGGAAAAGAACACAGGCACTGCACATCTGTTAAAATTAAAAAAAAAAACAACACCGTTTTACTCTTAGACAAAGTAAGACAAAGTTATTTTGGACAGAGGATTCGAACTCCCCACTTCCTTCCCAAAAGACTGCATGCAAGCTATACGTGAGCTATACATGAGGTTGATTTATAATATGAATGGAATGAATGGTAATGGTTGGTTGATTATTATGATTGATTGAATAGTTTTTTCATACCTAAGTTTCGGTAATGGTTCATACCTTCCATGTATAGGAGAAATGGGTTTGATTCCTACCAATACTAATTTTTAAATTTTAATTAAATATTTTAATTAAATATAATTAAAATATAATTAATTAAAATATACTTAATTAAAATATAAAATATAATTAATTAATAAATTTAATTAATTAAGATAAAAGCTAATTAATTAATTAATTAAAATAATTGCAAAATCTAATTAATTAATTAATTAAAATAATTAATCAACATAAAATCTAATTAATTAATTAAAATATAATTAATTAATTAAAGTATAATTAGTTAATTAAAATATAATTAATTACATGATTAATTAAAATCTAATTAAAATATAATTAATTAATTAAAATATAATTAATTAAAGTGTAATTAATTAATTAAAATATAATTAATTAGTTAATTGCAATAAATTAAATTAATTTAGATATTTTAATTAATTAAATTTTAATTAATTACAATAAATTAAATTAATTAAGATAAAATATAATTAATTAATTAATTAAAATAATTAAACAACATAAAATCTAATTAATTAATTCAAATACTTAATTAATTATTTGAATTAATTAAAATATAATTAATTACATGATTAATTAAAATATAATTGAAATATTATTAATTAATTAAAATCTAATTAAAATATTATTAATTAATTAAAATCTAATTAATTAAAATGTTAATTAAAATATAATTAAGGTGTAATTAATTAATTAAAATATAATTAATTAATTAGTTAATTACAATGTAATTAATTAAAATATTATTCATTAATTGCTTAAAATCTAACATCATTTGCATTATCAAAGGAATGTAAATTGTATTAAATTATGTTACTTGATTTTACTGTAGCAATGAAATGATGGATATTATGGTTGTGTCGATAAATTACACAATATTTTGGATGATTGATCTATATTTTGAGGATATTATGTAACTAATGATATGTTGATGTAAAAAATACTAGAATATTTTTTCTTCAAGAGCTATTGAAAAGGAAAAATCGTTATATACTTGATTTTAAATATTTTTCATTATAATTAGGATGCATAAATTAAAAATAATCATTTAAAATATATTTAAAATTTGCTATAAAAACAAAAATTTAAAAATTTTCATTTCTTAACATTTTAACAAACCAATCATCATCAATGGTAATAGTAATCATTCCTTCATTTTAACCAACTATTATAATTATAATAATTATATCCATTCTCATTCTTCACTATATTTATTCTCATTTCTATTTCCATTCTCATTCTCCTCTATGAACCAACCATCCCCTAAAAATATATTAAAGTTTGATTACACTATTTATAATACAGCTTAGAGAGAGTTAAACTTAAAGCTACTCTTAAGGGAATAAACAACTACATAATAAATTCCTTACTCCCGACAACTTAAAGTAAAGTAAAGGAAAGAAAGTAAAAGAAAAGAAAAGAAAAGACAAAAAAAACAAAGGTAAAAGTAGATTCCTGTCATAAAAGGATTCTTGAGTAAAGTGATGGCTACATAATGTGTTATGAACTAGTATGTTATAAGGTAAGGCCCAATAAGAAAAAGGACCAAAATAAGTGCAGGCCTATGCAGAATGAATCAAGGTTGCTGCATATAATGCGGGTTTGGCTAACGATTGAGGCATCCAGAATGTTAAGCAGTTGCTAGTTCTCTTCTCATCTCTTCTCTTAGAATTCTGTTTCTCATCCCCTTCTATTTCTTTACTGCAATTTCAATATATTTTCATGTATTCCCTTTGTTGAAATCAATATACCAGACTATCATTTCACTTCATTTCTCTCTGCAAATTAGCTATCACTACATAATGCTTGTCGTGATGTGTTGTATTCCTCAAATTTTTTTATTTCTTACGAGATGTCTTAAGAGGATTTTAATTATGAGAAGATACCTTTAAGTTATCTATTTCTAAATTAATCCTCACTTGAGTCAAGTAGGTTCTTTGCGAGAAGCAAAACTCTGACCCCAAGTTTTAAATGATTATATATATGAAGGTAGTTCGAACTCACAATCTCACTTAAACCAGAAGAGCTCCTTACCAACTCACCTGCACCTTGAGGTTATTATTATTCCTCAATTATTACATAATGGAGCGAGCCGAATATCATCTTCCTTGTTTGGGTGTCCTTGAGCTGTAGAAGGGCAATATTTGCAAATTGCAATGATGCTTGGGATGATCACGAAGTTATTTAAAGAGAGCATACTTCCATTGTTCTGTTAAGTCTGAAAAAATTCCTTTCATGGTAGAAAAGGGTACAGTAAATTGTTGAATGATCTGTTAAACTTCGGGAGTAATGGCATGTTTATAAAAGGCAATTATTATCATATTTGATCCTTTGTAATTAACTTTAATGGTAGATTCTGCATTGATTTTGGCACACTGAGTAAAGACTCCATCCAAACATTGTAGATTGATCTGATTAATAAGTTCTCATTGAAAGATATGTCTAGGTGCTTCATCAATTAGGGGACATATACCATTGCTGACTCCGATTTGTAAAAATGCGATCCTTGAGAGTTTGATTTCAGCATCCTTAATTGAATATGTTTCCTTGAAGATGGGATAACTACTAAAGATTTTGATAAAAATTTCTCGCTCTTTGGCAAAGCGATCCTTGTAGTTGCGAACTGCTTGAATGAATCCTGTAGAAAATTTGGATAAAAGATGTAATTTGGTAAGATAGATGGTGTCGATGAGTCCACTTTGAAAGAAAAGATATGTTATCAATGGGTCTACTTCCGGGAAGAAAAGATATGTTGTCAATGGGTCTGCTTCTGGGAATATAATGGCTTTAGGTCCATAACGACCTCAATTTTGAAGGTAATACTGAAAGATTTTTTGCTCATTGTCCGTTCGTTAAAAGTGACCGAAAACAGTCACAAAACATTTCTGAAGTGAGTTTTCTTACTTCTTCTTGAAAGGCCTTGGCTGGTAAAGAATTAATTTTATCCATGTTGATGGGTTTTCCTAATGATTTCATTCTAAGATCTAGACTGAGTTTTTCAAGTACTTTATATTAATGTCTTAACACCGGGTTACGGAACTCGGCTAATGCTTTTTCTGCTTCTATCCTAGATGTAAAACTTTTATCTAAAATACCAAGGGCTCGTTTGTTTTCATTTTTTTGCCGTTTTTGGTTGTAGTTTTTATTAAAAAAGAAACCTTCTAATAAAACACGTTTGGTTAGATTTGTTGTGTCACGGCGTTTTAAAAATTAAAAAAACTACAATGAATTTACAAAAATCAGAAAATTACGTTTCCCTAATTTTTCACAACAGGTTTTCTTCTACTCTAAAATAGTTTTTTCTCTTCGCCGCGCCGCGTCTTCGTCTTCAAGGCTTACTGTGATTTTTTTGTGACTCCAAGTTTGTCCTCTATTTGGTTTCTCTTCGTTTTCCATATATTTGGTTTGTGCGCGATTTCCTATCTGCTTGTATTTGTTCTTTTCCTTTACTCTTTCAGTGCTTTCGGTGCGTAGATATGGCTTTCTCTTTTCCTGTTCTGTTTGACACCGTTTCTTCATGGAAGCACCTCAGCCTACCATGGCAACCGGAAGCTTCTTCTATAACAACCGATAACACGAAAATAGGCACGAACGAGAAAAGGTAGAAGTTGGTTTTGGGAGCCATTTCAAAGTAAAAAGTTTATCAGTACTTACGCATGAGAAGTTAGTAAACTGGTGTAAGCAAGAGATGTTAAGAACTAGGACGATGAATCTTATATTTGCTTTCATTGAATCGCCGTAGGATAGCTTGCGAATGGTTTTAGTCCAGATTGTCTTCTCGTCATTTAATATGCGGTGGAGGCATTTAATGTTTTCTTCCCAGCTTCACGTCTCTTAGCATAAAATAGAGTTTTACTTTTGTCTTGTAGCATCACGTTTCTTAGCATAAAGTGAGTTTACTTTTGTCTTGTAGCATGTGGAGTCATTTATGCAGGCTTTATTCTGATAAGGTTTATGTGTTCTTCAACGATTCATTCAGCCTTCACATGTACTGATGCATTAAGAAATGTTATTTAACTACAAGCATTCTTCATTAAGAAATATTATTGCAAGATATTTTGGCATTCTACAAGCAAGATTCCCTATACTTAAAAACATGCTGAGTTATGATATAAAGAAACAGAAATACATCGTTATTGCTTGTTGTGTTATACACAACTATATTAGAATGTGTGGACAAAGCATTGAATTATTTAAAAGCTGTATTGAAAATGAAGAACAAATTAGCGGAAGTGAAAATGACGATGTAAGTTCTCAAGTGGAGTATAATATCACTACAGCATAACTTCGAGGTATGTCTTGAAAGCGAGATGAAATTGCTAGACAAATGTGGAGTGATTATATTTTTTTGATATTAATACCATCTGGCCAGACTTTATTGATAAGAAACAACTAAAATGAAGAAACTGTTCAGAACCACACAAAAAGCAAAACAGAAAGTAGAGGTGCCAAGAAAATTAAACGAACACGGCCAGAAAGCTAGATCATGAAGCGAGCTTGAAGACCAAAGAAAGGACGGCGGTAACGGTGAGATCTTCAGCTGCTGATCATGATTCGAAGGTCCCAATAAATAGTAAGATCTGGGTATCTGAAAAAGAAAACTAGTCTTCACGGTGGTTCACGGCGGCGCTGCTCTGCAATAATCACCGCAGCAGCTTCCGATGGGGCTTCTTCCATAAAAAACCTATCTTCAGACAAATGAATCCCAGCCCGAGCTATGAGATGTGCTGCTCGATTTGCCTCCCTTCGAACATGTAAGAAGTCGTAAGATAAGAAATTTTTTGCCATCTGTAATCCATCACTAATAATAGGGCTAATCTTGGATTTATCAGATTGTCCCACCTTCAATTTCTTGATGATTGTCAGGTTGTCCCCCTCCAAATCGATGCTTCTGAACAAGGAGTCATATCCAAATTTTAGGGCAGCCACCGTTGCCAGTGCTTCACCAGCGAATGAATCTTGGACATAACGATGCTTGGTAATTCCACTACCTAGTACTTCGCCATCTGAACCTTGAACTAAGAAGCCCTATGTAGTAGTTTTAGTATTCGAATCATATGCAGAATCAAAGTTAATTTTAACCTTGTCATCACCAGGCGGCTGCCAAGTAACTTTATAAGTTGGAGCTTTGTTAACTGTAGACCCTTCCGACAGTAAAATCTGCGTCTCTAAAAAGTATGCCATTATAAATGAATGAAGCTCATGTACTGATTGATTGGTATTCTCATGGATAAACTTGTTTCTGTTAAACCACGTTGCCCATATCGTAACACAAATCAAATTGCATTTGTCCTCGTTAAGTCTAGCCAAAACATCCTCTAACCAAGTCTGTACCGAAACATGTGACACATTGACCCAACGAAACCCAACTTTCTCCCATATTTGGCTTATAACAGGACAATCTCGAACCGCATGTAAACCAGTTTCAACGTCCCTAAAGCATCGGCGACATATGTTGGAACTTGTACTATGCTTGTTATATAGATTTAAACTGGTAGGCACAAAGTCTCGGATAAATTGCCGTACTGTGATCTTGATTTTGAGTGGCAATTGTAGATTCCATAATTTGGAATATAGACCTTTAAGGTCATCCGAAACTGAAGGATGGATCGTGTGGATTCCTCTCTGAAGTAATTTGTGCCCACTTTTCACAGTATAAAATCCAGAATTTTCATAACGCCACACCAGCTCATCGTCGAATTCATCAGCTGCCAAAGGAATGCTTAAGATCCGTGCCAATGGAGTGATTATATTATTTCTAATTGATTTATGTTTCTTTTTGTAAATGATAATACTATTATATTTTCAAGAATTATAGTATGATGAACATTTTTTTATAATTATGATGCACATCTTTTATTGATTAGAACGACTTAATATAATTTCTAATTTATGTAATTTTATTATATATAATTAATGTGTAATTTTTAATAATATTTGATTAACATATATTTAATTTTAGCTATAATGATAATTAATTAATTTAAAATATAATGTATTATATTATAATTATTACACATAATAGTATAATTACAAAAATAGAAACATGTTAATAAAACCAAACATGTTTTTGTTTTCAGTTTTTTATTAGAAATCTCAATCAAACAGATTTTTGTTTTCAGTTTTTATATTACAAATCTCAATCAAACAGGTTTTCATTTTTTTTAAGTAAAAAAACAGAAATAAAAAACAAGAAACAGAAATAAAAAATAACAACAGAAAAATAGAAGTAGAACCAAATGGCCCGCACTTAACGGCCCGCACTTATTGCTTATTCTTTGGTTTCTTATGGGTGGATTTGTTTTCAAATATTAAAGACCACAAATATTAAAGGATGGTCAGCTGTATGTTTTTCCAGTTTTAATTATTAAACTGATTATTATTCTATTCAACAATATATTCTTTTTATTTAGGACTATAGTAGGCAATTAGTTTTGCATGTACATTGCTTCTTCCATTTTAATGTTCTTGAAATAATTATTGGAAAGGTAAGAAAAGGAGTTCTTGGAAAATTCTTTGTTTCTAACTTTTGGTGGAGGAATTGTTTATCTGTGCTTTCATGGATTGCAGTTACTTTGCTAGTTTTACACTCTTCTTGATCCTGCAGTCTGAAATTCGGTGAAAATAACTAAGGGGCTGTTTGTTTCTGTTTTTTGTTGTCGTTTTTGTAAAAAGAAAAACAGGTCAGTAAAACGTGTTTGCCTTACTCTGTTGCGATTTTTTGTTTCTAAAAATAAAAAAAACTACAACAGTTTTACAGAAACCAAAAAACATCGTTTCTCTTAATTTGGACAACATGTTTTTTTCTACAAAAAATCAGCATAACCTTGGTTTCTATCTCGAAATAATAATAATAATAATAATAATAATAATAATAATAATAATAATAATAATAAATTTTATAATAATAATTAATAATTAATAATAATAATAATAATAAGATAATTAATTTGGTATAATAAAATTAATAATAAAAATAATAATATTAATAGTATTAAAATAGTAAGTAGAAAATTTATATCAATAATTAATAATAATTATTATTATTATTATTATTAACAATAAATAATAATAATAATAATAAATAAGAATAACTTAAATAATAATAATAATAATAATAATAATAAATCATAATAAAATTAATAAGAATAAGAATAACAATAATAATAATTAATCATAATAAAATTAATAAGAATAAGAATAACTTAATAATAACATCAACAACAATAATAATAATAATAATAAGTTTAATAATAATAAAAAGTAAGTATAAAATTTATAACAATAATTAATAATAATAATAATAATAATAATAATAATAAGTAGAAATTTTATAACAATAATTAATAATAATATTATTATTAACAATAATAATAATAATAATAATAAGTTTATTAGAAATCTCAACCAAACAGGTTTTTATTTTCAGTTTTTATATTACAAATTTCAACCAAACAGGTTTTCATTTTTTTAAGCAAAAAAATAGAAACCAAAAACAGGAAACAGAAATTAAAAACAACAACAGAAAAATAAAAGTAAAACCAAACGGGCCTTAAATGTTGGGTATGGTAGGAAACTCTCGATACATATTTTCCATCTGCAGTTTTACTTGGAAATTAAACTCCGTTCGTGATGTTATTGTTGAAGAAGTTGAGGGAATACTTCCAGCTGTTGTATATGCTCTGGCCAAGATACATATATATGCATTTGGTGCATAGCGGGTATGAGATGATTCAAAGTTTAGCTGATTGAAGATAATTCACATTTCCATGTTTTCTTTTTTTGTGTTTTCTTTTAACAATTATAAAATCAAACGTATTAATTTATATTTTCTATTTTCTATTTTTTCAATATTATGTTAACTAATCTATATTATCAATATATTTATGGCAAGATTATTTTTTCAATTAAAATAAAATTATTTTTTAATTAAAAATTATCAAAATATGTTGCGATTAAAATAAAGTTATTTTATTTGATATATTTTTGTCTTATAAACTTTTTCATAAAATATAAAATATATATTATTTTTAATTCTGTATCAATTGTAAATAACTGACAAGTTGAGAGAGACTAAGCTTCGGTGGTTTGGGCATGTGCGGAGGAGGCCCGTCGATGCTCCGGTACGGAGCTATGAGGGCATAACATTTAGTGATTATAAGAGGAGGAGAGGCAGGCCGTACAAGAATTGGCGGGAAGTGATCAAGGTGGATATGTCAGAGTTATCCCTTAATGAGGTAGTTGTTCAGAATAGAAAAGTTTGGTGGGATCGGATAAGGGTAAAGGATTAATTGTTCCAGTTACCCAATCCCCTTACTTAGTGAGTGACAAAAAAGGGGATGAACTTTATATAATACTAGGTTCTTGCAGATCTATCCTCCTTCAGGTATTCCCTCTCTTTTTTCTTTTTATTGTTTCTGTATTTCACATCATTCCTATATTGTCTCATTTGCATGCGGATCTACCGGAAACAGTCTCTCTATTAAGTAGGGGTAAGGCTGCGTACTATCGGACCTCCCTAGACCCTACTTCATTGCGGGATTTCAGACTGGGTGATGATGATAATATCAATTGTAAATCCCAGGCCGCATCAAAAGAAGAGAAGAGACAGACGATGAAGGCGGTAGCGGTGGCAGTGGCAGAGGAGGCGACAGCGAGCAGTGGTGGTCGAAGATTGATCAACAGTTGCAGTTGCCTCCTCGCTTCTCCCCTTACTCGATCACTTTCATTTTTTCTTTGCTTTATCATCTCAATCATCATATTTGATTTCTTGTAATTCAAAGATTCTTCTGAGTTACAGAAGTATCCATTTCTGTTTACCATTTCGTTCAGCATTTTATTGTTTGATCTTGTTATGACCTGTGGAACTGACGTGACATTATGAACTTCATTACATGAATGGACCAACTTCATGGAACGTATAAATTTTAAGAAAGACGGTGAAGTTTGGGAAAGTGATGAAAACATTTTGCAACTTTGTTTTTCTCCTACGGACTTGTCCAGCGTTAATATCCACTTATAATTAATTTCTCACATAAATTGATGGTATAGTATGTAGTTGTTACTTTTACTCTATAGTTATATAAGTTTCAAATCATTGTATTATAAATTTAGTTCAATATATTTCTCTTAATATATAAATACAGAGAATAAATCTAATGACAATTTCATTAATAAATGTTAAATTTTGTTTATTTTATGTGATATTTTACTTATTATAATAATATTTTATATTTTATAAATTTAAATTCAGACTTAATTTTTTACTATACATACTTAAGAGAGTAATTATAATAAATATAATTTAGAGTAATTTAATTTTTATCATAAAATGTTATGTTACTGGGATGATTACAAAATTTTGAATTTATTCATCTAATAAGAATAATTGATTTCAGATAAATTCTTACATAAATACTATCTTCTCGATTTAATGAACATTGAAATTTGAAAGCTATAATATTTCTATTAGTTATTAATCATTATTAAAGATAAACACATTATTTAATTAATTTTTATAAATTAAAATTAAAGCTAATCCCTCCATGATCTGCCATTCTGAAACTTGAGAAAGTAGCTCTTTCTTTATAATATATACACTAAGCTCTATATACCTTTCAGTTGGGGGAATGATGTGCTGCAGACGAGCTTTGAAGCTTCAAGCTTTCCTTGACATGGCAAATGGAAGTGGCAAGAGCATCAATTCCTTTTTAATTAAGAATATCAGACAAAATATGGCATTTACTTGGCCCACTAAGAAAATTGTTGAACACTCTATGAAGGTTTGGCTCTTCAAGTAACTGCAAAATGTCTGATCAACTTGGCATTTGATTCAAGCTTTTAGCGTCACATACTCCGTAAACAGTCATAGCTCCTTGGGTGAAGCTTTCTAAGCAAACAGTCATAGCTTCACATACTCCGTAAATTTAGTTCCATCTGAAGAAGATAAGAAAAATCAGAGATCTGTATATATTCAATTAGACGCAGTGGCTGACGTGAAATTCACATATGTCGCTACCTATCAGAACTACGGGAATCAGAAGCGGAGCGGAGATCGCCGGGGAACAGATATCTTGAATTTGATGGTTCAGTTTTGACTGACTTCATATGCATGGCTTTTAACCCTCCTCCGATTCTCCTCCTTTTTACAGCAATCCCTCTCTCCGCAAACGCGCTTTCTCAGCACTCAAAATTGGCTTGAGTTCAATTGAGTTCTGTGCTACCCAAATTCGACTGACTTGACACTACACCATCACTAACTTTTGAGAACATCAATCTTTGCCTTTTAAGTAAATTCATGTTACGATTCGTAATGTTTTGAGCATATAAGGATGATAATCAGGCTGGGTTTGACTACATATCACCTGAAATTAATGAGACTCGATCTAAGTTGATTGAGTTCTTTTTATTTTAGGTTTTAAGTCCAGCTTGAGTTTGGACTGCCTTATGTGTAAAACATGAATATATCAACCATTGAAAACCTCATTTTTGAATAAAATGATATAATTTTTAAAATTTAAATTTAAATGAAAATTATCAAAATCGACTTGAACCCGGTCAAATTGTGGATTACATAGTCCAATCGGTCTGGCCCAATGTCATCACTAACTTTCAGTAACATCACTCGTCGCCTTCAACATACTCGTATTATGATTCTCAAAAATGAGAGTTGGATTGAGACGATTTCTTATTTTTACTTCGAGCTACCATCAACATATCAATTTTTTTTATCCTTTCACAACGAGCTGGAGTTGGTCTAACCTAATATCATCACCACTTCAGCTATTTTTTATTTCTAATTTCGATTTTTGATTTGGGTTCAATTTAATTAAAATTTGAACTAAAATATTATTTAAACACTTTAATCAAATGAATTCAAATAAAATTTAATTATTAAAATCTATTAATTCAAGTTACATTAAACTAACTTGCTATCCCTAATTGGTAAAGCAAAACTCTTCGTATGTTTATCGATTCAAATATATTATTCTCAAAGTAAGATTAAAAGTTATAACTAATCTTATAGACTTAAATTGTTGGTTGATAATCCATTATTAAATTATAAATTTTAGTTTAAATAGGTTATCTAAAATATTAAATTGATTTTATAAAATTATCAATATTTCTTAAAACGTCCAAATTATTATAATTTAAATGAAGCATAAAGTTTAATTTATTTAAATTTGCTATAGACTATCATTATCCTATCTTACAAATTCACTTATCTATTTTAAATTATAAATAATATAATTTAATAAAAAATGTCATTGTTATGTGAGTAAAGAGGAAGTTTTTTTTATTTACTTTTTTACATTTGGGCCTTCGGCCGGGTTAACTGGACTTTAAGTTTATATCTCAACACAAAATTTTGATCTGGGTCAGACTTAGGTAGGCCCAAATTAGGCCCAACCCATTAATAGGAAAATATAAACTCATTTGAAAATCCAGTAACCATGTGAAAGTCTCTGTACATCTCGTGATGCCATTTCCCCTCATAATACCGCCAAATTCCATACTCACGGAGGCATCCAATTCGCATTCCACAACAAGCGAAGCTTAATTCCTAATGCCCTCAAGATAACAGGATTTGGGTATATGCAGGAGACTGAGAAGCTAATCCGATGGAAGCCACGCAAGAAGGAATTGAAGATAAAAAGGATCATTGGGTGACGCCAGACTAAGATGCAATTGAAGGATCGGAACCATCCGATTCGCTTTCATCAGCAAGCAAACTGTCGCTTTCGCCTACCCACAGGCAAAGTGTTCGAAGAAAGTCGCTGAGAAAAGAATAAAATGAAACATCCTCACCGCTCTGTAAATACTGTAATACCCATGTCTACCTTCTCAACTAATAACTAACTCCTTCAACTTCTCATAATCCTTTTGCTTACCCTTTGATCCCTCAAAATGGCTGATGCTATTATTTCTGCTGTGGTGGAGAACCTAACCTCCATGCTCCTTAGTTCCATAAAAGAAGAGGTGAAGTTGGTGAGAGTAGTCAACTACAAAATCAAGAAACCTGTGAGCAATTTCAAGTCCATTCAGGCTCTACTGGACGATGCAGAGGAGCAACAAGTGAAGGAGGCTTCTGTCAAGAACTGGCTGTTTGATCTCAAACCTGTTTCCTATGACATGGACGATGTGTTAGATGAGTGGAAGACCTGGATTCATACATCACAACTCCAACATCAGCACCACACTTCGGGTTCCAATCAAAATCACCTCCAGCACAAGGTACTCCCTATTTTTCGCTGCATCTGCTTTACTACGCGTGATATTGGTCTTAATCACGTAGTTCCTTGAAAAATAAGAGAAATTCAACAAAGACTAGATGACATTGCAACTGATAAAGTTAGGTACCAACTAACTTCATCCCGAAAAACTGATAAGCATATCGAGAGACATGTGATCACCACATCTCTCATCGATATACAACAGGTAAAAGGTAGAGACGAAGAAAAATATGAGGTCAAAAGCGAGATACTTAAGGCCAAATCTAATCCCCCTACATCTCTCTCGTGGGTTTGGGAGGAATTGGGAAAACCACATTAGCTCAATTAGTTTACAATGATATTGAAATCCAAACTCATTTTGAAAAGAAAATATGGGTGTGCGTTTCAGAACCTTTTGATGACATGTGCATTGTAAAAGCAATTCTTGAATCTCTTTGTGGTTCTTCTACACATGATTTCAAAGAATTAGAGAATGTTACATGAATTCGCACCACCTTTTATTCTGTAGAGTCGTAGATTTATATGGGAAGCTTATTTATTTCTCCTTAGTGGACTTGCCAGAAATTAATCCTATTATGCAACCCTTAATCCTGTTTATTTATGTAGACCTTTATGTATAGTCCATATTGTGGATATTGCATTGTCTTTAAGGTTTTGCTTAATCAATTTTCTTTGACCTCATTGATTAATCTGTCATTATTTACATTTCCTTTGTGTTTTTGTCTATATCTCTTTCTTTTTCCTTGGGACATCTTTCTATGTGCTATTGCTCTGTTTCTTTGCCACAAATGACGTGAAGAAATGGTTCATCATTCCATTTGTAGTCTTCACACACCTATTTGGCATTTAGTTCTTGAGGGCCTTTATCTATGATATCATATTCTCTTACCCTTCAAGCAATGTAAATAGACGATGGATCTAGTTCCTCATATCTGAATCCAACTAATCAAAACAATTAGTGTTTCTTTTTCTTTTTGGTAATAAAACAAATTGTGGATTTTCGATTGATTATGAAGTTATGAAACAATTAGGCGTCCAATTTATTGCAGAATTCTGGTTTAAGATCTCCTTGTACTTCATATTGAATTGAAGCTTGCTCTATAATGCTGTAGATGATGGTTAGGATATAGATGGCATGCCGAGTGAAGGTGTAGAAATTACATGCTTCCACTTAGTAATATTTTAGCCTACTTTTCGTGAACACATATTCTTATTGTTTGTGAATTGTTATTGGCTGCCCATTGAATAATGCTGGATGAAATGAACTGAAGCTTGCTCTATAATCTGTGAAAGTACATAGAACCTTTTTAGTGGGATGTATTAGTAGACTTTTTTTTTAAAAAGTTTCATATCATTTTTCTATTCAATTTTGAGAATCACAAATGATTTTTGTTCTCTTGAAATGCCTAGTTAGTAATGTTACATCACTTTAAGAGGCTTTTTAAGTTTCACTGGTTCTCTTGAACTATATCTTGGCGTGAAAAATATACTGTGGGGTTTATTTTTCTGTGATCCATTTTTTTTACTTGTAATGCCTCCTTTCTTCAAGCTAATAAGGCTTACTGTAGTAATTCTCTTATTTCTTGCAGGATGGCGCTAATTTCATGATTTATACACCATCTAATCCACTTTTGTTCATTGCAATAAAGGTAACCAATCAAATACTCATTCTTCTTGGTTTTGGAGTTGATCTTGTTTACTTTTTCTTCGACATAAGTGTTGTTTCAATCTGCTTATCAGAATTGTTCTTCTAGCAATTTGAAAGGAGAATCCTACTAGGTTGAGCATGAGGACAAGAATCTAGTTCAAAAGATAAGAAGAAACCAAATTCTCATTTTTCTAGCAATAGCAGATGTTAAAAGTGAGAAGCTTTCACTTTGCTAAGGACTCAAGAGAAGAAACTAAAGAAGCACCAAACATAAACGTCTAGAAACCTAAGTAATCCTAAAACATGTAGGAATCTTTTGTAGACTTGCAAAGTTGACTTTGTGGCCTCAGTCTGTGCTACTTTCACTTTGACATGCTTAAAGTTATATCTTATGAGCCATTTATTTCCAAGTGTAAAGCTAAGCCATTGATGAAGACCACAAAGTTTAAACGTCCTAGCTTTGAAAATGCCAACTGAACTCTGTTGTATCATCAACACCTGTAATAACATTGTCATGAAACCCTTACTGAAAGCATAATTGAAGTTATCGTGGAAATCTTGATGGCTGAAGCTTTTGCTTTGCTAGTAATATTAGAAATCTCCCTCTTTCTTTGCCCCTCTCTCTGTAATATTTCTTCTCCTTTGGTTTTCTCTCCTTCTTTATGCTCACCTGGTATTTACCGAATTTGGGCCTGTTTCTGCAGGATCAGAACGGGAACTGCACATAATTGATGATGTAAACACATGCTTTCATCATAGAACCTATTTGCCGTCTTCTTTTGTTTTCTGCTTATATAATGAAGTTAAGAAGGTAGTGAAGTGGTTAGATCTTGTCTTATGATTCCGGGATCTAAATATTCATATGTATGTAGAAATATTGGTAGGTTAGAAAGCCATTAGTGTTCCATCTGAAGAAGATAAGAAAAGTCAGAGATCTGTATATGCTCAATTAGACACAGTGGCTGACATGAAATTCACATATGTCGCTACCTGTCAGAACTACGGGACTCATAAGCGGAGCGGAGGTCGCCGGGCAACAGATATCCGTAATTTGGTGGTTAAGTACGTTAACTAGCATGACCCCCTTGTTTCTAGCATCTTAATTAGTTTTGACTGACTTCATATGCATGGCTTTTAACCCTCCTCCGATTCTCCTCCTCCTTTTTACAGCAATCCCTCTCTCCGTGTTGCATACATTGATGAAGTTGAAGAAAGAGAAGGTGGAAAGCTGTTTTTCTTCAAAAATCTAACTTTCTCAGCACTCATAATTGGGAGCTGTTGCGCGTGTTTAGAATAGATGTTACATGCTGGACAGCTTCATGCAAAAGCCTGATGTTTTTTCCTATATTTTCCCGAAGGAAATATACCGAATAAAGTTGCCCGGTTTGGCAAAAATTGGAGAAGGAAAGCATGAAAATCAGAACCATGCAATAGTATTTACACGAGGGGAAGCTCTCCAGGCCATTGACATGAATCAAGTAAACTTTAACAGAAAAATGAACCTAATCTACTCATCTGGTATCAATGTATGAGTTCAATTTGATTATTTGTTTCACTTCCACTGATCCATTGTAGGATAATTACTTGGAAGAAGCCTTAAAAATGCATAATCTTCTTGAAGAATTTAATGAGGATCACGGGGTGCGTCCACCTTCAATATTGTGTGTTCGGGAGCATCACTGGAAGGTTTGTTAATCATTCGTCTCTTTTCATCTAGTACCAGTTCCGCTGCATTAAAAATTTCGTCTATTCTATATCTTTTGATATAAATGCTGTATTTATTGATCTCCAGTGTGTCTTCCTTCTTTGACTTGGTTCATGTCAAATCAAGAAACGAGTTTTGTCACCATTGGCCAAAGAGTTCTGGCTAGACCATTGAAGTATACAATTAAGTATACTGTGGGCTACTTACGTTCTTCGACTTAAACATGTTGATTTTCAAGTGATTGAGACGCAAAATTGCAAGAAGAATATTACTGCAAAAAATTTAATCATATGATGCAAAGAAAACATAATTTATGTTGATATTCTCTCATAATTGTATTGTTTTGCTTTAGGATCCGATGTCATTATGGTCATCCCGATGTGTTCTATAGAATATTCCACATAACTCGTGGCGGTGTCAGCAAGGCATCAACTTAAGCGAGGACATCTTTGCAGGTAGCTTTCTTTTAAGCAATTATAAAGAAATGTTAAAGAGCTAACGAACATGTTGAAGCTTTCATTTTCTACTGACATTAAATATTCTTTCTTCACTGTGATTCATGGTTATCTTATGTAGGTTTCAACTCAACTCTAAGGCGAGGCAATATCACTCACCATGAGTACATCCAAGTTGGAAAAGGTCGCAATGTAGGGCTCAACCAGAACTCAATGTTTGAAGCAAAAGTAGCCTGTGGTAATGGAAAGCAAAACCTTAGCAGAGATATCTACTGCTTAGGCCATCGCTTTGATTTCTTCTGCATTTTGCCCTGCTATGATACAACAATTGGATTTATTATAGCTCAATGGTAATTCTTGGAACATCTATACTGATTACATGATGATTAGTTTTGCTAACTTTCAAATTATTATACTCAATATTGCTTAAATTATCCTAATATTTTATTATATATAAAAATAATTAAGGCAATACTGATCAACCATGATTGAAATTATAATCCCAACTTTTTGATATGTATCTTCTGTCTCTCGGCGCTTTTACATGCTTGGAAGATTTTACTAAGAAAAGTTTGTTACCATTATCATGCAGTTGGTTGTTGTTAGCACCCTTCCTAGTTATCAGCATACTAGTATTAGTATTAGTAAACAGCCATAAGACATTCAAACCCACATCCGTAGGGGTACAATGGGTAAGGGAACAAATACAAATGCCACATAGGCTGGAGGTTAGGAATTAGTTACAGAGAGAGAGAGTGAGAATGAGGAGGTACAGAAGATATATAGGATTCGGTATAGAGAGGGGAACATTATCATTCATATTCTGCAAATACAGAACTTGTGTTGGCCTGGGAGCTATCTTCCAGGAGTTTACTGCTACTGTACCCTACATTTACGTAAATAATACAATTCTCTACCTATATTCCTATCAATTGGTGCTTTCATTGAGAGAGGCCAAGGGGTAGAGAGTGTATGCCAACTAGAATGGAGGCGAGAGTATCGGCAGTAGAGGCGTCTCTTAGGAGGCAGGAATCGTCCCTTTCAGCACAAGAGGGAATGATTAAATCGCATGACTCCACCTTGAAGGATCTTCAATCGCAGTTAAGCTCTTTGATGGCTAGCGTGGAGACGCTGGCCAAATCGCAACATCTGCTATAGTCGGAAATGAGGGATGGGTTTCAATCCTTGATGGCCAGAAACTCGCAAAAACAGAAGATGGGTGAAGAAGAAGAGCCATCGACGTTTACCTATCATGCGTCTTCTTCAGCTGGTGGTGACAGAACCGAGCACCTCTCTTCGGTTACCGCCGGCAACAACAGACCCACAAATGGACCGCAAGGAGCTGGGCATCGCCGACAAGTTGACCACACTTCCTCGGCTGTTACAGAACGCGCATGGGAGGAGTATAGGAATGTCACGCGTAGGGTCGACCTCCCTGCTTTCTATGGAAATGACCCATTCGCATGGGTTACGAGAGCTGAATCCTACTTTGTGATTCATGAAATCCCTCTTGAGCTTCGTCTACCCATGGTTCAGATTTGTATGGAGGGATCGACGCTATACTAGTTCATGACTTTGCGAGAGTTGGATCCACGGATGACTTGGGAGAGATTCAAACGATCGTTGTTCGATCGTTATGGGAGGAAGGACGAGGGTGACCCAATAGAAAAATTGAAGTCGATCTCCCAACTTGGTTCAGTGGATGAATATATCGAAGAGTATGAGAGAGTGACTTCACAAATCACTCATTTACCGAAGAATGGTTCATGAGTGCTTTTGGGAGGATGCGGAAGAAATAAGCGGGGGTGAACCCATGACTCACCGACCGAACCGGATGATTTCTATAGCAAGGAAAGTAGAAAGAGAATTAATTGGTGAGGTGTGATTCGCCAGAGAAGGGAGAAGAAGAACCGAAGGCCTTCATGCGATCTCTGGGCACCGAAGCAGAAGCACGCATACGTGTCGGCCAGATCACCAAACCATGTAGTGGGGAATATTCAAAATGATCAGCCGAACCATGCGGTGGTGAATATTAAAAATGAAGTGAGGAGCTACCCCATAAACAGAGAGACCCCACCACCGACAATCACCGAACAATGAATCCAAAATGGAGAGGCACGCGTAACTTGACTTACGATCAGTGATGGAAAGAAGAAAAAAGGGCTATGTTTTAAATGTGGCTGACCTTGACCCTCTCCATCGTTGCCCGGACAAGGAGTATCGGTTGATAGTATGGGAGGAATGATGCCAAGAGGAGAGAGCATCAAGAAACACCAACGGCAATGGAGCAAGCAAGAAGAATGGGAGTTAGTGTGCAATTCTATGGAGCTCATGGAATTGGGGAGTGATCAATCCTCACTCCCGAAATCGATGGTCTTAAGAGGTAAGTTAAATGAACTGCCTATTGTTATAATGGTTGATAGTGGAGCTAGCCACAACCTTGTGTCCCGAAGATTGGTTCAAGCCATGGGTATTGCTGTTACTTCAACCAGAACATTCGGTGTGAGGCTGGGGGATGGACATCGAGCTTTCTCACAAGGTGTTTGCAAGGAGATTACACCGGAGTTGAATGCAGAGGAGTTTATGTTGGACGCATATGTATTTGACACAGGGGGGGCAGATCTAATTCTGGGTGTTGCATGGCTAGAAACACTAGGGGTGGTGAGAGTGGATTGGAAGGGAATGCACATGTCATTCGTTCGGAATGGAATAGAGATTGTCCTGCAAGGAATCAATCTGCATACTTCCCCTCGTGTACTGCAACCAATTTTGAAACATCAAGAGTGGGAAGCTGGAGGATTGTTGTGGTCTTTAGAGATCGGAAGAGCTCTACTTGATGAATTGGGAACCTCGAATAAGGGTCAACGAGATGTCTTGAGGGCAAGGAATTCTTGGTCAAGCTTTTCTACATCAGGATCCAGGGTTGAATCAGACACTGCAAATCAATCATGTCCACCAGTTGATGGCCTAAGAGCAGAAGATACTGCTGGGGAAAGGAATGGGACTTTAAATCAGAATTCATCTTGGGATGCAACTGTAGCAGCTAGTAAAGCTGTTGTCATCCACCTTGAGGACAAGGTGCCTTTTGAGGAGGAAGGAATTGTTAGCACCCTTCCTAGTTATCAGCATACTAGTATTAGTATTAGTAAACAGCCATAAGACATTCAAACCCACATCCGTAGGGGTACAATGGGTAAGGGAACAAATACAAATGCCACATAGGCTGGAGGTTAGGAATTAGTTACAGAGAGAGAGAGTGAGAATGAGGAGGTACAGAAGATATATAGGATTCGGTATAGAGAGGGGAACATTATCATTCATATTCTGCAAATACAGAACTTGTATTGGCCTGGGAGCTATCTTCCAGGAGTTTACTGCTACTGTACCCTACATTTACGTAAATAATACAATTCTCTACCTATATTCCTATCAGTTGTCCTTACACTTTATGCTTTACTTGTATGGCAAACTTTACTTGTCGTTAAGTGGCTTGGAGGGTCCTATAATCAAGGTAGCAAGGAATAGGGGGAATAATCCGTTGAAATCAGCCATGGCTTCCCAGTCCCTTGTGCAGATTGTTCTTTTGATGGCCTTACCCATGGTTATGGAAATGGGACTAGAGAGAGGGTCCCGAAGAGCAATAGGTGACATAATCATCATGCAGCTTCAGCTTTCTGCAGTCTTTTTCACGTTTTCCCTTGCGACAAGAGCTCACTATTTTGGACGTGCCATCCTGCATGATGGTGCAAAATACAGGACCACTAGGCGTGGTTTTGTGGTCCGGGATGAAAAATTTGCAGAGAACTATAGGATGTACTCAAGGAGCCACTTTGTGAAAGGGTTAGAGGTCATGATATTGCTTATATGTGAATGTGAGAATGTTGATTATTCTGCCTTACAGGACTCCACATTTCTTTGTTATTTCTGGTTTATGGTATATCCTGGCTTGTCATTGTTGCTCTGATGGTCATCTTAAGGGTTAGTTATTAAACGTGGAAAATAATAACATTGCATAAAAACAGAGTTATTTCCGATAATGGTTATCTGACAAGCGCGTATATATTTACATATAACTGGAGATAGTTTCCATGGGTAGGAAGAAGTTAAGTGTAAATAGCTCCTGTTCTTTGGGTTCGTGGGAACACTTGTCCTTCTATATACTAACCTCAATCTCACCGTCGGAGGCATCTTTCCGTGAATTCTGGCCTTTTTCCCAACTAGTTGGGCAATTCTGCAGGTACATGAACACTACTATTTAAATCAAAATCTCTAATTTTTTTTCTTCCTCTGATGTTGAATTGGAATCTTAAAACTTTGCAAAAAATATGATGAAAAAGATAAGAGACTTAGTTCTTCAGTTGGTAATATAACAAACACATGTATGGTGTTATAATCATCAGATAGCACAAGCTTGGAAAATTTGGAGTTCTGTGAAAGCTCTAGCCAGAGGGTACAATTACATGATGGATCTGGTCATCTTTGCACCAGTGGCAGTTTTGGCCTGGTTCCTATTATCTCTGAGTTCCAAACCAGACTTCTCTTCAACCAAGCTTTCAGGAGAGGCCTTCAGATCCAACGAATCCTATCAAGTGGGAAAAAAGACAAACAGAAAAGAAAGACAAAAAGGGAGAAATATATGTGGGAGGCTCTGGATATGTATACTTTGTGACCACGAAAAAGACAACTGAAATAGGAGAACTGAAAGGCTTCAGAGTAATTGAAACAAGAGTATGGTTTCTTCAAAAGATGCATGCAAAAAAGCAAAAAGGAAAAGAAAATACGAATGATGATTGACTTTTTTTATATTTCACAAGAAGGGTTTGTGCCACTTTTGTGTTATGAAATGATCAGTGCATTACTGCAATTGGTAGAAATTTTGAAGCTCTCGTTTCTTTTTTTGTATTTCTCTCATCTTCTCTATTTCTTTCCTTTCCAATTTAATGAAATGGACATGTACTTCAAAAACACAGAAATAGTGTCTAATTCAGTTCCTAAGTAAGGAATAGTTGATTGTTGACAGCATTAGGCTTGTTAATCATGATCCGATTACATGATGATCATATCATTTATTCTTATTAAAACTTTTAAGTCTTATCACAACATTATTTCAGATATATAAATATAAACTATAATAAAAAGTTATACAATAATTAAATAATATTCCAAAGAAGTAAAAACATCAAATTAAATTATAAAATAATATAACATAATTAATCCTTTGTGATGGAATATGTACACACTTCGAAACAAATTTTCCATAATATTTAGTGATTCAATTCAATGACCAAAATTAGTTTCTTTAAGATATAATAATTAACTATTATGCAAATCTAGTTTCTTTAAGAATATATAAATATTTTATATATTCTTAAAGAAACTAGATTTGCATAATAGTTAATTATTATATAAAATATAAATAAATATTATTCAAGAATAAACTTGTTCATAAAGATGACTTGTATCTAGTAAAGCCTGATCAATGTCACCAAGTCGGTTGCAAGGACTTGAAGATAAATATACACACAGACAATCAGAACTACCACAATTCAGTTTTCTATTTTTTGCCTCTTAAGGTTTCCGTTCTGCAGAAGCTTTGGGAGGGAAAATGATTAGGAACAGCAAAAACTAAAACTCTTCTTCGCTGTCAGTTTTTCCCTCAATCTCTCTCGCTTTCTCGGGAAAGTTAGGGAAGATGCCAATCGAACTGCCCAGAGGCCTTCCTTTTTCGTTGGACAGTTGGAGTCCTTGCTTAAAGCGGAAGAGACACCATTTCTTGACACATGCCCGTAAAGGTCACATTTTTTTTTTGCTTTTATCATCTCAATCATCATAGTTGATTTCTTGTCATTCAAAGATTCTTCTGAGTTACAGAACCATCCAATTCTGTTTACCATTTCGTTCAACAATAAGCAAAGTGTTCGATGAAAATCCATACTCACGGAAGCATCCAATTCGCTTTCTACAAGAAGCAAAGTGTTCGATGAAAGCTGTGAGACAGAGAACGTGGAAAGAAAAGAAGAAGAGCAAAGTTTAATTCCCAATGCCCTCAACTTTCCCTTTCTCTTAACTACACGCAATGTATTGAATGAAAGTTGCGAGAGAGAGAATAACGTGAAAGTTGTTTATCCATTTCGTTCATCACTTGAAAAGGATCGGACTCGGAAGCGTCCAATTCGCTTTCTACAAGAAGCAAAGTTTTATTCTTTTCGCCTAACCACACGCAAAGTTGCAGAGAAACCAGACATTGGAGCTCTTGAGGCGGGCCACTGCAGAACCGTCAGTTGAAGACTCCTTTATGTTTCATCACTTATAAGGATTGGAAGCATCCAATTCGCTTTCAACAAGAAGCAAAGTTTAATTCTTTTCGCTTAACCACATGCAAAGTTGCAGAGAAAATAATAAAATCAAACATCCTCACCGCTCTATAAATACTTAATTACCCATGTCTACCTCCTTAAATCACTGCCATTGTCAAGTTATAACTAGTTCCATCAAATTCTCTAATCCTTTTGCTTACCCTTTGATCCCTGAAAATGGTTGATGCTATTATTTCTACTGTGGTGGAGGACCTAACCTCCATGCTCCTCAGTTCCATAAAAGAAGAGGTGAAGTTGGTGACTGGAGTTAACGATGAAGTTAAGAAACTCGTGAGCAATTTTAAGTCCGTTAAGGCCGTTCTAGATGATGCAGAGGAACGACAACTGAAGGAGGCTTCTGTCGAGAACTGGCTGTTCAATCTCAAAGCTGTTTCTTACAAGTTACGACATGGATGATGTGATAGATGAGTAGATGACTTGGATTCAAACATCACAATTCCAGAATCAACACCACCCTTCGGGTTCCAATCAAACTCACCTCAAGCACAAGGTACTCTCTTTTTGTCGTTGCTTCTCCTTTATTAAGCGTGATGTTGGTCTTCGTCACGTAGTTGCTCGAAAAATAAGAGAAATTCAACAAAGACTAGACGACATTGCAGTTGATAAAGATAGGTACCAACTTTCTTCGTCCCAAAAAACTGAAAAACATATTGAGAGGCATATGACTACATCTTTCGTCGATATAGAAAAAGTAAAAGGTAGAGATGAAGAAAAAGATGAAGTCAAAAGAAAGGTACTTGAGGCCAAATCTAGTCCCCAAATTATCTCCCTTGTGGGGTTGGGAGGAATTGGAAAAACCACATTAGCTCAATTAGTTTATAATGACCGCGAGATCGAAAAACATTTTCATAAGAAGATATGGGTTTGCGTTTCAGAGCCTTTTGATGAAATACGGATTGCAAAAGCAATTCTTAAATCTCTTGATGATTCTCCCCGTCATGATTCCAAAGAATTAGATAATGTATTTAAAGAAATAAGAGGTATTCTCAACGAGAAAAGATTTTTGCTTGTTTTAGATGATGTCTGGAATGAAGATAGTAAAAAATGGGAAGAATTGGAAAAACTTTTCAAGTGTGGTTTGTCGGGAAGTACAATTCTAATAACAACACGTAAGAAAAGAGTTGCTGAAGTCATGGGGTGTAATACTGACAGTATACATAATTTAGGACTTTTGACTTCTGAGGGATGTTGGTCAATAATTAGTCAGATTGTAGGGGATTGTCAAGAGTTGGAGAGCATTGGTAAGACAATTGCTGATAAGTGCAAGGGTTTGCCTCTTGTTGCTATCACCTTAGGAGGTCTCCTACGCTTTAAGAAATCTGAAAAAAGAATGGTTGAGAGTCTTGGAAAAAAAAGAATGGGAAGATGAAGATATCTTGGGTCCTTTGAAACTTAGTTATTATGATTTGACATTACCATTAAAGCAATGTTTTAAATATTGTGCTATCTTTCCCAAAGATTCTAGAATTGAAAAAAGAAGATTGATTGGGATGTGGATGGCTCAAGGTTATTTAAAAGAAAAGGAAAAGGATGAAGATTTAGAAATGGTCGGTGAAATTTATTTTGATAATTTAGTTGCATGTTCTTTGCTCCAAATTTCATCCTATGGTAATGATGATTATGTGTTGCATGACATAGTGAGTGATCTAGCCCAAACATTTACAAAAAATGAGTGCTTGATGATAGAAGTCCTAAAAGATAAAGAGTTGAATGGAAACTCTTTACATGCGGATGCAAATGTTCGTCATTTGACTTTGACGATCGAAAATGATGCTTCATTCCCTATGTCAATCTATGGTTTCAACAAATTACGCACTTTGATTGTTCAATTTGTTAGGAATGTATCACCGCAGACTATTGTTGAGCTTGAGGGTATGTTTGATCATTTGACATGTCTAAGGACTTTAAACCTTAAGGATTGTGACATTAAAAAAGTTCCATATTCAATAAATAGATTATTTCATATCAGATGGCTTGACTTGTCTGATAATATAAATCTAGAGAAGTTACCAGAGACTTTGTGTGAGTGTTACAATTTGCAGATATTAATTCTTGAGAATTGCAAGAATTTGGTTGAATTGCCTCAAGGGATTGGGAAACTAATCAACTTGATGTATTTGGATTTTGAGGATTGTAAGAAGATAGTATATCTTCCTAAAGGAATAGGAAATTTATGGCATCTCAGAAGATTGACTTGTTTAATCATAAGTGTGAATAAGGGTGAATCATTTTCAATTGTTGAAATGGAGAAGTTGAATAATCTTAGAGGAAGATTGGCGATAAGAGGGTTGGGAAATGTGAGAAAGCCAGAAGAGGCTAGAAAAGCACAACTTAAGAAGAAAAAAAGCGTCACCAAATTGAGTTTGAGTTTTGATAGAGATGATGTCCTAGAAGATAGAGGTGTTGTGAGAGGAGATGAATATTTACCTAAAGCTTTAGAGCCACCTTCGGATATGGAAATATTATACATAGATGAGGAAGAGACATTTCACAGAAATAATGGGATGAAAGATGAGGAAGAGTTACTTGAAGCTTTAGAGCCAACTTCGGATATGGAAATATTATACATAGATGAGGAAAAGACAGTTGACGGAGATAGTGGGATGAAAGATGAGGATGAGGTACTTGAAGCTTTGGAGCCAACTTCGGATTTGGAAATATTAAGCATAGGTGAGTTTAAAGGCAAGACGTTCCCAAGTTGGATGATAAAGTTAAATCTATTGAAGAAACTTACGATTGAAAGATGTGAAAATTGTGAAGAATTGCCTCCATTATGTAAGTTGTCGTGCCTTGAAGAGTTATGCCTTTATAATATGAGAGTGAAAAGAGTGGGTGTTGAATTTATGGGAATAGAAAAAGAAAAAGATCCATCAACATCCTTCCTGTCATTTCCAAAATTGAAGATATTTTCATTTATATGGTTTACGAAATGGGAAGAGTGGGATGATATTGATAAGTGGTTGATGGAGAGAATTAATAATAAGACTATTACAATTATGCCATCACTTCAAACACTCTATATCGACTTCTGCCGAAAGTTGAAGACATTCCCGTACCGTTTAATGTCACTGAATCTACTCAAAGTGCTTCACATTAAAGACTGTCCAAAATATAAGGAATTGCCTCCATTGGGGAAGTTACCATGCCTTGAAGAGCTATACCTTTATAATATGGAAGTGAAAAGAGTGGATGTTGAATTTATGGGAATAGAAAAAGAAAAAGATGCATCAACTTCCTTCCTATCATTTCCAAAATTGAAGATACTGTCATTTTTGATTTTTGAAGAATGGGAAGAGTGGGATGATATTGATGAGTGTGTTAAGTCAGAATGACTTTACATAAAAATGATTTTGATGTATAACAAAAAGAGATCATATACAAGATAAACGAAAAGCAGACCTGAGCGAACTCGATACGACGCATACGCGGGCGAAGTCCTGATGCAGACGAAGTTTGAATAAATCGAACGACGTATACGAAGTCAAGTCCGAGATGACGAAGTTTGAATAAATGATACGACGCATACAGATGAAGTTGTAAAGAAAGCAATGAGAACTGATTTAATTCGTGAGATGACGATGTTGATAAAAGTCAAACACAAACGAAGTTAACAAAAGAAAAGTAGACGCAAACGCAGACGCAGACGCAAAAGCAGACGCAGATGCAAAAGCGAAGCAGACGCAGACGCAGAAAATAAACAGACGCAAGAGTCAGTACGAGTTAGTTACAGAACTCAACTGATTAACCGTTTCTTTAAAGATTAAAGATTCAAGAATCAAGAATCAAGAAGCAGTTAGAGACGAATGTTATAAGTACAAGTCGAAGTCGAAAACTAAAGTGCTTGCTGATTTTGAGAAAAATTACACAAAGTGAAAAAGCGATTAAGTGCGAATTAGCTGAACGCTATCTTACTGTAACAAAGTGTTCAAATTTTTTTTCTGAGAAGAAAAGTTGTACAGATAGCCTGCAGAGGCTAAGTGTGAAAGAATACTGGTTGTAGAGACCTGAAGAGGCTCGTGAAAGAATACTGTAACACTTAAAGAGATAGTGAAATCTCAGAAGAAACTCTGAGGACTGGACGTAGCCCACGGTTTGGGGTGAACCAGGATAAATCCGCGTGTCTACTACTCTTACTCTCTGTCTTTATCTTGGTTTTTAGTTTTAAAGTTTGATCAATCGAGATTAATAAGAATTCTGTAAAAATTGTTATTTCTAACAAGTAATTCTGAAAAGATTTTAAAAAGGGGAATACACAATTCAACCCCCCTTCTCGTGCATTCTATTATTGTTTTCTAAGTGTTATATTAACGTGTGATTCACTTCAATTGGTATCAGAGCCTGGTATCCAAGAATCACTTTGGTGAAGTGTGGATTAAAGATAATGGCGGAGTCACATATATACATCACTGAAGGTGCCTCAGTCACTAGACCTCCAGCATTCAATGGAGAAGACTATCATTACTGGAAAGATAGGATGCGGTTATTCATCGAATCTACACATGTTGACCTTTGGGACGTAATAGAGAACGGACCCTATATACCTGTAGATGATGAAGGCAGTTCTATTCCACGAAACAGATGGACTGCTGATCAGAAAGCAAGAATACAACTGAATTCAAAGGCAAAATTTTTCTTAACGTGTGCTCTAAGCAGAAGCGAGTACGACAAAGTGCATGGTTGCGACACTGCAAAAGAGATGTAGGACACTTTGTCCATTGCTCATGAAGGTACAAGTCAAGTTAAGGAATCCAAGATAAGTATTCTTGTACATCAATATGAACTTTTCAGGATGGAAGATGAAGAATCTATTGATCAAATGTTTGGAAGATTTCAAACAATTGTCAATAGATTAAAAGCTCTTGGAAGGACATACAATAACCAAGATCATGTTCGAAAGATCCTAAGAAGTCTTCCTAAGAGATGGAGACCTAAAGTTACTGCAGTGCAAGAAGCCAAAGACTTGAGCGTGTTGAAGCTAGATGAGTTGCTGGGATCCTTGAAGATTCATGAAGTAGAACTCAACGCTGAAGACAAGCCCAAGCAAGACAAGTCAGAATGCCCTACTCTCAAGAAGAAACCTAAGAAGAGTAGAGATAGCAAGAAAAGCATGATGGCAACATGGGAGGACTTAGATTCATCTGAATCAGATACAGGCTCCGAGTCATCAGAACATGCAAATATTTGCCTAATGGCTGAGGAAGATAGTGATGAGGAGGTAAAATCTGATTATGATAATCTGCATGATGCCTATTCAGAATTGTTAGAAGATTCTCATGCTATTTTGAAACAGTACAAGCTGTTAAAGAAAAAGTATGTAGAAAATATTAAACATACTGAGATGATAGAGAAAGAAAATAGTTGTTTACAGAAACAATTAGAAGATAAAAGAAAGATTGTAGACAGATCAGAAGAAATTAATCAGCTTAAGCTAAGGATTAAGAATTTATCAGCTGATTTAGCTACTTTCACAGAAAGTACAAACAAAATGAATGAAATGCTTGGAAAATGTAGACATCCGAGTGATAAGACTGGATTAGGGTTTACTAGAAACAATACTCAGTCTCGTAAAAAATCTGTCTTTCAAAGAAAAAGTTATAGGATAATTCAGTTTAATCAATGTCCTAATCATATGCATCAAAGATCATATCAAATGCATACTACTAACCGTAAAGGACCCAAGAAGATTTGGGTACCAAAGAATAAAATAGTTTCTCCTGCAGATATCCTTCCTTGGAAGATACGGCAAGCACCATTGGTATTTAGACAGTGGATGCTCGCGACACATGACGAGAAGAAGGTCTATGTTCCTAGACCTTCAGTATAAGAAGGGAGGATCAGTAACTTTCGGAGACAACCAGCAGGGCAAAATCATTGGAATCGGGAAAATAGGTAAAGATTCCTTTGCATGCATAAATAATGTACTGCTTGTTGATGGTCTAAAGCATAACTTGATTAGTTTGAGTCAGTTGTGTGATTCTGGTTTCACAGTTACATTCAATCAAAATCTTTGCGAAGTCAGAAACAAAGATGGGTCTATACTTTTCTCTGCCAAGAGAAGAAACAACCTTTACAAAATCAATTTAGAAGATTTTCAAAATCAAAATATTTCATGTTTTCTATCCTCTGAAGAAGAAAGACTAATCTGACATAAAAAGCTAGGTCATGTCTCTTTGAAACATATTTCAAAATTAATAAAACATGATTTGGTAAGAGGTTTGCCAAAAATAAGTTTTGATAAAGAACTTTTCTGTGAAAATTGTTTAAAGGGAAAACAAGTTAAAACCTCTTTCTCTTCTAAAAGTTTTGTAACCTCTTCAAGACCTTTAGAACTGTTACATATGGATTTATTTGGTTCTACAAGGACATTAAGTCTTGGCAGAAAGAAATATGGATTTGTCATTGTTGATGACTTTACTCGATTTTGTTGGATATTATTTTTATCACACAAAGATGAGTCTTTTAAGTGCTTTAGAACTCTATCCAGAAAGTTACAGAACGAAAAAGGAATGTCCATAGCTAGTATCAGGAGTGATCATGGTGGAGAGTTTGAAAATGAGAAGTTTAGAGTATTCTGTGAGGAGAATGGAATTTCCCATAACTTCTCAGCCCCTAGAACTCCTCAACAAAATGGAGTTGTTGAAAGAAAGAATAGGACGATTCAAGAAATGGCAAGGACCATGCTATGTGAGACGAATCTTCCTAAGTATTTTTGGTCAGAAGCTGTGAATACAGCATGCTATATTCAGAACAGGATCTTGTTGCGACCTATGTTGAAGAAGACTCCTTATGAGTTATGGAATGGAAGAAGACCAAGCATATCGTACTTTCATCCATTTAGGTGCAAATGTTCCATTCTGAATACGAAAGAGTTGTTGGATAAATTCGATTCGAAGACCTATCCAGGAATTTTTCTAGGCTACTCATCATCGTCTAAGGCCTTTCGAGTTTACAACTTGATTTCAAAGGCTGAAGAAGGCGATCCATGTCAAGTTTGATGATAGTTCTCAACCCCATAAGGAAGATGACATGGAGATTGAAGGTCCTTCAAAGAACTTAGATGATACCTCAGAAACTCCCTCATCAGACACTCATGAGAGCAAAACTGAGGATATTCCAGAAACTATTGAACTAAGACAAGATTGGAAGTATAAAAGTTCTCATCCAGAAGAGTTAATTATCGGTGAGACCTCAGAAGGAGTTAGGACTAGGTCCAGATTCAGACGAGAAGCTAATGTAGCTTTTATCTCTGAAGTAGAGCCTAAGAAGGTTGAGGAAGCTCTTCAAGACGAAGCTTGGGTGTTGTCCATGCAATAAGAGCTGAATCAATTCACAAGGAATAACGTCTGATCCTTAGTTCCAAAACCTCATAAGAAATCCATTATAGGAACCAGATGGGTTTTTAAGAATAAGTTAGACGAATCAGGAAGAGTGAGTCGTAACAAGGCCAGATTAGTAGCACAAGGCTACAATCAGCAAGAAGGAATAGACTATAATGAAACATATGCTCCAGTAGCGAGACTTGAAGCTATAAGGATTTTGTTGGCATATGCAATCTGTCATGATATAAAGTTGTTTCAGATGAACGTAAAGAGTGCATTTCTAAATGGCTTTATAGACGAAGAAGTGTATGTAAAACAACCACCTGGCTTCGAAGATGTTAAAAACCCAGACTATGTCTATAGACTTCATAAAGCCTTATACGGCCTGAAGTAAGCTCCCAGAGCCTGGTATGATCGTCTGAGTACCTTCTTAATAGAAAATGGTTTCAGTAGAGGTCAGGTTGATAAGACGCTCTTTAGGAAAAGTTCTCAGAATGATTTTATCTTAGTACAGATTTATGTTGATGATATCATTTTTGGTGCTACCTCAAAAGAATTATGCTTGAAGTTTGAGAGTCTAATGAAGAAAGAGTTTGAAATGAGTATGATGGGTGAATTAAAGTTCTTTCTTGGGTTGCAAGTTAAACAGACCGAAGAGAAGATCTTCATTCATCAACAGAAGTATGTGAAAGAGCTGTTGAATAAGTTTGACATGAATAATGTGAAGCCTATGGCAACTCCGATGCATCCTTCAAACCTTTTGTCGAAAGACGAACTTGGGTGGATAAAACCCTATATAGAGGGATGATCGGTTCTTTACTGTATCTTACAACAAGTAGACCTGATATTCTGTTCAGTGTATGCTTGTGTGCAAGATTTCAAGCCGATCCTAGAGAGTCTCATCTTACTGCTGTTAAAAGAATTTTGAGATATCTCGCAGGTACTACTGATCTTTGCTTAATGTTTGAGAAAGGTAAAGATTTCAGGTTAATTGGATATTGCGATGCGGACTATGCCGGAGATAGAATTGAAAGAAAGAGCACTAGTAGAGGATGTCACTTTCTTGGAGGAAATTTAGTCTCCTGGTCAAGCAAGAGACAAAACTCAATCGCTCTTTCAACCGCTGAAGCAGAATATATGTCTGCTGCAAGTTGCTGCTCACAGACGCTGTGGATCAAATACCAGCTTGAAGACTATTCAGTCAAAGAGGAGGAGATTCCAATTTATTGCGACAACACCAGTGCGATAAATCTATCAAAGAATCCAATTCAGCATTCCAGAGTGAAGCATATAGAAGTCAGACATCATTTCCTGAGAAATTATGTTCAGAGGAAAGTGGTGATTCTATAGTTTGTTGAAACAGAACTTCAATGGGCAGATATCTTCACTAAACCTCTAAGTGAAGAACGTTTTCAGAAGATAAGACGCAATCTTAACATGGTGATGCTAAATGAGCAGTCAGGCTAAAATAACGTGAGAAACTAACGGCGTTATATACAGTGAGTTACAGCTGGTAACTTTTCTCACAAGGAAGATTTTTGGAGGGAAAAATATGATAAACTCGAGGTTCTTAATGATTCGAGAACCCATCAGTCCATAACCCTATAAGTAGACTGAAGATGAGATTATAGCAGTCTTTTCATCATCTCCTGACGGTTCATCTCTACTTTACCAATTCTCTCAAAATCTTCTCACTCGAAACGTTTCCAGAAGATAATCTTTCGCTCTATACAATGGAAGCAGCCATGGTTTATGGAAGACTTGTGAACTTTGAGTCACTAAAGGATGACGACATGGATGTAGAACCTGAGATTACAAGAGCTGGCTGGAAGAACTTCTTTCAGATATGAGAACTTGTCTATACAGATGAGGTATATGAGTTCTGAAAGAATGCTCGTCTGGTAGATAACACTATTATATCCTTTGTTGAGAGAATATCTGTTCTTGTCACAAAGGATTTGATAAGGAAGGTGACCGACTGTCCATCGGTTGGTGAGAAACTGTCTACCAAGGCCGGATGGATGTCCTCAGTTGGAATGAAAGAAGAAGATGTCAAGAGGCAGCTCTATGACACAAATGATTCCAGGGAGAGGAAGACATCAAATCTGATTCCAAAGGCTAGGGTTCTTCATGCAATCCTATTTAATTGCATTCTTCCTAGAGTTGGTTCAAGGCATTTGGTGACTACTCTAGATGAACAATGCCTGTTCTTTCTTCTGAATAAGAATCCCATAGATCTACCATTCTTAATCTTTCACTATATGGTTAAGGGGTTAAAGGAAACTTCCAGTTATCCTTATGGTATGATTTTGACGAGGATCTTTATGGAATCCAGTATTCGTCTGCACCACGGCATCAAACGAACTATTTTTGTGAAGAGCAAGATCGATGCACACACGATTCGGCGAATGGGTCTGAACACAGTAGACAAAGACCAAGCCGACTCTTCAAAGAAGCCAAGAATTGAGGGGGAGCGTGTATTGAAGAAGACTCCTGTCTCAAGTTCTCAATCGCCTGTAAGTATCAAATCGCCTACTGCCGAACTAAGGAGAGTGCTAGGGAGACCTCTCATGAAAATGGCGAGTCCTCTTTTCGGAGAAAGCCAATCTCAGAGGACAAAGCAAAGTGCGCCAAAGAGACAAGGAGAAAGTCTCTTGAGCGAGGTTGTGAAGAAAGCCAAGAGATCTGCAAGAATCAGAACTCTGAGGCAACAGGAAGAGAAGATTGCCAGAGAACAAAGGCGAGAAGAAACTTCTAAATCTTGTGCACCCAAAGTCACAAGATCCTTAATCTTTATTCTGGAAGAGGATACGGCCAGAAAATCCAAAGAGACTGAGAGGAAGAGAAAAGCAACATCTGATAAAAGAAAATCTCCTGCGAAGAAATCAGCAAAACTAACTGAAGCAGAGAAAAAGACTAAGAAGGTTTGTCGAAAGAAGAACATCTCAACTGCTGAGGACGTTAGTCAAAAAGAAGCTACTGATACTGTTCAAGAAGAAAAAGAAGCTGAATAGTTTACAGTTCAGGATACCCCAGTAGTTCAACAAGAAGAACCAGTTGAAGAAAGCACGGTTCAGGAAACACCTAATGCTCAAGAAAAGGAGCTAGTAGAGGAACCAACACTGGAAACACCTTTTGGTCTAAAGAAGGAGCCAGAAGATGGAAGTCCAGTTCAGGTAACGTCTACTGGAGCACATCAAGGAGCAACAGCAGTTTCAAACTCGGATGATGGACCAGGTCTGAAGGTATACAACTACCATAGATTTATGAGGAAACAGAAGCTGAAAATCAAAATGGTGGAAGTTGTTACCAGACAAAGGACTGCTATTGCAATTGGTACTCAACCAGTGAAGAAAATGGTGGCTATAGTGGAACCTATGGTGATTAATCACAACACATGACAGTTACTCAATGAAGACGAAAGGATTTTCTATGACTCCTTGGGATTTGCAGCTACAATGCCATATCCTACAAATCGTCCCTGCCATCCATGTACCATTTTCCCTGTCACGAAGAACACAGAAATCATGGTTGCACCAGACATACAACCAAGATTTCCAAAAGATTTCACCAGGGGGAAAGCAAAGTTGTATCCTGAAGATGATGCTAGTGATGATCTGTCTGCATATCAAATTGTAGAAGAAGTGCGGAAAATTGATGAAGCATGCACTCCTGCACAGAATCCAGATCAAGCGAGCTGCAGCTACACTAATCGAAGGAACCTTGTCGGTGGGGAAATATAAAACAGAACATTCTGAGTTCCTCGTTCGAGACAGTTCTTCGTATTAGGCCTCATCTAGTACACATCTATAGAAGCACAAGCCTTACCTCGCATGGAAGACGATTCTTGATCTTGCCGATTCCGTTTGATTTAGATCTTCCTGAAGCTGACACGTTTATTCGTCCACCTACTTTTGAGATCAATGAAGACTACACTCCATCTTCTGATGCCTACACTACTTCAATTCCTTTCGCTCCTCCATCAGGAGAAGCAGATCAAGCCTCTTCGTCGGTTAATCCACGGATGAAGTCGAGAGATTACGTGGTGAACTCAATGACATGAAGGAGATGGTGAATGATCGAGAAAGATGATAGCGAAGCTAGCTGAAGAGCGAATCGTTAAATCATTTTTATTATAACAAATAGGGAGAGCAGGAAAAGAAGATAATCAACAGAAGAGGAGAGGATGTTCAGATGAAGAAGGTGTGACCACAACAGACGAAGACAGGAAGAAGATAAGTTTTTTTTTGTCTTATTTTGCAACATCTGTAAAAAAAATTTTTGTTATTCTTTTCTTGTATGTAATTTGTTATATTCAAAAAGGGGGAGATTGTTAAGTCAGAATGACTTTACATAAAAATGATTTTGATGTATAACAAAAAGAGATCATATACAAGATAAAAAAAACAGACACAGATGAACTCAGACACAGACGTACACAGACGAAGTCCGAGACAGACGAAGTTTGAATAAACAGACACAGACGTACACAGATGAAGTTGCAAAGAAAACAGTCAGACACAGACGAATTCGTAGACAGACGAAGACACATACAAAGTTGATAAAAGTCAAACACAGACGAAGTTAACAAAAGAAAAGCAGACGCAGACGTAGACGCAAAAGCAGACGCAGACGCAGACGCAAAAGCGAAGCAGACGCAGACGCAGACGCAGAAAAGAAACAGACGCAAGAGTCAGTACGAGTTAGTTACAGAACTCAACTGATTAACCGTTTCTTTAAAGATTCAAGATTCAAGATTCAAGAATCAAGAAGCAGTTAGAGACAAAGGCTATAAGTACAAGTCGAAGTCGAAAACTGAAGTGCTTGCTGATTTTGAGAAAAATTACACAAAGTGAAAAAGCGATTAAGTGCGAATTAGCTGAACGCTATCTTACTGTAACAAAGTGTTCAAATTTTTTTCTGAGAAGAAAAGTTGTACAGATAGCCTGCAGAGGCTAAGTGTGAAAGAATACTGGTTCTAGAGACCTGAAGAGGCTCATGAAAGAATACTGTAACGCTTAAAGAGATAGAGAAATCTCAGAAGAAACTCTGAGGATTGGACGTAGCCCACGGTTTGGGGTGAACCAGGATAAATCCGCGTGTCTACTACTCTTACTCTCTGTCTTTATCTTGGTTTTTTAGTTTTAAAGTTTGATCAATCGGGATTAATAAGAATTCTGTAAAGATTGTTATTTCTAACAAGTAATTCTGAAAAGATTTTAAAAAGGGGAATACACAATTCAAACCCCCCCTTCTCGTGCATTCTATTATTGTTTTCTAAGTGCTGTATTAACGTGTGATTCACTTCAGAGTGGTTGATGGAGAGAATTAATAATAGAACTATTACAATTATGCCATCACTTCAACAACTCAATATCTCCTACTGCCTAAAGTTGAAGACATTCTCATACAGTTTAATGTCACTGAATCTAATCAAAGTACTTAGGATTAATAAATGTTCAAAATATGAGGAATTGCCTCCATTGGGGAAGTTACCATGCTTAGAAGAGCTAGTCCTGTCTGAAATGGAAGTGAAAAGAGTGGGTGTTGAATTTATGGAAATAGAAAAAGAAAAAGATGCATCAACATCCTTCCTATCATTTCCCAAATTGAAGACATTGAAATTTCAATGGTTTTGGGAATGGAAAGAGTGGTAAGATATTGATAAGTGGTTGATGGAGATAATTAATAATAAGACAATTACAATTATGCCATCACTTCACTCTCTCTTTATCGACCTCTGCCCAAAGTTGAAAACATTCCCATACCGTTTAATGTCACAGAATCTACTCAAAGTGCTTAGCATTAGAGACTGTCCAAAATATGAGGAATTGCCTCCATTGGGGAAGTTACCATGCTTAGAAGAGCTATTCCTATATGGAATGGAAGTGAAAAGAGTGGATGTTGAATTTATGGGAATAGAAAAAGAAAAAGATGCATCAACATCCTTCCTATCATTTCCAAGATTGAAGATATTGAAATTTGAGAAATTTGAGGAATGGGAAGAGTGGGATGATATTGATGAGTGGTTGATCGAGAGAATTAATAATAAGACAATTACAATTATGCCATCACTTCAAGAGCTCTATATCAAGGACTGCCCCAAATTGAAGGCATTGCCGTACCATTTATTGTCGCCACCAATCACCACCAGAATTCAAAGATTGTCTATAATGGGCTGTAATGTTCTTGAACAAGAAGTTGTAAAAGACAAACTGTCTCACATATCTCAACTCGCGATTTGACTAGGTATTTTCTAATTTTTTGTTTACATCATCTCAATTAATTGTATTTTTAATATATTAATTGTGGCGGAGACGGCGACATCGAGCGGTGGGTGGTCGATGATTGATCAACAGCTGCAGTTGCCTCCTCGCTTCTCCTCTTACTCAATCACAATTTTCGTTGAGTGATAGTTTCTGCATTAACACTGCTTGTTGAATCTTTGGATATAGTTCGTCATACCGAAATCCACAAATTTTGCTCCATGTAGTCTTCCTCAATCTCAGCAAGAAATTCAGCAGAGAAAGATACTTTATATGGGTCTATATCTTCTTATCGGGGGTGAGGCTGCTAATGTTCGCTTCATGCCATAATGTCTATGTTAAATCTTCCACAATGTATTTACAAACAATTTCATCATAAATCTAACTCATTTGCCTTCCACTGATTTAATTGCTAATAATGACGTCTTTGTCCATTCAGATGGCATACAAACTCCATGGCCTGTTGGCTCGAAATGTCATCATTGTTATCGAAGAAAATATTAAGCCCTCCTATGGTGGAGATGATGAGGCCTTTCTGAGGAAGGTTGTAACACCTATTTATCCTGTAATTCAGAAGGTATGCTTTCTCTATGATATGCACACAATTGTCGCACTTCAGAGCTTCTGTTCCGCTCATGGATATTATGCCCTCCTAAATGCCTCGTAGCTGTGGCGGTATATCTCATTCTTAATACATGGGCGGCTGCTTTGTTTATCTTTCAATGCTTCGGAGGTGGATTGAAAACTCAGACTGACTTATCCTCAAATTCCTTTTATGGTGGTCACAGGTATAGGAGGGCAGATCAGATTCTATTAGGACTCTCTGTTCTTAGACTTCTCTAGTTCTCCGTTTTTCTTCCCTTCTTCTGTCCTCTGCTTTCCTTTCTAGAAGTCTTCTATGATCAATTAACAACATCAGTTAAATCAATTGACACCGTCATTCTTCTCCCTTTACTCATACCATTGCCTTAAAAATGCCAGAATATTTTAGGACATTAAAGGCCTAGAGCCAACATGGGTAACTATCTTTTCTTTCTTTCTTTTGGTCTCGTTGATTTAAGTTCTATGCTGCAATTTTTACTAAAACTACTGCATAGTTCTCTCCAATCTTTAGATTACAGAAGTGATTTTCAATATTTCTCACAATATCTTATTTTGATGCGTACAAAGCTTTCCCATTCTTGACTACCATCTGAAAATTAAGAAAAGTTAAGTTCACTTATGGTCCATAAATGTCGTCAACTACATTGTCATCCTTCTGATTCCTCTGTTTCCAGATAAAACCTCTGGCGAAACCAACTAAGGATATAATGGCCATCAAGCATGTAAACTATAAGTGGCATGAGTTTTTTCCAACCGGTATTTGGTTGATCTTACTTCCTTTCATGCTTGTCAACTAGTTTCCAACTTATGTTAACAGATGAATTCTAAATGCAGCTAAACACAATTATGGAGCGATTGTCTCACTCTGGACACCAGTCACCCTGCTGTGTCTCCCTCCCAATACTTTATTTCCATGTTCCAATCAGTACAGATCGTTTTGATCAAACTATTTACATAAGAAGCCTTTTCAGTATTTCCAAGATCAGCTATAACATATCTGGAACATCGATGTTGGTCTATTTCATGGATACTCAAATATGGTATGCTATCTTTTCACCCATATATGGTGGTTTTATTGGGCCATTGATCGCCTAGGAAAGGTAATTTACAGTTTCTCTCTTGGAATCTCTTATTTCTTGTTTTGTGTTTTAGATTAGTATGTGATTTGTTAGTAATGTGGATCATTTTATCTTTCTTCGAACATCAAACGCTCTTTCTCAGCACTCATAATTGGGAGCCGTTGTGCATGCGTGAAATTTGCGCATCAGATTATCCAATCCAGTTAAAAAAGGTTTAGTTCCAAGTCATCATGTCAGACCATTTCTTTCCAAACATACCAAAATCTTTTTGGAGTTTTCGGTAACTGTGAGAAGCAGAAAGTCAATCATGATCTTAAAATATGTTACGGATAACAACTAAAGCGTCTTGAACCATATGGTTGGTTTTGAGTGCTACTCTGCTCATCTTCTAAATATCACTGAGTTGAAACTTCTCTATTTTGTTAAGTGCCAGGCATGTTGGATATTGATTATATGATATTCTCCCCGCTATTAGTAGTGGAAAAAAGTCGTTATAGGAAATTTTGTGCCCACTGTCATCTTTGGTTTAGATTTTTAAGATAATGAAATGTAAATTACGTTCTTCTCACAGATATGGACATTCCAGCCCTTACCCGATTCATTTAACACATATTTGGTACCTTCAGATAAGAAACAGAAGAAAGGATTCTCATTTTCAAAGAAAATTTCTGAGGTTTAGACCATGTTTTGGAGTACTTTGTTTACAGTAGCAACATATATGATACACAGCTAAGTGTTATTATTGCGTCTCTTTAGGTCACGGCAAACAAGAGAAGCGAAGCTGCAAAATTTGCTTAGTTATGGAATGAAGTGATGTGTAGTTTCCGACAAGAGGACGATATCAGTGACAAGAAAGGCGCAGCAATTCTGCTAGATTGCTCATTTTTACGCCTAATTTACTTTCCATGTCTTGTAGCTGCTGAGACTGAATTGTGGTTTGCTGAGACTGAATTGTGGTTTCATCTGATCCAGGGAGATGGATCTGTTGCTTGTTCCATACACATCAGATCCTGGTTTCAAGTTAATCCAGTGGCCACCATTTTTGCTTGCCAGCAAGGTCTTCATGGGACTGTAAGATATTATAGTCCTTGATCCTAAATACTGGTAGTAATAAACATTAGGAATATCAAAGCTGTATCTATATCTTCTCATCTACTTTTATTTAATGATATGTTCAGAAGTTGGTCTGTTACCTCTAAACATATTGACCTTGATCTACTTATTTTTCTTCTGCCCTTCCTCTCTCCTTTAGGTTTGTTGCAGTCCCGAACTTTGATAATGGAAGTTCATTCAATAATTTGTCTTACCTTTTTCTACTATTTGTGATCTAAGCCATGCAGATTATCTTCAGAGACTTCAAATCTTCCATCATACTTTTGATGATAAATGGAATGCAAAATTGTCCTGACCTTGGTTTGGCTAGGTTGGGACCTTTAGATGGACTTAGTCATGTTTCAACAGCGGTATATACCCAAATCTAAGTGCTCTTTACCATTTTAAATCATATATGTAGTGGTACATAATGAGCTCAATTTTGAACTCACTGATGAACTGGCTTATGTGCTTCTCAAACAGGTAGTTGGGACCATCACGTAATGAGATCAATTTTGAACTCATTGATGAACTGGCTTATGTGCTTCTCAAACAGGTAGTTGGGACTATCAGATATGCTGCTCCAGAGTACTTACAAACTGGTCATCTCACGTCTACAAGTGATGTGTGGTCGTACAGGGTCTATCTATACGAGCTTATCACTGGCAGGCGTCCGTTGGATCGGAACTGCCCGAAGAATGAACAAAAGCTCTTGGAGTGGGTTAGACCACACCTGACTGATGCAAAAAGGTTCAGTTTGATTTTGGACCCTAGACTTGAGGGAAATTATAATCTGAAGTCTGCACAAAAACTTGCTGCTATAGCTAATTGATGCCTGGCACAACAGGCTAAAGCACGCCCCAAAATGAGTGAGGTTCTGGAGATGGTAAATAAAATCAGAGATATTCTAGCAACTGAAAGAGATCCTTAAGTAATTGCCTAATATTGGCGTATATTTCGACAATCTTGATCTTAGTGATATTGATGTAGCTTGTAATACTAAACCATTTGTTCATATCTTGGAAGGTAAATGGTCCATCAAGGGAAATGAAGTGCGTTTACCTCTACAGCAGAGAGAAAAATGAAGAACAAACGACGACAAAATCTGTTAATCTGTTTCTGTACACTCAACTGCCTCAACATCAATGTCAGTGTCAACTGATTGTGATTTCCAGAGATTAGTCAAATTTCAATTCCCAGAATATCTCTGATTTCAGCACATAATCATCCTCAAAGAATTAATTTCCACTGTTCCCTTAAAGGCAAAGTAATCTCAGAGACTTCACATTTTCAGAGTTGAAGACAGCCACAAAGAATTTCAACCGAGCCCTTATGATCAGAGAAAGTGGCTTTGGTGCTGTATAAAGGGGAGTTGTCCGAAGTCAGGGTGATCAAAGCAAGAAGATGGATATCGCCGTTAAGCAACTGAGTTGAAGAGGACTACAGGCAAGCTTTATTGCATTTTTTTGATCCTTGTACTCATCTAATGCATCTTGAGCTATGCAACTTCTAACACGTTTACTGAATCTGCACAAGGAATTGGCTTGAAATAAAGCTTTCATTTACCATTGCAACTATCTGATATGTTCTTCTGTTTATTCACAGGGGCACAAGGAATGGGTGACTGAAGTGAATGTTTTAGGAGTTGTTGAACATCCAAATCTTGTCAAATTAATGGGATACTGTGCAGAGGATGGTGAAACGGGAATGGGTGACTGAAGTGAATGTTTTAGGAGTTGTTGAACATCCAAATCTTGTCAAATTAATGGGATACTGTGCAGAGGATGGTGAAACGGGAATCCAGTGCCTTCTGGTACATGAGTATATACCGAATAAAAGTGTGCAGGATCCCTTTGTCTCATCGGCTCCGGACACCTCTACCTTGGACCACAAGAATGAAAGTTGCCCAAGATGCTGCTCAAGGCTTAGCATATCTGCATGAAGGATTGGATTTTCAGGTATCTCTAATTGGATATATGCAGAGTATTAAGAATTAAACTTTGTGATTTACATCATAAATGCAACATAGGATGCACTAATTTCATGGGACTGTATGATATTATAGTCCTTGATCCTAAGTAGTAATAAACATTAGGACTATCAAAGCTGTATCTATGTCTTCTCATCTATTTTAAAGATATGTTCAGAAGTTGGTCTGTTACCTCTTAACATATTGACCTTGTTCTACTTATTTTTCTACTGCCCTTCCTCTCTCCTTTAGGTTTGTTGCAGTCCCGAACTTTGATAATGGAAGTTCGATCAATAATTGTCTTACCTTTTTCTACTATTTGTGATATAAACCATGCAGATTATCTTCAGAGACTTCAAATCTTCCGACATACTTTTGACGATAAATGGAATGCAAAATTGTCCTGACCTTGGTATGGCTAGGTTGGGACCTTCAGATGGACTAAGTCACGTTTCAACAGCGGTAAAATCCCAAATCTAAGTGCTCTTTACCATTTTAAATCATATATGTAGTGGTACATAATGAGATCAATTTTGAACTCATTGATGAATTGGCTTATGTGCTTCTCAAACAGGTAGTTGGGACTATCGGATATGCTGCTCCAGAGTACTTACAAACTGGTCATCTCATGTCTAAAAGTGATATGTAGTCTAACGGGGTTTATCTATACGAGCTTATCTTTAACGGGGTTCACTGGCTAGCGTCCGTTGGATCGGAGCTGCCCGAAGAATGAACAAAAGCTCTTGGAGTGGGTTAGACCACACCTGACTGATGCAAAAAGGTTCAGTTTGATTTTGGACCCTAGACTTGAGGGAAATTATAATCTGAAGTCTGCACAAAAACTTGCTGCTATAGCTAATTGATGCCTGGCACGACAGGTTAAAGCACGCCCCAAAATGAGTGAAGTTCTGGAGATGGTAAATAAAATCATGAATGCAACAGAAAATGGAAAACCCTGCACCTCTCTATGAAAGATTCAGATTCCAAAGATGCTCCTGACATATCTAAAAAGGAATACTTGAAGAGAATGTTTATGAATCCACTAGTGGGAGAGAACATATGCTTGTCTTGGAGAACATGGAGACTAAATGCAATTAGGACATGCTGAACTAGAACTCCTGTTTGAACGAAATTACTCAAGTAGGAAATCTTTATGTACAAACTAATATGTGTCCTGAGGAGCACAACTGTACATATGTTATGAAACAGATTATTTCTTAGACAGATCCTTCTTTATCATGCGAGTTTTGAACATATGCTGCAACATTATACTTCAAAATTCTCAACCACAGCATGCATAAGAAGTTCTCATGAGTGGAAGACTTTTTTCAATCTGGCAAAGCAATTACATCAGATTCTTACCTTGAACATGTTGCTGTCTAGATATGCATAGAGAGTTGGACTACTCTTCTCAGGACCTGAATTCTCTGCTGCTCTGATAAGTGATAACTAAAACCTGATATATTCTAGGCCTTCCGATACATATACTAAAGTGTCTAACAACAAATCAACACATCACTAAGATAAATGTATCCAAATCTTCAAGTAATACCAAATTGAATATCTAGGCGATACATTAGGTTTATGTACCTAATGTTGCTGATTCTTTTTCAAATTTGATGGGGCTATGATTAGTTGATTAAACTTCACCAGCAACGATGGCTTTTGATGCAGTGCCATTGAGTTAGTTTACGTATGGACTTTTGTGGACATTGGTTTTTTGAAGATTTGCTGCTGAGATATTTCATGATTTACACGAGGAAGTAATGGCAACTGCAGCCAGAGGCCACGGCCTATTGGCTCATGTTCAGCAGCTTGACGCAGAGGTTCCTTCTCTCTCCCAAACGAATCATTCGTCATTCTTCTCAAGTGCAAGTTCTAACCTTCTATGCTATTCCTTTGTACATCATTCTGGGTTTCTGGTGTTAGCATGTTGATGAGTGATTTGGACAATTTTGAAGCATATGTAAAGAGCGTTAGAAATCATTTGTTGAAGAATTAGGTGTTATAAACTTTCTTCCCTTCTGAATACAAGTGAAGAACAGAAAATTCAGTATGACTTAAATTTTCTGTTAATGAATGGTAGATGTTGCTATTATCAATAGATCATTTTACTTATTTGAAATATGGTCCTGGACTTTGAGATTTTTTGCGTTCTTTCTTAGCTTACTTCTTGATGGAACTTCAGTTGTATAGATGTAACTAGCTTTTGGTCGAAAAACTTTGCAAGTCTGATGTATATGTACTTCTTACTCTATGGTTTTATCCTTTTAAAGTATTAGGCTTCTGTTCCTCCAAAGAATTGATCCTTTTTAGCATTATTTGATTACAGGCTTTGAGTGGCATCCTAATCTGCACATGGAACAAAGTGTCATTACTTTTGGTTGAAATTTCAGTTGAAGCTCCTATAGGGATAAGAAGATTCGTAAAGTAAAGGTATACAGTGAGCTTTACATTGAAATTCAGAGGTCTTTCATGGCAACACTTGATTTTTAATTTGGTACTTTAATATGTGACAGAAAAAAGGATCACGCTGGAGGAATGGAGAAACTCCAGAAGTTGCACCAGTGTCAGATGCCAAGTAACGCCTTCGTTCAATATTCTTGCTGGTGACAATTTTTTATGCTTTAACTTGCATGTTTTGAGATTTTTATATAATTGCTTTTAAATAATACAAATTGCATGATATTGCCATCTTTTGTTACTTGTTTTCAAGGATTGAAACATAATGAGTAAAGAATCTGAAATAATTAAATCGTTAATCAATTCGCAGTCTATCTTCAAATTCTTCTTAGCGCAAGTAAATAAAAATCAGAACTGCAAAATAATGAGAAACACCGACATTTGGTAACGCAGTTCGGCAAACCTTGCCTACGTCTGCGGGGCCTTCACCCAGATTAATTTCTTCCACTGTAGTTCACAAAAAAATTACAAAGATTGATCTACCTCGTACGACTCAATCTATGTTATCGACCCATAACTTAACTACCCGTGAAAGATTTTCACGCCCAATAACACGACCGACTCGTGTTAACCTTGTCAGAGGATTTAACTAACTATTTTTCACTCAAAAACAAAAACAAATAAACCAAAGAATGACAACTTTCTAGATCTGAAATTCTGCAACAATAGGATCAAGTTTCTGCACTCATAGATCACGCATCCATCAACAGTCAGTCTCCTATGTACTTCTTACTCTATGGTTTTGTCCTTTTAAAGTATTAGGCTCCCGTTCCTCCAAAGAATTGATCCTCTTTAGCATTATTTCATTACAGGCTTTGACTGGCATCCTAATCTGCACATGGAACAAAGTGTCATTAGTTGTGGTGGCTTCAAATAGATATCTTTTAAACCTTTTTCAACCGTTTATTGTCTCAACAACTTACAATAACCGAAATTCACTCAATTTACTCATTTTCTTATGCAACACAACATTCGTATAGCAAGTTCTTTGCGTCCTTTACAATTTAAACCATGTAAAAATTAAAACTCAACAAAAATATTTAAAATTATAACTAAATTAAAATAATTACAATTAATTATTTATGTTAAATTAATATTCTCAATTGTTTTAGTTTTAATTTAAATTTGATTCCTGTAATTTTAATTTGATTATAATCTCTAGTATAATTATTAATTATACCTAGATTATAATCAAATTAAAATTACAGGAATCAAATTTAAATTAAAACTAAAACAATTGAGAATATTAATTTAACATAAATAATTAATTGTTTGAAGGTAATTCTCATTTTCTCCAAAATCAAAATATTGGATAAAGTTATTAAATGAGGCAGCTTCTCCTTCTTGAGCTCTTTTCGCATAAATTTTTATTTGTTCATTTCTGAAAGTCGCATGTATCATTGGATCTTTGTTCGAATCTAGATCTTTGCATAAAAATTTATTATCTTCCCGTCTTTGTCATATCTCTAATTTTTTTGTTTTATTTTGTGCTTGTAACAACTTAAGTTCATAATTTTTTTGAAAAGAGATTAACTTTGATGAAACATTCCTTTGATTTCTTTATTGATGGACAAAAAAGTTTTTTCATTTTCTCGTTTTGTTCCTTTTTTATTTTTTCTCTCTTCCTCCCAATAGAATGATCAGCTTCATCATTTCTTTCAATAAATTTATCTTTATTTTCAAAATCATTATTTAAATCAATACAAAATGATGATGATCATATTGACTTATTTAATTTCTTGAATTCGGATGGTGACATTTCATTGCACTTAGGTCGTTTTCAATGATTCGATGCTTTCTCTTTGCTAGTATCAACATATTTTTTCATATTTTTTAAGATTGACCATACATGATGTTGCAAGACTGCTTAAAATTAATGAAGAACGTGATTTTCTAAGTATGCTAAGGAGCTTAGATTGCATGTACTGGACATGACAAAACTGTCCAACGGTTTGAGCAGAACAATATAGTAGACATAGTGGATTCATAAGTATTATTCTTGAAGCTATAGCTGATTATAATTTGTAGATATGGTATGAACATTTTGGCTTGTTAGGGCCAAATAATTACATTAATGTGTTGGAAGCATCTTACTTGTTCCCAAACCTTACCAAAGGTATGATAAGTATTATATTTGTGTATGTTATAATTTGTTGTTGTAATAATATTATTTATATATGTTAAATATATATATATATATATATATATATATATATATATATATATATATATATATATATATATATATACATATATATTAAGAAGAATGATTTTATTTTAATTTTATAAATAAATAAATAAAAATTATTGTATAAATATAAATTAATTTAGTTAATAGTTAAATTAGTGTAGAATATTCTTTGAAAATACTTGATGGGAAGGTTTGTTAATGATTCGTCTCTTTTCATCTAGTATCAGTTCCACTGCATTCAAAATTTTCGTCTATTCTGATATAAATGTTGTATTAATTGATCTCCAGTGTGTCTTCTTTGGCTTGGTTCATGTCAAATCAAGAGACAAGTTTCGTCACCATTGGCCAAAGAGTTCCGGGTGATTTGTTGGTTTTCCTTCTCCCGCTTGATTGTTGATGCTTTTTCTTCTCACAGATATGGAGTCTGGGCATGCTAAGGTCGAGATTTCAGTCCGTACCCGTTTCATTTCCTATATTTCTCTTGTGTTCTCTGTTTCATTCCTTTCCATTTTTAATGAAACAGACATTTACTTGAATAATATAAAAATAATTTAGTAAGTAAAATGCTTTGTGTAAATAGTTTCCAATTTTATAATATTTTACAAAATTTTTAGTTGATTTATAGCATCAACGCCACTCTTCCGATCCCATGCCTCTGTTGGACAAGTTACTCTCTATCTTTTGATCCATCTGCTTTATTAAGCATTGTGTTGGTCTCGTCACGTAGTTGCTCAAAGAATAAACAAACTGGTTTTTTGGTCTCAGTCTGCTGATTCAACATCCTATATATACTTCTCACATTCTCGATGTGGTTCTTGGTGGTTTCTTGGTTGTTGGCTGCTTTTATCTTTAACCCATCAGCATCAGGATTTGAGTGCAGAAGATTGTGGATGATCGGGCCAAATGGAAGCGGGGAGCCATGGTGGAAAGAGGAAATGGAACACTCGCAATACACTGGCTTTGTAGGACTTTTCTGGGAGATTTCTCTTTCACTTCGTGCCTTTATCTTTCAATTCGGGATGGTTTATCACCTAAAGGCCACCAAGGAAAGCGATTTTGGCAGAAGCCGGAGCATCATTGTAAGTATATATATATATATATATGGTCGGGTCGGTCGTGCTGGGCCCGCACCCAATCATAACGACTCGTGGGCTGATCGGTTCATTCTTCAAATATCAGTTTTATATATATGTCAAGTCCAGATCCAATGCACGATCTCCTTGACCCATTCGCAGATGAGAGTCTCCCATGCATACGTAAAGACTTAAACCTAGTTATTGCTCCATATATAAGGTATAATTATACCATAACAGAGGTACGTAATCATAACCTAGTTTTCTCGGCATATAGCAATCTCACCTTCACCAAAAAAGACTGACTTGAGCGTCGAAGGGGCTTATCAGGAAATAATCCCCGACGTATCTTCTTTGTTTTGCAAGAACCTTCAAGCCGAAGCTCTTGCAAGAACCAACCAACTTCATGGATTCAAACGGCAACGTTCAATTTTACCAGAATCCGGCAGAACCAATATATATAATTTGAACAAGGACACTTGACAGTCCTTGTTGAAAGCGGAAGAGACACCATTTCTTGACACATCCCATAAAGATGATTGCTTTGCCGTTTCAACGCACTCCTCTTTCCCCTTCTATCTCCCCTTCTCAACAAGTCTCTTCTACTTCTCTATTCTGTGATCTTAACGTTTTTTGAGTTCATTCATGTTTCTTCTTTTTAAAATCAAATATCATTTATCTTCCAATTATTTTAGTCTTCTAATAAATTGATATACAAAAATAGAATATTAAATGTACTCACATATATATATATATATATATATATATATATATTTCAGAAATAAAATATATACTAATTAATACTTTTACTGAATTCTTATCGTTGTTGTTATTATAATAGTTATTAACTTCTTGTATTTTTATGGAAAGTTTCTATAAAATACACATAACTTATTTTAAACTTATAAATTATATTTTAATATACCATTTAGTTACTTCTCTTACATGGACGGTATATATCAAATTTAAAAGTTATTTAATTATAATAATTTATAATTTTAGGATTTATTTGGTGAAAATTTAAACTTAGTTTTAATTAATTTTAGGTACCTGACCTTTTCTATTTTTTCTACCATATATTAACCTAACTATTTATTAATAATTAATTTTCAAATAACTAATTTGTTGGTATATTATTAATAAATAAACTTATAGTGAAGGAAAATATTAATCTTTTTTTAATAATAGGAACTTTGGTTTTTAAAGCACTTTAGGTTTTGGCTACTGAGTCAACCTTTGAAATTTTCTAAATAAAATGGTATCTTTTAAATACGGTAACAAAATTTTATTTTAACACCTATCCTAGCCCAACTCTGTTCCAAAATTTTGTTCTCATGCTTCCAAACAAAGCCCAATTACCTAATCTTGTCTAATTTAAATTGATTAAATATTAAAATAATATTTAATCGAATTTAAATTAGACAAGATTAGGTAATTGGGCTTTGTTTCGAAGCATGAGAACAAAATTTTGGAACGGAACGAAGTTGGGCTAGGATAGGCTTGAGCTGGACGAACTTATTAGTAAGCCTAATTAATAAGAACATAGAAAGTCATTTGAACAAAATTTCTATTTTGTTGGAATATAAAGAACATATAAAATTAACTTAAAATAATAATATATTTTTATTAAAATTGAAGGTTTCAAAGTTGAAGTTGCAATGGGTTGGTTAGAAAGAGCAAAATTTGATTAGTACTTGTGGCCGAATAAAACTCGTGGTTTTCAAACTCGGTCCTGGAGCCTGGAGAGAAGAGTGGAAAGTGCAAAGTGACAGAACGTACGGAATCTTCAATCCATCTAGTTATATCAATGAATCAGACAAAAGCATGGGAATAAAATGATGAAATTAAGTTTCTAATCAACGTGAACCTTTTAGAGTTGTTAGCTTGATGTAGGAGACACAATTATCAGTAGTTATGCTCAACAGATATCCAACTTGTCTTTCCCTTGCACAAATACTTGGTTCCCTTTTGAACAAACAAGACAAAAGCCAAAATAAGATCTCCATAGAATAAAAGCATCTAAAAAAAGACAACATTAGCATGGAGACAAAGTTTCCACATATCCTTTTGCAGACTTTAAGAAAAGGGAAGCTAACATGTACAAATATATAGCTCTTCCCGATATATAAGGTCACTGTGTTGGAAAAATGATTCAAAAAATATCTTAGAGGATAAATACATCTTTTATGTTGAGATTGATTCTGTTTGAAGTAGTCAAAAGTAGTAATCTGTAGTTAGACTTGATAAGATATGCTCAGAATAATATCCCTTAAATATAGGAGTATCAGTAGTTTTTAGATGTTTGTTGTTTCTGCAGATGTATGACTTGCCTATATAAAGGCATTTTCAGTATGAATAAAGGATGATAGTATCGCATATTGTTCTGTTCTTCCTTATGTTCTGCACTTGCAGTTTCTAAAATACAACATCTATTCTCTCTCTTTTTTTTAAAAAAACTCGTATGAGTGACTTCTTTTTCTTGCATGAAATATGGGATCTGAAAGTTGCTTACAATCTGTAGAAGGGTATCTTTTCAATTATTTGCAGTGTTTTGAAAACCGAACCGAACCGGTCGGTCGAATCAAAAAACCAAAGATCTAAAGTATAAAACGGTTCGATTTAGTTCGTATTTTTGTGAATGATTAACCTGTTTATTTTACGATCGGATTGGTAAAATTGCTGAATGGTGAGAGAAAGAACCGACTGGTCCATTTAAAATATTTTGATTTTAATGATTTCAACTTGAATGAATATTATGATTAGTGATTTTTTTTAATAAAATATGACTAGTGAGTTTTATTATCTTATTTTGTGTTGTGTTGGTGAACTTTAAAAAAAATTGTATATTTTGAAGTTTAAAGGTTTAAGTTAAACTAGTTCTAAACCCGTGCTTTGCACGAGTTGTTATAATATTAATAAGAATATTATTTATAATTAATAAATATATAATTTGAAAAGAATTTGCTTATTATTAGTCATAACTTTATCAAATCGTTATTGTTATGAAGGATAAAATTAATAAAATTTGGAATTAAATTATATTATTTAATAGCATTAATAAAAGCATATGTATTAATAAGATGAATGATAGTAAGTTTAGAATTAATAATTAAAGCTCAATTTAAAAAGTTATATTAATTACAATAATTAAAGAACCATAATAAATTTAAAAATAATATAATTGTGAAAATAATAACAAATATAAATTTAGCACAACTTATAATAATTGTGGCAATAATTTGTAAAATAAGAAATAATAATGAAATTAGAATAATCATATGTGAAAACAATTAAAATAATAAGAATGATTAAAGAAAGATAACAATTTTTTATAAATTATAATATAATTTCTAATAAAAATTCTTGAAATCCTCTAAAAGTTAAATGTGTTGATAATGAATGACAAAAATAAGCATAATTTTTCCTATTTATTATCATAAACAAAATTACTAATCGTAATAAAATCGTGAATAATTTTTAACAGTGGTGCATTCTGGCGAGGGACATTAGCTTAAGCTTTTTTTTTCAATTTATCATGAAGACGAAAATTTATAATAATTGTAATAAAATGGTGAGTCAACAGTAGGGAATTCTAAAATTAAAAAAAAAAAACAGAAGGCAATTCTCGCGAGGGCGAGGCGGATTTAGACAAGTACAAAAGATAGATCATTTACTATTTAAGTACAAAATACTTGCAGGCCCCAAAATAGATACATAGTGTAGTAAACAAAAAGTAGCTGACAACAAAATGATCATTCTTGAACATTTAACTGTTAAGTAAACTTTTCTCTTTTGATTTTTGTGGTGAACTTAGTTGAAGATATTTGTGGTGATATTAAATCACATAAAGGAATATCAGTCTCAGAAGTTTCTGCAATTGGTCTCTTCATTTTAGAAATCTGGGGTGTCACTTCAGCTGAAGAAACAATGTCTATTTCAGTGTTACAAATTGCAGCTCTATCATCCTGTAATTAAATAAACTCGATAAGTGGAATGCACAATACATAAATATATTGAAAAAATAGATGTACATACTTTGTTATCAACTATAGAGACATAAATACACTCATCCAGAATATTTTCTGAAAAGTAGCTGAGTGAATCAATTCGATTTGAGTGCTGCAGAATGAAAAGTATGTTATAAGAGAAGCAAATACGTTGCGACTTTCTATAGGTTACTATGCTATTGTTTTTTTTTTCCGCAAACAACAAAATTCAAGTTTGTAATCGTAGCATTGGATTGAATAGAATCCTAGCATTAATTTAAATGAATTAAATTAATCATTCATGTGTGATCCACATTATACATAATATTAATGGAATGTACGTACTTGATTGTTGGAAATAGGTAATTCGGACAGAGGCACAATATCAACAGGAATGTTACTTAGTGATTCATCCAGAATTGAATCCTGCAAAGTAAAAGTTAATAATTGATTACTGAATGCCAATTTCCATGTAATTAATTTAACAATGATTGGTTTAACAATGAGATAATATGTGTCTGAATTATTTAATATAGCGTCAATGAAAAGGAGAGAAAAACAGGCCTGAATACATCTAATTTCTAGTTTCCCTCAATAGCAAATCATCAAGATTCCACCTTTCATACACTAAATGTAGCAAGTAGTCGAGCTTCTAACAAATTCTTCCACCATATAGGGCAATTAGGAAGTACTTGCTTTATGAAGTTAGTAACCAAACAGAATGAAGTTTGTATCATACATTGTTTGAAACATTACGTATGAAGAGAAAAACAGGTCTGAAAATCAGATGCAAGTATCCAGCAACTGTAACAACTGGCTGATACGGGTTCTAAGGCAATCCCAAAAGTGTTGAAACCATTGTCCATCAGAAAAGCACAAGAAATATTTTTTAAATGAAAAAAAGGAGACTATCAAAACAAAAGGAAATAAATACTATTGTTTGTTTTCGACTATAAGAAATTAAAACTATTTTTTGGACCTAATATAATAAATATGCAGCTAATTGGCACTTATCTAACAATAAAAACATGAAGAAGATTAACAAAGACAATCTGTAAACGTATAAACTCAACATTAGCAAACTGCCATTGATCATGAAGCTATGAAAAGAACCATAATTTCGGTAACATAATGCAAAATATGAAAAACCCTTTAAACCAAATTATGGTGAAAGCAAAACCCATAAAATTCCCATAACATAAGAACCTAAAACTTGCATTTTTGTCCAAAAAAAACAACTAAAGTCAGGTATCATGCAAACACCACCAATAATTAAAAAAGATAGAAAAGAGAATGGAGTCAATAGAACATTGTAACAACCACATAACTTCTAAATGCATCAATCGACTGCAGAATAAAACCCCACCAAAATTAAAACAAAAATCATAAGAAATGTGTAAAGTGGAGTAATACCTGAGAGTGGGGTGGAGAATCCAGGTATTTATTGATTAGTTCCTCATTGCAACTTACTTTCTTGACAGTGAAACTTGAAGATTTGTTGATTTTATTAAATTCTGTGACTTGTACCTTAAAAAGATATGTTTTCTTAACCAAGCATTCTAACTCATCAGGAAAGCCATCTTCATCTCCTTCCTAATGAACAAATTAATTGTACATAAACACATGAAAGAGTAGGCAATTTTTGATAAAAAAATAAAGAATATAATCTTTTACAAACCTTAATTAGACGATTTCTGAGATCATTTGCACTAACTTGAATCAATTGGAAAGCTTGATCATCAAATAACACAAATGACTCTAGACCATCATAGGCATCTTTTACTTGAACATGTAATTTATATCTAGAATACATAAATATATCAAAGATTAGTGTTTATCGTTATACAAAATTAAGTTTTCATAAAATTCAAAATCATGATATACCTCGTTACAATTCTATTTGGAGTGTTCCGACATTTAAAGCACATGAGTAGGTCATTCTTAATTTTGACTTTACATCCATGAATGGAGCATGCATCAATGTACCAATTCTGCTCAGTTTGGATCTTTCTAATGGTTGCTAGAATAGTATAAATTCCATTCTGTTGGCATGTAATGAAAATATGGGTCAGCTTGTAAAATGTAGTTGCATAAATTCATAATAAAGAAAAGAATTATGTATTTTCAATTTACCTCACACCGTCTCAGTTTTGTAATCTTTTTTCTTGTTTCAAGAGATAAGAAATCATTCAAAGGGGATTGACTCAAGAAAGGATGATCAAGCTGAGAGTATCTTTGGGAAGGTGTTTCCCCAACCGTGATCAAACTGAGGCTAAAGTAAAAAAGAATTAAATAAATAGGTAGTGCATATATATGCAATGATACAAATTTAAGATAACATGATAATAAGTCATCATAAAAATATAATAACCTTATTTTAAATTCTTGAACAGAAGGGATGTCGGGGTTAATCAATAGTTTTGAAGCATTCCAAGCATTAGAAATCTTGATTTCTCCTGGACGGAAAAGTGTGATATGTTAAGCTTTTTTCAAAAAAATGAACAAAGTGAACTACAAAAAATGCTTTGAAGAAAATAATGTACCAGCAGAGCTTGATATCATAGCAAGTTGAAAACAATAATGATTGATATTTTTATGTATCCCTCATTGTATTCAAAGAAATAGTCAAAGATATTCACCAAACAATGTGCACTTGATCTTGTTATTCTTGAAAAATAACATTAATGCATAAATACTATTTTGCACACAAAGAATATAATAGAATAGTTATTGAAAGTAAAGAAAACCTTTATCATCGATATACATTCAGAAATTTTGATTTGAGATTATTCCTTTGGAATTCTTTACAAGTTTCATATGAAGTCATCTCTCCAAGGACATCTGTTTGACAAGAATAAAGAAATCAATAAAGGATAAAAAAGAAATCATATCATAAATGACTAACTTGGTAAAAATATAAATGGAGACCATTGAAGAAATAAATATATATGATTACCAATCAAATAACTCTTAGGAATCTTGTCTTCCAGAATATATGTGAATGGCACGAAATTGAAAGAGAATAGAGGAATATCCAAATCAATAGTATTGACTGTTGTGCCAAAGTGGAAATTAATCTTATATTTGTGTTGACTTGCTCTATAATCTCCAGAATTGTCTACCACAACAAATTTATGTATGATGACACATTTGCCTTCCCCAACTGAATCACGATGCTTGGTTACCAACTTTTATGTTCCAATTGTAGCTTGAATTTTATCTCCCTGTCAAAATACAACATATTTGTTTATAAAGTGTAATCATTTTAACATACTCAGCTATCAATATCAATAATAAGAAATGGAAAATGAATATACCTTCTGATCAAGCAACAACATTTGCAGATTAGAGACAACATTAGGGGAGTTTCGATAACAAACGTTCCACAGCCTAATAATTCTTACAGCTATTTTCCAAGACTCCTTCTCAGTATGCAACTGACCAATGTAGTTGACTTTCATGGAAGAAATTTTCACATTACCTGAAAAGCTATTTAATTCATGGAAGATGTGATAGGAAATAAAAGCTCAATGAAAAAAAAAACTGAAAAGATAAATTAGTGAAGCATTCCAAATGCCTTTTATTTATAAAAGGCAAATAAGTGAGCAAAATATGAATGAAACAAAATATGGATTAAAAACACTCAAATCAAAACTAAAGCTCCAATGTATAAGAAGCTACAACATAAATGAATTAAATCAAAGATTTAACAAAGAAAGAACCAAATATATTAGCATGTGGTTGATAGTCCCAAAAATATAATATTAAACAATTTATAAATGTTTCAAAATAAATGAAACATAATGCTAAAGATCTTGAAATATTTCTTTATAAACAACATTGAGTGTCTGAGATAATGCTTCATTTTTTATATTATGAACCAGGATTTTGAGTCCATGCTTTGATTTCACCCTTGAAACTGCCACATATAATTGTCCATGTGTGAAAATGGGCCTTGGCAGATACAATCCAACATAATCAAGAGATTGGCCTTGACTTTTGTTTATCGTCATACAATATGAGATATTGAATGGAAATTGTCTCCTTTGAAGTTGGAAGGGCCAAATTGACTCTGTAGGTGTCATTGTCATTCTAGAGATGTATACTCTTTCACCAAAGTGAGTTCCAGTTATATGGTTAGCTTCTACAACATTAACACCAAGCTGTGTAATAATAAGTCGTGTGCCATTGCAAAGTCCAGCCGATTGATTAATATTTCGGATGAGCATAATAGGAGTTCCAACTTTCAATATCAATTTGTGATTAGCCAAGCCTGAGCACTGCAATGTGTTTAAGTACTCAACCGGATGCAATTCTTGCAAGAATTCACATTGTTCATTTGCTGCAAATATAGAATCAGAGCTTAGGTGTTAGACCCCGAATTTTTTTTTTATGATGACATTAAGTATGAATTGTGATAATTGTAGTTTTATGCCTTGATTTGATGAACTTGAGAATATTGGTGGATAATTATGGTTTAATTATGGTTGAATGAGAATTAATAGGTAAAAATGTGTGAGGGCATTTTAGGAAGTTTACTTGGTTTGGAATGGATTTAGGCTTATGAGGAGGGGTAAAATGGTCTTTGTCCACTCCTTAGGTTTTAAAGGAAAGAAAAGAGAAAGAAAGGAGAAGAGGAAAAGAGAAGTAGCCGACGGTGGAGGGAGAAGAGGAGAGAAAAGAGAACTTCAATTTCTAAGGTTTCTGACAGTTGGGAAGCGTTTTCCGGTAAGTTTAGCATCTTTTTATCTTGTTTCTGGATGGATTAAACCTTAAGATAGCTTGGAATGGGTGAAAACGATGATTTAGGGTTTTTGGGTGAAAATGTAGGGATTTTCTTGGGTTGATGTGTTTGTGGTGGATTTGAAAGTTAGAATGGGTTAGAAATGTAGCTTGAGACTTGATCTAAGGCTTATGTGTGTTGCATTTGAGTTTGGGAAGAAATGGGAGTCAGGAACTGCAGAAAATAGGGGTTGAGTCGCAGACTCAAACCGCACGTCATGACGTCGCAAGAAAGCACGCCATGGCGTCTGGAATTTGAGTGACACGCCGCGTGCACCATGTGCACGCCACGGGCACGCCTGGGCGACGGTGTGGACACCATGGCGTCTGGTGATGAGCACGCCACGGCAAGACACTTTGGTGCACGCCATGTGGTGGTCGTTCGTCATGCATGGCGCCCCCCCGCCATGGCGAGCCCCCTGCTTCGAAAGTGAGATTTTTACATTTTTGGGGATATCTTTTGGTGTAGATATCCAATCGAGGTGATTCTTGATCCGTTGTGACCTAGAAAGAAAAGACTACAAGTTCTATGAAGAAGGGAAGTTTGGAATTAGTCTGTAAGGGTTCGAAATTTTAGGAGGAAGTCGAATGTAGCCTTTTAGCGCTTTATTTTGGCTTTCCAAGCTTTGATTATATTTGCTATGGATATTAATTGTATGGAAACTTGGTTTATTATAGGGAACCAAGCTGATTTGACTCAATCGCAAGAGGAAGGACAGCAATGAGTCTGATACTCAAGCGATACTAGGTGGGTAATATGTTTATGGTTATTGTGTGTATGGGCAAATTGCCTTGTGTGTGCTTATTTGCTTGCATGACATGATCTTATTGGTATTGAATTATATGAGCAATATGCATTTTGATTATAATTATGCATGGATTGATAAGCCTTATGGAAATGGACAAGAATGAGAATTTAGACAATTGTGAACAATGCTTTGAGCATGAATCGAATAGATTATGTGATTTGTTTGGGTAAGAGAGTTACGGATGGAGTCACGTGCACGTTGATAGTAAAGCCTTCTCCCGGCTGCCCGTTTGTGGCAACGAGATCCTTGAGAAATCGGACTTGGATAGTTTACAGATTTACTTTTGGTTTATCCGGATCGTTTACGGAACTCTCGAGCCAATTGTTTGTGCATACACGATTGATTTGATGAGAATAACATATGATGGATTTGATAGACTTGTTGCATAATGATTGTTATGTTGAGAAACAGAAATTGCATGACATATGCTTATATGAATGTGAATCATGTGATGAATCTTGATTTGCTAGTGATATATGTATATTGCTTGATTGTGTGGCTCGTTGCCAATGACTATAAACGTATATGCCACTGAGTTTCGTAGCTCACCCCATTACTCTCCCCTCCTCAGGTGCAGATCGAGACGACTATCGACCTTGCAGGGCATCAGAAACTTCAAGCTAGTTAGAAGCCTTGTATAAGTTAGTACTTTGGTTAGCCCACCAGCATTTCATCATGGAGCATACTTTTGTATTTTGGGATTAAATTTCATTTTATATTATGATATATTTCGAGAATACCTGCTGAATTTCTTCGCATGACAATGACATATGATTTATGAAGTTGAGATGATTAATGCATGTTTAGAATGCATGTGTAGAATGTGTGTATGTACGAGTATATGTATATGTATTGTTATACGAATCGAATGGTTCTTTGTATGGATGTTGGGATCGGGTCCGAAGGTATATGGAGCACCCGTCGCCGGCGCGACTCGAGGGGCCGCCTCGGGAATGGGGATTTGGGGGCCCGGGCCTAACATGTTTGGTATCAGAGCACCTAGGTTTAGGTGTCCTCGGCTTAGAATGCATATAGGATTGCGTGATATATGATTACGTGTTGCATTGATTAAGTGACATGCATATCATGCATACATGTAGATTGACCTATAACTAATCCTTAGTGTTTCCATTTGAAAGAGTACGATGCCACCTCGTAGAAGGACACGAGGAGTTATGCAAGGATCTGCTGCACCTGAACCTCCGACGAGAGAGGAGATGACTGATAAGTCAGTAGCTCCAGGGAATGCTGAGGCTTCTGTAGGGCTAGGTAGTGAGTCCGTTTTGTCGCCGACTTAGGAATCGCCAGTTCCGTAGGAGCAAGTGCCTCCTTTAGGTCCGAGGTTATTCCAGGCCTTTACTTAGGCATTCGTGTAGGCTATGGGTCAGATGCCACAGCCTTCTGCGTCAGCCCCAGTTCAGAAGGGTAGACGATTTGATAGATTGAGGAAGTATGGGGCAGTTGATTTCTTTGGGACGTCAGATCCGGAAGAAGCTGAGACTTGGTTGAGGAAGACTGAGAGAGTGCTCGACCAGATGGAGTGTGAGGATGACGAGAGGGTCATTTATGCTGCCAGTTTGCTACAGGGAGATGCTCTTCACTGGTAGGAGATTGTACCAGGGAGTCAGATGAGGCCAGTAGGGTTGGCATGGCAGGGTTTTGTGGTTGCTTTCAGGAAGAAGTACCATCGAGGTATATGTTCGTGAAACAGAGGAGTTCCTCGGTTTGACTCGAGGATATGACTATCGAGTATGAGCGCCGGTTTACACAGCTATCCCGGTATGCTTCGGATTTGATGCTGAGCGAGGCTGCCAGATGTCGCAGGTTTGAGTCGGGATTGCACCTGGCTATCAAAGAGAAGGTGATAGTGCAGAATTTCTGTGATTTCCAGCAGCTGGTTGAGGCAGCTCTGAGAGTGGAGAATATTGAAAACATCAAGGGTGCTGTGAACAAGAAGAGAAAGGGCAGAGATCAGTCCAGGAGAGGAGGTAGCACTAGTACTCCTATGCCAGACAGGAGTGCTAGGAGCTTCCCTGTCCAGTAAGAGGAGAGGAGCAGTGGTGCGAGCCGACCTAGGCCGATGAGGACTTCTACTGTTTCTCACCAAGCCTCAACGGTGGGTGGCGGTAGAAGGGGAGATGGAGATAGATCGTTCGTCCCGAAGTGTGAGCACTGCGGGAGAGCTCATAAAGGAGAGTGCTTCAGATTGACTGGAGCTTGTTTCAACTGTGGGGAGAAGGGACACATTGCCAGAGAGTGTCCTCAGCCTCCACGATAGGAGAGAGGTCAGATGCAAGCTCCGAGGAGGACAGAGACTATGGGATGCAGGATCGTGATGAAGTGGGCGATTGATCGATTAAGAGGGTGAATCTTTCGGGGAGACCGAAAGGACAGGCACCAGCTAGGGTGTTTGCGATGACTAGGGAGGATGTTGAGACCGCACCAGATGTTGTCACGAGTACGGTACAGTTATTTTCTGATGATGTGCTAGTTTTGATTGATCCGGGTTCTACTCATTTGTTTGTTTCCTCGAGTAGACCCGTGTGTGATATGATTGTGAGCCCATTGGATACTCCGCTGATGGTGAGTACTCCAATCGGCCAGTACATTGTGATTAGTCAAGCTTATAGAAGTTGTGAGATTCACATTGGTGGAGAACTTCTAGTGGTAGATTTGATGCCACTGAAGATGAGCGGTTTAGATGTGATTTTGGGTATGGATACATTGGAAAAGTACAATGCTCGTTTGGATTGTAAGCAGAAGACAGTGGAATTTGATTTGGGTGATGGCAGAAAAGTAGTGTTTACTAGGGACAGGAAAGCGAGTTCGCCCAGGATTGTTTCAGCATTGACAACAGAGAGGATGATGAGTAAAGGATGTGAGGTATTCTTGGCTTATGTGATAGACTCCAAAGCTGATAGAGGGAAGCTGGAGGATATTCCAGTAGTCAGGAATTTCTCAGACGTCTTTTCCGAGGAATTACCAGGACTACCACCATCTCGGGAGATTGAGTTTCCCATTGAGCTTTTGTCAGGTACAAGGCCGATTTCGATTTCGCCCTACCGGATGGCTCCGGTGGAATTGAAAGAGCTTAAGGAACAATTAGAGGAATTGTTGGAGAAGGGATATATTCGACCGAGTTCTTCGCCTTAGGGAGCTCCGGTTCTTTTTGTGAAAAAGAAAGATGGATCGCTACGGATGTGTGTGGACTACCGGAAGCTGAATCAGGTCACGGTGAAGAATAAGTATCCGCTTCCTCGCATTGATGATCTGTTTGATCAATTGCAAGGAGCGAGAGTCTTCTCTAAGATTGATTTGAGATCATGTTATCATCAGTTGAGGATTAAGGAGTCGGATGTGCCGAAGTCTGCTTTTAGGACTCGGTATGGGCACTTTGAATTCTTGGTGATGCCATTCGGATTGACGAATGCGCCTGCAGCGTTTATGGATTTGATGAATCGGGTCTTTAAGCCGTTCTTGGACCAATTTATCATTGTCTTCATTGATGATATCTTGGTGTATTCCAAAAGTGATGAGCAGCATGAGGAGCATTTGAGGATGGCTTTGGAGACTTTGAGGATGAATGAGTTGTATGCCAAATTCGATAAATGCGAATTTTGGCTTAGGGAAGTTTCATTTCTTGGACACGTGATCTCAGAGCAAGGAGTTCATGTGGATCCAAAGAAGATAGAAGTTGTGGTGAGTTGGAAAGCCCCGAACAATGTGGCAGAAGTGAGAAGCTTTCTAGGTTTAGCAGGTTACTACAGGAGATTCGTGGAGGGATTCTCCATGATAGCCGCTTTGATGACGAAGTTACTGAGGAAGAATCAGAAGTTTGTTTGGAGTGAGGATTGTCAGAGGAGCTTCGAGGAGCTCAAGCACAGATTGACGAGTGCTCCGATTCTGGTTTTGCCTTCTGGAGATGAGGGCTATTCGGTCTACAGTGATGCTTCGAGGAAGGGTCTTGGATGTGTTTTGATGCAGGGAGATAGGGTGATAGCTTATGCTTCAAGGCAGTTGAAGCCTTATGAGCTGAATTATCCGATGCATGATTTGGAGTTAACAGCGGTGATCTTTGCCTTGAAGATTTGGAGGCATTATTTATATGGAGTTCAGACTCGGATCTTCACTGATCATAAGAGTCTGAAGTATTTGTTGAGTCAGAAGGAATTGAATTTGAGGCAGAGAAGGTGGATCGAGTTACTCAAGGACTATGATCTGTTGATTGAGTATCATTCGGGCAAGGCCAATGTTGTGGCGGATGCCTTGAGCAGGAAATCTTCGATTGCTCATGTTCGATCGGTTTATCTTCCTTTATTGGAAGAGATGGTCAAGCTTAGAATAAGCTTGAAGCAGGAAGAGCCGGATTGTCTTCTGGCTAATTTTCGAGTGAGGCCGATGCTGAAGGAAAAGGTTAGGGATTTACAGGCTCAGGATGCAGATTTGAGCAAGCTCAGAGATGAGATTCAGAATGGCAAGGTTTCTGAGATAGATGTGCAGGATGATGGGCTTATGACAATGGGAGATAGGTTGTGTATTCCTGATGTGCAGGAAGTTAAGGCTGAGATTATGGATGAGGCACATAATGGGCCTTATGCGATGCATCCAGGTAGCACCAGGATGTACAGGGATTTGAGAGAGCATTTTTGGTGGAAAGGCATGAAGAGAGATGTAGCAGAATTTGTCAGTAAGTGTCTAGTGTGTCAGCAAGTCAAGGCTGAACACCAGGCACCTTCAGGCAAGTTGAGGCCGTTGCCTATTCCGGAGTGGAAGTGGAAAAGGGTGACTATGGACTTTCTGATGGGTTTGCCTAAGACCAGTAGGAAGCATGATGCCATTTGGGTGATTGTTGATCGGTTGACCAAGTCAGCCCACTTTTTGGCGATTAGACAGACTGATTCTTTGCATGTGCTAGCAAAGAAGTATATCGATGAGATAGTGAGGTTGCATGGGATTTCGGATTCGATCGTATCTGATAAGGATCCTCGGTTTACTTCAAGGTTTTGGTGTAGTTTGCAGAAAGCTTTGGGGACAAAACTGAATTTTAGTACGGCTTTTCACCCTCAGATGGATGGTCAATCTGAGAGGACTATTCGGACACTTGAGGGGATGCTTCGGGCATGTGTGATGGATTTTCAAGGAGCATGGGATGAGCATTTGCCGTTGGTCGAATTTGCTTATAACAATTCGTACCATTCGAGCATTCAGATGGCTCCATATGAGGCTTTGTATGGGCGGAGATGTAGGACTCCGATCTGTTGGGATGAAGAAGGAGAGAGGCAATTGGAAGGATCGGAATTGATTCAGAAAACGGTCGATAAAGTTAATCTGGTTAAGCAGCGGCTTAAGGCAACACAGGATAGGATGAAGAGTTATGTTGATGCTCACCGAAAGGAGATGGAGTATGAGGTCGGTGAGAAAGTGTTCCTTAAGACATCTCCTTGGAAAGGAGTATTGAGATTTGGCAAGCAGGGTAAGTTGAGTCCGAGGTATGTGGGTCCTTATGAGATCCTGGAGAGGATTGGGCCACTCGCCTACAGGTTGGCGTTACCTCCAGACTTATCGCAGATTCACGATGTCTTCCATGTGTCTATGTTGAGAAGGTATAGATCGGATCCTTCTCACATCATCCAGGCTAGTGAGGTTCAGCTGAGGGATGATCTGAGTTATGAGGAGCAACCGGTGGAGATTTTGGATACCAAGAACAAGGTCCTCAGGAACAAGACGGTTCAGTTAGTCAAAGTCCTATGGAGGAACCATTCAGTAGAGGAGGCTACATGGGAGCCATTGGAAGCTATGCGGGAGAAGTATCCGCACCTCTTTGATGATTCAGGTAAATTTCGAGGACGAAATTTCTTTTAAGAGGGGGAGAAATGCTAGACCCTGAATTTTTTTTTATGATGACATTAAGTATGAATTGTGATAATTGTAGTTTTATGCCTTGATTTGATGAACTTGAGAATATTGGTGGATAATTATGGTTTAATTGTGGTTGAATGAGAATTAATAGGTAAAAATGTGTGAGGGCATTTTAGGAAGTTTACTTGTGTTGGAATGGATTTAGGCTTATGAGGAGGGGTAAAATGGTCTTTGTCCACTCTTTAGGTTTTAAAGGAAAGAAAAGAGAAAGAAAGGAGAAGAGGAAAAGAGAAGTAGCCGACGGTGGAGAGAGAAGAGGAGAGAAAAGAGAACTTCGATTTCTAAGGTTTCTGACAATTGGGAAGCGTTTTCCGGTAAGTTTAGCATCTTTTTATCTTGTTTCTGGATGGATTAAACCTTAAGATAGCTTGGAATGGGTGAAAACGATGATTTAGGGTTTTTGGGTAAAAATGCAGGGATTTTCTTGGGTTGATGTATTTGTGGTGGATTTGAAAGTTAGAATGGGTTAGAAATGTAGCTTGAGACTTGATCTAAGGCTTATGTGTGTTGCATTTGAGTTTGGGAAGAAATGGGAGTCGGAAACTGCAGAAAATAGGGGTTGAGTCATGACTCGACCCGCACGTCATGACGTCAAGAGCAAGACCACGCTTGTGGCGGCGGAATTTTGGGTGACACGCCGCGTGCACCATGTACACGTCGCGGGGTGCACGAAGAGACGTGCACGCCCCGGCGCACGGGTGATGAGCACGCCGCGACGCACACTTTGGTGCACGCCGAGGCGAGCCTTGCGCTCGGCGAGCAGGGTCGTTCGCCGCGGCGAGCGTCCCTTCGCCGCGGCAAGCCCCCCCTGTTTCCGAAAGTGATATTTTTACATTTTTGGGGATATCTTTTGGTGTAGATATCCAATCGAGGTGATTCTTGATCCGTTGTGACCTAGAAAGAAAAGACTACAAGTTCTATGAAGAAGGGAAGTTTGGAATTAGTCTGTAAGGGTTCGGAATTTTAGGAGGAAGTCGAATGTAGCCTTTTAGCGCTTTAGTTTGGCTTTCCAAGCTTTGATTATATTTGCTATGGATATTAATTGTATGGAAACTTGGTTTATTATAGGGAACCAAGCTGATTTGACCCAATCGCAAGAGGAAGGACAGCAGTGAGTCTGATACTCAAGCGATACTAGGTGGGTAATATGTTTATGGTTATTGTGTGTATGGGAAAATTGCCTTGTGTGTGCTTATTTGCTTGCATGACATGATCTTATTGGTATTGAATTATATGAGCAATATGCATTTTGATTATAATTATGCATGGATTGATAAACCTTATGGAAATGGACAAGAATGAGAATTTAGACAATTGTGAACAATGCTTTGAGCATGAATCGAATGGATTATGTGATTTGTTTGGGTAAGAGAGTTACGGATGGAGTCACGTGCATGTTGACAGTAAAGCCTTCTCCCGGCTGCCCGCTTGTGGCAACGAGATCCTTGAGAAATCGGACTTGGATAGTTTACAGATTTACCTTTGGTTTATCCGGATCGTTCACGGAACTCTCGAGCCAATTGTTCGTGCATACACGATTGATTTGATGAGCATAACATATGATGGATTTGATAGACTTGTTGCATAATGATTGTTATGTTGAGAAACAGAAATTGCATGACATATGCTTATATGAATGTGAATCATGTGATGAATCTTGATTTGCTAGTGATATATGTATATTGCTTGATTGTGTGGCTCGTTGCCAATGGCTATAAACGTATATGCCGCTGAGCTTCGCAGCTCACCCCATTACTCTCCTCCTCAAAGTGCGGATCGAGGCGACTATCGACCTTGCGAGGCATCAGAAACTTCAAGCTAGTTAGAAGCCTTGTATAAGTTAGTACTTTGGTTAGCCCACCAGCATTTCATCATGGAGCATACTTTTGTATTTTGGGATTAAATTTCATTTTATATTATGATATATTTCGAGAATACCTGTTGAATTTCTTCGCATGACAATGACATATGATTTATGAAGTTGAGATGATTAATGCATGTTTAGAATGCATGTGTAGAATGTGTGTATGTACGAGTATATGTATATGTATTGTTATACAAATCGAATGGTTCTTTGTATGGATGTTGGGATCGGGTCCGAAGGTATATGGAGCGCCTGTCGCTGGCGCGACCCGTGGGGCCACCTCGGGAATGGGGATCCGGGGGCCCGGGCCCAACATTAGGTATTCCTTAGCTTCACCAGGAATAAGAGATAGAATATAATCATTAACTTTATCAACAACATCCAAAGTTGGAGTTAAAATAGCTCTGCCCTTCAGGTAGCATGGATCATTAAATTTATCTTTAATCTTTGGATAAGTTGACTCAACAATAGCTACAACAGGATCATGAAACTCATTCAGTAGAAATTCAGTAGGTATTTACACTACTGCTTCTCTATCATTAGGTTCTGATAATTTTCCATCTCCAATCTTAAGCACCCAATGTAACATCCCACCCCCTCCTGGAAGGGTAAAATAGTAAAATTGGTATAGGATGAGACTAATAGGGAATATTTAGTACTGTTCATGCATAACAGGATTGATACACAGTATCAATTGTGTACATGGAATTACAGTAAATGCATTCATGACATTCCCGGTAATTGGGCCTAACGGCATTTTATTGTGATTAACGTGGTTAATGGGTTTGGAAAATTATTCTGAGTGCGCCTTAAATTGTTTTCTATTTTACTGGAATTATAGGAATTTTTCTGGAATTTTTGGAGAAAATTTTGACCGCAAAATCGCGAGAATCGCCTAAACATGTTTTGGGGTAGAAAAGCGATTTTGTGATTGAAAATTATTTGGAGTGCATCGTTACTGTTTTATAATTTTAGGAATTTCATTAATTCTCAGAAAAATAATTGGAAATTCTGATCGGATAAATCGCCAATTGGCGAACGTTGCTTTCTCATAGCAAAAATCGCTACCCACCGACATCGTAATATTGAGTATTTTATTTTGGGACTGAAAGTAGGGTCATTGGAGTGAAATGGAGTAAAATTTTGATCTGGATTAATAAATTGATATCTTGACTTTTCTTAAAATAATTGACCAATGGTAAGTTGCCATTAAAAGGTAACATTTAATGCACTTCTTTTCTCTCTCGGTTATTGCCTTAGAAAAGAAGGAAAGGAGGAATTTTTATGGTTTATATTACTCACCACCGAAAACCTACTCTCATTTCTCTTCTCCATCGATTTTCTTCTCTTTAAGAAATCCTTCCTCCAAATCTTACCAAGCCACTTCCTTTCCTTGATAAACCTACACATGTTGGGGTTAGAAGTGAGTGGAGAAGTGGTTGTGGTAGATAGCAAAGAAAGAATTGAAAGGAATTGAAGATTTGAAAGCTTTATAGGAGGTAAGTGTTAATTGAAGGTTTTAAGCTTTAATTAAGTTGTACATATTGGTTTAATGATGAATTGAATGCCATGGTAGTTAGGAGTCATAAATGGAGCATTTATTATGCTTAGGGATGCATTAAATTGATGACTTATATGGATGGAATTAGTGGGTATAAGGTTAGGTTGAATTATGAATTGAAAATAGTGGTTAGAAGTGGATATGGTTTGATTTTGAATTGTTTATGGATAATTAATTGAGTATCTGAATTGAGGAATTTAATGCGTAAATTGTTCAGTATTAACCCTAGTATATGTGTGACTGGAGTAAGATTTAATTTGTATTTATTGTGATGTTTAATGATGTGAAAAGGTATTGGGAGTGGTTGAACTAAGGTTAACCTTAAATCTGGAAAGTTGGAATTATAAGTGATGTTACTGTTTTATTCATAACTTATTGTGTAGAAATGCAAATAAGGTAAGGTTAGTGGCCACTGAAACTTTGGGATGTTGGCTTCAATTTAGTGTGAAATAGGTGTTATTTAATTTCAATGATAGAAGGGTGAATTTTTGAATGGAAAGTTACTGTTCCATTGCCTGTGAACAGTAACCGCAACCATGACATCTGAGTTTTGTTGATTTTTATGAATTAATTGAGATGGAATTAGGGAAAATGATCTTCATGGAAGTTGTAGCATATTGAATTATCTTTCCATTTCTACTGATCTTGCTATTTTTGGAATTGTGTATTGGGAGATATGAATTTATTACTAATGACTGGTTTTGAGCATTTTGGATGAAACCTAGCTTAAGTGTGATTTTGTGAGTTTACTGATTGGAGGCAATTTTAACATTTTATGTGGACTGAATTGGTGTGAGTGAGCTTCTGAAAAGTTGTAGAGGAAGAGATTATCTTGAAATTGATATTTGGTATGTAATTTTTAGAAGTCAGAATTGGGAGATATGATTTTTCAAAACCTGATCCTACATTAGGTTATGAGTGGCTGATCATAACAGAAACTTCCATAACAATTTTGAAATTGCTAGAGATCGAATTGGGTGTTGAGTGCTTCATGAAAAATGAAGTTTATGATGTTATCTTTACAAGGATATAAAGTTTTGGTTTTATTGACTTATATACTGGAAGTTATGCTTCTTGTAAGATTACTTCCCAAAGTGAAGGATTTCAGGGACAGTAACATTAGATGAATTAATTGACTTGGTTTACAATAGAATTTGATTTTGGATTGTTCATGAAAGTTGTAGAGGACATTGTGAACTTATGGAGCATATTTTTGTGGTAATTTATTACTAAGGAATCAGTGAATTATGCAATTGTCAATGTACTGCCCAGTGTTGAGGGAAATTGATTAGGCAGAAGGTTTGATGGATTATTTGACACCCTTAGGGTTGGAATTGATTTTTATGGTCTTCTTGAGAATTGTAGAGCTTTTCATAAGCTTTCCAATGAGGTATAGTGGGTATTTTCTGATTTGTGTGCTAAAAGTTAGAGTAATTGGAAATTGGGATTTTAATTTGGAAAGAAGGAGGCAAGCGTAGAAGGGCCCTCATGAGGCGACATGTCGCCTCATGGAGGCGAGACAGCTCGCCATCTCGCGAGGCGACGTTACGCCTCATGGCGAGTTTTAAAGAGGCTGGTCGCGAGGCGACGCCTCGCCCTCGCGACATGAAGAGTAAATCAGCCTCATGAGGCGGCGTCTCGCCCATGAGTGAGCGTTCCATATATATATATATATATATTTTATTTATTTTATTTTGATTATTATTTTGATATTAAATGGTACAATGGTTCTTTTGTCAATTTCTTTCCCGTCGACGTCCGATTGACCTGATTCCGAGGCATCGGATTCGTTGAATATTTAATTTCATTTTCGAGAAAGCGGGAATTTTAGGCACGAATTTGACGTAGCCCTATGATTGGAACTTGTAAACACTGTTTTATTTAATTGGGGACCTATAGAGGTCCGAATTGCATGCCGTCGGCCTTATGGATTTCTAATTTTGATAGAATTTTATTATGGGAAAATATTGAATTAGGACCGGAATTCATGAACATGCATATCTCATCAACATGAGCACAAATTTCATATTTAGTGACTCGTACTTTTTCTGATTCATATAGAGGCCCAATTGGAGCGTCGATTGACCGACGTCACGGAGACTTCCCGACATTAGCTCGGAAGCAATAGGTGAGTAACCTAGATGGTTCCTCAACCTTTATGTGTTTAAGTTTTTGTAATTATGCCATGTGGAGATCATGGAGGGTTTATGTGTGTTTGAAATTGATTGATTTCGGACCAAAGGTGTCTGAAATATTTGGAATGAGATAACGAAGTGCTACTTGTGAGTAACTGTTTGTAAATGTTATATTGGAGATCTCGGACCAGAGGTCCGAGAAATGGAAATTGATATTGAAGTGTTAATTATGCATTTCGTTTGATGCATTGGATGGGATTGTAAATGTGATATAGTAGGATGCAATAAATTGGAAATGTAGATAATTGAAATACCGGACCGAAAGTCCAAAGAATTGGCAAATAGTAATGATATGTAAATGGAAATTGGAATATGTACATTGCATGCATAAACATAAATGTGTGATCGGATAAAAAGCGGGCCAGGACCGGGCGACCCTTTATATCGGGGCATATCACGCCTAACGTATGTGAGAGCTTTCAGCTCAACGCACAGACCTCGGGTCCAACGTATTGAGCCTCGGGCTCAATGTATCGAGGCTTCAAGCCCAATGTTTGAAAGCCACCGCTCAACGCAATGTGCCCGTTCTTTGGGGACAAGCCAGTATGCAGTCACAATAACATAATGAAAATGGAAAGGGTCTCATATGCATTGCATATATGGTATGATTAGCGTGGATTGTATGATAGGCAATTCGCCTTACATTTGTGAAATGTGATTATACGTATTATTTGGTATTACTTTTGTAAATCGTGATCGTATGTGATAATTGGTAAAGTGTTTGAACATGCATGAATTGAGTGAACCATCGATGATGGTTTCTCACTTTGAGTTCATAAAATTCACCCAAAATTTGCATCTATTTTCAGGTCTGAAGAATACCCCGGTTGACACGGAGTATGTCTATGTGAGACGAGTAAAGGTTAGAGGTCGGGATCGGTTAGGTTATGCATTAGTGTCTTAGTAAAATGTATTCGCAATCTTTGTATAACAAGGCTTTATATTTTCTTGAGCCATTGTGGTATTAATGTGTTCTTGCATTGGTGATTGTACTTATTCTTTGGATGACCGTAATAACTGAAATGGTGTATATTGAACACGGATTTTATTTACTTACTGTGTCTGCCGTGTGAACGTGGAGTTAATGGCTACAAGAAGAAAAAAGAAAAAAAAATGTAAAATGTATACTAAATTTTTAATCGACTGATGTAGTACGCCACTCTCGTGGGACACGGACTCAGATATCACCAACGATATCGGGTTCGGGTCTTACGGGTGTGGGGTGTTACACCCAATCTGAAAACTTTTTCAATTCATCAGCATCAGTGTGTTGAGAATTTAGATGCAATCGCATGTTTTTTGTCAGAGTTAGGACTTGACAAAGCGGCCATAAGTAAGAAGACTTCATCGATGCTTGAACAATGTCAGATCTTGAACCACCACGAATTACAGGTAGTATTTGTCTGAAATCACCACCAAATACAACAGACTTTCCACCAAAGGGTTTATGAAGACTATCAGGAACGTCAAATATGAGAATATCATGAAGTGTGCGGTCTAGAGACTCAAAGCATTGCCTCTTAACCATAGGAGCTTCATCCCAAATTATCAATTTAGTTTTTTGCAACAACTCTGCATTGAAACTTCCTTGTTTGATATTACATGTTAATTCATCAATCAATTGAATAGGAATAGCAAACCTAGAATGAGCGATCGCCCGGCGAGGAAGTAAGGTTGATGCAATACCTTTGGATGCTACAAATGAGCACAATATGCCCTTCCGATCTTAATGCCTGAGTGAGGCGTTTCATATGAAAGTTTTCCTACTCCACCATAGCCATACAAAAAAAGTTCCTCCTTGTTTTGAATTATAGATTCCATAATTGTATTATACACAACTCTTTGTTCATCAGTCATTGTGCTCAAAAGAGTACTTAGCTGTTCTGAAAGTAGTTGCCTATTAAAGTTTAACTGATCTACAATAATTCTATTGTGCAAATCAAGATCAACATGGCCTTTAGGAATAGGCATTGGAGGAAAATCTTGCAAGCTTTTGCCATTGCCTTTGAGGAGATTGTCTATCTCTATTAGAGCAAAATTTTGCGATTGAGAATCAGAAGTCTTAAAAAGTCAAAAAAAAAACATTAACATTGAAATAGTTTTCACAAAAAATAAGACCAAATGTGGGAAACAGCTCTTAAGATATAACCATAGTAATGTATAAACATAAAACAGCTGGAATATTGAAAGGAATATTTGATATAAAATAATTTATGGTTTGACTAACAGAAACTGAAATAGTATGAAGAGAAATATAATCCAATGCTTGAACAAATAAAAATACAGTAGTTTGGAATGATTTCAAAGATTATGTTGCTCACCATTGCATCCATATTTTTTTTGCTGAGAATAAACAATATCTTCTGCTAGAAGCCTCCATGTCTTGTCCCATACATATTCCGGTCATGAAATAGAATTAGACAAGAGCATTGTAATGAATAGAGATCTCAAATAATGAGCAGTACCCCACAAAGATGCTTCATTAATCGCATCAATATATTCTCTATCATCACTTAGTAACCCAAGTTGACAACATGCATCCCTAAAAGTTGGATAAATTATTCCATTGACAGTTCTTATATCATCATAGCTTTATGAGCCTTTCACTTGACTCAATAGAAGTCTGAGATAGAAAAGTTCACCAGTAGTTGGTGAAACATGAATCATTCTACCAATTTTCAGTCCTTTGATTCTTTTCTTCCAAATTTTATTCTCACTTTGGTAGACAAACTTAGAGGGATACTCTGCATAGGTAAGATGTTTACCTTATGGGAATTTCTTGTTGGCCTCCATCCAAGCAAGAGACATGCTCTCTTTGTTCCTTGGCTTGTTAGCAACTGATTCAAGTGTTTGCCCTTCTGTAAAGTATACTTTGTAGGAAAATCCCGGGAGGTACATCACATGTACCAGGTGCGGAAAACAAAAATTTTTGTCGCCGGGACCTTCCCGAAGGCCAGGATCTATGTGTCTATATGAAGATTCAAACCTGAATAGCCAATAGAGACTATCTCTAAAGGTATCCACGCAGAGATCAGAAAACCTAACCGGGACAAACCCTTTTGACCCGGGAATAGCTAGAACAAAGTAAAGGCTGCTAGACCCTACCTTTGTCCTTGGAGAGCTTGAAAATGATGATGAAGAAGCTTGAAGAATGAAGAGATGATGAAGATGATCGTATGCCCTTTTGTAAGAAAGAAACTCTTTCTTCTTTCAAAAAGCCAACCCACGATCTCCATCCACGACCATCATCTTTCATTTCTTCTTTTTGTCATTTTATATGTAATGACTAAGCAAACATTGGAAGCTTCTTTTTGCCATCCACGTATGGCTACTTATATATATATATATATATAAAGTAAAAGATGATAAGGCTTCCTATCCTTCATCCACGTTTCATATATATATATATATATTAATGCTAAAGTGGTCCATCCACTTGGAATTCGGCCCCACTGCCCATCGGGCCCCCGATCAAACAGCTGACTCTAAACCTTTCTTAGCAATATTGATGTCGCGATCTCATCGGGACATATCTCGATCTCATCGGGATCAATTAATCTAATGCTCTCCATAATTGGAACTCATCCAATACTATTTTACTGATTCTGAAACACTCTTACGCGTGTGACCCTTTAGGTTCCGGTTATGTTGGTCACTTAGATTAACACTTAATCGAAGCAAGTCATGAGCGTCTAGCAACACATCATGACCCCAATTGACCGGAAAGTAATTGGTTTGATGAATTCATCACGAACCATATCACGAACCCTTCTATGACAATTCTTGTGCAATTCGTCCTTTCATCATCCTATACCCCACTTGGTTATGAGTATGGTCAAAGTGTCAACTCTTACTAGATTAAGTCTAGCCCAGTGATATCGGTTCTGTCTTAGGACTCATTACTTTATATGTCCATGAAGACACTCTTCATGACATATTTATGCTCTGCCGAGACTTAAAGTAATGATCTGACAAGAGGCGAGGTATCTCTTCGCTATCACGTAAGTGATGAATCCTTTATTGGCTACTCAATTACCTTGAATACCTCAAGTGCACCCAAGCACCACCCTATGAGTAACCTCGAAAGGCAACAAGGAATGGAGTCAAAGCACGAATCAAGTATCAAGATATCCTTGAGTACCTCAAGTCTAAGGATACTTGCACAATTGCTATGATGAGATTATCACCGGCATTAGAATAGGACATCCATGTGATGATCTCATGGCAGTCATCAATGTACTTACTACCCTTAGTAAGCATCCACATGTCAACTCTAAATATCCCATATTTACGGTTTTCGAGATCCACCGCTTGATCCAATCAAGGAGTATGACATATGCTAGTCTATCCGGATTAATGATGTCGGTCTCATTAATCCTATGACTAGGAGAATTTAGATCTTGACATAATTGCACATGATAGGAATCTCGGGATTATGATCACATCATAATTTCCTTCATGCTATGTCATATATCATGGACTTCATTAATTTGATTAAAGATCAATATCAATTCATAAAGAACATCAAATAAATGAAACATGCCTTTCTTTATTTATTCATAAAGTGCATACATGACTATGAACAAAAAGCGCTAAAGGGATTGCCTTTAGGGCACTACTATAACAATCTCACTAAGATCAGTACACGTATAAGTCGACTTACATGGGTATACAAGTCGACTTATTAATCTCGAATCGGTATAAGTCAACTTACATCTCAATACAAGTCGACTTACACCTACAAATCTCCCACTTGACCTAAAGCCAATCGCCTTGGTATCTAATACCATAAGCGAGTACATGAGAATTAAAACTCTTTTGTGACAATGGCTTCGTCAACGGATCAGCAATGTTCTGCTCTGTGGGAATTCTCTCGATCGCGACATCACCTCTGGCAATGATCTCTCGAATCAGATGATATCTGCGGAGTACGTGTTTAGATCGTTGGTGAGACCTTGGTTCCTTTGCCTGAGCAATAGCCCCATTGTTGTCACAATACAACTGTATGGGCCCATCACAGCTAGGAACCACGCCAAGTTCAGAAATGAACTTCTTGATCCAAACAGCTTCCTTTGCTGCCTCTGATGTAGCAATGTACTCTGCCTCGGTTGTCGAATCAGCAGTCGTCTCTTGTTTGGAACTCTTCCAATGTTGCTCCGCCGATTCAGTGTGAAAACATAACTTTGTTGGGATTTTGAATCATCCTTATCAGATTAGCGGCATCCGTATGCCGCTCACTTGGAGATTTCCATCTCCATATATCAAGAAAACATCCTTAGTCCTTCGCAAGTACTTGAGGATATTCTTGTGACCACCCGATGACACTCACGGGATCCGATTGGTATCGCCGTGACACTCGTGAGCATACGATACATCGGACCTCGTACATAACATAGCATACATGATCGATCCTACTGCAGATGCATACGGGATCTGATCCATGCGCATCCTCTCATCTTGTGTCCAAGGACACTTAGATGTCGAGAGTGTTATCCCATGAGACATGGGAAGAAACCCTCTCTTGGATTGCTCCATGCTAAACCTCTTTAGCATCTTGTCTATGTACGATGATTGTGAAAGACCAAGCAACCTCTTCGATCTATCTCTATAAATCTTTATCCCGAGGATATAAGTTGCTTCACCAAGGTCCTTCATGTCAAATTGTTTGGACAACCAAATCTTGAGTGATTGTAGCATCGAGACATCGTTTCCTAGTAATAATATGTCATCCACATATAGCACAAGGAATACGATTGCAGTCCCATTAACATTCTTGTACACGAGGTTCATCCGGATTTTGTGAGAAACCAAACTCTTTGATTGACTCATCAAAACGGATGTTCCAACTCTGGATGCTTGCTTGATCCATAAATGGATTTGAAGCTTGCATACCTTTTGCCATCGATGGAAGTGAAGCCCTCGGTTGTGTCATGTACATCTTGCCGATTTCCATTAAGGAAAGTCGTCTTTACATCCATTTGCCATATCTCATAATCATAATGAGCGACAATGGCTAGGAGTATCCTAATGGATTTAAGCATTGCTACGACGGTGAAGGTCTCGTCATAGTCAACTCCTTGTCTCGGCGAAATCCTTTGGCCCTGAGCCTTGCTTTATAAGTAATCACATTACCATCCACGTCGGTTTTCTTCTTAAAACCCATTTGCACCCTATAGGTTTTATCCTTGGTGCATCAACCAAAGTCCATACTTGGTTTTGGTACATGGAATCCATTTAAACTTTCATGGCACAAAGCCATTTTTCGACTCTGAACTTTTGAGAACCTCTTCATAGGTAGCAGCTCATCATCTTCTATGAGCAATACATCATTCTGTTCACTTACGAAATCCATATTTCTAGAACAAGGCGATTGTACTTGACCTCTGAACTTCGTGTGTAGTAGAAGGTTGAAGCTGTTACTTCATCCGAATGAGTGGCAGTCTCGAGTTCGAGCAGTTGATTCAGGTTCTGTTGAGCATCTTGAACTTCTTCAAGTTCAACTTTGCTCCCTTGTCTTCTTCTTGCGAAGAAACTCTTTTCTAAGAAGACAACATGCTTTGAAACAAACACCTTTTGTTCCTCAAAGAAGGTAGAATTGATATCCCATGGTCTCTTTAGGATATCCTAAAACAAACACTTGTCGGACTTTGCTTCAAGCTTATCTCGTGAATCCGCTTCACGAAGCGAGGACAACCCCAAACTTTCAAATGAGAAAGATAAGGTTTTCTGTTAGTCCACATCTCATATGGAGTAACATCAACTGTCTTAGAGGAACTCTGTTTAGCAAGTAAGCAATTTGTCTCTAGCGCATACCCCAAAACGATTTTGGTAACTGCGAAACCCATCATTGATCGTACCACGTCCAACAAGGTTCGATTTCTCCTTTCAGCCACACCATTGTCTTTGTGGTGTGTAAGGAGGAGTCCCGAGATAAAATGCCATTATCTACGAGATAATCTGACTGTTGGTCTAAGTATTCTCCACCACGATCGGATCGTAATGCCTTGATACTTTTACCAAGCTGGTTTTCTACTTCATTTCGAATTGTTTGAACTTTTCAACGCTTCAGATTTGTATCTCATCGATACAAGTACCCATATCGAGAATAATCATCGATAAAGGTAATGAAATAACGACAACCACTTCTAGCATGGATGGACATCGGACCGCATACATCCGAATGTATTAGGTCTAATACTCCGATCACTCGTTCACCCTTTCCTTGAAGGGTAACTTAGTCATCTTGCCTAATAAACAAGATTCGCATGTGTCATATGATTCATAATCAAATGACCCTAAAGCGCCACTCTTATGGAGTTTACCGATCGTGTCTCATTTATATGGCCGTCGACAATGCCATAAGTAAGTTGACTTTAAATTATCTCTTTTATGCCGTTTGGTGTCATTGACATTCATAATTGGATGAGACATATCTAATATGTAAATACCATTGCATAATGTACCAGTACCATAAAGCATTCCATTAGAATTAATAGAACAACCATTGCTATTAAAATTCAAATGGAAACCAGCTCTATTTAAACAAGAAACAGACAATATGTTCTTTGTCAAAACGGGTATAAAATAACAATCATCCAATTCGAGTACAAGCCCATGAGGAGAGACAAAACATAGGTTCCTACGGCTAATGCAAAGAACTCTTGCTCCATTTCCAACACGCAGTCTCGTCTCCTTCATGAGTTGTCTCTGTCCCTTAGGCCCCGCATATCATTACATATGTGAGCCTGACCGGTATCAAATACCCAAATGTTGTGATCGAAGCAGATTAACCTCGATGATATACATACACGAAGTAGTTGAGGCATCGATGCCTTCTTACGCTTCGATGACTCGAATAGACTTTGCAATTGCGCCTCCAATGGCCATCTTTACTACTGATGGAAGCAAGTTCCTTTCGGGCGACTTCTTTGGTCTTCTTCTTGATGGCGCTTCCTTTGGTTTCTTGGCCTTCTTCTTCTTTGGGTTCTTTTCTTCTTTGAACCGAAGAAGAAGCGACCACCATTAGCACTTGCTTGCTATCATTCTTGATAGCACCTTTCGGTATCTTGGCAGATTGATCAACTCGGTATTGTTGTGGATATTTGGTTCATCCGATAGTTTAACACGAAGCGTGAATAACTCTCGGACAATCAACCGAAATTAAGTCTATACTTAACTCATAATCTATTACAAAACCTAAGGCGGCCAATCTCTCAATATAGCCATTCATCTTCGAGGGCATCTTGCATAGCAGATGTCCTGGAGCCATCTTTAATGGTGAAGAGAAGCCTTGAGGTCTCGAACCTTTCGATCGAGCTTGCTCATCAAACGCCTCCTAAGATGAAATACTATAGTGTGAGCATCCATGGACTCGTCGCTTCTGCGACTCTGGTGACATCGAGGCAAGCATAATGCAAGTAGCCATGTCACTTTCCTTTAGATGCTTCGATATGCCTTGATCCTCATCGAAGCATCGACAACAGTGCATCTGGAAGTGGAACATCTAGGATGTATCCCGGTTCCTCGAGATCGAGAACAATTCTCGATTAAGTAGCGATCGAAAATTCGGTCGATTAACTTGTTGGAATCCATTAGCGGCGTAAGTTCACATTGGAAGACATCTTCAACTAACCTAAACGGAAAAAGAGAAAGAATGTTAGAATAGGAATAGATGCATAATCATAAGGACTTGAATGATATGCAAAAAGCTCCCACTAGTTTCATAGAATCCATAACCCTCATTACGAATCCAAAGAAACAAGATGACATAATGTCCTAGTGGGTTGATATCCGATATTGCTAAGAATGACCTTGGGTTTACCCAACAAGCCACAACTTAGGTCAATCGGTAGGTATCGAACATACCAATTGCATCATCGATAACCGACATTAAGAATGACCTTAGGTTTACTCAACAAACCAACGCTTCTAGTGAAAACCAACCCATTAATCCGAAAATCACATTTTCATGGTTCGAACATATCCGTATAGAGCAAGCTTGGGTTTACCCAACAACCCAACTCTATAAGAACTCTGGTTCTTACCATATTAATGGAAGGCGTTAGTTTTCATATACCGAGGAGGGATTTCGAACTTTAGACTCCAAGCTGAAGGATTATAGTCACTATGACTATATGGAATAATTTAGGTTTCATCAATCACATTGAATCTTTCCTTATAATCATCCATCATCCCTCTTGAGCATGTTATAAGTCGACTTGTGTATGTATAAGTCGACTTATGCCTCTGTGTAAGTCGACTTATGCATGTGTAAGTCGACTTATGCAACTGTGCACGAACAAGTCGACTTGTACCATTGTGTAAGTCGACTTATGCGTCTGATGCTGCGGACAAGTCGACTTGTACATTGTGTAAGTCGACTTATCCAAGAGAAATTGCTATCTAATCGGCTAATTTCTCAATCCGTGTAATCCCAATTCACAATACCATCATACCTAGGGTAATATCTATTAATTTGATGTACCAATGAACACTTCATTGTTACATGATTGCCATATACAGTCAAACCATACATGAAAAGCTTGAAAATGAGTCATTACTCATAAATATCCAAAGTATTTAGGAAACACCAAATTATCACCCTAAGCATCTCTAGCTAGTCCATACGTTATCAAATTACTTCGGCACAAGTCACAAAAAATTATGACGGCCAAAACAAGCAAGATAATGAAATACACTAACGAGACGCTAATGTGACCTATTCGGCATCCGAAAATTCTTGGAATACCAACTTCAAGCAATTCAATTTGGAAAGCATACTACATCAAGATAGCTCATTTTCAATCACATTAAAAATGGTCCAAGGCATTGGAACTGAAAAATACACATTCAATTATGTCAAGCAAAACAGTCCCAGCAATTTTCACAAAACTGCCAAGTACTACACATTGCTCGAAATAATCATTGAAACAATTTCAATAAATTCTGAGAAAATTACACAGGTTACTACATTTTCAGAACATGCCTCATGAATTTTTTCAGGATTTATAACCATAAAAAACTCAGTCAACCTAAGCAACAAAACCGATTCAAAATCTGTGTTCATCAACACAGCTATTCCCAACAGCATAGAATAAATTCGTGAATAAATAGCAAATCACCTTGAAAACACTTTTCCATCCACATAGACATTTACAAACATCTTAGGGACATGTTGGTGAAGGCCAATCCGCAAAACAAATTTTCTAGAATTTATTATCGAATTTATACACATGCCTGTTCACAGAATGTGTCACAAAACAGCATCTAGAACCTTAGGGAATAAATTAGCAAAACTATATCAAATCAAATTGATAAATTCTCATCTTTCACAGACATATTCTATAACATGTTATGAACAATTCTGGGCAGAAAATTTCGAAAACATATCCTATATTAATTCGAAATTTGGACAGCATACATGCATCAACATCAAATTCAAATAGGAAGTCCGACCTAGCTAGGGTTTTAGCTTCATACACGACACAAGTGGCTCTGATACCACTGTAGGAAAATCCCGGGAGGTACATCACATGTACTAGGTGCGGAAAACAAAAATTTTTGTTGCCGGGACCTTCCCGAAGGCCAGGATCTATGTGTCTGTATGAAGATTCAAACCTGAATAGCTAATAGAGACTATCTCTAAAGGTATCAACGCAGAGATCAGAAAACCTAACCGGGACAAACCCTTTTGACTCGGGAATAGCTAGAACAAAGTAAAGGCTGCTAGACCCTACCTCTGTCCTTGGAGAGCTTGAAAATGATGATGAAGAAGCTTGAAGAATGAAGAGATGATGAAGATGATCGTATGCCCTTTTGTAAGAAAGAAACTCTTTCTTCTTTCAAAAAGCCAACCCACGATCTCCATCCACGACCATCATCTTTCATTTCTTCTTTTTGTCATTTTATATGTAATGACTAAGCAAACATTGGAAGCTTCTTTTTGCCATCCACGTATGGCTACTTTATATATATATATATATATATAAAGTAAAAGATGATAAGGCTTCCTATCCTTCATCCACGTTTCACATATATATATATATATATTAATGCTAAAGTGGTCCAGTCACACTGAGATCGGTCCCACCGGCCTACCGGGCCTCGATACTGAAACAGCTCCGGAAACCTTTCTTAGCAATATTGATGTCGCGATCTCATCGGGACATATCTCGATCTCATCGGGATCTAATTAATCCTAATGCTCTCCATAATTGGAACTCTGTCCAATACTATTTTCTGATTCTCTGAAACACTCTTATCGTGTGACCCTTTAGGTTCCGGTTATGTTGGCCACTTAGATTAACACTTAATCTGAGCAAGTCATGAGCGCGTCTAGCAACACATCATGACCCCGATTGACCGGAAAGTAATTGGTTTGATGAATTCATCACGAACCGGATCACGAACCCTTCCATAGACAATTCTTGTGCAATTCGTCCTTTCATCATCCTATACCCCACTTGGTTATGAGTATGGTCAAAGTGTCAACTCTTACTAGACTAAGTCTAACCCAAGTGATATCGGTTCTGTCTTAGGACTCATTACTTTATATGTCCATGAAGACACTCTTCATGATATATTTATCTTCGCCGAGACTTAAAGTAATGATCCGACGAGAGGCTATGGTATCTCTTCGCTATCACGAAGTGATGAATCCTTTATTGGCTACTCAATTACCTTGAATACCTCAAGCGTACCCAAGCACCACCCTATGAGTAACCTCTGAAGGCAACAAGGAATGGAGTCAAAGCACGAATCAAGTATCAAGATATCCTTGGTACCTCAAGTCTAAGGATACTTGCACCATTCTATGATGAGATTATCAACGACATTAGAATAGGACATCCATGTGATGATCTCATGGCGGTCATCAATGTACTTACTACCCTTAGTAAGCATCCACATGTCAACTCTAAATATCCCATATTTACGATTTCGAGATCCACCGCTTGATCCAATCAAGAAGTATGACATATGTTAGTCTATCCGGATTAATGATGTCGGTCTCATTAATCCTATGACTAGGGAGAATTTAGATACTGACATAATTGTACATGATAGGAATCTCAGGATTATGATCACATCATAATTTCCTTCATGCTATGTCATATATCATGGACTTCATTAATTTGATTAAAGATCAATATCAATTCATAAAGAACATCAAATAAATGAAACATGCCTTTCTTTATTTATTCATAAAGTCTGTACATGACTATGAACAAAAAGCGCTAAAGGGGATTGCCTTTAGGGCACTACTCTAACAATCTCACGGTATTGTACACGCATAAGTCGACTTACACGGGTATACAAGTCGACTTATTAGTACCAAACTTGTATAAGTCGGCTTACATCTCAATACAAGTCGACTTACACCTACATACTTGTTATTCATCAGGAAGGTGAAAATAAAGCCTCTCAACAGATGGTTGTCTATAATGAATTTCAAAACCAAATATTCTAGAGCATGCTTCATGAGAAGAAATATATTGACAATCTAAGAACATTTTAGGTTCATCAATTTCATTATTGCTCGATTTGTGATCATGTAAAGCGTGATAACTCGATCATTTCCTTGCTCAAATACTTGAAAAGATATTTGATTGATGAACTTTGATTGCAGTACTCAACATTTATATGGGATGCATATTTCATAAGCAATTCCTGGTTGTAAGGAACAACAAATTGATTATCAAGGTCAACCCCTTTTTTGTGTATCAACTTACCGTCATCTCTTCTCCTATAAATGGGAAATCCTTCATCATCAAAAGAAGTGATTCTTGCAAAAGATTTAGGATAATACTTTCCACATTTACCTTCATTCATGTAAGGAGATTTAGGATTTAGACTTCCACAAGGCCCATGCATCATATGTTTTGAGACAATATTATATAAAGTTGTGTCAGTAATAGGATCTGGAATCTCAGCACAAATAATCTTGTCAAGCTCTTCAGGATTATTGTACCTCTTTTTATCATTTAAGAACAGAAGGATGTGAGCATGAGGTAAGCCACGTTTCTGGAACTCAATTGTGTAAACAACTGACATAAGGATGCAAAGAATTATCAAATAATATATTATACAATATAAAAAAAAATCAGTTAACTATCAGGATAAACTTGAAAAAAGATGTTGATGAATCAATTTTAAAATAATGACATTTAGTTATGCTAATGATTCAACCAATATTGGATTACATTGTGTTTATGAATAAACATTTAAGAGGATCTTTAATAAAGGATGGACATTAAATGATTAGTTTAATATGCTTGTAACAAATACATAACAAATGTATGAACCATGAAATATGTACAAAAGTACTGGTTAACAAATAAGAACAGTTCAATTAAGCAACAATTGGAAGACAAACAATTACAAGTTCTTCGCAATTTGTCGTTAAAAAGGAAAAAAACAACGTTAACAGGTCAAACTAATAGAAAGTCATGATACAAAATGAAGAATAATGGAGAGAGAAATTACCAGCTTGAACAATCCCATAGATTTTGCCTCGCATTAGCTCTTTCATCAAACAATTTAACTTCATCTTAAAAACACGAACTATTAGATCTGGTCTATCTTGTGCTTTCAAATTCAAATCCTTTAATCGACGTGTCAATTCTGGCCAAGTTGGATTACAAGTGAAAGTGACAAAGATATCTGGATAGCCAGCCCATTTACAAATGGCCATTGCATCTTGATAATTTTGTATCATATATCTTGGCCCTCCTACAAAAGTTGATGGTAAAATTATACGTTTACCAACAGACGCAGTTGATGTATGCCCTTGCGATACTGCGTTTGAAACAGTGCTATAAAGATTAGCTCTAAGATCTCGTTGATGAGTTTTAACATAAGTGATTCTTTGATTTTCCATCATTGTGTATCCATCAACAACAAATTGTTGGAACAGTCTCCCATCATGTAATAGAAGAGAATTTTCATCATCTCTATCTTGCATTCTAAAGGCTAAATACTCCCGTAATGTGACTTTAGTCTTCTTTTTAGTACTTGCGTTGATGCATTACTATGAGAGATATCTTCTATATCCTTCTATACCATAAGGAAATAACAAAGGATATTGCAAAGGAAGATAGGCTGGATGCAAATCATGTACTCTTTGTAATTGCCCACATTGTGTTTGAACAATAATATCCTTCCCAATAACTGAAGTATCCACATCACCAACCACTAATGTTGCTACCTGTGATGCTGTAGGCAAGTTATAAGTTCTGCCATCACTTTCTCTTTTGTGGATTAGTCTGAGCTTCAAATCCTTGCTATTGGTAGTTTGAAATCTATCTCTTGCCATTCTAAAAGCCTGAGCTAATATATTATAACTATCAAGCATCTCCTTCAAATTCATCACAACACTACGGTCAAGAAAAATGTCATCATCTTTTGATATGCAAATGGAACATATAGTTTCATAATTGGAAATGAATAATGAGATGAAAATAAAATGCAACACGTGACGAGAATTTAAAATGTACCTTATTACAGTCATTCGATTCTCAATTTCATGTTCTGTATCAAAGATATACATTTGGGAAAATTTTGGTGGCTGGCCTTCAACTTGAAGTAAGCTGCCAATATGATGATAATTCTGACCAGACATAACAAAAGAATAAGGACTTTGACCATCATTAAGTGACTTGTCAACCTTTCCTCCATAGAAGTGGCCCGAACATCATGTTATAAATCTGATATATTTCATGAAATGTTTGGATATTGCCAAATGTTTCTTGAATACTAACTACGATATACTCGGAGGTTGCTTCAAATGTGGTAGTTGAATCTTGCCTTGAACACAGCAAAGACCAAATATGGGGTTAGTAGTGTGCTTAGATTTTTGAATCCTCTCACAGAACCACATTTGAGCTCCACAGTAAGTGCAAACGCATTGAGGATCACCAAGATCCATATATTCTGTATAAGATAAATAATTCTAATCTTAACTAAGGCAAAAAAAAGTTGTGCAAAAAATGTTAAATAACCTCTGAGATATTAAACCTTTATGTGCAAAGTAAGTACTTTCTTCAATATTATCATCTTGATTAACATCAGTTGCATAGTTTGCATCATCACATTCAACTGCAATAATAATAAATGAATTCAAATATGCAATACCCTATAAGTAGATTGAAAAAAAAAAGAATGTCTCAACCAAATTATATAAATTGAAAAATAAAACATGTGAAGTGTACCTTGTTCAATAGATGCAGCATTCAATTCATTGACAATATTGTAACAAAGAAGAAGAAAGAATTACATAAAAATTGAAAGCAGTTAATTTAGCATATTTACAATTATATCCATACCATTCACATTATCATCTATTGTCTTGCCAATTTCATCGATAGTTCGATCGTAAATCTTCTGACGCAAGATCAGTAATGTCATTGGCTTCATTATTTGTATAATCTTGCAGTGGAACATTTAGATCTGGCAATCCAATTTCAGATGCAATGTTTGAGGTTGTATGTTGCGATCCAAACAGAACAAAATAAATTAAATTCTATTTAGATCAATAGAGGCAAGTGCACCTAAATCGACAAGTAATATAAAAGCGGTAAGGCAGGATATCGTACCCAAGGAAAAATTTTCAACACGTAAAACAATTAAATTAAGCGATGAAAAATTACTTGAGCGATCACGAATTGATTGATTTGAAAATAAAATAAAATAAAATAAGTAAATCAAGGAAATATGAAAATTGCGGTATGAATTAAAGCGACTAGATTTAATCAAATGACAAAAGTTCGGTTAAGGTATCGATTTCAATTGGATTAGACATTTAAAATAAAATTATAACGATTGGATTGATTTAGGAAATACTTCACTTAAGCAAGTCAAACCCAATGTTCATGGTGTTCCTTCTCTTTTAAATCGAAAGTCACTACTTGGTCCATAGATAATTCGGAATAAAAGGCGGTAAATACAAGAAGCCTAAAACTAAGTTCGTTAATTCTAGACATCCTCACACAAGATCCTAAGGTTGGTCTACACTTTAGTCTCAAGTATGTCGCTTGATTAATTTTCCGATAAATTAAATCTCATTGTTTGTGGCATTCAATCATCTAAGGTCTTAATTTAGGTGATCAAGCTAAATTAGGACTAAATATGCATTTAATCAAGCAAAAATCAATACCACAAAAATTATCCCAATCCAATATCAATCTTAACCTTAACCGAAAAGAAAAATTTACTCACACATATTTATCAATGTAACATAAATCATGGTCATAATATATGTTTGTATTGATTAAATCACAAAATTAAAATAGATACAGAATTTAAAATAAAGAAAACGAATTTAAAACACCCCCTTTATTTTTCTCCAGCAGCTGTATCTTTTTTTTTCGCATTTTTAGCTTCGGTACGTCTTGGCCAAGTATTTCTGCCTGTCACGTTGTTCTCTCCGGCTGCTTGTTATTCCTCTAGCCACAGCTGCTAATGTCCTCTTGCTTCATCAGCAACCTTCGGAAGTTTTTAGCCCATGCACGCACACCCAACTGCTACATCAATGTCTTCATCTCAGATCAACGTGTCTTCTTGTCTCCACTTTGCTAACTTTGTTCTATTTCCTCCACTAGCTGTCTCCCACTTAGTGATGTAACACCAACAGCTGCCTCAATGTTATTGGAGAGTCTATTTTGAGTGGGGCATGTGTGTTTGAAATGGGTCTGTTTCGTTGCTCTCTTTCTTCAACAGCTCTCCTTCTCCCTTTAGCTAGGTGTCAATGTCTCAAGCTTTCATCTCCCAGCTGTCTCCTTCATCTGCAACGTGTGTGTGGTTAATGTTCAGCCACCAGCTACAACGTCTTCATCAAGCCACCTTGCTAATGTTTTCCCCAGCTGCACGTTGATGTCTCTCTTCTCTTATATCAGCTGCCCACACTCCACCAGCTGCTTAGCTTCAACGTTTTCTTCACAAGCCTTCTCTTCTCCAGCTCACGTGTGTGTGTTCTCCACCAGCTGCTTAGCTTCAACGTGGTTCTTTCCTATGCCACCAAGTGCTCCAATGAATTCCTCCTTGCTCCAGCTGCTTACCTTTAGCACCAACGTTTTCCTATCTAGCCACCAACTGCTATGATCAACGTGAATGGATGGATAGTCTTGAGTGTATGTAACGTTAACGAGGGATTGGTTATATGAGAGGAGGGTGTTGAGTGGTGTTGTGCTGTAAATCAATGGCTTTCCCACAGCTGCAACGTGCCTCTTTCCTAAGCCACCACTAGCTTAAATGACACTGAGTAAGCATTAAATGAGTTCAGAAGCATTAAATGCTTTATGAACCTTAGCCATTGAGAGGAGAAATAATTTTAAACGAGAAAGGATGAGTTTGTGTAATAATATTATTATGATCTTTATTATTATTATTATTATTATTATTATTATTATTATTATTATGATGATGATTATAATTACTACGATCTTTATTATTAATAATAATATTTAAAAATTCTTATTATGATGATAATAATGATAATAATAATAATAATAATAATATAATTAATTGTTATTATTATTTTATAAGTCCATAGATAATAATAGCAACCAAAAAATTAAATAAATCATATGCTTGGTAAAAGTAGAAAATAATGAATTATCATAATTTAAAACTATTAAATTATTAATTAATATTAAAGAAGCATAATAAAATTAATAATAATATAAATGATGACAATAGCATTATTAATTTAATTATTATTGTTTATGGTTTGGGCAAATTTAACTGTACATTAGTTATTATTAAAAATATAATATTATAATTAAAAATGTTTATTATTATTCATAACATTATGAAATTCCTTATTATTGTAAAGTGTATTTTTTGTTATTATTAATCGTAAACTAACTAACTAATTTTATTTCTATTATTGTAATTCTTGTTAAATGTTATAATGTGGTTTAATCGCACTATTTATAAAAATATTATTATTATTATTATTAAATTCCTTAATAATATTTATGATTATTATTATTAATACTGTAATTTTATTATGATTATCATGATTATTATTAATGAAAATGTTTATTATTATTGAAACCATATTATTAATGTAAATAAATAAAAGCAAACAAAGATAATTAAAGATAAATTCATTAAATATTAAAAATAAATTACAAAGAAAAAGTGGAGGAGGATTGGAGAAACCCTCGCTCGCGAGGGAGAGCTGTCGCCCTCGCGAGCTTGGAAATAAACATGCCCTGGCGACGAAGGCTATTCCAAGCCTCGGTCGCGAGGGCGATAGCTCGCCCTCGCGAGGGAGGAGCGAGGCTTTTATGAAGCCTCGCGAGGCTCGAGATGCTCCAAGCCTCGCGAGGGCGAGGTATGTTTGAACACAATTTTTTATTTGATCTTTGTAACTATTATTCTCTATGGGCTTATAAGAATAATTTAAATAGTAATAATAATAGTGTGCAGTTATTATTATTATTATTATTTTATGATTATTGTAATAGTAATAAAATAATGTTATTTCCATTGTTTTAATAAGCATTGCTAAATATAATTATTATGATTAATTTATGATTATTGTAATAGTTTATAAAATAATGTTATTTCCTTTGTTTTAATAACTGTTGCTAAATTTTATAATTTTAATAATAATAATAATACTCATCATTATCATCATAATAAGAATAATTTAAATAGTAATAATAATCTTGTGTGGTTATTATTATTCTTATTATTTTATGATTATTGTAATAGTAATTAAATAATCTAATTTCCATTTTTAATAGTTGTTGCTAAAATTATTATTATTATAATTTAATGATTATTGTAATAGTTTATAAAATAATGTAATTACAATTGTTTTAATAAGCATTGCTAAATATTATTATTAAATTTAATAATAATAATAATCATCATCATCATTATCATAATAAGAATAATTTAAATAGTAATAATAACGGTGTGTAGTTATTATTATTATTTTATGATTATTGTAATATTAATTAAATAATGTTATTTCCATTGTTTTAATAGCTGTTGATAAATAATAATAATAATAATAATAATAATAATAATAATAATAATAATAATAATAATAATAATAATAATAATAATAATAATAATAATAATCATCATCATCATCATCATCATCATCATAATAAGAATAATTTAAATAGTAATAATAATAGTGTGTAGTTATTACTATAATTATTGATTTATGATTATTGTAATTGTTTATAAAATAATGTTATTTCCATTGTTTTAAAAGCTGTTGCAAAATTTTGCCTAATTTTGTTGGAAATATAATTTAAATTTGTGGTGAGTTATTATTATTATTATTATTATTTTTATTTTGATAACTATTGTTTATTATTTATTATATGTTAGTCATTGAGAAGTCAGGACCTTTTTTCTATCCAGAGGTCGGTGTACATTGTACACAATCCAGTGTAAGAAAAGAGTGGCTTTGTTTAGATAAAAGAGAAGAATTTCTTAAATGGTATGCGTAATAAATTTTGTTTTCACATGAATGGAAGTAAAGATCATATAATTATGTTGCTTTGAAAAAGGTTTGACATTGAAACTGTGTAAGCATTAAATGAGTTCAAAAGCATTAAATGACACTGTAAGAAACGATTTTAAGCGGGAAAAGGAGAACTTGGGATTGAGATTTAAGTATATAAGTAGATTTACAATTAGATAAATAATTAAATTGTATGATTAAAAATTATCTTATATATATAATATATATAATAAAATTTTATATATTTATTAGTTATTAATTTGATCACAATTGAATTTCGATTGAACCATTAATTTTTGAATCAATTGCTTTTTCCATTTAATCATTAATTCAATTTTTAAAATATTAATTATTTGAATAAATAATCATGACCTTTTTTTCTCCCTCATCTTTAAATTTTTTTGCATTCATGACTTCAAAATGATGATGATTGATGAGTGAGGGATCCGAGGAGAGGCAATGATACTTCATGTGCTGCCGTTTCTGAGAGAAAGAGACGTATGGAGAGTCGGAGATGGAATGTGTATGTGTCCTTTTGGAAAAGACTTGGTCAAAAAGCGGTAAAAGCAAAGGCGGATATGCCAGAACATTGAGAATGATGTTATCAGACTTGTTGCTTCTGCTTGAAAATGCAAATGTTCGAAGGATGATAGACCTTAGGAAGTGTGACATTGAAGAAGTTACATCCTCAATAAATAGATTAGTTCATCTCAAGTCGCTTGACTTGTCTTATAATAAAAATTTGGTGAAATTATCATAGACTTTATGTGAGTGTTACAATTTGTAGGTATTAATTTTTTTTATTGGTGTGAGAATCTAGTAAAATTACCTGGAAAGATCGGAAAACTAATCAACTTGATGTGTTTGCAATTCTGGGGATGCGATAAGATAAAATGTCTTCCCAAAATAATAGGAAATCTCTAATGTTTCAAAGAGTTGAGTTACTTTGAAAGTAAGCGTAAATGAGGATGAAACATTTGCATTGTTGAAATGGAGAAGTTGAATGATCTTAAAGAAAGGTTGGTGATAAGGAGGCTTCCAAATGTGAGAAAATTAGAAGAAGCTAGATAAATAAAACTTAAGAAGAAGAAGGACGTTACTGATTTGACTTGGCATTTTATGGGGACCATGTGAAAGAAGATAAGGAAGAGTTACTTGAACCTTTAGAGCCAACTTCGGATTTAGAAATATTATAGATATATTGGTACAATGGGAAGACGTAAGGAATTGCCTCCACTGGAAAGTTGTCGTGCCTTGAAGAGCTCGACCTATCATTTATGGGAGTAAAAAGAGTGGGTGTTGAATTTATTGAAATAGAAAAAGAAAAAAATCCATCAACATCTTTCCTATCATGTAATGAAGCCATAGTAAACACTGATATGCCAGGCATGGTAAAGTAGTGGTACAGCTGAACAACAATTAGAGCAAGTTGTCTTTTCCCTTTCGTCTTTTCCCCACCCCTGATTTGGGGCTCCCAGCCGCTCCTCGGTGATGGGAGACCCTTCCCCTCCACCAGTTTCTTCTCCTCCACTTCCCGCCTTGTCCCCTCCTGTTGCTCGTGAGGTCGCGGCGCCGACGCCTGCCTTAGAAGCGACTGGCGTTGCCCCCTTCCCGAACCCCCCTCCCCAGGCATCTGTCCCGGGCGGTGGTTCCTGGCGTGAGCGTGTCGGAGCTTCTTCACCCCATGGTAAGCTTACCTATCACCCCAATGTCCTTCAAGATGGTGTGGTTTCCCCCCGTAGAGTTGCTCCATGCTGGTGCTCGAGCATGGTCGAAGGCTTTGGTGGGTTTTTTCTGGTCTAAACGCTTGGCATTTTTTGTGGTTAGCGCGTGGGCTAAGGCCAAGTGGAGTAGTAAGGGTTTTGAGAAAGCCATGCTTCTGGAGGATGGTCGGTTTCTTTTCAAATTTTCTCAGCAGTCCAACCTCAGGGAAATCCTTGAACTCGGGCCTTGGCACATAGGCGACCAACCTCTGTTCTTGCGTCAGTGGCGGCCAGGAATGGGTTTGGATTGGGGCTCTGTGGAGGTCATTCCCATTTGGGTACAGTTTCATGGGTTGCTTATGGAATATTGGACGATAGAAGGCTTAAGCCATCTTGCCAGTGGAATTGATAAACCGATTAGCCTGGATTCTCAGACTGCTAAAATGGACAGAATTGGCTATGCTAAAATCTGAATTGAGGTGTCGAAGGACACGGTTCTACCTGACAAGCTGTCTATTCGGAGGCTAGATGAAGCAGGGGAATTAGTTTGCCATAGTATTACTCTCACGTATCCCTGGAAGCCTAGTGTGGTGGTTGAGAAAAAATGGGTCCCTACGGGGCGTCGCATTCAGGCAGGCGTGCTTGAGAATCAATCCCCGGCGCCACTTACGGATGAGGCTCAGGTGAGCCCCCCACAGTAAGAGACTTCTGCGCCGGATCTAGAATCGACAGATGGACTGAAGATGATCTCTGAAGTCTTGGGGACTGGGTTAGTTCGAGATGATCCCGTCGGGTCGGAGGGTAGCCCAAATGACAGGTTGCCCTTGGATACTGCCTTGGTGGAGCGATCAGATCAAGTGGCATTGAATAGCCCCAGTAGTGCTTCACTGAATTTACAAGTGGAGAGTTCCTCTCCTATAACCCCTCCTGGGGTTGTTGTTCGATCAAGTCCACCTCCTTTGGCGACCAATGTTGAGCAGACGGGTGGGGGAACAATGGCATCTATTGAATGCAGTGTTGGTCATGATCAAACTGTGGCTGCCACTTTGGAAGAAGGCGATCCTAAGCGGACGATGGTTAAGAAGAAGGCCAAAAAGAAAAAGCGCAAAGGGGTGATGTCCCCTAATTGCTTATTCTAATGATGTACATTTTAGTGTGGAACACTAGGGGGTTCAATGACCCCTCCAAAAACCTGATGGTGAAGCAGCTAGTAGCTAACTCAAAGCCTGTTTTGGTAGGTTTGCTAGAGACTAAAATAAAAGCTTCGGCGGACAGGAAGGATTTATTGTTTTTGGGGACTAATTGGAGTTTTATCTCCAATCATGCTTACCACTATAATGGTATAATTCTATGCTGGTATAACTCTGATAAACTTGCAGTCCAGGTGATCAAAACGGGTGCCTAGTTTATGCACTTGCAGTGTAAGGAAACTGGTAGGGATTCTTATACGGTAACTCTTATTTATGCTTCCAACTTTGCTTTTCAGCGGGCTGACTTATGGTCAGAACTGCTGGCGTTTCATGCTGGGGCGGGGTGTAACATCCCGTCACTGTCATTAAGGGTATTTTGGTTATTATGAGTCATACTGATAGGTTTCACTGCATTCATTGAATGAGCATGTTACTGGCCTCTAATTGTAGAGGAACATGTTTAATGCATATGCATTTATCCATAGGTACATGCATTCATGATTTCGGTATTTAATTGTAAGTAAATGATGAGTTGATGGCCGATTTGGATTGAGAGTTAATTGAGAATTTGAGTAATCGAGTGCAATTGGTGATTTGATCTTGTTTATAGTGTTGGCAATTTATAATAGCTTATAGGAAATTCTCGTGAAATTCGGGAGATAATGCCGGATCGGAAAGTTTTGGGTGATCGATCGATGACCTACGATCTTGAAAGCACCGTCCAATGGCAATGGAAAATTAGAATTTCTTGATAGGAAATAATTATGTGGAACCATTGGGATTTAGAGACTGAAATTTGGGTGACTTGGAGACTTAGGTCTATAAATACTAGGTTTGAGGAATTTGGGAAAACACTAAGGCAATTTCACGCTTTCTTCTTTCCCCTCTTGTGACTTGCGATTTCCTCCCATTGGTAAGGATTCCTCGATTTTCTTTATGGATTCTTTCCTTGAGATGAGGTTAAGCGATTGATCGTTATTGGTGAAGGTTAGAGGCTGCGGGATTAGTGAATCGTTGAGCTTGAAGGATTTTAGGGTTTCGGAGGATTTTGAGGAATCCGTAGCTTGATCTGTGATTTGGTAAGTTTTAAGAGCTTTGATGTTGTTATGGATGATTCTTCTTGTATTTATGGCATTTATTATATTTGATCGGGTGGTTGGGAGTGTTTATGGATGGGTTTTGTTATTGATGATTCTGGTAGGAGTGTATAGGGTCGAAGTGTGGATTTGTGGAGGTAGATTATCGATTTGTTGATGGATAGAGTTATATGGATGATTGAATATGCTAAGGTTGCCGATGATGATATTGCTTGATTTATGTGTATTGAGTTCTTGGTGAGTTGCGAATCGAAATCTGGAAATCTGGGTGGTGTGTTTAAAAGCTATGTGTTGGGGAAGAAGGAGAGGCATGCGTAGTGGATTTAGGTTGAGAACCGCTGACAACCGTGAGGCTTCGGCATGCGGACGGCGATGGAGTAGCTTCGGCATCGCGGACGAAGCGGTGAGGAGCTTCGGCATGCGGACGAAGCGGTGAGGAGCTTCGGCATGCAGACGGCGGTGAGAGCTTCAGCATCGCAGACGAAGCGGTGAGTAGCTTCGGCATGCGGACGGCGAGTGAGGAGCTTCGGCATGCGGACGAAGCGGTGAGGAGCTTCAGCATGCGGACGGCGGTGAGGAGCTTCGGCATGCGGACGAAAGCGGTGAGGAGTAGCTTCGGCATGCGGACGAAAGCGATGAGGAGCTTCGGCATGCGGACGAAGCTGCGAGTAAGCCCGACATCTGAACGAGCTGCGGATCGATCGATCATCCGGCGACCGACCGACGAGTTGCGTATCGTTCGGCTATCGCGAGCGATCGAGCGACGAGCTTTGGGAGTCGCAGCACGCATGAGCGGCGATGGGCGAAGCGGTCTGCGTAGCTAGTCGATGAGCGGCGGTTTAGCGTGTGGGCTAGGGGCTCACGTCGAGTCGACTGTGGCATCGGGTGAGCGCCAGCGCACCCATGGTCGCAACCTTTGCCTAGTCGTCCAAGAGGAGTGTTTGAGGCTTTTGGCATTGGGACTTAGGAAATTAACCGATTGAGGTGATTAAGGATTAGATTTGATTTGAAATTTAAATTGGAATTTTATGGATGTGTTCGACCCAAGGAATAGGAAATTGCTATCGGGGATCCTAATTGAGGTAAATTAGTGGATTTTAGGAATGGATCAATTATTGTCAATCAACTCAATGAAGAGTCGAATTGGGTTTTAGCACCGGAATCGTGGCGTGCATTGTACATTATTTCACCGAGACATATGCATTCGCATCTTTGTTTTATTGGGCAATAAGTGATGGGTTGTACTTTATTGTTATAGAGGCACCGCGTTGGACCGTCATTCCACGGACATTCTTTGGGACTTCGAGGCGTGGCTTCGGAAGTTACTGGTGAGTAACCTAGTTGGTTTCTCAAATTCTGATTGCTTACATGCTCTACATGAATTACATGCAAAGATGAATTGTATGACTCTTGTATGATTCTTGGCATGTATTGGATTGAATTGCATGTCTTTCTTGAACCGATTTGTCTTCGCTACATGATCTCGAGGATGAATCTTTGGGCTTTTATAGCCATACCTTTGAACTCTTGAATCTGAATTCTTGAACATCGCATTGCATGCATAAATGCATGATCGGATAATGGGCGTGTCCCAGTTGCTAATTTCCTTTGAAAAGAGCCTAGTGCTCGAATCTTGTCTTGTGGGGCTTAGCCGAGGGAGAAAATCTCGACGGCGTCCCTACTTTTCTTGTTGAGCACTTGGGCACAACATCGAATAAGCTGGAAAAGAGTCACATATGCATTGTATACACATGGTGATTGATTTGTGACATTGATGATTACGTGATGACATGATTTCTCGTGTATTACGATATGATGCTGCAAATTGTTACATGCTCTTGTAAAGCGTGAAATGACATTGTAAATGGTTTATCAACGTAAATCGTTTTATATATTGTATATGGCTATATGATCTTGTTAAGTGAATATTCTTGTCTTATCTTTGTCTGTACGCCGTAATGCGTAATGCATGATTTGAGTGAACCATCGATGATGGTTTCTCACCGAGTTATAAACTCACCCAAATTTGCAACCTATTTTTCGGAATTGTTAGAGTAGACTTCTAGCTCAGAAGATCTTTCTTTCTGCCGTGCGAGGCTCTTGGCGAGGTCGTGATGGCACATAGGTCGGTCAGCTGGATTAGTGTTTTGAGGATGACTTAGGATAGATGTTTGTATCAGTCTCTTTTTGGTTTTGTTAGGAGATTGATAGACTTGTCTATTCTGGATTGGATTACTGTACTGGATAATTATTACTTTGGATGTCAATTTGTTGATTACTGTTATTTTGTGATTTAAAATACTTCGATGCCATGGATTTTAGCGAAATTTTCTGGTAGTAAATCCTTTATCGTGGGATACGTGTCGGAGCGACCTTCGGGTTTCCCGATGTGTACCCTACGGTGAGGGGGCGCTACATTTAGTGGTATCAGAGCATGGTTGGCATCTTTTGGGCATAGAGCATTATTAGGCCGGAATCACTGTGTAAGGATAACAGAACTGATCAGAATTTCTTGTCTATTTAGGTCATCCGTTATGGGAGATCGAGTAGAGCAGCCAGCTGACCAAGAATCGGTAGGAGCTAGTAGGGAGTCCCTATGCCTCTCGAGGAGTTACCTCCTCGAGTTCTGTGAGGCAGGAACGACAATACAATCGGCTATGTTAGGGCGATTGATTTCTATGGTATGCTTGACCTGCGGAGGATGAGGGATGGCTTGAGAGGAGTGGCGAGTCCTCGATCAGATGGACTGCGACCCTGAGGAGAGGTTCGACTACTCTGTCTCCTTGCTACAGGGTCCTGCATATCGGTGGTGGAGGACTGTCCCGGGCAGTACCACCAGGCCCTGCACTCTGACATGGGATGATTTTCTGAGGGCCTTCAGGGACAATTTCATGCCCAAGGTCTATCTGGAGATGAAGATGCAAGAGTTCTTAGAGTTGAGACAGGGACAGATGAGTGTGGTTGATTATGAGGTTCAGTTTAATGAGTTGATGGGCTATGTACACCGATTTCTCGAGGACGACAGATGCCGTAGATTTGAGGTGGACTCAATTTGAGATCTGCACTGTGGCCAGATCGATATGAGCTCATTCTTGGTGAGGCTGCATTGTCGAGGATAGAAGCATTGCTTCTGGCGAAATCTGTTGAGGCCGGACGGGGACCCGACATAAGAGACCTAGTGATAGCCATGGCAAGACCGGGAGAGGCTCTGATGGCTGACAGTAGGCCCTTGGTCCATTGGAGGGCAGACAGCATGGATACGGGCAGAGGGCGATTCGCATGCATTGCTAATGGTGGTGGTAGCGCCAGAGATTAGGACGATCGCCTGCATCGTGAGCATTGTGGCAAGAGGCACGATGGAAGTGCCGATGGTTTTCGGAGCCTGCTTGAGGTGCGGCTCGATGGAGCATTGGTGAGGGCGCCGAGACATTGGGAGCCCAGTCTACTATGGTAGTAGATCAGCGATAATACCCGATCCAAGCAGAGCCGTGGAGGTGGATCATTTGGTCGAGGCCGAGGCCGAGGCCAGCGAAGGTTCTGTAGTGGTCAGGGGTGAGTGGCGTGCGGCGATCTCAAAGCGGTCTATGCCATGACACGGCGGGAGGCCAGGACTCACCGGATGTTGTTCTGGGTATGCTTCTTATTTACGGTATAGAAGCATATGCATTGTTGGATCTGGATCCACCCATTCTTTTATTGCACCGCATCTAGCATGTAGATCGCATGGGGATAGGCGAGAGGTTCTGATATGGGTTAGAGGTGAGTACACCTCTAGGTAGTACTAACTGATTTGGAGAGGTATGTATAGGATGTCGGTCAGATTGACCGAAAGCGGTGTTAGTCTGATTTGATAATCTTGGCTCTGCGGAGATTGATGTGATATTGGGGATGGGTAGTTAGCGTGCATAGGGTTGTTATGAATTGTTGCACCAAGGAGGTTGTATTGGATTCCCTGGACAGCCAGGTGGTGTTTAGAGGAGTCGGTCGGTGTGCTGCGAGGATGATATCCTTTATAGTGCCACGAGATTGATGCGGGGAGGTTGTGAGGCCTATCTGGCTCATGTAGTGGATTCTCGAGTTGAGAGATTGGAGGATGTTCCGTGGTGAGGAATTTCGGATGTTTTCGAGGAGTTCTGGGATTGCCGCCCGGCGAGAGATAGAGTTTGAGATTGATCTCGTTCCCGGTACCGCTTCTATATCGATCCCTCCATATAGGATGACACCGGTGGAACTGAGAGAGCTTAAGGCTCAGTTGCAGGAACTTTTAGACAAGGGGTTTATCAGACCGAGTGTTTCGCCATGGGGAGCTCCGGTATTGTTTGTAAGAAGAAGGATGAGACTACGAGGCGTGCATTGATTATAGGCGGTTGAGCCGAGTGTGATGAAGAATAAGTATCCTTGCCTAGGATTGACGATCTATTTGATAAGTTCGAGGAGCTCGGTGTTTACTAAGTTAGACTTGCGATCGGGTTACTATCGGTTGAGGATTGCAGAGGCCGATGTGCCTAAGAGTGCTTTCCGGAGTAGGTGCGGGCATTTCGAAGTTCTTAGTGATGCCGTTTGGGTTGACTAATGCCGGCGCCTTCGTAGCTTTGATGAATAGGATTTTCAGCCCTACCGGATCGATTTGTGATAGTGTTTATTGATGACATCTTGGTTTATTCGAGGATGAGCAGGAGCACACTGAGCATCGAGGATAGTGTTGCGAGTCATGAGAGAGGCGGTTGTTCGCCAAATTCGCTAAGTGTGAATTTTGGCTTGATGAGATCGTGTTTACGGGACACGTGGTGTCCGTGAGGGTATCGGTGGATCCTCACAAGATAGAGAAGCGATGATGAGTTGGGAGATTCCGAGGATTGTGCGAGTTGAGGTTTTCTAGGGTGGCGGTTATTACCGGAGATTCGTCGAGGATTTTCGTTGATCTCGCCCCTCGTGAAGCTATTGAGGAAGAATGTACCGTTCAGATGGACCGAGGATTGCGGAAGAGCTTTAAGGCTGAAACATCGGTTGACGACCGCACCGGTGTTGGGCATTCCTTACGGGATTGGAGGCTTTGTGGTTTCTGATGATGCCTCGCACTGGGGGTTGGGATGTGTATTGATGCAGCATGGGAAAGTTATAGCGTATGCCTCAAGACATTTGAGGTCTCACGAGGTGAATTATCCGAGGCATGACTTGGATTTAGCTGCGATAGTATTTGCTCGAAGATGGAACCTTATCGTATGGGAGGCGTTCAGATCTTCACGGACCATAAGAGTTTGAGGTATCTGTTGAGTCGGAGGAGCTCAATTTGAGGCAGAGAAGATGGATAGAGCTCTTGAAGGATTACGTTGCGATTGAGTACCATCTAGGAAAGGCCAATGTAGTGGCCGATGCTTTGGCGAGGAGATCGCATGGTATTGTAGCTCGATTGGATGGAGAGATTGCCTAGTCGATCTGATTGAGAGCTCTTAATGTACAGAGATAGATTTAGGGCGGGATGGAGCACCTTTGATTGCTGAGAGGCTCGGGCCGATCTTTGCATGTGAGATTCGGAGGGTTCGGGACCGGGACCCGTACTAGTGAAACTGATTGATAGAGTTGGACCGATGCAGATTGAGTTTGAGTTGAGAGATGGGACATTATGGATGGGACGGAGGTGTGTGTGCGGATCACGATGATTTGAGACGGAGATCTAGAGGAGGCTCATGTAGCCGCTTATGCTATGCATCTGGTTCGACCAAGATGTATAACACTGCGAGGCGACATTTACGGTGGCTGGTATGAAGAGGCAAGTGGCGAATATGTGTCCGGTGTCGACATGTCAACAGATTAAGGCGAGCATCAAGCTCCGATGGGAAAGTTACATTCGTTGCCCGTTCCGGAGTGGAAGTGGGAGCGAATTACCATGGATTTCGTGACGAGGTTGCCTAGGACCGAGGCAACATGATGCTATCTGGGTCATAGTGGACCGATTGACCGTCGGCTCACTTCTTGCGATGAGAGAGTAATACTCTCGTCGGTTGGCCGTAAGTATGTAGCGAGATTATGCGATTGCATGGGGTTCCGTTGTCGATAGTTTCGCAGACGAGGATCGAGTTTTTATCGAGGTTCTGGAAGAGCCTCCAGACTGCTATGGGTACTCGACTGAATTTCAGCACCGCATTCCATCCTCAGACTGATGGACTGAGTGAGAGGACGATCAAGACTGTTGAGGACATGCTTCGGGCATGTGTACTGGAGTTTAGAGTGCGTGGGATCAATACTTGGCGATAGAATTTGCATACAATAATCGATATCAAGCAGTATTGGATGGCACCGTATGAGGCCTTGTATGGCGGATCGTGTAGATCACCATTGTGTTGGGATGAAGAGGGTCAGAGATCGATAGAGGGTCCCGAGCTGATCCAGGATACAACAGATAAGATACAGTTGATCAGGAGTCGCATCAAGGCGGCTCAGGACAGACAGAAGAGTTATGCGGATCAGCATCGGCGGGCTATGGAGTATAGTGTGGGTGATCGAGTATTCCTTGAGTGTCTCCTTGGAAAGGATCTTGAGATTTGGCCGTAAGGGCAAATTGAGCCCTCGGTATATTGGTCCGTTTGAGATCCTTGAGAGGATAAGACCACCGGCTTCTGAGTTGGCTTTACCGAGCGAGATGTCCCGATTACTGACGTGTTTCACGTTAGTATGCTCCGACGGTACCGATCGACCCGACGATGTGATTACGGCTCGGGATATCGAGATAGCCGATGATATGAGTTATGTGGAGAAGCCGTGCGGATCATTGGATCACGGGTCAAGCAATTGCAAACCGGGTGATTCCATTGGTAAAAGTACTTTGGAAGAACCACTCTGCTGAGGAAGCTACTTGGGAGGCGAGGAGCATATGAGAGCCAGTATCCTCATTTATTTGATGAGACGGTATGAAATTTCGAGGACGAAATTTTTATTAGGAGGGTGAATTGTAACATCCAATCACTTGTCATTAAGGGTATTTTGGTTATTATGAGTCATCTTGATAGGTTTCTTTGCATTCATTGAATGAGCATGTTCTTGGCCTCTAATTGTAGAGGAACAGGTTTAATGCATATGCATTTATCCATAGGTACATGCATTCATGATTTCCGTATTTAATTGTAAGTAAGAACCGATCGAGTTATTTCAAACCATTTGGATTGAGAGTTAATTGAGAATTTGAGTAATCGAGTGCAATTGGTGATTTGATCTTGTTTATAGTGGTGGCAATTTATAATAGCTTATAGGAAATTCTCGTGAAATTAGGAGATAATGCCCGACCGGAAAGTTTTGGGTGATTGATTGGTGACCTACGAAGATGAAAGCAACATCGATGGCAATGGAAAAATTAGAATTTTCTTGATAGAAATAATTATGTGGAACCATTGGGATTTAGAGGTGAAATTTGGGTGACTTGGAGACTTAGGTCTATAAATACTAGGTTTGAGGAATTTGGGAAAACACCTAAGGCAATTTCACGTTTCTCTTCTTTCCCTCATGTGACTTGCGATTTCCTCCCATTGGTAAGGATTCCTCGATTTTCTTTATGGATTCTTTCCGCGAGATGAGGTTAAGCGATTGGTCGTTATTGGTGAAGGTTAGAGGCTCGGGATTAGTGAATCGTTGAGCTTGAAGGATTTTAGGGTTTGGAGGATTTTGAGGAATCCGTAGCTTGATCTGTGATTTGGTAAGTTTTAAGAGCTTTGATGTTGTTATGGATGATTCTTACTGTGTAACATCCCACCCCCTACTGGAAGGGTAAAATGGTAAAATTGGCATAGGATGGGATAGATTGAGATTGCCTAGATGCTCATGCATAATAGGATTGCTACAATAGCAATTGTGCACATGAAATTACAAATACATGCATTCATGACATTTCCTACTTAGGTTTCAAATTGAGATCTTTTGTGAAATTTATGGGATACTTGTATTTGAAAACTTATTCGGAGTGCGCCAAAACTTGTTTTATATTTTATGGGATTTTCAGAATTTTTCTGGAATTTTAGGAGAAAATTCTAAACCGCAAAAAGCGGTCTATGGCCTAAAGGTGTTTTGTTTGGAAAATATGGTTTTCGTGTTTAAAAAATTATTTGGAGTCTTGTAAAGTGTTTTCCATTTTGGAGATTTATGAAAATTTTTTGGAATTTTTGGGTTAGTTGCGGATAGGAGAATTTCAACGGCCGACTGAGTGGGCTTTTTCTGTACTGAAAAGGACTGCAAAATGACATGGGATTAGTGAATAATTAATTATGGGAATTATTATAGACTTATCGGCATAAATTGGTTTAAGATTAAATTAGATTATGATTAAAGTAAGTTAATTAACTAAGATTAGCTAATTTTGACTTTTCTCCATTTCAAAAGCCAAGTGGCTTCTAGAATTTAATGTTTTGTCTTTTATACTCTTCATCCACGACTCATGTTGCTTGCTTTACATAAAGGGACTTTGGAAGCTTTGAAAGCCAAAACACTAACCATCCGAAAGTTGCATCTTCTTTGTAAGTTGGTTTGTTCTCCACCTTCGAAATTCTCTTCTTCTCTTTTCATACAAAAAGTTGGTTCCTTGCTTGCTTTTCTTCACTCACAAACCTAGCTAGATCCTTGAGTTGGTGATGATCTTGATTATGCTTATGATTGCCGTGGGTGAGGTATCAAAGTAGGAAGGGTGGAGAGGTTTAAAGCTTTGGAGAATTGAGAGCTTGAACTTGTGTAAGGTGAGTCTTGATGGTTGTTTTATGTTTTGGTAGTTAGAAGCAATTATGGAAGCTCTTATGCATTTATTTCATGATGATAAGGGTAGGTTTAAATGGGTATAAATGTATGCTTGTGTATGGATGCATGAATGATTATAGTTCCATTGAGTTTGGCTTGGTTTGGATTGAGTTTGTATGGTTAGATCAATGGAAAACTTAGGAATATAGTTTGTGAGGTGCTGCCAACTTGTGTATAATTATATAAGTAAATGTTGTGATGGATTTGTGGTTGAATTAGAGTGACAATTTGATGTTTAGTGATGTGTTATGGATGTTGGAAGTGATAGAAGTTAGGTTAATGGTGAAAGCTGGAAATTGAGTTTTGAACCTATGGTACTGTTTTGATCATAATAAATTGTATAGGTGAGCAAATGAGGTGAGGTTTGTGCCCACTGAAACTTTGGGATGTTGGCTTCATTTTAGTGTGAAATAGGTGTTGGTAAATTTTAATGTTAGAAGGTCGAAAATTGGCATGGAAAGTTTCTGTTTCTGGGTCTGGGAACAGTACCCGCAAATAGGTCAAATGAGATTTGCTAATTTTCTAAATTAATTGGTATGGAATTAGGAAAATGGTCTTCATGAAAGTTGTAGCCTATTGAGTTAGCTTTCCATTGCCACTGATCTTTCTATTTTCTAGTTGTATATTGGGAGATATGACCTGAGTACTGATGACTGTTTTATGCATTGGTTGAAACTTAGCTGGATTGGCACATTTAGTGCACATTCGGGTTTGGAGGAATTTTAGGAATTTTGTAATTTGATTTGGAGTTTGCATTGTACTGAAGAGTTCTAGATAACAGATTGATCTTGAAAATGATATATGGCTTATAATATTTGGAAATCAGATGTGGGAGATATGGAATTTCAAAATCTGGACCTACATTGTGATGTTAAGTGTTGTTTAGGTCAGAAACTTGCATGACAGATTTGAAAATGTTAGAAATCGAATTGGAGTTTGAGTTCTTCATGAACATTGAAGTTTGGGATCTTATCTTTTCAGGAACATAAGGTTGTGATTTTTGTGACATTTGTGCTATGAGATATGTTGAATGGAAAATTACTGTCCAGATTGGTTGATTTCAGAAGACAGATTGTTTATGGAATTGTATGATATAGTTAACAATCGAATTTGATGTTGGGTTGTTCATGAGAGTTGTAGATAACATTGTGAACTGATTGCTCATATTTTGTGGTAATTTTAACTAAAGAATCAGTGAGTTATGGAATTGGTAAGGTACTGTCCTGTTGTGATAGGTTTTGTGTAGGCAGTTGGTGTGATTGGATTTTTGACACCTTTAGGGGTGAAATTGATTTTCATGGTCTTCATGAGAATTGTAGAGGGTTTCATGATCTTTCCAACAAGGTATGATTTGTATTTTCTGAGTTGTGTGCTAGGAGTTATTGGTGTTGAAAGTTGGCTTGAAATCAGGAAAATAAAGAAGGGAATAAGGGTTATATATATAGAGATATTAATTGGTTAATTTGAATTTTGGTTTCTTTTGTCAATTTCTTTTCCGTCCGGCGTCCGATTGACCTGATTCTAGAGGCATTGGATTTGTAAAATATTGAATTTCATTTTGTAAGAAATTGGGAATTTTGGACGGGGAAATTGGCGTGGGCGTAATCTGAGCCTTTACTCCTTATTTTATTTAATTGGGGACCTATAGAGGTCCAAATTGGCGCCGTCGGCCAGCAGATTTCTTATTTTTAAGCGGATTTTTCTGATAGAAAATACTGGATTAGGGTCGGAATCTCATGAACATGCATTTATCACGCATACGTGTGCATTATTACTAGTTCGGATTGAAGAGTTAGTGATCGATTTCTTTTACATTTATTATAGAGGTGCAGTTGGGCGTCGACCTACCGACGCGTTGCGAGACTTCCGGCATTAGCTTGGAAATACGGTGAGTAACCTAGTTGGTTCCTCGACCTTTATGTGTTACGATTTTGCAATTATGCCATGTGGAGATAATGGAAGGTTTATGTGTGTTTGATTTTGATTGATTTGGACCATAGGTGTGCGAAATATTTGGAATGAGATAAAGAAGTGCTACTTGTGTGTAGCTTGTTGGTGAATGGGGATCTCGGACCAAAGGTCCGAGGAATGGGTGTCGATATTGAAGTGTGAATTGTTGGTTTCTATACATTGGATGTGTCTTTAATATGATATGGTATGATACAAGAAAGGGCAAATAGCATTGACATATAAATGGAAGCGTGGTCATTGAATTATAAATTTGTAAATGGGAATTGGAGCATAGGCATTCATGCATAATGGTATGATCGAGATAAAAGCGATTGTGGCCAAGGCGACCGTATGTCGGGGCATATCACGCCTAACGTATATGAGAGCTTTACTCAGCGCACGGACCTCGGGTCCAACGTATTTAGAGCCTCGGGCTCAATGTATCGAGGCTTCAAGCCCATGTTTTCGAGCCACCGCTCAACGCAATGTGCCCGCCATCGGGGCGAGCCATAGCAGTCCACAACAACATAATAAAAATGGAAAGGGTCTCATGTGCATTGCATAAGTGGTATGATTAATGTGAATTGTATTGCATTTATGAATTGTGATCATGTATGATAATTGGTATCTTGATTGACTATGCATGAGTTGAGTGAACCATCGATGATGGTTTCTCACTTTGAGTTCGCAAACTCACCCAACATTGCAACTATTTTTCAGAATTGAAGAGTACCCGTCGATGAGATGGGAGTATGATTCTGACAAGAAAGTCGGTGTTTGGAGTGGGATCAGTTCACGTCGCATTTGTATCATTTTGAATTATGTATAAACTGTATTTCGCTGATTTGTCTTTGTTAATGTAAAGGGCCCAAGATTTGTAATATAGTCTTGAAAGAATATTTCGATTGAAAATGTTTGCGCGCACTCGATTGGTTACGAAAAAAAATGTATTACCGAAGTTTTGAGCGCATTGGCGCTCTAGCATACCACCCTCGTGGGTCGCGGGCTCGGATATCACCGTTGATATCGGGTTCGGGACTTCGGGAGTGGGATGCTACATTTGGTATCGAGCCCGTGATGCGTAATGTATCCGGGCACGATCAAACATAGGTCAAATTGCATGCATTTGAGTCGTGTCGTTGCGCATCGTGGTAAGCGATCCCTAGTATGAGACGACGAGGATAAATCCTACGTGTGCATCGTGTTAAGTGACTAAGTGAGAGAAAAGTGAGACCGTATTAGAAAGTGAACCCATGAATGTGTTTGAGCAATGAGGAATGGGAAAAGGAAAGCGTAACTAATGAGAATTTTAATGTATTGTGGTGTGTATGGTGATTAAGGAAAGATTACGACGACGGAGAACGAATATGTCTAGAAGCTGGAGAGGTCCATTAGAAATATGAGAAGTATATTGGTTATAGGCCGTAGTAAAAGTTAAAGTTAGGAATGAGAGCTCGATTGTAAATGCGATGAGCGGGAAATATTGAAACTAAGTAAAAGCGTAGATGGTGCGATTAGGCAAATATTGATTCATTGTATTACACTATTGGTGTAAGACATCGATGAGATATCATAGAGAGAATACCGTAATGGTTTACCTAGAAGCGAAAGAGTACCTAGTAGGGTAAGAAAAAGTAGACATGGTGAGATCAAAATGTGCGGATGGTGAAATGAACTCGTGAAGCGGTTATGATTATGGCGCATAAGCGTGAGACTGAAATGGTTATCTGAATATTGTGATAAGGGTTTGGAAATCAAGTATAATAAAATCGTAAGGAAAAGATAAATGACAATTCTTCTTGATTGTATATTGGGAAATTTTGGATTAGTTGAATATGTGGATTTGGACACGAAATGTACGGATTTGTTAGGTATTGGGGATTATGAATCTGAGGAAAATAAAGAGATACGTAGTAATAAAGAAATGGCAATGTATGAGTCAAGCTATAATGACCTTACAAGATCAAGCCTGCATGTGACGGATATGAAAATAAAATGATGAGACATATAGTTCAATGATACGTGGGAAATGAAACAATGATCATGATTTATGAAAAGAGTTGTCACATTTTAGTCGTTTTATCGTTGGGAGTATTTATTGAGCGATGAGTTGATCATGATTAATGAAGCGTATGTGAAAGATACATGGGAAAAAAAAACATAGAGGAGATGATCGGTGAGTGAGTATAGTTATAAGTGTAAGGGTTATAATGGATTAAAGTATAAGAAGAAATAAAGAATAATTATGGAATCAGTCCTCTATTTGAGGATCAATATAAGCAGAGAGGAGTATGGTGAAAGTCTAAATGGTAGAGATTACTAATTGGTCTCGGATAAGATGAAATATGTTACGGTGATGTGTAAATTCTCGAGTAAGTGTTGAAGAAGTGTTTAGGTGGTATCGCATGGGACCTTAGTGCAAGGAATGTTTTGATCTTTAATATGGCATAAAAGTGTTCTGATTGAGGTAGTGCTCAAGAATGATTGAAAAGCAATAGGGACACTAATTGGCTGATGAGATTTTGTGAACAGTATTATGACGGTAGCAAGGCGTATGTTAATGACAAGAATAAAACGAAGCGATGTATGTATTACATTAAAATGTGAATTGAGTCATGTCTCAAGAGAAGACTTAGGCATACTATCGAGGTTTTAAGCATTGTGTGTGTGCGGAATGTAAAGTATCCAATGACGAAATGGAATGTTGATTAGAGGTGATCCTATTGTAATGTGAAACCATATGTGATGCAAAGCTGTTGGGAAATCTTGATATATAAAAGACTCAAATGAAGTAGAATTTATGGAAGTCCAAGTTCGGATGATTAGGAATTGGCATATATCAATGAGAATGACAGAAAAACAATTGAAAAGAGAAAGTGGTTACGACAAGAAATCCGAAAGGGAAACTGACAATGATGTGATGTAGTGTTATCTTCATAAAGGGATCGCAGATACACTATTTGTGACTCACCGAAAAAGTTGAATGATGTATGGATTGCGAAGTAAGCAAATGGTGGTGACTATGCCTATAAACGGAAAGTGTTGGAAAGTGTTGAACAGTGAAAGGTAAAAAGAACTATATGAATAAGTGATGAATTTGATATGGAAGATAAACATACCATTGGAGAGTGGGCAGTGTGTGATGAACTGAGACAATATGTTAATGGTATAAGATAAATCGAACTGACGTTGATAAATGGTATTGGAGACTTTAGATTCCTATAAGGATACATGGTGTTAATTCGAGGAAAAAGATGGGCATAAATGACTATTATACTGACAATTTTGAAATAAACAGAAAATTTTGCCTACTAAATTCACATAGTGAATAGTTGCAAGGAACAAATTACAGATATTGGGATTTCCAATGAATGTCAAGTAGATTATGGGTAAGTGTGCAGTGTTTCTGGAAAATGGAGATACTGGATAAGGGTAAGAATGGTTAATAATGCAAGAGTTTAAGTAGTGAATATGCAAGTCAAATCGAATTACAATATCGAATGATTCAAAGAAAAGGTATGTGTGCAGATAAAAGTGCTAGACTAAAAAAAGTGAATAAGAAAGTGAATAGTCAAAGTTAGACATTCTAGTAATCATATGTGAAAAGTGAAATTGTTTATAGATTTGAATGGTCAACAGGCACAATGCGTAAGTGGTTTAGGTTTCATAGGGTTATAACCATGTTATAGAGTTACGATTTCTTGTAGGAAATCTTCGCTACACCGCACAATGCTTAACAGAGTCAAAGACCAATATGGATTTGAGGCTGTGATGTGAGAGACAAAGGAAAGTAACTTAGGAAAACTGAATGGGTTAGTGGAGGTAAAACCGGATCGGACAAATGAATTAGCGTAAAGTACATATTGAATAGAGTGTATGAATACCATAGAACAATGAATTGTCTAAGGAGAGTTGAAATTGAGCAGAAAGTCAATAGACTATAAAGAATGACTACGCAGAGGTAAATTACCTTTGGTTTTATCAAAATGGAGCTAAGTGTCATCGTCTTAGTATCAAAAGGAAAGTGAAGGGACAAGGACAAGATAAATGATGTTATTGTAAGTAACACCTTGAGCAGATGTACTCGATGGAATATGAATTAGATCAGTATATTCTTGGAGAAAAGGTATTGGATGGTAGTGAGAATAAGATAATATTAGTAATCTAGATTGGATGAATAAAAGCGTGATAAGTGAGCAGGTTGGAAATAAGGAAATGAATCATAACATCTAACAAAAGGGTATAGCTAATCGAAAATGGTAAGTGATATAGTTAAGAGAGTGAGATCGCATGGTGGCAGGTCTTGTGGGGTATGTTTATCATGACGAGTGATAATGAATTATGGAATGGAAAAGTGTATGGGACATGCAGAACATATGATTCTTGTCATCTTGAACCATTGATTGAGAATTTGATTGAGAATTTCGAGGACGAAATTTTTATAAGGAGGGGGAAATTGTAACATCCCACCCCTACTTGGAAGGGTAAAATGGTAAAATTGGCATAGGATGGGATAGATTGAGATTGCCTAGACTGCTCATGCATAATAGGATTGCTACACAAGAGCAATTGTGCACATGAAATTACAAATACATGCATTCATGACATTTCCGACTTAGGTTTCAAATTGAGATCTTTGTGAAATTTATGGGATACTTGTATTTGAAAACTTATTGGTGCTTAAAACTTGTTTTATATTTTATGGGATTTTCAGAATTTTCTGGAATTTTAGGAGAAAATTCCAAAGCGCAAAAACGCCTTGGTCTATGGCCTAAAGGTGTTTTGTTTGGAAAATGGTTTTCGTGTTTAAAAAATTATTTGGAGTGCGCCATAAAGTGTTTTCCATTTTGGAGATTTATGAAAATTTTCTGAATTTTTTGGGTTAGTTGCGGATAGGAGAATTTCCAACAAATTTGTTGAGTGGGCTTTTCTGTACTGAAAAGGGACTGCAAAATGACATGGGATTAGTGAATAATTAATTATGGGAATTATTATAGACTTATCGGCATAAATTGGTTTAAGATTAAATTAGATTATGATTAAAGTAAGTTAATTAACTAAGATTAGCTAATTTTGACTTTTCTCCATTTCAAAAGCCAAGTGGCTTCTAGAATTTAATGTTTTTGTCTTTTATACTCTTCATCCACGACTCATGTTGCTTGCTTTACATAAAAAGGGGACTTTGGAAAGCTTTGAAAGCCAAAAACACTAACCATCCGAAAGTTGCATCTTCTTTGTAAGTTGGTTTGTTCTCCACCTTCGAAATTCTCTTCTTCTCTTTTCATACAAAAAGTTGGTTCCTTGCTTGCTTTTCTTCACTCACAAACCTAGCTAGATCCTTGAGTTGGTGATGATCTTGATTATGCTTATGATTGCCGTGGGTGAGGTATCAAAGTAGGAAGGGTGGAGAGGTTTAAAGCTTTGGAGAATTGAGAGCTTGAACTTGTGTAAGGTGAGTCTTGATGGTTGTTTTTATGTTTTTGGTAGTTAGAAGCAATTATGGGAAGCTCTTATGCATTTATTTCATGATGATAAGGGTAGGTTTAAATGGGTATAAATGTATGCTTGTGTATGGATGCATGAATGATTATAGTTCCATTGAGTTTGGCTTGGTTTGGATTGAGTTTGTATGGTTAGATCAATGGAAAACTTAGGAATATAGTTTGTGAGGGTGCTGCCAACTTGTGTATAACTATATAAGTAAATGTTGTGATGGATTTGTGGTTGAATTAGAGTGACAATTTGATGTTTAGTGATGTGTTATGGATGTTGGAAGTGATAGAAGTTAGGTTAATGGTGAAAGCTGGAAATTGAGTTTTGAACCTATGGTACTGTTTTGATCATAATAAATTGTATAGGTGAGCAAATGAGGTGAGGTTTGTGCCCACTGAAACTTTGGGATGTTGGCTTCATTTTAGTGTGAAATAGGTGTTGGTAAATTTTAATGTTAGAAGGTCGAAAATTGGCATGGAAAGTTTCTGTTTCTGGGTCTGGGAACAGTACCCGCAAATAGGTCAAATGAGATTTGCTAATTTTTCTAAATTAATTGGTATGGAATTAGGGAAAATGGTCTTCATGAAAGTTGTAGCCTATTGAGTTAGCTTTCCATTGCCACTGATCTTTCTATTTTTCTAGTTGTATATTGGGAGATATGACCTGAGTACTGATGACTGTTTTTATGCATTGGCTGAAACTTAGCTGGATTGGCACATTTAGTGCACATTCGGGTTTGGAGGAATTTTAGGAATTTTTGTAATTTGATTTGGAGTTTGCATTGTACTGAAGAGTTCTAGATAACAGATTGATCTTGAAAATGATATATGGCTTATAATATTTGGAAATCAGATGTGGGAGATATGGAATTTCAAAATCTGGACCTACATTGTGATGTTAAGTGTTGTTTAGGTCAGAAACTTGCATGACAGATTTGAAAATGTTAGAAATCGAATTGGAGTTTGAGTTCTTCATGAACATTGAAGTTTGGGATCTTATCTTTTCAGGAACATAAGGTTGTGATTTTTGTGACATTTGTGCTATGAGATATGTTGAATGGAAAATTACTGTCCAGATTGGTTGATTTCAGAAGACAGATTGTTTATGGAATTGTATGATATAGTTAACAATCGAATTTGATGTTGGGTTGTTCATGAGAGTTGTAGATAACATTGTGAACTGATTGCTCATATTTTTGTGGTAATTTTTAACTAAAGAATCAGTGAGTTATGGAATTGGTAAAGTACTGTCCTGTTGTGATAGGTTTTGTGTAGGCAGTTGGTGTGATTGGATTTTGACACCTTTAGGGTGAAATTGATTTTCATGGTCTTCATGAGAATTGTAGAGGGTTTCATGATCTTTCCAACAAGGTATGATTTGTATTTTTCTGAGTTGTGTGCTAGGAGTTATTGGTGTTGAAAGTTGGCTTGAAATCAGGAAAATAAAGAAGGGAATAAGGGTTATATATATAGAGATATTAATTGGTTAATTTGAATTTTGGTTTCTTTTGTCAATTTCTTTTCCGTCCGGCGTCCGATTGACCTGATTCTAGAGGCATCGGTTTGTAAAATATTGAATTTCATTTTGTAAGAAATTGGGAATTTTTGGACGGGAAATTGACGTGGGCCCGGGTAACGGAGCCTTTACTCACTGTTTTATTTAATTGGGGACCTATAGAGGTCCAAATTGAGCGCCGTCAGCGCCAGCAGATTTCTTATTTTTAAACGGATTTTTCTGATAGAAAATACTGGATTAGGGTCGGAATCTCATGAACATGCATTTATCACGCATACATGTGCATTATTACTAGTTCGGATTGAAGAGTTAGTGATCGATTTCTTTTACATTTTATTATAGAGGTGCAGTTGGGCGTCGACCTACCGGCGTTGCGAGACTTCCGGCATTAGCTTGGAAATACAGGTGAGTAACCTAGTTGGTTCCTCGACCTTTATGTGTTCTGATTTTGCAATTATGCCATGTGGAGATAATGGAAGGTTTATGTGTGTTTGATTTTGATTGATTTCGGACCATAGGTGTCTGAAATATTTGGAATGAGATAAAGAAGTGCTACTTGTGTGTAACTGTTGGTGAATGGGGGATCTCGGACCAAAGGTCCGAGGGAATGGGTAATCGATATTGAAGTGTGAATTGTTGGTTTCTATACATTGGATGTGTCTTTAATATGATATGGTATGATACAAGAAAGGGCAAATAGCATTGACATATAAATGGAAACGTGGTCATTGAATTATAATTGACTGTAAATGGGAATTGGAGCATAGGCATTCATGCATAATGGTATGATCAGATAAAGGCAGTTGTGACCGGGGCAGCCACCGTATCAGGGCATATCACGCCCAACGTATATGAGAGCTTTCAGCTCAACGCACAGGACCTCAGGTCCAACGTATTTAGAGCCTCAGGCTCAATGTATCAGGGCTTCAAGCCCATGTTTTCGAGCCAGCCGCTCAACGCAATGTGCGAAATCCATTGGGACAAGTTTGTATGCAGTCACAACAACATAATAAAAATGGAAAGGGTCTCATGTGCATTGCATAAGTGGTATGATTAATGTGAATTGTATTGCATTTATGAATTGTGATCATGTATGATAATTGGTATACTGATTGACTATGCATGAGTTGAGTGAACCATCGATGATGGTTTCTCTTGAGTTCGCAAACTCACCCAACATTGCAACTATTTTTCAGAATTGAAGAGTACCCGTCGGTGAGATGGGAGTATGATTTACTGACAAGAAAGTCGGTGTTTGGAGTCGGGATCGTTCACGCCGCATTTGTATCATTTTGAATTATGTATAAACCGTATTTCCGCTGATTTGTCTTGTTAATGTAAAGGGCCCAAGATTTGTAATATAGTCTTGAAAGAATATTTCGATTGAAAATGTTTGCGCGCACTCGATTGGTTCTGAAAAAAAAAATGTATTACCGAGTTTTGAACTGCATTGACTGCTCTAGCATACCACCCTCGTGGGTCGCGGGCTCGGATATCACCGTTGATATCGGGTTCGGGACTTGCGGGAGTGGGATGCTACATACTGTATTTATGGCATTTATTATATTTGATCGGGTAGTTGGGAGTGTTTATGGATGGGTTTTGTTATTGATGATTACCGTAGGAGTGTATAGGGTCGAAGTGTGGATTTGTGGAGGTAGATTATCGATTTGTTGATGGATAGAGTTATATGGATGATTGAATATGCTAAGGTTGCCGATGATGATATTGCTTGATTTATGTGTATTGAGTTATTGGTGAGTTGCAGAATCGGAAACTGGAAATCTCGGTGGTGTGTTTAAAAGCTATGTGTTGGGGAAGAAGGAGAGTCATGCGTAGTGGATTTAGGTTGGAGACCGCATGACAACCGTGAGGAGCTTCGGCATGCGGACGAAGCGATGAGTAGCTCGGCATGCGGACGGCGGTGAGGAGCTTCGGCACGCGGACGAAGCAGTGAGGAGCTTCGGCATCACGGACGAAGCGGTGAGGAGCTTCGCATGCGGACGAAGCGGTGAGTAGCTCGCATCGCGGACGAAGCGGTGAGGAGCTCGGCATGCGGACGGCGGTGAGGAGCTTCGGCATGCGGACGAAGCAGTGAGGAGCTTCGGCATGCGGACGAAGCGGTGAGTAGCTTCGGCACGCGGACGAAAGCAAGGTGAGAGCTTCGGCATGCGGACGAGCTGCGAGTAACCGCATCTGAACGAGCTGCGGATCGATCGATCATCCGAGCGACCGGCCGACGAGTTCGCGATCGTTCGGCTATCTGCGAGCGACCGAGCGACGAGCTTGGGAGTCGGCAGCACGCAGCAGCGAAGGGATGGCGGTCTGCGTAGCTAGTCGATGATGGCGGTTTAGCGTGTGGGCTAGGGCTCACGCCCGTGTCGACTGTGGCATGCGGGTGAACGCCAGCGCACTCCATGGTCGCAACCTTTGCCCTAGTCGTCCGAAGAGGAGTGTTTGAGGCTTTTGGCATTGGGACTTAGGAAATTAACCGATTGAGGTGATTAAGGATTAGATTTGATTTGAAATTTAAATTGGAATTTTATGGATGTGTTCGACCCAAGGAATAGGAAATTGCTATTGGGGATCCTAATTGAGGTAAATTGACTGGATTTTAGGAATGGATCAATTATTGTCAATCAACTCAATGAAGAGTCAGAATTGGGTTTTTAGCACCGGGAATCGTGAGCGTGCATTGTACATTATTTCACTGAGACATATGCATTACTGTACTGTTTTATTGGGCAATAAGTGATGGGTTGTACTTTATTGTTATAGAGGCACCGTTGGACCGTCATTCCACGGACATTGCTGGGACTTCCAGGCAGTAGCTCGGAAGTTACAGGTGAGTAACCTAGTTGGTTTCTCAAATTCCTGATTGCTTACATGCTCTACATGAATTACATGCAAAGATGAATTGTATGACTACTGTATGATTACTGGCATGTATTGGATTGAATTGCATGTCTTTACTGAACCGAACTGTACTGCTACATGATACTGAGACTGAATACTGGGCTTTTATAGCCATACACTGAACTACTGAATACTGAATTTACTGAACACTGCATTGCATGCATAAATGCATGATCGATAATGGGCGTGTCCCAAGTTGCTAATTTCTTTGAAAAGAGCCTAGTGCTCGAATATCGCATCGACCGCTTAGCCCGCAGGGAGAAATCACTCGACGCGTCCTACCGCTTATCTTGTTGAGCACTTGGGCACAACATTGAATAAGCTGGAAAAGAGTCACATATGCATTGTATACACATGGTGATTGATTTGTGACATTGGTGATTACGTGATGACATGATTTATCTTGGTATTACGATATGATGCTGCAAATTGTTACATGCTCTGTAAAGCGTGAAATGACATTGTAAATGGTTTATCATCGTAAATCGCTTTATAATATCGTATATGGCTATATGATACCGTTAAGTGAATATTATCAGATTATGTCAGACGCGTGCGCGTAATGCATGATTTGAGTGAACCATCGATGATGGTTTCTCACCGAAGTTCATAAACTCACCCAAATTTGCAACCTATTTTTCAGGACTGTTAGAGTAGACTTCTAGCTCCGAAGATCTTTCTTTCCTGCCGTGCGAGCTGCTGGCGAGGGTCGTGATGGCACATAGGTCGGTCAGCTGGATTAGTGTTTTGAGGATGACTTAGGATAGATGTTTGTATCAGTCTCTTATTGGTTTTGTTAGGAGATTGATAGACTTGTCTATTCTGGATTGGATTACTGTACTGGATAATTATTACTTTGGATGTCAATTTGTTGATTACTGTTATTTTGTGATTTAAAATACTTCGATGCCATGGATTTTAGCGAAATTTTCTGGTAGTAAATCCTTTATCGTGGGATACGTGTCGGAGCGACCTTCGGGTTTCCCGATGTGTACCCTACGGTGAGGGGGCGCTACACGGGGGGTCCGTGGGTGATTGCTGGAGATTTTAACTGTTGTCTCAATTCTTCGGAAGTTAAAGGTGGAGTGGGTTTTCAAGGAGGTGCTGGTGGGGAGTTACCACACTTATTTTCTAATTCTAGCTTAGTGGATCTTCGAGGAAGTGGTAGGTGGTTTACATGGGAGAACAAACAAAAAGGCCCTATGCACATCCGGAAGAAACTGGATCACGTATTGGTTAATCACTACTAGCTTCTGTCTTTCCCTTTCGACTCCGTGGAGTTCGGTGATCCAGTTTTTTCTGATCACACACCTATTCTCATCTTGCATCAGATTGATTATATTAGAGGTGGCACTCCTTTCCAGTTCTTCAATGGATTACTTCGAGTGGAAGGATTTATGGCGATGATTGCGCAAATTTGGTGGACGAAGATCCCAGGTTACAAGGGGTTTCAATTAATGCAAAAGCTGAAGCTTGCTAAGCAGGCTATCAAAATCTTCAGTAAACAACGAACTCGTAATCTACAGGAGTTGAGCTCTCACTTGGCGGATATCCAGCAGCAGTGTTATAGGGAACCCCTCGTGACGACTTGAGTTCTTAGGTCGATGCCATGCATCGCATGCAGGAGGTTTTGAAGCTTAATGACTCCATCCTACGACAAAAAGCTCGGCAAAATTGGCTGAAAGATGGGGATCACAACTCTAAGTACTTCCATGCAGCTATTCTTGCGAATTGGCTGAAAGATGGGGATCACGACTCTAAGTACTTCCATGTAGCTATTCTTGCTAGGCGCAACGTTAATACTATCACTGAGCTGACAGACTCTGATGGGAGCACTATTCGTGGTCCAACTGCGATGTCGGTGCATGTTAGAGACTTTTTTATGCAGCTTATGGGCAACTCTGGTGCTTCGAATCGGGCTGGATTTGGAGTTCGGAATGTATTAGATTTCACTCCCAGTCCTGACAGAATGGCCTTGCTCACTACCCCATTCACAGCAGAACATGTCAAGGAAGCCTTGTTTCGACTTAACAGCTCCAAGGCCCCCGGGCTGGATGGGTTCTCAGCAGGGTTCTTCCAGCAGACGTGGGACATTACTGGGTAGCTGGTTACAGAGGCAGTACTTGAGTTTTTCTCTTCTGGGAAACTCTTGCGGGTGATTAACCACACTTACATATCCTTAATTCCCAATAAGGATAGACCTGATCGGATTACAGATTATAGACCGATATCGTGTTGCAATACTGTGTATAAAATTATTGCTTCCCTTTTAGCGGAGCGCTTGAAAGGGGTGTTGTCGGAGGTTGTGAACAATGCTCAAGGGGCCTTTCTTCCATCCAGGAGTATAGGGGACAACATTCTGTTGCTTCAAGAATTGATGGGAGATTATCATACTGGTAAGAAGATTAATAGTTGTGCCTTGAAAATTGATCTTTTCAAAGCTTTTGACTCTCTTGATTGGGCATACTTACAAGAATGTATGCTGGGGATTGGATTGCCCTCAAGGCTTTGTCTTCTAATTCTCAATGCATTCAGACGACCTCCCTTTGTGTCTTAATTAATGGTCATCCGACACAGCCTTTTCAACCTCAAAGGGGAATTAGACAAGGGGATCCCCTTTCTCCTTACTTATTCACGTTGGCAATGGAGGGCTTATCTCGGCTACTTTCCAAGTTGGGACAATGTAATGGGAACTTTGAATACCATTACAAATGTGCTGACCTGCAATTGTCCCATCTCATGTATGCGGATGACGTGATCCTTTTCTGTAAAGCGAAGCCGCAGGTGCTGCTAATGATGATGAACCTTCTGGACACCTTCTCTCGCTGGTCTGGCTTGCGCATCAATTTTCAGAAAAGTGGTATTTATTTCTCCTCAGATGTCCACGATTGGGAAGAGCTTAGCAATCTTGTCGGGCTTTCTGTTCATGACACACCATTCAGATATTTGGGGGTTCCTATCACCTCAGGTAAGCCTCAGTTTAATGACTTCTTGCCACTGTTGGAGAAATTAAAGAGTCGTATTAATGCATGGAAAAATCGATTCCTTTCCTTGGCGGCTAGAGCTAGCCTTATTGTCTCTGTCTTGAATAGCATGCATATTCACTGGGCGGCTCATGTTGTTATGGCGAAAAGAGTGATCAAAGAAATGGAGCGCATTTTTAAAGCGTTTCTTTGGTCGGGAACTGATGAAACTAGCAAAGGTGCGAAAGTTAAGTGGAGTGTGATTGTCATTCCGAAGCAGCAAGGTGGGTTGGGTATCATCTCGATTACTCAGATGCAATGATGTCTTCTTATGAAACGCATTTGGCGTCTTTTTGTGGATAAAGAGGCTTTGTGGGTCAAATGGGTGCAAGTCTTCCATCTTAAGGGGCAAAGCTTTTGGTGTCTTCTTCCTCGGCCTAATGATTCATGGATTTTTAAAAGCCTTCTCCATTTGAGGGATTTGATTTATCTTTACATCAACAACCGAATTGGGAGTGGTGATGCAACGTTTTTCTGGTTTGATAATTGGCATGAGAGGAGTCCTCTATGGCTTCAGCCTGATTTAACAGTGGTTCGAAACCGAATTCCTCAGGCAACATCCCTTGCTTGGGTCGTCGGAGAGGGTGTTCGCTTATTTAGGTGTAGATTTGGACATCTTCTTCTCGGCTATTTGAATGACCTCAGTTTGAGTAACAACCCAGATCAGATGCGATGGACTGCTTCCCAGAATGGTGTTTTCACTACTTGTTCAGCCCGTGGTATAGGGCAAGTGTCGGATGCTCAGGTACCGTGGGCTGCCCTAGTTTGGAATCAGGTTTTGTGTCCGAAAGCAACATTCTTTCTGTGGCTTGCTATAGGTTGCGAACCAAGGATAGATGGTTTGGGACTTTTGACCCAATTTGTGTGTTGTGTAAACTGGTAAACGAAAGTAGGGATCACTTGTTTTTTGAATGTGAGTATACCAAAGTGATGTGGAGTCGTATGTTGCATTTACTTGGCTCTGTGAATTCTGCATATGAATGGACTGTTGCGCTGGCTGAGGTTATCCATAAAACCAGGCATGGGAGGTTGGATGGCTTACTCATCAAGCTCTCGCTGCAGTTGACTATTTACCATGTATGGAGGGAGAGGAACCTAAGAATTTACAGGCAAGTGGAAAGGGATAAATATGTGCTGGCTGATAGCATAATTAACTTGATTAGGGAGGCCATCTTCGTGCATGGTAAACAGGAGTCTTTATCCCCAGCACTGAGGCAACGTTGGTTTCTCTAGTTATAGTGGTTTGCTTTGATTATGTTTTTGCGTTAGTTGGAGTTGTTTCCTCCACTTAGATTGCCTTTGAAGGCTTGTTAGCTTTTGTATATTGTAAATTTTTTTTTGGTAATATAGTTCTTTTAAAATTAAAAAAAAAACATCTTTCCTATCATTTTCAAAATTGAAGATGCTTCAATTTCACTATTGTTAGGAATGGGAAAAGTGGGATGATATGGAGATGATTAATAAGATAGTAACAGTCATGTCATCTCTTCAAGAACTCACCATTTTTCAATGCTCAAAATTGAAGACATTGCCATACCTTTTACCGTCACCAGTCATCACCCCCAAAACTCCATCGACTATATATAGAAGGCTGTCCTACTCCTGTTCTTCAACAATTCCAAAAGCACAGATTTTCTCACATGCCTCATCTCGACGTCTTTCATGCCACGACATGAGGTAATTCTTTATTCTTTATTTACTCGCTCTTAGTTAATTGTTCTTTAATATTGAATATTTCGTTTAGTTTACAAATTTGGTTCTTGTAATAAACATAAAATCAAACGTATGAATACAAATTTTGTATTTTTTGATATTTGTTAAACATTATGATAACCAATCTATATTAATAATATATTTATGACAAGATTATTTATTAAATTAGAAATAAAATTACTTTTTTATTAAAAATTATATCTATTTTAATTGATACATGATAATTTATGGACTTTTAATTATTAATTTTAGTAATAAGTAGAAGCAGAACAAGAAGACCAATTACAACTGTTTCCCAATCCACCGAATCCCAAAATGGTTACGTCGAGAACTTATTCCAAGCTGATTAATTTAAATGATAAGTACACCTAAAAACACACTTTTTCATAGCTATTAGAAATACTGACAAAAGGAATTTAGGAAAGATTTTCTGTTATTGATTGAAATGAATGATTGCACAATGATTGATCCTTTATAAAAGAATTTCCTAAAAATAACTAACACAGCTGTACAATACTGTCACAAGATTCCTATTCACAATGCTCAGATATTTACGAATGGGCCTCATACATGCTTTGGCCCATAACTAAAAATACACCCCACTTATTCAACTTGTGCTTATTCAACAACTCCTCTCAATTCTGTCGAATTGTTTCTACTTCCAACAGCCCCTCTCAATTCGACACTTTGGAAAATATCCTTCAATCCCAACTTTCCCAAAAGCCGATTATGTTGAGATGTTCCCAAAGTTTTTGTAAACACATCTGCCGACTGCTCAGCTGTCGAAATATAGTTAGTCTGAATCAATATGCTCTGCACTTGTTCCCTCACCAAGTGACAATCAATTTTGATGTACTTGGTCCTTTCATGGTACACTGGGTTCGCAGCAATATGGGTCGCAGCTTCATTATCACAGAACAATTCAATTGGTTTTTTAATTCCAATTCCAAGCTCTTTCAGTAATCCACGAAGCCACATCAATTTGCAAGTTGTGTCAGCCATGGATCGATATTCAGCCTCAGCCGATGATCTGGAAATTGTCTTCTGCTTTCTCGATCTCCAAGATATGAGGGATTTTCCAAGCTTAATGCGTAAACCGCCATCGATTTTACATTGATGACGCAGGACGCCCAATCGGAATCACAGTAAGCCTTCAACTCAAAACTGTTTTCTTTGGGCATGAAAAGACCCCTTCTAGGATCTCTTTTAACATATCTGATTATTCTCAATGCTGCTTGATAATGTAATTGTTTTGGTTGATGCATGAATTGGCTAATATGATTGACAGAATAGCAAATATCAGGTCTGGTTATAGTGAGATAGAGCAGTCTCCCTACTAACCTTTTATAGCTCGTCGGGTCATCAAGTAGCTTGTCATTTGACTTCATCTTCCCTTTTGATTGTTTTTCCACCATGTCATCATACTCCTTTGTAGTCAACTTTAAATTTAACTCAAATGGTGTAGATACTGGTTTTGAAGCAGATAATCCCATGTTTGAGTTGAACTCAAGAGCATATTTCCTCTTATTCATTATGATTCCCTCCTTAGATCGACTAACTTCCATGCCTAGGAAGTATTTTAAATGACCAAGATCTTTAACTTGAAATGCTTATGCAGCACTGTTTTGAGCTCATTTATCATGATTGAATCATTTCCTGTGATAAGCAAATCATCTACATATAGTAGTAGAATAACTATTTTACCTTTGAAATGTTTTATGAATAGGGAGTAATCATATCGCTTCACGATAACTTTGATCGAGTTAAAGCCATAGTTATTTTGCTATTCCACTGTCTTGATGCTTGTTTTAAACCATACAGTGACTTGCTCAATTTACAAACCATGTTAGCCCCCCCTGAATTGAGCAATCCTTGAGGTTTTGTCATGTAGACTTCCTCATCTAAATCTCCCTGTAAAAATGCATTTTGCACATCCATTTGAAAAATCTGCCAATTCTTTGTTGAAACCAAAGCAATAACACTTCTGACAGTGACCATTTTAACAACCAGTGAGAATGTTTTTTGTAATCTATTCCAGCCCTTTGTTTGAACCCCTTAGCCACCAATCTTGCTTTGAATCGCTCAATTTGCCCATTTGAGTGATATTTTATTCGGTAAATCCATTTGCATCCTATAGCCTTTTTATGTGCTGGTAAAGGAATAATCTGCCAAGTCTGGTTTTGCTGCAAGGCATTTAATTCTTCATCCATGGCTGCTTTCCATCTTGGATCTTTGATTGCATCATGGTAATTAAATGGTTCTGATATTGAGTCAATCTTTGTGATGTAGACTTGATAGGGTTGAGACAAACTTGAATATGAGATTGAATTTGCAACTGGATAAGAGCAATTTGATGTAGCATTAAAGACATAATCATCCATCCATGAGGGTGCATGAGTGGGCCTGCTGGATTTTCTGGTAGGTATGTTCTCAGGATCATCTTGAAACTCGTTGGGTACATGCTCCATATCTTCAATGTCATTGCTATCACCTGTTTCTGTTTCAATGTCAACAGGAAAATGACCTACAATTGACTCATTTACAGGATCCCCAACATGAATAGGTGGATTTGGTGATTGATGATTTGAAGGTGATGGAGTAGTGGCAGAATCAAAATCAATGAATGAATCAAGAGATGATTTTGATGACACTTTTGGATTAGCAAAAGGAAAGATGTGTTCGTGGAAGATCACATCCCTATTGACTAAGAATTTTTGAGTGGACAAATTGTATAACAGGTAACCGTTTTGATTGCTAGGATAACCCATAAAGACACATATCATTGATCTAAAATCAAACTTATCACTAACTAATGGAACTTTTGCATATGCTAGGCACCCAAATGTCTTGATTCTAGCTAAAGATGGAGGTTCACCATAAAGTTTTTAAAATGGTGTTAATCTCTTAATTACCTGAGATGGTGACCTATTTATTAAAAAAATAGCTACCAAGGTACATTCTTCCCAAAACTCTATAGGTATTGATGCTTGCATTTTAAGACACCTAGCAACTTCCAAAATATGTTGATGCTTTCTTTCCACAATTCCATTTTGTTGTGGATTGTGAGGCCAAGTATGTTGATGGACTATTCCTTGAGACCAAAATAGAGCTTGGCATTGATTATTCATGAATTCTATTCCATTGTCAGATCTTATGACTTTTACTTGAGCATTAAACTGAGTTTTGGCATATACTATGAAATCCTTGATAAGTCTAAATGTGTCACTCTTTGATTGCATTAGCTAAATCCAAGTGTATCTAGAGTAGTCATCCACTATTGTCATGAATTATCTAAAACCATTATGAGTCAGAATGTGGTATGGTCCCCAGAAGTCTAAATGTAGAAGCTGAAATGGTGAACTAGTTTTCGAATTGCTAGACTTAAATGGTAACTTACGTTGTTTTGCACCAAAACAAGTAAAGCAATTGGAACTATTTTCTTTATTGCACTTAATAGAACTCGATACAGTAGTAATTGCAGAGATTGAGAATTTAAATGTCCTAAACGACGATGCCATAAGGCGAAATCTGAAATGCTAGAGACTCTAGAAGTATTTGCTGAAAGTGGATGGCTGATGCTAGGACATGGTGTTTGAGATTGCAAATAGTAAAGAACTTGAGACTCTCTACCAATCCCCTTGACTTTCCCAGTTGAAATATCCTGCAATAGGAAAAAATCAGGAAAAAAGGACACAAAACAGTTGGAATCTTTGGCTATTCTATGAACTGACATGAGATTTTTTTGAAAAGAAGGAATGAGTAGAACACTAGGAAAATTTATATCTATGAGAATATTGAGTGATCCAGTATGAGTTATTTCAGCATTGTTTCCATTAGGTAAGAGGACATGTGAAGCATGTGCAGGTATAGACATATTTTGCAAGCCAAGAGAAGAATTAACCATGTGATTTGTGGCTCCACTGTCCACTATCCAGGTTCGAAAAATCAGACCTGATGATGGATCTATTGATGGTGGAGCTGGAGATGACTGAGAAGCCGAAGCAGAATTGGCCATTGGATTAGCAGCAGCAAGCATGCGCAAAATATCCTGATACTGAGCAGGAGTGAAGATAGGAGCTGGATTGAAGGGAGCTGGACCTGAAGAAACAGTAGCAGCAAATGGATCTGCTTGGCCGAGAGTGTTTGCAGCTGCAGGTGAGATTTGATTCTCAGCTTGATTTGCCCGTGATTTTCCTCTAGTGAACTTAATTCATCGGTATCAGGTAGGGGGTGTTTGGTTGCTGTATAAAGTTTGGGTTTGGAAATATTATTCTTAGCACGGGTTGTCATCGGATGTGTGTTTAGAGGTTGAGATGATGGGTGAGGGTTGGGTAATGGCATGACAGGTGGGGGTGGAGGGGGTGCAGCAGGGTGAGTATCTGGTGTGATGGACATGGTTGAAGGCTCATGGAGTTATACCAAGAGGCGTGGCGAGGACGTAGCAGGTGAGATCTGTTGGACCCCGAACTTTCGGTAGAAATTAGAAAATATTAAATGGAATTAAATGAGTGTGTTTGTATAGGTATTGTGTTATAGATGTTATTGTACTTAAAGGAGATTGATGAGAAATGAAGTGATTAGTTTTGATGATTTTGAAATTTGAGTAGAGTTGTATGAGTTATGAAAGTCAAAATGAACTAGTTGATTGAAATGGAAGTTGAAAAGCAAGAAATGATTGGTGAAAGTGTTATATTTTGGAGAATTAAGAAATTTGACCTTTGGAGTAAAGAGTTGACTTTTGATTTAGGCAGATTTTGAGAAAATGATCTACATGAAATTTGTAGATGATGTTGAGAGCTTTTCGTAGCCATAAAGTATGCTATTTTTCGATATCGGAATTGAAAGTTATGATCTTTGAAAGTTAAGTGTATTTTACTTTATTTGAAAAATGCTATTAAGAGTAAGATTGTGTATGACTTTTGTAAAAGAGAAATGTATATGCGCATATCCTTTGGTGTTGAGTTTGATCTGGGAAAATGGCTTTGGAATAGTTTATTGGAGAGTTGAATTGTGTTTGAGATGAATTAGTTGAAGAGTTTGTGGTAGTGGGTGAATATGTGAAGTTGATGTGTTGATATGTGAAGTTTATGTGTTGGAATGGTATTTAGAGACTTCAATGGCAAATATGTATTGATTTAGATGGATTTATCCAAAGTGGTCTTAATGAAAGTGGTAGATTATGTTTTTATCTTTCCATTGATATAAAGCATGAAAATATTGGACAAGGGAGTAGAAAGTTATGATTGTTAGAAGTTCTGATGCTGTTTAGTGTGAAGCCGATCAATCAGTCACCTTGTATGGAGTTTTTGACCTATTTAGAGGTCGATCTGATTTTTAAGGCCTTCATAAAAGTTGTAGAGAGATCTTTTACCTTTCTACAGACACTGAGTTTGTCAAATTTGGAGTTCTGTTTCAAAAGTTATGATGTTTTCAAGTTGAGGTGCTGTGTAAAGTTTTGAGGAGATTATCGATCAGTTATCTTCAAGATCATTTTTGATCCCTTTAAAGACCGAGTTTGTTTGTGAGTCCTTCTTGAAAATTGTATATCTCTCTTTTATCTTTCCAACGGTACCAAGTTTATCCAATTTGGAGCTCGGAGTCAAAAGTTATGAGTGTTAGAAGTTTGAAGGTCGGATTAGGTGCCGGCCGACCTCTGTTGACCGACCGACCTCTGTGGGCCAACCTCTGTTGGCCAACATCTGTGGACCGACCTTTGTTGGCCGACCGATCTTCGTCTTGGCCGAGCTCTGATTTTCTTGCCGAGCTTTGACCTCCCTTCACTCTTTTACCATAACTTCTTTGTCCGACATCCGATCGATCTGATTCATTTTTCAACTTAAAATAGAGACATGGGGCTACAAATTTTATGAAGGAGCCGAGCTATAATTTAGCCTCTAAGACTTTCAAATGTGGGTCGGAAGTTCTGTGTAGTGTTTAGTCCCGGTGTTGTAGTGGCTGAACAGTGTTCAGTATTTTGCATATATCTCCATATCTAGAGCTCGGATTGAGTTGATTCTTGTTGCTACTTAAAATAGAGACATGGGGCTACAAATTTTATGAAGGAGTAGAGCTATAAGTTAGCCTCTAAGACTTCCAAATGTAGGTCGGAAGTTCAGTGTAGTGTTCAATTTCTGTGTTGTAATGGCTGAACAGTGTTCAGTATTTTGGAGATATATAGATCGCTAGAGCTCTTATTGAGTTGATTCTTGTTGGTAATTAAACTAGAGAGATGGCGCTACAAATGTTATGAAGGAGCCGATCAACAATGTACTCTCTAAGACTTCCAAATGCAGGTCGGAAGTTCAGTGTAGTGTTCAGTCGTGATGTTGTAGTGACTGAACAGTATTCAGTATTTTGGAGATATCTCGATTGGTAGAGCTCCGATTGATCTGATTCTTTTTTAAAATTAAACTATAGAGATGGGGCTACAAATGTTATGAAGGAGCCGATCGATAATGTAGCCTCTAAGACTTCCAAATGCAGGTCAAAAGTTCAGTGAGTGTTCAGTCCCGGTGTTATAGTGGCTGAATAGTATTCAGTATTTTGGAGATATCTCGATCCGTAGAGCTCTGATCGATCTGATTATTTTTTCAAATTAAACTAGAGAGATGGGGCTACAAATGTTATGAAGGAGCTGATTTATAATTTAGCCTTTAAGACTTCCAAATGCGGGTCGGAAGTTAGGTGTAGTGTTCAGCCTCGGGTCTGAAGAACAAACTTCAGTATTTTGGAGATATCTTGAGTTATAGAGCTCTGATCGATCTGATTCTTGAAGCGATAGATTTGTAAGACATAGAGGGACATTTATATAGAAGAAAGTTTTGTCAAATAACTTTAGATACCTGATCGAAATAAGGAGACAAGATGTCAGTTCTTAGGAAGGACATTGTTGGAAGATCACTTAAGCTGTTATGTTATAAGACTTACATGTAAGGGCAAATTAGACATTATGCACTCATTAATGGCAAGTTGGTAAATAAGAAGAGTGAGCTTTAGTATATATAAGGAGAATGCACGACACTTAGACAGAAAATCAGCAAGAGAAGAAAAGAATAAGAAGAGAGGAGAATGAGAGGAGCTTCGGGAGAGAAGAAGAAAGAAAAGGGGAGAGAGCTAGGGTTTGATTTTTAAGGGTCTTCAAGCAAGCTTTCCATGTTTCTTCATGAAGGAAAAACGTGGAGGATGACGAGAGCTCCAACATGAGCTAAGAAATCCGAAAATTTGTGAAGGATGAGGTAAGACCCGAAATTTTGAATTGTGAATCTTGGAAGATTGTTGGTTTAGAATCATGGTAAATGATATGGGTTTGTGTATTATGGAGTCAATTTTGGTGATTGCTAAGTATTATGAGTTTAATTTTGGATGGAAATTAATTAGGGTTATGCCCAATTTTATGAATTGGGGTTTTTGAAAATTGGTGATTTAGATGGCTTGATTATGTGTGGAATTAGTGTTTTCTAAGTTCAATATTAAGGATTATGTTATTTATGAGGTCGAATTTGTGTGACATTGGTGTAGGGAATTTTCAATTGGGAGAATAAAAGAAGAAATGGTCAAATTGAAGCTAAGGACAAGCTCCTAGCATCGATTCGAGATGGGTACCTGTTTATAATAGAATTTATAAGCTACTACTGCTTTCCTTAAACAAAAAGATTTTCTGATTTCAATTGCATCATAAATGTTGCATCATTGTATGAATGATTTGAAAAAAAATTATTATTGATTCAATACATGAACTTTTGATGAATTGCAAAATACATTGTGTTATGCCTCGAAAGATTTCATGGCATTTTGTGTATTCGGAAAAGAGCATTCGATAAATTGATTTAAGCATGATTATGTGATTGTGATTGGGCGAGAGAGAACCTATTTCGTTAAGTCATGTGCATGTTGACCCCCTTAGCCTTCTCCCGGCCGGCTGCTTGAGGCTTACGAGATCTGAAAAATGGACTCGTTGTATTTACGGTAAACTTCGGTTTCCATCGTGTTTATGAAACTCTCGAGCCATGTGTTGTGCATTGCATATGTGGTTTGCCATTGCATTTATGAATTGTCAAGTTGATGCATTCATGTTTTGCAACCTATGGGTTTATGGTTGAAAGCCTAAAAATCATACGTTTTGCAATTGTGAATTTGACTACAGCAAGAACGGAACTTTTAGAAAATGTGCTTTACGGATTTCAAAGAAATGTTTTTCTAAGACCAGAAAAGAAAAAGAATTTCAAGGATTTTGCTTATATATTTGTTATAAACTGTTACCCACGGGCTGTAAAGCTCACCCCCTTTTATTCCCATCCACAGGTGATGAAAAGAAGATCGGGTGAAAGAAAATGAAGATTTCTGTTTGCATGTGTTTATATTGTATTATTGTTAAGTTAGAGGGTTGCTGAGAAGTCTAGAATCGTTGTGTATTGTGTACTTTGGTTTAGGGTTATGGGTAACATATATGGCTTGAAAATGCCACTATGATTTGTATAAAGCTTTGATTTATGAAATGGTGTATAAATCGTAATTGAATTTATGAGGTTTGGATGAGGCTATTGAGTTATGGTATTGCACATGGATATGTTATATAACTTTTGTATGTTCAACTGAGATATAAGCATGTTTTGTATATGGAAAAATGTGAATGAACGGGTATTGGACATTGGATAGTGCGATTGTATGTGAATGTATTTGGATTGAGGAATGAGAAAAGAGAGAAAAGAAAAGGAAAAATTTATACCGGCTTTTGGACAGTTAAGTCTAAGGTTTCCAATGCGACCATTTTGACGCTTTTCTAAGATATTTGTGCGGATGTCAGAATTTGTGTTTCAATTCGACTGGATCATTTGTTTGGTTTGTCTCCGAGCCAATTCGATTTGACTTTGTTGTATGCTTTGCTTCCAAGTTGGTTTTCGATTCGTTAATGATTTGTTTCGCCAGGATCAATCGTTTTATTCGTTCCGCCTCTTTGTGATTCGTTTCGTTTTGGCTTCCATTTTCGGGTTGGGGCGCCGGTCTCCGGGATCGGGTCCCAACAGTTATGGTATCAAAGCAGGTTGATAGTGTTAGTTTAAATAGTTGGATTTCGGTTCCAACAAGGTCGGTGCTCTTCGAGGTGTCATAGTCACAGAATCAACAGGAAGAATTTGATGTGATAAAGGTGGGAGGGACTCAAGTAGCAAAGGACTAGAGTTGGGAACTGACCCAACTAAGTTTGGATAAGGAAACTGATCTTCAATGAAGACTACATGACGAGATGTATAGACTCTATTAGTCTTTGGATCAAGGCAATGGTAGGCAAATTGCGACAACGAATATCCTAGGAACACACAGGGCTTGGAACGAGTCTGGAGTTTGTCGGAAGAATATGGTCGTAACCATGGGAAACATAGACAGCCGAAGGAGTGTAGGTTAGTATATGACATGGGTTGTCGAAAAAGAACCTCATACGACATTTTCATGTCTAAAAGTGGCGTAGGTAGGCGATTTATCAAATAAACGGTCGTGAGAAAGGCATAGGACCAAAATGTAGATGGTAGACGACTATGATGTAGTAAGGCTCGAGCAGTTTCGAGAATGTGGCGATGGCGTCGTTCAGACATACCATTGAGTTCAGGCGTGTGTGGTGGAGTGGTCATGTGAGAGATTCCATGGGCAGATAATTTTTTTTTTAATTTGACGAACTCCCCACCATTATCGGTGTATAACATGTTAATGGTGGTGTTAAAATATTTTTTGACCAACGTTTTGAAATGTATAAAAGATGGAAGAACCTCCGACTTAAGTTTTAGCGGATATAACCACACATAACGAGAAAAGTGATCAACAAAAATAACATAATATTGAAAACCGTCAATAGAACTTATCGGAGCTGGACCCCAAACATCGGAAAAAATTATTTCTAAAGGCCTAGTACTAGTTAAACGTTGACATGAAAAAGGGAGTTTATGACTCTTGGAATATTGACATGAAACACAGACTTTAGGCAATGCTATCCTAGACACAATTTTATTATCGGACTGTAGAAACGACTGAACTTTATTGAAGGGATGTCCTAAGATATGGTGAAGAATGGCCAAGTGAAGGATTTTGGTGTGATAGGTGACCGGGTTCTTTATCAGAGAACCGAGGTTGTAGAGATCAGTATGACTGGATCCTTCACCTGAAAACAATCCGGAAACAATTCAACTGAGACATTATTTTTTTTGCAGAGACGTTTAATAGAGATAAGGTTTTTATGAATTGACGGAACATGTAAAACATTGTCAAAAAGAATGGGTTTAGGTTTTGTAGGGAGAGTAAAACTACCCATATGGGAGATCGGCACACTATATCCATCTCCAACTTGTAGCTGATCGGATCCAGAATATGTTGCACTTATTGATAAATTGTGGAGATTGTTGGTGACATGATGAGAAGCGCCAGAGTCAAGAATCCAATCATTAGGTGACGAGGAATCCATATTGGAGTAATTTGTGGTAGGTCAATTACGGAGACGAGCCGGTTTTCCGTGTAGGTCCCAGCATGCTTTGGTTGTATGACCAATTTTCTCACAGAATTGGCACACCTCAGTGGCTGTATTGTGGTGAGAAACTGATGACATGCGCTGTCCAGCCCTGTTGTTAATGGGCGCATAGGTGTTGGGGTGTTGGGCTGCTATCCTGCTTGGGCGTTGATGTTGATGGCTACGTGGGGAACCTGCTACTGGAGCTTTAGAGGCCTGATAGGCAGTGGAGACAGAGCCATGAGGCGGCCCTTGAAGCTGTTTGGATTGCCGAAGGAGAAAAGCTTCCTGGTCCAGAAGCATCTCATAAAGGTCAGGGAAGGAAATTGGAGTTTCACGGGCACGGACAGCTGCACATAGCTCCTTGAATTCGCCATCTAATCCATTTATGGTCTGGATAACCAGATCAGTATCGTCAACAGGTGTGCTAATCACCGCAATTTCATCTACGATGGATTTAATCATGTTCATTTATTCATTCACAGTAGAGTTTCCTTTCGTGAGATTGGGCATTCTCTCCTTGAATGACATCAACCTGGAACGTGACCTACCAGCATACATACGTGAGAGGAGATTCCAAGCTTGCTGAGATGTAGTGGTCGATCCAAACAAGGTCAGAATTGATTGAGACACAGAGGTCAAAATGGCATGAAGAATGAACCGATCTTGTCTTATCCATAGGCTGCGATTTGGTGAATTCTCGGCAGGACAGGGGAATGTTCCATCAACATATCCCATAAGATTATAGCCAACAAGTAATGATTCAATAAGAACCTTCCACGTCGGGTAGTTGGAACCATCAAGTTTGGAACTAGCTTGAATACCAGTGTTGAGGATGATGAGATTGTTGTCTGTGATTGTATCTGCAGCTATGGTCGTGGAGGTGGATGAGGAGTTTGAGTTGGTCATGGTGAAAGACTAATGTTGAAGGAGGCTGGAAAAAAAAAGGTGGTTGTTAGGCTATGGCTCTGATACCATAAAGAGATTGAATGTTCTTGATCGAATGATCATTTCATTGATTGAATGAGTTACAAAATATATATGTACAAGATCATAACAGAATATGAGTTACAAAATATATAAGATCATAACAGAATATGGTTACAACAAAAGGATAGAGTCGGACTTGGTCAGATAAGGATATATTAGGACTCAATCAAGTTGCTATTCTTATCACTTATTAGTGACAGGAAAGGCACAGCAACCCTGCTAGACTGCTGAGACTGAATGTGGTTTCATCTAATCCAGGGAGATGGATCTGTTATACACGTCAAATCTTGCTCTCAAGTTAAACCAGTGGCCACCATTTTTGCTATATCTGGGAACTGGAGAAAGTATTAAGCAACCAAGCAATAGTATCATACGAATTCATTGAATTTCATGTATCCCGAGGGCGACAACAATACCAACAATATAATAAAAGAAAATATATACCAAAAAACACTTCTTATTGCTTCAAAGGTTTCCTTTACCAAGTAAAACCGTACCTAACTGAAGCGTATATACTTTTTGTGAAGAGTGCCCGCAACCGCGATTAAGCTTTAGATCTGCGGTTAAGCTTTGTGAAGATTGCCCGCAACTACAGTATATACTTTTTCATCAGGTGTGAAGCCAGCCCCAATCATTTCCTCGTACAAATTAAAAGTTTTTGATGATCTTCCTTCCTTGGACAATCCCAATATCATTGCTTTATAAGTGAACAGGTACATGATTAGATCCTCCTTACGCATTTCGTCAAACATTTTCAGGGCCTGAGCTTCCTTCATTTTCCCTTTTATCTTCGCCAGCCATCACCAGACTCCAGTAATTATTCTTCAATAACAATTCCAAAAGCAAAACTTAAGCATAGAAGAGTATAAAGGCAAGACGTTCTTCCCAGGTTGGATGATGAAGCTAAATCCACTCAGGAAGCTTACGATTGATAACTCTGGAAATTGTGAAGAATTGCCTCCATTGGGGAAGTTGTCCTGCCTTGAAGAGCTAAAACTAAGAGATATGTTAGTGAAAAGCGTGGGTGTTGAATTTATGGGAACAGAAAAAGAAAAAGATCCATCAACATCCTTTCCAAAATTGATGATACTTAAATTTCACTATTGCTGTGAGTAGGAAGGGTGGGATGGTATTGATGAGTGGTTGATGGTGTAAGATATTTTGTCTATGTCTCTTAAAGTTGGACTAACATTAATTGCAATTTTAGTTTTTAAATAAATTATCGGTTAAGTTGCGCCATTTGATCCTGATAAAGATAATAAAGTGGCCTAATAAATGATCTAAATTAATGGGTCGAAGTTCGGGTGAAAAATGGATCCCGATCAGTGTAGACCTAGTCCATATCAGTCTTGTGATGGGGAAGCCCGATATGAAACCTATATAAAGGTAAGGTCTTCTGCAGTTACTCAAGAATTCATTCACGAGCATAAGGTTCTCTGACTCGTTAAGAGAGCTCGTGATTTGAGGAAACTGTAGAAAGGCCTTACTCGTGAGTCGGTGAGCACTTTTCACTAAAGGCCCCGGGAGATTCGGAGACGTTTGGAGCTCGGAATCGACATCGGAATCAGAGATGGAACCGAAATTCAGGTATTCCGCATTACCTTCATTTTTATCCTTTCACGGGACCCTGAGGTACGTAATAAGGAATCCACTACGTACTATCATGTGGTATCAAAGCGGTAACGTGATTGGATTGCCGAAAACGAAGGTTTTTCAGTTTTTCATCTCATTTGGTTTTCCATTATTTTTTATTCGTTTTTCAGCTTTTTTGCATGATTAATTGCGTAAAAGTAGTATACATAAGGTTAGCTACGAAAAACTGGCCGAACGGAACAAAAAATGACCTCCTAGGACGTTGGAAATCGCCTTCGGCGTCGGAGGAGGCTAAGGACGCCGATCGCAGCACGCCACGGCCCGACGCATTACATAAAGACGCGGAACATTAGTGTACCGTCGTCGGGAGGCGATGCGCCAATCGTCGCCGACATCGCCGCCACAGTCGAAGCGAAGCGAAGCGGTCGCGCCCGCCATCGACCTCGTGGATTGGCGAGCGCGTGCCACGTACGCACCCATCCGGGTCGTCCACCCGACTGAACATGTGGCGGCGTCGATGGCAGACACGTGTCGGTGCATGCAATGCACGCGCTGCACAATGCCCGCACATGTGCACGTGGGGAGAGCGTGACGCGACTCACCGACGCAGATTAGGCGCTTTTGTCATGAGGGTTGACGCGCGCGCATGACGCATCTTGTCGACGCTACGTGGCGCCGCACGACGCCGCCTACGCTTAAAAAACAAAAGAAACTTTAAAAATTCCAAATTTCCCGTAAAACTACCCGGGGTGTTTTGGGTCAGTTTCCAGGTCTGAAAAATTTATAAAGTAACCTTTTTCTATTTTTCTGGATTTATTACAATTGTGATAAATTAAAGTTTAACACCAGAAAAATGAATTAAGGTATTCTGAATCCGATTTCGATTGAATTTTCATGTTTCGGACTTTATATGAGGGAGATACATGAGGTGTCGTATCTCGGGTCTCATTTTTAATGTTCGACATTGCATGATAATTAATCGGAAGTGGGAATTGAGACATTCTGAAGCCATTTTTGAGTGAATTTTCGTGCAATGAATTTTCCATAAGGGAGATACATGACATTGTCATATCTCATGAGGTCGGTTCAGTATCCGGTGACGCACGATAGTCACTCTATTGAGATTTTTCGTTCACGAAAGTCTCGAATCAAGTTTTTAGAGAATGTCTTCAGCACGTGTGTGTGACAATGAAATTGTGCATTCAGAGATTTGCATTTATTGAGGTTGCATTGTCAGATACAATATGCCCATAAAGAATGTGAGGATGGCATAAAGATATATCCCTTGTGTTTGCGGACTTTTTGGATGCTGGTGAGAATGTAGTCACCAAAATGGCCTTTCGAGTCAGTAGTCTGGATTGTTTTGCTTACATGTTGGGGGATGTCTCTGATTTTATGTTTGGTTATTCTGCCTAAAGGTGTTGACCTTACATAAAATTTTGAGATGTACATAAAGGCATTAGATGGAGGAAGGTTGTTGCTCAAAGTGATCTATTCACCCAAAGGTGGTAGTGTCATGGGAGTTGAAAGTTTGTACTCCGATCGCTTTTATGTGTGAAAGTCTAATTGCATATATTATGTATTTAGCCCAAAGGTGTTTCATAATATGTGTGATCGGATTTTCAGGAAAGATACTATTAATGGCTTTAGTATCCCTGTTGTCCTACATTTGTGCTGAATTAAAGTTCATTATCATGAAGTAACCTTTTCATTCAACTAAATCAGTGTCACCCTTGAAACCCTTGTTGGTTTCAATATAAAGAATTAGATGGAGGATGTTCTGAAGGTTACGGAGATAGCTGTAGTTGAAATGGCCATATAGACTGGTAAGCCATCTCCAATTACATCCATGAGCTCGCAAGCTCATAAAACAGCCTATGAAGCTTAGGATTGGTCTAACAGATCACATTTGATGACCCTTAAGAATCCATACCTAACCATCTACAAAGTGAACTTCCGGACACAGTGATAGCGAAGAAATTTCTTGATAATGTCTCACTGAGGTACGGTCTCATCCAGTATTGAGACAAGTGCCTTAATGAAAGCATTATTCTTCATAAAGTATAAAGCGGAAAAGGGGAGTAATGGAGTACTTATCGAGAATAATATATTTTCACAGTAGGTGAAGATATTGAGACTTCAATGCTTTGATATCTCATTGTGTTGCTGAGGTGGAGAAACTACAATAGTTATTCCTACAGTCCTGGAAGCAGCTTAAGGGAAGACAAAGATGAAGCTCATTAAGTTCAAAGATAGAAAGCTCAAATCTTCTCTACTTGCTGACGCAGGTCAAACCAGTTCTGGTAAAGGTCCCTTGGACATAAAGAAACCAGTAGTATGAGGTTTAAAGGAAAGACTGAGACCATCAGGTTACTCATTGGTTTATCGATTATGAATTTAATTTGCGATAGTCGCATTAAGTATAAGTGACTATTTAGTGGAACATCTGATAAGGGTGCTTTCACAATGCAGTAGTTCATATCCAGGATAAAGCCAAATAAAGGAAAGAGGAACTGATGGTTCACAGCAATAAAGATGTGGAAGTTATACCTAAAGGGGTGTATGTATTGAACTTTATAGTAAGGTTCATTAGGATATGCACGACACATTTTATATGTGATCTTTTGATCAATTAAGGACATTGAAAGTTGACGTTTTTCATTTAGTACTTCTGTTGTACAGTTGTGGTTTAATGCAAAACATAAAGATACAACTTTCTTGTCACATGGTTTGTATAAAATGTGTCTTATCCCGGATTAGATATATACTTCTTCGTATCATGCTAAACAAGGTATGAAGGACCTGATTAATGAGAAGTCATATATGGTGTGACATAAAGGTTAAGTCACATTTCCAGAGCTAGGATTGAGAGAGTGATCAAGAAAAGCATTTTCCAATTCTAGATTAAGATGATCTGGAACATGTATTGACGATCACAGGGGTAAGGTGACTAATAAGGACACTGGGTCAACTCATACTTTTAACTTGTCGAGTCTGATACATAAAGATTTCGGTAGACCTCATACAATTGCATAATGCAATTATAAAGTATTTTGACATGTCTTGGTGATTGTTCCCATCAAAGTCATATGTTCTTACTTAAAGTCTGAAGGTTGAGAACTAGTTGGAAAAATTCATCAAGATAGTCAGATTTGACCGTGGAGGAAAATATCATGGCAAACATGATGTTTCAGGACTTTAAAGGTCTGTTTGCTAGATATATAGAGTCACTTAGAATAGTGACTTAGTGCACTATGCCAAGTAGTTCTGAGCAAAATGGTGTATTGCCGAAAGGCATAGCTCCACCCTAAAGGACTTAAAGAAGTCAATGCAGAGCAGGACTAATCTACCTATTTAGAAACTCAGCCTTGCGCACACTCATGTAAAGGGCTGCCCTACCTCAGTAGGAGGCTCAGTAGGATAATCCTTATAAAGAAATTTTGCATACTCGTTTTCTTCATTGCTATTTAGTAAAATATCTCAACCACTTTAGGGCTACAAATTTTACTGTAGATAAGGAGGGGCCAAAATAGTGAAATCACAAATAGCCAAGTTTCTAGAATATCATGTCTATGATGGTGGGTCTTTTGACCTTTCGGACGATAGTAGGGTGGATACTACAATTGTCACGTATCCACTATTCATACAGTTAGATCTAGTGGATCTAGATTTTTGTACAGTACCTGTACAGGAATAGGAACTCATACTTGTGCACATAGAGGGATTCCTGAGGGTACAAGATCTAATACGGTTAAGTAAATCCACTAGATTGAGACGACCTGCTATCCCATCTGACAACATAGTCTGTCAGGTGTACTGGGCTATGTTATTAGACATATTACGGATCCAGTTACTTTTGCAGAAGCTGTTTCTGGACCCAATGTGGATGTGTGGTAGGATGCGATGAATGACGAGAAGCAAGCCATGAAGCAAAGTAAGGTCTAGGAGCTAGTTGATTTGCATCAGGAACTGCAACCTTGTCAGTTATAAATAAAGTTTGAGACCTAAAAGATTTCAGGATAAAGTTCAATGGTTTAATGGCTTGCTCAATTGCATAAAGGTTCACTCAGGGAAAAAGGCTGACTTTGTGTTACCTTTCTTCTTGTATCCTTATAGGATACACTTTGAGTGATAAAAGCAATTGTAGCTTATGATGATAAAGAATTCCATCAAAAAGTTGTCATAACCATCTTCCTGAGTAAAAACCTTTATAAAGTGGTCTATGAGGTACAATCTGTAGGGTCCCAGGATCCAGACAGTACTGACATAGTTTGTGAGTTATGCAGATCAATATATAGTTTACAGTAAACCTCCTGAAGGTGATACCTTACACTTGGTGAGGTTATGGCTTCTTTCGGCTTCTTGGAAAATAAAGTCAAAGGATGCTTGTACTATGGAGTTAAGGGGAGCAAGTTATCTTCCTATCACTGCATAAGGATGGTAAATTGCTCACATCAAGTCACTTGATCATGTTGTATGAGGTTAAGCAACTTTTGATCAAGAACCTTGATATAAAGACCTTAGTATAGCATTTTCTGTCCTAGGTATTCAGATTTACTAGGACATATCTCAACACTCAACAGATCTCTCAAAGAATGCATATATTAAGTATGTGTTACAAAGGTTTAATACGGTTAGTAGTAATCTTGTCGTAACACATGTCTCTCACAGTGAGAGATAATCTTTGGTACAGTACCCAAAGAATAAAACGAAGAGAGATTATGAGGAATTTTTCATATTCTAGTATGGAGGATGGCCTGATGTATGCTTGACTATGTACTAGATGGGACATTGCATTTACTGTTTGACTGTTTGGTCAATATCTGGTTAACTCAGTTATAGACTTTCGGAATACAATCTAGTGAGTATTGAGATAGTTAAAGGAATTAAGGATTATATGTTGACATATAGAAAAGTCAACAGAATAAACCTCGTAGGGAATTCAGGTTTGAAGTTAGCTAGGTGTTCGGATGATCGAAAGTTCACCTAAGGTTACAGTTCAAGTTTGCAGATGGTACATAGTTGTAAAAATGTGTCAATGAGACACGTGTAACTTCCTCAACTAGGCATGCAGTGTGCATGCTAAGGGGCTATTTTGCAGACGGTTTGATTCAGAAATTTAATTTTTTAGTAGTCTGTGGTCCATTCAGAGGCTAGACCCATTTGGTTTTACCGTGACATTCTTCTTACAGTATTGTTTAATGACAATGAAAAATATCACAGGGTCATAGCTGTTAAAGATCAATTAGTTGGTCTTAAGGTGTTGACACGGAAAAGTGACATAAGGTTTGGAGCATTTAAGGACTGAGGAATTCTAAGTCGATCCTTTAACTAAAGGACTTCACCCACTTGTGTTTATAACACAAGTATACAGTATAGGTGTTTTGATGTCATTAGACACTGCCGGTTAGGGGATCATTATGTTTGCTCCATATACATTCGTACAATTGAAAGTATTATGATAGTATGATGGTTATGATAGAGATGATCATCATTTGTCTTCAGTATTATGTGTCATCATACATTGTCATAGTACATGTGAAAGTCTTAAGATTTGTGTCAATCTTAAGCATTTGAAGGTCATTGGGCATATATACAGATTTACCTTGTGCCTATGTCATTTAGACGCATACAGTTTAAGATAGCTAGCTATAAAGTTTGACATGACATAGGGGGATATAAGTGTTTAATCCCATACAGGTTCTCTAATGCAGTTTAGCATTTAATTGGATAACATAAAGGATTTCTCTAATGCTGTTTAGCGGACCGACAAACGAAGATGCTACAATTTAGATCATAAAGGTATCATTGTAGTTTGCCACACTCCATTTTTCCATTCATGTTAGTGGGGTATTAGGTATTTGTGATTGTATTGGATCTGTGTCACACAGGACACATGTATTTGATACTTTTCAGTACCGAAAGCCTTGCGGGACAGAATGATGGACTTTCGTTATCTTTGGATCAAATGTTTCATTTTTTAAAACTTAGTCGACTATACAGTTGCATGGCTTAACTGGGTTTTTTAAATTATTTTTAAACTAGAGTCTACTGCAATTAATGCTAGTCCAAAGGGGAGATTGTAAGACATTTTCTCTATGTCTCTTAAAGTTGGACTAACATTAATTGCAATTTTGGTTTTTAAATAAATTATCGGTTAAGTTGCACCATTTGATCCTGATAAAGATAATAAAGTAGCTCAATAAATGATCTAGATTAATGGGTCGAAGTTCGGGTGAAAAATGGGTCCCGATCAGTGTGGACCAGGTCCATATCGATCTTGTGATGGGGAATCCCGATATGAAAACTATATAAAGATAAGGTCTCTTGCAGTTACTCAAGAATTCATTCACGAGCATAAGGTTCTCTGACTTGTTAAGAGAGCTCGTGATTTGAAGAAACTGTAGAAATGCCTTGCTCGTGAGTCGGTGAGCGCTTTCCACTAAAGGCCCCGGGAGATTCGGAGAGATTTACAGCTCGGAATCGACATCGAAATCAGAGATGGAACCGAAATTCAGGTATTCCACATTACCTTCATTTTTTATCCTTTCATGGGACCCTGGGGTACGTAATAAGGAATCCACTACGTACTATCAGATGGCTCAAAAACTTATTCTCTATTTATGTCCAAAGTTGAAGACATTGCCATAACTTTTACTTGCACCAACCATCACCCCCAAACTTCATCGATTATGTATAGTAGGCTGTCCTGCTCTTCAACAATTCCAAAAGCACAAATTTTCTCACATACCTCGTCTCGATGTCTTTCATGCTACAGCACGAGGTAATTTTTAATTCTTTATTTACTCGCTCTTAGTTAATTGTATTTCTTTAATATTGACTATTTCTCTTAGTTTACAAATTAGGATCTTTTAATAAATATAAAATCAAACTTATCAATATAAATTTTGTACTTTCTGATATTTTTCAACATTATGTTAACCAATCTATATTAATAATATATTTATGACAAGATTATTTATTAAATTAGAAATAATATTACCTTTTTAATTAAAAAAGTAGGTCTATTTTAATTGATACATTTTAACTAAAGAACTTTTAATTATTAATTTTAGTAATAGTTACATAAAATATAGATTATTTATTATCTTTACTTCTGTATCAAGCCCCGACCTCATCAGAAAAAGAAGAAAAAACCCAATAAGAACTGATTCCCAGAAACGGTAACACCAAGAACGTGGGATCTGCTTCTAATAGAGCATAACCAGAAGAAGAAAAGACTGAGACTGGAGACAATTTAAGGGATTTGTCTCCTTAATACTTGCCATTTACCCTCTTCTCAAAAGTTGGAAATTAGTAGTAGTACTAGCTATGAATAGAAGTTAATCTTATGATTGTGTCATAAATGATTTTTGTGATATAGAGCAACTGTAAGCGAAGTATGGGTTTTCAGGTCTCAAAGGTCAGCTGAAGATATTGCCTTTTTTTGTTGAAACAGATTGAGTGAAGATTTTGCTCAATCTTTGCACGAGTTATCATAAGCAAATTGTAAGATGAGAGAATCAATCTTCTTGCTCTTATGTAACAACATTGGCGTTTGAGGTTCAATTACTATAAGGAAAGTGTATTAAATTAGTAAGTATAATGCTTTGTGTAAATAATTTTCAATTTTATAATGTTTCTTAACATTTTTATTTGATCAGACGCATCAAAAAGTAAAACTCTCCTCCACTCTCAATTTTCCTTTGATCTATAAAGCCCATTTGTATAATAAAAGCAGCCTAGCCCATAAAAACCGTTAAACTTGTATAAATAACCAAAATCTAGAAATTGGATTAGCTCATATGAAACCACCATCTTCTTCACTTTTCTCTCGACTTCCTAGCTAGTAAGTGTGTCTAAAAACACATTCTTTCGTTTGCATATACTTCTTTCCTCGTAAGTTTCCCCATTTTGTTTGTTTTGCAGAAAAAATTGATGCAGTTGTAAAGGTTGATAACTTCAAAGTGCCTCACAATCAGGTAAATTCTAATAGTCATATTATGTTGTGTTTTTTGTGATTTTGATCATACTACATAGATTTTAGTTGGATTGCATGTTGTAGTTGATTGAGATAATAACTGAAGCTGCATGAAGAGATAAAAATAAAGAAAATGGGGTTGGAAAAAGTGATAAAAGAAGAGGAGATGAGAGAAGTGAAGAGGGTGAAGATGATGACATTGTTTTGAAAATTTTAGTTGCATGTAAGGGCATAATAGGGAATGTAGAAAAGTGAAGAGTAAATCTGAAATTTAGTTCCAAGAAGGGCTTTTTTGGTATTAATTGAAATAGATGAGGGTAAAATGAAACTTTAATTAGTTAAGGATATTTTAGTAATCATGGAGGGTTGGGTTGGTAAGAATATTATTTTTATAAGTAAAAATAAATTGTAAGAGAGAATAATGTTAGATTACTGAGTGAAATTGGCTTAGAAATTTTTCGTAAATTAGTCTAATAGAATTTTGTAAATTTTAGGTTAAAAGTCTGATTAAGGAGTAATTTTTACTATCTATTAGTTGAGTTTGAACCGAGATAAGGATAACCTTTGACTTTACTTTAAAATTAAGTACCGCTTTGTTATTAATAAATTATATTTTGAATTAGTCATCAATTTAATTAATGATTAATACTTAAATGCATGAATTGTATTTACTTTAATTATCAAATAATTAATGTAGTTTAAGGTGTTTCATTGTTATATTTTGTTACATTTTTCGAGATGAATTACTTTTTAAGTTCATTAGAAATGTGTTAATTAAATAGATTTTAGTTGATAATAAGTTATGAATAATTAGTGAAAATCGAGAATCGGTGACTTGCCTAGGATAGATTACATTTGATAGTCTTAGATTGATAAATTGAGTCGATATGAGGGTGAAGTGATTAAGTATCTATCAGTGAAGCAGATATCGAAACATCCTAAGTTCCAAGGATTTCACGTGCCAATAACTAAGTACTAGAGTGGTACCAAAATATCATAAGTCTTGAAAATATCCTGTGTTGATAGTTAAATACTGGAATAATACAGAGTGAAGATTGAGAAATCGAGATATCATGTATGTCCATTACAACCAGTAAAAGCATACTCTAACGAATTCTTGAGCTTGTCTCCTTCCAGGAAAATGTCCTTATCTTTTTAGTTTATACCATTTTAATGTAGTTGATGTCATGCCTGAAATAGAATTTGTAGAAAATTTTTAATTTAAAAAATTAGGAAAATGAAAAAAAGGCCAATATATGTACTAAATAGTATTATTGAAAATCTAGGTTTATTTACTAAGTAGTATTGATATTATTAACAAATTGGTTTGAAATCAAGTCTGGTTAGGTCGGCTGTGCTAGGCCCAGGCCCAGGTCCACACATCCACGACCCATTCGCAGGTGGAAACCTCCCATGCATACGTAAAGACCTAAACCTAGCATCTATTCCATATATAAGGTACTACTTTGCTATGATACAGGTACGACATTAGAACCCTGACGTTCTTTGTTTATAGCTACCAAAAACCCTCACCAAAAGACTAACTTGAGCGTCGGAAAGATCTGCCGGCTATCAACCCCCGGCGTGCCTTGTACTATTTTGCAGGTATTCTCTTGTTGAAGACAACCAATCTCATGGATCCAAACAGTAGCGTCCTGCCTCACTAGAATCAGGCAGAACCAGTTGGCGCCCACCGTGGGGCCCAGCATCAGGGCACCACATCCAGAAACACTCAGATCAGTCAGACGGCAGCAGCCAACCCTGATATAGCCATCGTTGCGGCACTGACGCTACAGTGGATGGGTTTGCAGTTACCTGCCACTCTCCCGCCGACACATCATGATTCCCGCACACAATCTTCACACCCGAATGATCAACCACAACCTCAGAACCCAGATCAAGAAGAACAAAGCGTAGCCCTGGAGGACAATGCTGAGACCAATACGCATCCAAATTTCCAGCACCCCTAGATGCAAATCCTCTTGCACCACAACAAACCTCCCTCACCTGAAAACAGATCGAGGAAGCGAATGATCTATTGATTCGTCAAATTTTACAGTCTCAGCAAGAACAACAGCAGACACCCGCACGGCAGATTGTTATGATGGCCGATCGCCATTCTGCTAAAGCCCTAGAAAAATTGTGGATGATCGGATCAATGTGGTCATGAATTCCCGTCCGGATCATCCATCAGCACAATATAGCTCTCCCTTCATCCCGGCAATCTTGGATAGCCTCCCAGCAGCTGGCACCAAAATACCGACGCCTGAAAAATATACTGGAAAGATCGATCCCCTAGACTATCTGCAGCACTTCCAGTCGATGATGAACCTACATTGCGTCCTCGACGCCATTCAATGTAAGACATTTTGTACCGCCTTTCAAGAAGGAGCCCAACGATGGTTCAATAGTTTACCTCCATGTTGCATTACTTGTTTTGAGGATTTTAAACTGCTCTTCCTCAATCAATTTGCTACAAGTAAACGACCATAGAAGACCGCCTTGGAAGTGATGCAGTTGACCCAAGGAAGGAAAGAAAGTTTGCGGGAGTTTATCACTCGGTTTAATAATGAAGCTGTCGAAGTCCCTGACCTCACTTGCTCGTCCATGTTGGCAGCACTGATGAGCAACACAAGGGATGAAGAGTTTAAGAAGTCACTGGCCCTCGATTAGCCCAAGTCTATTCAAGAGATAAGAAATCGGGCGAACAAGTATATCTAGCTCGAGGAGGTGTTGAAAAACACAAAACATAGAGCAGACGACCGCGGGCCGAGTGACAGAACGGATGATTCCCACAAGCGATAGAAGGATCAGTCGAGTTGGAGAAAGTCGACCGATCGACAGGGACATCGACGATAACTCTTCACCCAGCTTAACAGGCGATATGCGGAAGTATTGACGGCCATGAGAGCAGATGGGGAACCCCTCCGAGAACCCAATAAGTTGAAGACTCCCCTCAAGAAGAGGGACCCTGATTTATATTGCCGCTTCCATAGAGACATCGGTCATGACATGGAGGATTGCTGGGACTTGAAAAAAGAAATTGAACTCCTTATCCAAAGGGGAAGGCTGGGTCGATTTTTGAAGTACGAAAAGAATGCCGATCGAGACAATCAGAATAAGAGCGGTCGGTCCGACAACTGGCGACAGCTTTGGAGGCGAAACGATAGGAATGATGGAGGGAGGCAGAATGGGAATACTGATGATCGACGCAAAGCGAGAGGATAGTCCAGGGCAAGAGGCGACAGAAACACCGGACAACAGGACGACCGACCGGTTAGGGTCATTAACATGATCTTTGGTGGTAGTGCAGCAGGCAGGTCCACCGTTAAAGGAAGAAAGAGGTATGCCAGGCAGGTCGGTGGAGACTTGTCGACCAAGAGAAAGAAGCAGAATGATGGGATGATACCATTTGACGAATCTGACCTAGATGGTGTTAGTTGTCCTTATGATGACGCGCTCGTAGTAAATCTGAACATGGATGGTAACGAGGTGAAACGGGTAATGATCGATACGGCAAATTTCTACGACCTATTGTATTATGATGCCTTCAAGCAGATGGAGATACTAGAGGATCGACTACTGCCTATAGAAGGACCTATCAAAGGGGTAACTGGAGCATCAGCCTACCCCTTTGCCTGAGTCTTTTTGAAAGTAAAATTCAGACAAAAGTCATGTCAGATAGAGAAGGACGTTGAGTTCCTGGTTGTGAAGTTTGTAGGGGCGTACAATGCGATAATCGGACGAGCCACTCAAAACACCCTCAGAGCAGTTGTCTCCACCTACTACCAAGCAATGAAGTTCCAACGTCCCATGGAATCGGTGTTGTCAGGGGACAGCAGAGAATTGCTAAGGAATGCTACTTAGCGGAAACAAGGACACTAGAAGGGGCGGTATTCTTGACAAGCTCTCTTGACGTGAGAGCTGATGAAGAAACGGAGAGGATGAACCCCGTAGAAGAAACGCAGCAGGTCATATTGGATGAAGCAGACCGCTCCAAGTTCACAAATCTAGGCTCCGAGCTTCAGAAGGGCCTAGTCAAAGAAATCACGGATTGCTTGGTAGCAAACAGATCGGTCTTTGCCTGGGTATCGAGTGATATGCCTGAAATTTCTCGAGCAATCGCATCGCATTCCCTCAGTATCCGAAAAGATTGCAAGCCAGTTAGACAAAAAAAACAGTGGCAAAGCAAAGAGAGGCAGGAAGTGATTGAGAAAGAAATAGAAAAGTTGTTTAGTGCTGGGTTCATTCGGGAAGTCAAATATCCTGAATGGTTGGCAAATGTTGTACTTGTGAAGAAGAAAAACGGAAAGTGGAGAATGTGCATTGACTTCACCGACTTAAACAAAGAGTGCCCAAAAGACAGCTTTCCTTTGCCCAAAATCGATCAGCTGGTAGACTCCACGTCAGGGCATTGATGGGTGTCGAATCCACCAAAAATAAATCCCAAACACCAAACGAAAATAAATTGCGCACAGTGGTAAATGGGGTCGATCCACAGAGAATGGAACAATTGATTTTATTCAAATGCCAAAGAACGAATGAAATTAAATAAAAAGGGGTTTTGAAGTTTTCGACTAAAACTACTAATTGAAATAACAACTGATAAAAGATTAACGCAAGTTAATAAAGCAATAACCAACAAAGAACGCAAATAAAATTGATAAACTCAATAAACGACAACTTAGCCAGGAAATTCCTAATTATGCTTAGACCGCGATCATCGACTCAAATATTTTCTTTGGCTTAATAATAGGTTAGCTATGGTTACCAACTACCTCTGGCTCCCTCGTTTCTTCTTAATTTTAGAATAGTCGCAGAAACTCCTTTGAACTATTCCCTAATTAATTAATAACCCCATCGAGACTCTCTCCGAGATTCAATTAATTAACAGCAATAAACTCTAAAGAAACACTAACCCTAATCGACTACGCATGCACTCATACTTCATCTAGTTAGATCGCAAGTTTCTCCACACAAAATCGCATAAGTACTATGCCCTAGTGCCAATTGCCACAAACACCGATCACCCAGCTAGACTCCACCAAGTAAATCAACATGATATGTAAATTAACTAACTCTACAATCAGCCTCAATCGCGTAATCAATTAATAAACAATGACAAGAATCGTAAACAGACGTAATATTATAACCAAATAATCAGAACAATAGTCTCACGAGTCACCGCATAACAATTGGAATTCCCCGACTAAAAATAACTTAGCTACTCATAACGAAATTAAACAAGACAAGGTTCTTAATTAACATAATCTAAAACAAAGAAATAAGGAGAACTAGAAGATCTCCAGGTGCCACTGGCATTGGCCTCTCCTATCTTTAAAAACTTCCAGCCTTTTTCTCTATTGTTTCCTCGTTATTGCCGCACTCATATGTTTTTCTTTTTCCAGTTTTTTTTCTCTTGCGTGCGTGTCTCCTTTACTGCCGCTACTCCTCCTGCAGCCGTGCATCACCCTTCCTTCAGTCCAAAGAGTCCCCCCTTTTGTTGCGTCCGTGACTGACTTTTCTTTAGGTTTTTGTCCTCTTTACTTAATTCCGTGGGCCCCGCTCCTTGTTTTGTTTTATTCCACCAGCCCCCTTGTTTTTCAACGCAGCCCACCTTTGCTTTGTTGTATCTTTATTTTTTTAGTCCACCAAAATTGCTCATTAGCTGCCCTTGCGTGCCCTTCTTGCGTGAATCTCCTATCTTTGATTTAATTGCTGATTTCCTCTTAATTTCTCACATTATGCAAACATTGTAATTTCCTACAAGGAAATATTAAATCAAATTAAGTCCCAATAATTGCATCAACAAGAGGAATAAAAAGGAATAATTAAAACATAAATATTAGACAAATATGCACTTATCAAATCTCCCCACACTTAGACGATGCTTGTCCTCAAGCATAAAAGAAGACCAAGATACAATGAAAAACCGTGCCACTCAAAGAAACATGCACAAAGGCAATGTAAACTAGGAATGAGAGCGCAATCTTGTCCCAATGTTAATGAAATGTCAAATAAATGCAACAAATTTCCCACACGAGAAGACACAAGCCTGAACTCAAATTGAAGCGCATGCATGAATTACCGAATTTAATTAAAAACCAATCAAGCCTAGAAAACACACTTCACTTATCAGTTGGTTAGCATACATGAGGAATTCCGAATTTATGTGGTAGTCATGGGAAGATCGGGTTAATCTTAATTACTTAATTAGGTGTTTTTAGCTATAATTTGCTTGGAATTATCATTGGCCTTTTTACGCGAATGCAAACATTTGTGATGAATGTCATCCGGTTACTCGGTTAATCACAACGCCAAGTGGCTTTAGCCTTACTCGTAATTACTCATATGCTTGCAATATTTTTTTTCTTTTTTTTTTTTTGAGTAATCAGAGGAGTAGTTGGTTGCCTCACACGTCATAGTTGTTCGAGACCTTTTTACGCGACTGTAAACATTTGTGATGAATGTCGCCCGGTTACTCAGTCCCACCCAACCTTTAGACGAATTTTTGGCTTCACTCACAACCACCTTTGGTGATTGGCGGAACGAATCAAACACCTTTTTTTTTATTATTATTCTTCATTCCCTTTCTCACCATAATTTCCCACATCAATCCAAAGTTCAACACATATACCAACTCAACTTCTAAGCTTAACATGACTCTAGACAAAAAAGGCACCGATTAATCACACAATTTTTTTTTAATTCTAACCACTTAACTCAGGCTCGCAACTTCAACACATAGGACAAAATCATTAACATTTAATTAACATTAAGAAACAAGGGACTCTATCATGCTCTCGACTCCTTTAAAACAATCCACCATTACCTAAGGCACAACAATTTATCAAGCAAAATGGAGCAAAAGAAGTCAAAATATACCAAAAGGCAACGAAGGAGCCAACACAATTCAAAATAGCATGCACGGGCAGCAATAACTAAAAGTCAAGATACCCAAAAAAAAACAACGTAGGAGCCAACATAATTCAAAATAGCATGCATCGCAAAAACTATAAATCTCCCTCCCCACACTTAAAGCATGCGTTGTCCTCAACGTAAAAATAAATGAAAAGGGTAAACTAAGGACGTCCCTGAATCCGGGGGGGCGATGACGCTGGGCTAGCACCTAGTAGTGCTCGGATGTGGGCTGGTCTGGTGGTGAAGATGAGGGCTTATACGTGAGCTCGTTTAGGCATCCCGCCAGTAGGGTATAGCTAGTACAGTGAGGGACGAGAGCCAACATATGATCATATAGAGGACTTCCGCCAGCTGTAATCTAAGAACTCCAAATTGATCCAATGCCGAACCTCCTGAAAGACACAGGGAAGGAAAGGAAAATATCAAAACAAAGACAGAAGGAAACAAACGAGACAAAAAGAACACAAAATAAAGCAAAAGAAAGGAAAGAAAAATAAAATAAAATAAAATAAAATAAAAATATGGGCAGCCTCCCATTAGCGCCCTTGTTTAACGCCCTAGGCTCAACGATCCTCGCTTCGATGTTAACCTCGCCTCGACAAGTTGGAAATCAGCAATGGTCCCACCAATTGCCTCCCTGCATTTCAAGCACTCTAATTAATTTATCCTCTTCCGCACCGTCGAGCATACCGGATATGATCACAGTAGAGTCTCACCGTCACCTAAATATGCATATTTCAAGTGCTCGGAAGCGTTTTGAGCTCCAAATTGGGGCCTCATCAAGTATATCATCGTAAACTTCGCACCGATCAAGAAATCTCTTAACTCCATCAACAGACATCCTATGACATGAAGCATAATTCAACTCATCATCATAATTTAAAGCAAAATCTCATGAGTCAAATCTTCAATGATATCAACCTTATAAATGTAAGACACATCTTCAAAGACGCTTCATGGCATCATAAACATCGAATTTCACCACTTCACCATCAAACTCTAAAGTTAATGAACCACTATACACATCTATCTTTGCCTTAGCCGTGCTAAGGAAAGGCCTACCCAACAAGATATCAGAAGACTCAGAAGAACTATCATTTTTCATGTCCAGAACAAAGAAATCAGCAGGAAAAATTAATCCATTAACTTGAACTAGCAAATCCTCTAAAACACCTTCAGGATAGACAATCGATCGATCCGCCAATTGAATTATAACTCCAATACTAGTCAATGGACCAAGACCCAAAGAAGTATAAACAGATAAAGGCATCACATTAGTAGAGGCTCCTAAGTCGCACATAGCTTTACTTATGCCAATGTTCCCAATTTTGCAAGGAACGGAAAACATACCTTGGTCGCGACACTTAGGAGGTAATTTCCTCTGTAAGACAGCTGAAACATTCTCCCCCACACTCACCCTTTCATTACCTGTTAACTTACGCTTGTTTGTGCATAATTCTTTAAGGAATTTGGCGTAGCGCGGAACCTGCTTAATGGCCTCGAGGAGTGGGATGTTTACTTCAACTTTTTGGAACAACTCCATGATGCTCTTATCTTCCTTTTCTTTCTTGCTCTGAACCAACCTCTGGGGGAATGGTGGTGAAACCACTAGAGGTTCGGGCTTCTGAGGTTTTTCAGCCGGAACTGAATCTTGTATGTGGTCACGTTTAAGCTCCATTTCGGCTTCCTGTTTTGTTTCTGCACGGGAACCCTGGGCGTGGTCACATTTAGGGTTCTTGTCGACTGGGAGCTGCAATCCCTTACCATTTCTTAAGAAAATTGCGCTCACATTATGCCTCGGGTCGAGTGTCTGAGACGGCAGCTTGCCTTGAGTCTCCAATTTGCTAACTGAGGATGCTATCTGGCTCATCTGAGTCTCTAGGGTCTTCATGCTCTCTTCTATCTTTTGAAATCTGGCTGCAGTGTCCTGTTGAAATTTTGCAGTATTAGTAGCTAACATATGGACAATTTCTTCAAGAGGCTTACCTGAACTCAAAGGCTGTTGCGGTGGTGGTGGTGGTCCGTGATAGAAGTTCTGTTGGGTCGGTTGGCTGTTAGCATAACTGAAGTTTGGGTGGCTTCTCCAACCGGGATTGTAGGTGTTTGAATAGGGATCGAACTTCCTCTGTTGGAATCCGATAAAATTCACATTTTCCGGTGTCTCATCGTGGAGCGTTGGGCATGCATCAGTTGGGTGGGCTAGGCTGGTGCAGATGCCACACGCCCTCGCAGGTGGAGGAGTACCTACATTCAATTTCTCGACCAAAGTTGTTAGCAAAGATTTGACCTCATTAAGAGAAGTAACATTTACCTCATTCACCCTTCGCGGTATATCTTACCGAGCACCGAATTGCTGAGAGTTTGCTGCCATGGTCGATATCAACTCCCGGGCTTCAGCTGGGGTTTTGCTGGCTATAGCTCCGCCACTTGCAAGGCCCATCATTCTCAAGGCCCATTGGAATTAGACCCTCGAGAAATATCGATGATCAATTGTTCGGATATGCCATGTCATGGGCAACTTGCTAAAATTCTCAGTACCTCTCCCAAGACTCGTAGAGGTTCTCTCAATCCTTCGCTTAATGCCACGATTTCACGCTCGATGTTGGCGGCTCGGGATGCCGGGAAATATTTTTCTAGAAACGCGCCGACATCCTTCCCAAGTGTTGATTGTCCCTCGAGGTAGGTAGTAGAGTTAATCCTGGCTGCATCCCGCAGCGAGAATGGAAAAGCTCTCGCTTGATTTGGTCCTCCGTGATATCATGGGTTTCATGGAAGTACGACGAGGTGAAATTCTTCAGATGCTTATTCGGATCCTCGCTCTCCAATCCACTAAGGTGGGCAACAAGTGGATGAGTCCGGATTTCAATTCAACCCTTCTTGAAGTTCTCGAGAGTCTATGCACGCTGGATGCCGCGCTTCAGCTGGTCTACCCAAGTCCCGGAGAGTTCTCATAAGAGCCATATCCCGCGCGTGGTCACGCTTAAGCTTCCCGTCAGTCATTGCTCAACTTAAATCTCCTCTTCGTACTCGCTTCAAAGATCCGACTCAACCGGGTCTGTGATCCACGAAGTTTCTCCTTGCTTCTTCCTTAGTTTGCTCAACTTCCTTAGCCTCTTAGCGCCTTTTTTCGATCTTGGTCGCATAAGATGGAATCTCCAGATTTAATGTTCCTAGGCATAAAACAAAACAAAATCAATTAGTTACCAATCCCAAGAACGGCGCCTAAAATTTGATGGGTGTCGAATCCACCAAAATAAATTCCAAACACCAAACGAAAATAAATTGCAGACAAGGGTAAATGGGGTCGATTCACGAGAATGGAACAATTGATTTTATTCAAATGCCAAAGAACTAATGAAATTAAATAAAAGGGTTTTGAAGTTTTAGACTAAAACTACTAATTGAAATAACAATCGATAAAAGATTAACGCAAGTTAATAAAACAATAACCAACAAAGAACGCAAATAAGATTGATAAACTCAATAAACGCATAACTTAGCCAGAAATTCCTAATTATGCTTAGACCGCGATCATCGACTCAAATATTTTCTTTGGTTTAATAATAGGTTAGCTATGGTTACCAACTACCGCTCCCTCGCTTCTTCTTAATTTTAGAATAGTCGCAGAAACTCCTTTGAACTATTCCCTAATTAATTAATAACCCTTCGAGACTCTCTCCGAGATTCAATTAATTAACAAAGAATAAACTCTAAAGAAACACTAACCCTAATCGACTACGCATGCACTCATGCTTCATCTAGTTAGATCGCAAGTTTCTCCACACAAAATCGCATAAGTACTATGCCCTAGTGCCAATTGCCACAAACACCGATCACCCAGCTAGACTCCACCAAGTAAATCAACGATATGTAAATTAACTAACTCTACAATCAGCCTCAATCGCAGAATCAATTAATAAACACCGACAATAAATCGTAAACAGTGCGTAATATTATAACCAAATAATCAGAACAATAGTCTCACGAGTCACCGCATAATAATTGGAATTCCCCGACTAAAAATAACTTAGCTACTCATAACGAAATTAAACAAGACAAGGTTCTTAATTAACATAATCTAAAACAAAGAAATAAGGAGAACTAGAAGATCTCCGAGTGCCGCTGGCGTTGGCCTCTCCTATCTTCAAAAACTTCCAGCCTTTTTCTCTATTGCTTCCTCGTTACTACCGCACTCATATGTTTTTCTTTTTCCAGTTTTTTTTTCTCTTGCGTGCGTGTCTCCTTTACTGCCGCTACTCCTCCTGCAGCCGTGCGTCACCCTTCCTTCAGTCTAAAGAGTCCCCCCTTTTGTTGCATCCGTGACTGACTTTTCTTTAGGTTTTTGTCCTCTTTACTTAATTCCGTGGGCCCCGTTCCTTGTTTTGTCTTATTCCACCAGCCCCTTGTTTTTCAACGCAGCCCACCTTTGCTTTGTTGTATCTTTATTTTTTTAGTCCACCAAAATTGTTCATTAGCTGCCCTTGCGTGCCCTTCTTGCGTGAATCTCCTATCTTTGATTTAATTTCTGATTTCCTCTTAATTTCTCACATTATGCAAACATTGTAATTTCCTACAAGGAAATATTAAATCAAATTAAGTCCCAATAATTGCATCAACAAGAGGAATAAAAAGGAATAATTAAAACATAAATATTAGACAAATATGCACTTATTAGGCATGAACTTCTCAACTTCTTGGATGCTTTCTCGAGCTACCATCAGATTCAAATGAGTCTCAAGACTAAGAGAAGATGCTTTTATAACCCATCAGGCACGACATATCAAGTAATGCCGTTCGGTTTGAAGAATGCAGGGGCCACTTATCAGCGGCTCGTCATGGAAGTTTTTAAGAAACAGATTGGTCGATCAGTTGAGGCCTATATGGATGATATGGTCGCCAAAAGTAAGACGATCACGAGCATGTGGAAGATCTCAAAGAAGTCTTCGGACCTTAATAAATTTCGATGAAGTCAACTCGAAAAATGCGCTTTTGGTGTGGCATCCGAAAATTCCCGGGTTTATGATTACTCATTGGGGATCAAGCTAATCCAGAAAAGATCGAAGCTATCGTCCAAATGCCCTCGCCGCGGTACTTGAAAGATGTTCAGATATTGACCAGGCGGATAGTTTCTTTAAGCAAATTTCTCTCCAGGATGGGGGATAAGTGCCTCCCGTTTTTTAAAATTTTGAAGAAAGCGGATGTGACCCAATTCCAATGGCCAGATGAATGCGAAAGAGCATTTCAACACTTGAAGCAGTATCTGACTAATCCACCCATTTTGCAGAGCCCCGCTGAGGGGGAGAGTCTGATAATTTATCTGGCAGTCACAGAGAGGGCGATCAGCGCAGTTCTAGTCCGATCGGACGGTAGTGAACAATTCCTGATCTACTATGTTAGTAAAGTACTGAATGGACCAGAGACGCGATATGCACCTATTGAAAAGCTGGCCCTTTCATTGATAACCGCAGCGCGAAAACTCAGGCCATACTTCCAGAGTCACACCATCGAGGTATGGACTGACCAACTCCTCAGACGGTGCCTCCAGAAGCCTGAAACCTCTGGGCGGCTGGTAAAATGGGCGGTAGAACTGGGGGAGTTTGATATACACTATAAGCTGCGGACGACGATGAAAGCCCAAGTATTGGCGGACTTTGTAACAGAAATGAGTCAACTTACCTCGAATGAACTGCATCATACTTGGAGCTTATTTGTTGATGGATCCTCTAATGCTGAGGGATGCGGGGCAGGAGTGGTCTTAATCAGCCCACACTAGGAAGAAAAGGTAGAGTACGCTCTCAGATTAGACTTTAAGGCATCCAATAATGAGGCAGAATACGAGGCGCTAATAGCCGATCTTCAGTTGGCAAGAGAGATGGGGGTGAAACATTTGAAGGTGTATAGCGATAGCCAAATAGTGGTCGGTCAGGTTACGGGGCAGTACGAGGCCAAAGGGAACAACATGGTCAAATATTTGGAATTGACGAAGCAAGAGTTCAATAATTTTGAAGACTACTCGGTTAGCATGATAGAAAGGATGCAAAATGCTCGGGCAGATGCGTTTTCCAAAATGACTTCTGATCGAGATGCGAAAAATAACGTTTTGGTCGAGCGGCTAGATCGGCCTAGCATTCAGAAAGCCAATGAAGTCCTTGATGCAAATGTCGAGCGATCAAGTTGGATGAAATCGATCAGACAGTACCTCCTCAAGGGAACACAGCCAGAAGAAACCTCAGAGGCCAAGAAACTAAGGGTAAAGGCGGCCGAATATGCGATTATTAAGTCCTTTAAATTGCATATATTTTGGGCGTAAATATTGTTAAGGTGTTGAAATTATTATCTGAATTTAATGGAATTGTTCTATAATTGTTTACAGATGGTTTTCAACACTCTAAGGACGAAAAAGGACCAAAAAGGCACAAAAGAAGGAAAGAAATATGAAATCCCCAATTTGGCCGAAATTCAGAGATTAGGCGTGGGCACGCCTAAGGACAGAATCTTAATTCTGTAGATTTTCCAGAATTCGTTTTCAATTAAAACACAACCGTCTAAGATCTTTCTGTCCTTTTTTGAAGATGTCTTCTATCGAAATTGAAACACCACCTAATCTAGACGAAATCAAATCAAGATAATGGAGAGATACAATTCAATAAGGGAGCTAATGTTGATTGCCGCAGATGTATATGTATGGGTCTTAGGGTTAGGAAAGGGAGGAGGTTAGAGGATCGTATTCTTGCATTAGGACGCTACCGTAGGTTATAAGTTAGGTTTAGAGTATGATTTCTCTTCTGCTGTCTTGTTTTGCTGCATTATTCAAGTGGTGTTATCGTAGGTTCTGGATTTTGAAGATTGCCGCACAATTCTTGTTCTTTTATTCACCTGCACTTCTTAGATAGGATTTACGTAGCTTTTCTTCAAAAGACCTGTTATGGAGACACATGGCTTTGTTATTTCTTTTGATTTCAATTCAAGTATGAGTAGTTAAAATTTCTTATCTTGGTTGAGGGATCCATGTTACATGTTATTATGGTGAGATTTTCTGGATACTTTTTATGTTGTTAATAAACATTGGATATTTTTGAATCTGTCTTTTTAATTGAATTTGTTGGTTTCTAGGAGCGCTACTAGAGATTAATTGATTTAATCGCTAGGTTAATGGAATTTGACGTTCAATTTCGGTAACCATAAGTAGCAATTAGGATTAACCTCTCTACGTTAGAGTCGAAAAATTCTAAGAAAATATTCGCTTGAATGATTTCATGTCGTACATGTTTATCACTTGTCATTAGTTCTTAATGCAATTATTCAATTTACCTATGATCATATCTAGGTTATTGTTTAATAAGATTGTTAGGATACATGTTTATAGTTATTACACTTAAGAGAAGTTTCCCCAATGAATGTTTATTAACAATTCCAATTTTATGTCGAGGATCCATAATAGCATGGTAACATCGGTGACCGAAACCAAGGTATTTTCCTATTGAATTTTTATATTTAATTATTACTTTTGAATTGTGATTTTTCCTTTTATTTTATATAATTGTCGTGATCATACAAAATCCCCCCCTTTATTTTCTTTATTTGTCTCGTTTGAACTAGCTAACCTTTACCGTTAAAAATTCCTCGTGGGAACGATATCCACTTACCCCTACTACATTAATTTGTTTTAACGGAAGTGATTTCTTTTATATTTGGTTGCAGGCAACAGCATCACCAAATTTTGGCACCGTTGCCGGGGAATTTCTTAACGGTTTTTCTTAGTCATGTTTTTGTTTAGTTTGTGATTTTGGTTTCGTTGCTATTGGTTACCTTGTCTTCTGTTTGTTCCAGTTTCTCAGTTCTTTCTGATTTTTCGATCTTTTAGCGGCATGGCTCACTATCAGTCCGCTTTTAATTCATATTATCCATATTATTCTTATTATGATAATGAGTTTCCGTCTTCCAGGTTTGACCGTCAAGTGGCAGATTTCACACCCTTAGTCGCGCAAGTACCGAGAGATGACCAACAAGCTAAGGTATGTGAAGTTTGCTCATTTTTGTGTTGTTCTTCTTGTACGCGTTCCTGTTTGCAGAATACAAAGTACGGATACACTTCTCCACTGAACTACTATGAAGAGCAGTCTTATTTCCATCGCCACCACAAGCTAATGATATGTCTTTGGAGGAGATCATAATGATTTTGGAGACGAGGACTCTTCAGTCCCAGCAGTTTAGACAACCGTGCGTGCCTCGACAAAATCCAAATATGACGTCAACTGTCGAAGGTAAGTCTTCTTTGGAAGATATGTTACAAACTCTAATCACGAATACTTTGACATTTCAACGGACTACGGAAGCAAGTATTCGGACTACGGAAGCAAGTATTCGGAATCTAGAAAATCAATATAAGAATTTTGAGAACCAGCTAAGCCAAATTGCAGCTACCGTTAATCGAATGGAGGCACAACATTTTGAAAATTTTCCAGCAGAGTTAGAAGAGGAAGAGATTACAGTTTGAGAAAAGATGGAGGAAGTGCAACCTCCTATGGTAAGTGATGCAGTTCATGTTATCGCTAACCAAATTTCGTTTCCTTTTTTTAGTTATTTACAGGTACAAGAAGAAGAAGAACAGGAAGAGCTGCAAGAAGTACAATTTTTAGGAGAGCCGTGGGCGAGCGAGTTGAAGACCGAAGGTGACAAGCAGGATGTCGAGTCTCCGCAACCATTGGCGTTACTTTTATAGAGACCATCCTGGTGTGAGAAGGGCGATGCTCGAAAAGATGAGTGGACATTAGAGTATGACGGTGAAGCGATAAAGTTCCACTCTTCCGAAGTCATGAAGCATCGTGCTGAGAAGGAGCTGCATTCACAGAAGTTATTCCAGAACCCTCACGGAGTTTGAACATGTTCCCTGTTGGACTCAAGCATCCATTCGATAATGGATGATGTACATATGCCAAGGGTCCATCTTATGACCTTTGATAAGCGCTTAATAGGAGGCACCCCATTCGCATCCTTTCTTTTATGCTTTTAGCAATTTTCTTTTATTTTTATTTTTTGTTTAATTCAGTTTAGTTAGGAAACCAAAACAAGAAAAAACAAAATTTCTTTAACTTACCGCCTCCACTCTTTTCCCTCTTTAGTTTCCCTCTTTGTTTTCCTTAAATCTCTTCTCTCATCTTTAATCTCCAGCTGCCGATTCTCTACATCCACCTTAGCCAATTAATTTTATTTTCCCACTAAGCATTCACGTACCTCTTATCTTTCATTGCCAACTCACCCATCAACCTTCACTTTTGTTTTTGTGTTTGCGTTCTTATTTTGTGAAATTACAGGTGGTCTATACGGAATTAGCACAATTCCCAAGAAGAAAAGTGAATCTCATAGACGTGCCACGCCCATACGCCACCGAACCACCTTGCGCCACATCCGCCAACACCTTGATTTTGGCACTTCCATAATAGATAAGCTTTCTTTCACCTTTTCTTTTATATTTATGCTTCTTTAACATTGTGGACAATGTTGGTCTAGGTGTGGGGGAAATGATTGGACTTTTGATGTGAAAAAATTCGATTTTTGTGTGGCTTTATTGAATATTGCGTGCGATTTTGCATATTAAGCCATGAAGTTGGTCATATTAGTTTGGATGAGATTGAGGATATGCATGAAGTTAATTTGGGCAAAGTAAGTTTTAAGATGAAACATGTTGATTGATTGCAATAGCTGATCTCATAGACTTGGTCAAAATTTTGACATTTAAGTGATGAGGTAAAGTGTGAAATAAAGGTGAATTCTTAACATCAACCTGTGAGTGAAATTTGAGCCTAATTGACATCATCTTTATGTCATATTATTTCTTTGAATTGTTTGATGCTCCTCTATTTATGTTGTCTTCAGAACTTGCTTGGAACCGATTTGAATTTGTTTGATCACATGGGCCATAGAAGTGATTAAGGCCTTCTTTGATTTTACACCATTAGCCTAAAAATTGACCCACTTATTCAATTGCCCTTTGCAAACACTTTTGAGCCTTATCCTTGTTCTTCAATTAATCACCCCACATTAAAAACCAAAAACTCCATTAGCCTTACCCTAACGCAAGTTGAATGAAACATTAAGTAAATTGGGACTTTTGTTATACATTGTGTTCTGAGATACTTTTATAGGTGCTTCTATTCATATGTTTATTGTTTTCCCTTGTTCTTAGCGTTATTCGGAAAAAAAAAGAGAAAAAAAGGGAAAAAAGAAAAAGAAAAAAAGAGAAAAGGAAAAAATGGAAAGAGAAAAAAAAGAAAAAAAATCAGAAAAAAAGAAAGAAAGAAAGAAAGAAAAATCCAAAAAAGAAAAAGAGTATGAGTAGTTGTCTTTTATGTCATATGTTTAGCTCAGAATCTAAAATTATGTGTCCCTTTTACTTTATGCTTTGTGAATGCTTGTGATGAAACCTTTGTCATCTTTTTACTCCACCTATGAACCTAGCCCCATTACAACCTTGAATAAAGTCCTCATGATCTATCGGCCTATGTGATTTGAATGAATAAGAATTGGTGAAATTGCAAGCCTATGGTAGTGCAACATGATAGAGAGATTTGAGAGAAACACCTTACCCGCAAACACTTGAGTGTAAGAGCGAAATCCGTGAGAAGAATTCACTCTGATTTCATGTTTGCTTTTGAACATAGATGCTTGATTTTGATTTTGTTTATTTGCATTGGTGATAGGCAATTATGATATGTGTTGCAAATTGAATCTTACTAGCCTAAGTTGATGGATTGTGTGCACTTGATTTTTGAAAGATGAATTGATTGAGTTAATGGTTTGATATGTTGCCGAGCGATCAAGTTAGATGAAACCGATCAGACAGTACCTCCTCGAGGGAACACAGCCGGAAGAAACCTTGGAGGCCAAGAAACTAAGGGTAAAGGCAGCCGAATATGCGATCGTTAATGGCACCTTGTACAAGCGATCTTATGACTGGCAACTACTACGATGCTTGAGCGAAGAAGAGGCAGAGCAGGCAATGGCTGAAGTGTAACATCCCGTTATTGTTAGCAAGGGTATTTTGGTAATTGGGACAGATTGATAGGATTTCACTGCATTCACTGATTGAGCATGTTACTGGCCTCTGATCATAGAGGAACATGTTTATTGCATATGCATTTATTCATAGGTACAGGCATTCATGATTTTTCGGCATTTTAATTATGATTATGAATTGATTGGATTGTGAACTGACTGGATCGGGATTAAATGAGAATTAGGAGTAATTGAGTTCAAATGACTGATTTGGAATAGTTTAAGTGTAATTGATAATTTATAGTGACTTATAGGAAATTTTCAGGAAATTCGGGAGAAAATGCCCGGATCGAAAATTTTTGGAGTGACAGACTGATTGACTGTATATTACTGAAAGAATGGTCCAATGACAATGGAAAAATTAGAATTTTACTGATAGGAAATAAATATGTTGAGCCATTGAAATTTAGAGACTGAAAGTTGGACTGAATTGGAGACTTAAGTCTATAAATAGATAGGTTTGAAATTTGGGGAAAAAGTTTGGCTAAGGCATTTGTTCTTCCTTTTTCCCTCTACGGTGATATCGATTTTCTCCCAACGGTGAGATCCTTCGATTTCTTCTTATGGCTTCTTCTTTATTGTGTTAGTCTAACATATTTATGGTGATTGGTGAAGGTTAGAAGCTTGGAGAGTGTTTGATCGTGGGTTTTGAAGGATTTTTAGGGTTACGGTGGTTTTGGGAGATTTGTGGATCGATCTGTGATTTGGTAAGTTTTATGGCATTAATGTTGTTATTAATGGACTCTACTGCATTTATAACATTTATTAGGGTTGATTTGAGTAGTTGAAGTGTATTAATGGCGGTTTTTAGAGAGAGGATAGATCGGAGAAGAAGAAGAGATCGTCGCACACCGCGGCCTGCTCGCGAGCCTCACGGAGAGGAAAATTTAGTCGTTCGCCGCGGCGAGCTTGCGTGGGACGCCGCGACGTGCTTCCCTCGCCTCGCGACGAGCCCTGGAGGCTTGTTCGTCGCGGTGAGCATACCTTTCTGCGCTGCGGCGAGAGACACAAGGCCGCGACGAAGGGGACTGTTCCATTGGATTGTATTTTACTTATTGGGCATAATTCATGACGTAGACCTCCGATCGAGGTGATTCCAAATTCATTGTGAATTAGGGAAAGAGGTCTATATTTGAGGATAATTATGGGAATTTGAATTGATCTAAATGGTATTGAATTATAGAGATTTAAGGTCAATTATGGTTCATAATGTGACCTAAGTGTCAAATTGAAACTATTGGAGTTTTAATTGGAAATTGCAATAGAGGTTTTGACCGAATGAATAGGAAATTGCTACAGGGGATTTGAATTGAGGAAATTGACTGAATTTTAGGAATGGACCAATTATTGTCGATAAATTGAATAAAGAGTTAGAATTGGGCATAAGATGCCAAAATTGGGTATTAGCACCGGAAATCGTGAACATGCATTGTACATCATTTTTTTTCTGAGACATATGCATTACTGAACCATATAATTGAGCATCTAGTAATGGGACTGTATTTTACTGTTATAGAGGCGCCGTTGGATCATCATTCCACGGACATTGCTGGAACTTCCAGGCAATAGCTCGGAAGTTACAGGTGAGTAACCTAGTTGGTTTCTCAAATTTCTGACTGTTTAAAATGCTCAACGTGAATTACTTGCCAAAGGTGAAATTGCATGATTACTGAAATGTTTGAAATGTACATGATCTAATGACATGTTGCTCTCAGATCGTATTAGATTCTCGTCATCGATGAATTATCAGATGTTACTGAGAATCACAATACTGGGCTTTTATAGCCATACACTGAATACTGAATTACTGAACACTGCATTGCATGCATAAATGCATGATCAGATAATGGAATGTGACCCAAGTGCTATTATTACTGAAAAGAGCCTCGAGCTCGAACACTGTACTGACCGGGCCTAGCCCGAGGGGAGAAATCCCTTACGCGTCCCCCCACTGAATACTGACTGAGCACTTGGGCGCAATACTGAATAACTGGAAAGAGTCTCATATGCATTATATACATGACTGATTGAATTACCAAATTGTGTGATGATTACTGAACTGTGTGATGCCATGATTTACTGAAAATTTGATGTGATATCGTAAACCGCTCTATGCTACCGTAATATTGTTATCGAGCATCGTATATCGCTAAAATCATCAGAACTGTTACAAACCATCGTAAATTGTTATATAATATCGCCAATTGAATATTATGTGTGTCAGGTTGTATGCAATTTGCGTAATGCATGATTTGAGTGAACCATCGATGATGGTTTCTCATCGAAGTTCGCAAACTCACCCAAAATTGCAACCTATTTTTCAGATCGATAGAGTAGACCCTTAGCTTCGAGATAGCCTTTTCCTACCGTATGAGCATCTTTGGCGGGAGAAGCGATGGCACATGGTCGGTCACCGGGTTGATTTTCGAGGATGACTTAGGATAGATGTTTGATCGCTTCCTTTTGGTTTTGTTCAGGGGACTGATAGACTTATCTATTCTGTTATTGGATGACTGTATCATATTGATATTTTGAATTTAAAATTTAGTGATTTCTGTTATATTGTGATTTATTATTGCGATGCCATGTGGATTATCAGTGGAAATTTTCTGGTAGTGAACCTTTATCGCGGGATACGTGTCAGAGCGACCTTCGGGCGTCCCGATATGTACCCTACGATGAGGGGGCGCTATATGAAGTCCACGAAGGAATATGCGGAAATCACGTAGGAGGTAGAATGTTGGCTCATAGATTGATTAGACAGGGGTATTACTGGCCGATAATGAAGAGAGACTGCCAGGAGAAAGTCAACCGGTGTGAGGCTTGCCAGGAAAAAAAAGAACTCGTCTCACCAAATTTAATCGAGAGGATAAAAATCGTGAGCCATCCTATCCCCTTTGCTCAATGGGGAATGGATATACTAGGACCTTTCCCTCTCGGTCCTAGACAGAAGAAGTTTTTGATAGTAGCAGTTGAGTACTTCACCAAATGGGTAGAAGCGGAAGCGGTCGCTACAATTACTGAGCAGAAGATGGAAAATTTTGTAAGAAGAAACATACTAAGTTGCTTTGGGATGCCTATGGTGTTGGTTACAGATAACGATCGGCAGTTTGACAACGACAAGTTCAGAGATTTCTGCGAGCGACTAAAGATAAGGCTCTAATTGACTTCAGTAGCTCACCCTCAAAGCAACGGTCTTGCGGAGAACACTAACAAAAAGATAATGAGTGCCCTCAAGAAGCGCTTAGATGGACGTAAGACTTGGGTAGATGAACTAGATGAAGTATTGTGGGTGTACAGAACTACCCCAAATGGAGCCACAAGGGAAACACCGTTCATGATGACCTTTGGGGCAGAAGCCCTAGTTCCAGTAGAAGTGGTGTTATACAACCAAAGAGTGTCGATTTATGAAGAAGAGCAGAATAATGAAGCCCGCCGGGCAGAACTTGTGCTTCTCAGTGAAGACAGGGATAGGGCAGCCGCTCGTTCAAAAGCCATCAGACAAAAAGCAACAAGTTTTACAACGAAAGGGTAAGGCCGAACGACATAAAGATTGGTAGCTATGTTCTAAGAAAAGCCGAGGCGGTTGGAAAACATCCTGAAAAGCTCAGAAAAGTGTGGGAAGGACCCTATCAAGTGGTCAAACAAGCTGGACACGGCTCTTACATCCTGCACAACATTGATGGCAAGATTCTACCGAGGCCATGGAACTCTCAAAACCTGAAGACATTTTATCAATAGATAAGCTTTGTTTTACTTATTTCTTTATCTTGTATTGTATTGCTGCTTACGCATTTGTAGTGGGTACCTTTTTCCTGGCCTTGCTAGTCAGGTTTTTTAACGACCCACCCCCTTATCATCATCAATAAAGGGTTTCAAGTTTCTCGGCAAACAGAGCCTCACCAAAATAAGCTAGAACGACAAAACAGACTGATTACTGTCCACACTGCTCAGTCAGGTTGTCAAGACAAGATCCTTGGAACCAAGCGATGTCGAGAAGATTAATCTCGGATTGCTCGGCCTCGTCCACTCTCGGCTAGGTTGCCAAGACAAGATCCTTGGAACCAGGTGATGCCGAGAAGATTAATCTCGAATCGCTCGGCCTCGACCACGCTCGGCCAGGTTGCCAAGACAAAATCCTTGGAACCAAGCGATGCCGAGAAGATTAATCTCGGATAGCTCAACCTCGACCACGCTCGGCCAGGTTTCCAAGAAAAGATCCTTAGAACCAGGCATTGTCGAGAAGATTAATCTCGGATCACTCGACCTCGACCACTCTCGGCCAAGTTGCCAAGACAAGATCCTTAGAACAAGGCGATGCCGAGAAAATTAATCTCAGATCGCTCGGACTCGTCCACTCTCGGCCAGGTTGTCAAGACAAGATCCTTGGAACCAGGTGATGCCAGGAAGATTAATCTCAGATCGCTCGGCCTCGTCCACTCTCAGCCAGGTTGCCAAGACATGTTGGACCCCGCTGTCGGAGCCCAACATCGGACATGAGAGCGTGGTGGGAAACGTGCTATTTATGCATTTAGAAAAGGCCCGTGGAAGATTAATGGGCCTGCTGGAAAACCTGCTTTCATGTGATTTAATATACAAGGCTAGACATGTAAATTAAACGGTTGAGAAAGGAGACCATCGGAAGTTCAATGGACCCATCGTGAAACTTTCATGCTTTTAAACATATCCATAATTCATGCTCCAAAAGATGAGTTTCATAACACTTTTAAAATATCTCAAAACAAAGTACAACTGTGAATTCAAGAGCCAAAAATCTAAAACACTCTTGAACCGATGATACTTGAAATGTAACTAAAGTCTTGATTTCCAAAAATATAACATTTAAAATAAACAAATAGAACAAAATGAAACTGAAGTGCTGCCGTACTCGTGACTCACTCGATCTCTTGCTCGTCACCTGTATGGGGGAGATTAGAGGGGGTGAGCTATAAAGCTCGTGGGAACATATTTATAATATAATAATAAGCAAAATTATTCAAAAATAACTCATTACCGTGGTACTTGTTGAAATCATAGTTATTGATCATGTATATGTCATTGTCTTGAAAAATGCTTGATTCTTGAACAATTCGTGATGCATGTCACATAACAACAAATCATAAACACATAACATAACATAATGGTTTGGGTTGTCCCTGGTTCATGACGTACTACACATGCCATCGAAATGTTGATGTGTAGATGTAGTTTCGTGAGAGAATCCTTGTGAGAAACCCTATGCCACAGTCGGGCAGGCAGGAGAAGCCCTTTTCGTGAGTCAATGTGCACTTGACTATTCGTGAGGGACACCGCAAACCCACATAATAATGCATGATTCATGTTCTTGTAAACTTGTTTGCCAAATTGACACTTGCTTGTAAACTTGCTTGTAAACTTACTTGCAATCTTGCTTGTAATTTTGCTTGTCATATATTTCGTAAAACTTGATTTCATGCAATTGTATTCGTGAAAGGAGAACACTCCTTTTTGAAAATCTTGATAATAATCATGAATGCAAATCACATAGCAGAATATAATCATTCATAATAGTATGTAATGCAATCGTGATGATGCAATTTCAATGCATTAATTCTTTCTTGATTTAAACAAAACAATGAGTACTTATATACTCTATTATAAACATGAACCCACCTGATTTCCTTGCTTGTTCTTGCCTAGGAATGAGTTTCCTCTTGAGCCTCTTGATCCTCTTGCCTCTCTTGTTCTCCTAAAATAAGAACCAAAATCCCATTTAATAATTCATGCTGAAACAATAACTCCATTCTTAACTTCCATCCAAAATTTCATAGTCTTAGAAACTAATTCATAACTTCCTCACTTCATAAGACTTGTAGATCTATGTCTCTAGTTCACAACGCCTCAAAAATCACCCCAAAAGGACTTCTGTAGCAAAAGATATGATCAAAACACTAAAATATCGCTCATTGAAAACCTGGCTCGCCATGACGAAGCGGCCAGCAGACGCCATGGCGTGCTGCCCTTCCTCAAAGACGTCGCGGCATGCAGCTCGCACGTCGCGACGCGCTCCTCCTGCATATCGCGCGCACGTCATGACGCAGTGTTTCTCAGACGCCAAGGCAGACTCATGACGTCATGACGCGGATGGGAGCTTTGTCTCCCGAACCCAGTTTCCGCCATATTCAACCTTAAAAACCTTCCCTTTCTCAACTACAACACATCTAACCCTTGAATCAAGTCATACACTTCCATTCTAAACTCATTCTAGCACCAAATCACCAACAAACACAACAACTCATGGAAACTACCAAATTTTCCCATAAACCCTAACTCCATCGATTTCTACTCATACAACATATTCTAGGTTTCCAACCATCTCAAACATAGATAAAAGAGTTAATCTTACCTTAAGGATGCTTGAAATATGTCGGAAAACGCCTGAAACTAACTTCCTCTTCTTCTCCCTCACTCTGCCGACTCTCTTCTTCGTTCTTCTCTTCTATTTTTCTTTTCTTTTCTTTTCCTCTTTAACTTCTTAAACCTAATGAAAATACAAAGACTCAAATGCCCTCCTTTACTTAGCCTTAAACATCCTAACTCAAGTGCCTTGACCATTTTGCCCTTAAACATTTTTACTCTTCCATAAACACTTATTCCACACTAATCTCAAATAAATCCAAATTTTCCACTAATACTTTCAATAAAATCAAACTATGCCATAAATCATAAATCAAATAAATTCATACTTAATAACTTCAAGAAAACAAAAATTTGGGGCCCAACATTTCTCCCCCTCTTAAAAAAAATTTTGCCCTCGAAATTTACCTGAATCATCGAAAAGACTTCGATACTTCTCTTTCATAGCATCTAATGACTCCCACGTGGCTTCCTCCACTGAATGGTTCCTCCACAGAACCTTAACTAGCTGAACTGTCTTATTCCTGAGAACCTTTTCCTTGGTGTCCAAGATCTCTACTAGAATTTCCTCATAACTCAAGTCGCTCTCAATCGAACCTCTCAAACTCGAATGACATGAGAAGGATCTGATCAGACCTTCTCAAAGATGGAAACATGAATGACGCCATGAATCGAGACAACTCGCGGCAACGTCAACTCAGAAGCTAGTGGTCCGATCCTCTCAAGAATCTCATAAGGACCCACATATCTTGGACTCAACTTACCTTTCTTGCCAAACCTCAATACTCCCTTTCAAGGAGACATTTTGAGAAACACTTTCTCACCGACCTCATACTCCATCTCCTTTCGGTGAGCATCAGTGTAACTCTTCATCCTATCCTGGGCTGCCTTAAGCCACTGCTTAACCAGATTGACTTTATCAACAATCATCTGAATCAACTCTGGTCCGACTAGTTTCCTCTCTCCTTCTTCATCCCAACATATAGGAGTTCTACACCTCCTTTCATATAAAGCCTCATATGGAGCCATCTGAATGATCGAATGGTACGAATTATTGTAAGCAAACTCAACCAATGGCAAATGCTCATCCCATGCTCCCTTGAAATCCATCGCACATGCCCTGAGCATTCCCTCAAGTGTCTGAATGGTCCTCTCAGATTGACCATCCGTCTGAGGGTGAAATGTCAGATTAAATGCAGCTTAGTACCTAAAGCTTCTCGCAAGCTTCCCGTAATCTCAAGTGAATCGAGGATCCTCGCCGACACTATAGAACTGGAATCCCATGCAATCTCACCACCTCATCAATGTACTTCCGGCTAGCACATGCAATGAATCACGCTTGATTGCGTAAAATGGGCTAACTTCACAACCGATCCACTATAACCCATATGGCATCATGCTTCCTGCTAGTCTTAGGCAAACTTATCAGAAAATCCATGGTTACTCTTTGCCACTTCCACTCAGGAATGGACAATGGCCTTAACTTGCCTGAAGGCGCCTGGTGTTCAGCCTTGACTTGCTGACACACGAGACACTTACCGACATATTCTGCTACATCCCTCTTCATGCCCTTCCACCAGAAATGCTCTCTCAAATCTCTGTACATCCTGGTACTACCTGGGTGCATGGCATAAGGCGCATTGTGTGCCTCATCCAAAATCTCATCCTTAACTTCCTTGATATCTGGAATACAAAGTCTGTCCCCCACTGTCATGAGTCCATCATCTCTCACTACTACCTCCGAAACCTTACCATTTTGAATTTCCTCCCTAAGCTTGCTCAAATCTTCATCCTGTGCCTGCAACTCCCTAACCTTCTCCTGGAGTATAGGCCTCACTCTGAAATTAGCTAGAAGGCAATTTGGTTCATCCTGCTTCAAGCTTATCTTAAGCTTGGCCATCTCTTCCAATAAAGGAAGATACACTGTCTGAATATAAGCAATGGAAGACTTTCTGCTCAAAGCATCCGCCACTACATTCGCTTTACCTGGATGGTACTCAATCAATAAATCATAGTCCTTGAGTAACTCAATCCACCTTCTCTGTCTCAAATTCAGTTCCTTCTGGCTTAGCAAGTACTTGAGACTCTTGTGATCTGTAAAGATCCTTGTCTGAACTCCATATAAATAATGCCTCCAAATCTTCAATGCAAAGATCACTGCTGCCAACTCCAAGTCATGAGTCGGGTAATTCAACTCATACTGCTTCAGTTTCCTTGAAGCATATGCTATCACCCTGTCTCCTTGCATCAATACACAACCTAGTCCCTTCCTCGAGGCATCACTGTACACTGTATAGCCCTCATCACCAAAAGGCAAAATCAGCACTGGAGCACTTGTCAACCTGTGCTTGAGCTCCTCAAAGCTCTTCTGGCATTCATCAGTCCAGATTCACTTCTGATTCTTCCTCAATAGCTTGGTCATCGGAGCAGATATCATGGAGAATCCTTCTACAAACCTCCTGTAGTAACCTGCCAGACCCAGAAAACTTCTCACCTCTGTCGCTATCTTAGGTGCCTGCCAATTCACTACTGTTTCAACCTTCCTCGGATCCACATGTATACCATCCTGCGAAATCACATGTCCAAGGAAAGTCACCTCATGAAGCTAGAACTCACACTTGCTGAACTTGGCATAAAGCTCTCTCTCCCTAAGAGTTTGCAATAAAATCCTGAGATGCTCCTCATGCTCTTCTTCACTCTTAGAATACACCAGAATGTCATCTATAAACACTATGACAAACCGATCCAAACTCCTCAAGACCCTATTCATAAGATCCATGAAAGCAGCTGGAGCATTGGTCAAGCCGAATGGCATAACCAAAAACTCATAATGCCCATAACGGGTCCTGAATGCTATCTTGCTTACATCAGACTCCTTGATTCTGAGCTGATGATAGCCTAACCTGAGATCAATCTTGGAAAAGACCCTTGCTCCCTGCAGTTGGTCAAACAGATCATCTATCCGTGGCAACGGATACTTGTTCTTAATTGTTGCCTTGTTAAGTCTCCGATAGTTAATGCACATACGCCATGATCCATCCTTCTTCTTGACAAATAGAACCGGTGCTCCCCAAGGAGACGAACTAGGCTTGACATACCCCTTCTCTAACAGTTCCTCCAACTGTTCCTTAAGCTCCCTCAACTCAGCTGGAGCCATCCTGTACGGCGGTATAGAGATAGGCGCGGTTCCGGGAATCAAATCAATGGCAAACTCGATTTCCCTCACTGGCGGCAAACCTAGTAACTCATCTGGGAAGACATCTGGGAACTCCCTCATAACCGGGAAATCCTCTCACTTCCCTTCATGCACATCAGCATCTACAACATGCGCCAAGAAAGCTTCACATCCCTAGCCCATCATCCTTTTAGCCAACATAGCTAAAATCAATCTTGGTGATGGTGTCTTCCTATCCCCTCTAAAGATCACCTTCTCACCATTACCCAGATCAAACTCTACCTCTTTCTGACCACAATCCAGCTTGGCCAGATACTTCTTCATAGTATCCATCCCCAGAATAACATCTAATCCTCTAAGGTTTAGCGGTAGTAAATCCACTACCAATCTAGCACCATCAATAAAAAGCTCACACTGCTCATACACCTGACTGATCACCACATTCCTCCCTAGAGGAGTACTAACAAGCAAAGGCCTATCCAAAGGCACAGAACTCACACCATGTAATGCTATGCTAGCAGAAACAAAAGAGTGCGTGGAATCAAAATCAATCAAAACAAACTCTGCTGAATCAAGTAACTGAGCCATACCCGTGACAACCTCAGGTACGGCTGCAGGTTCCTTCCTGGTCATGGCGAACACTCTTTCCAGTGCCTGACCCCTTGGCCTTCCTGAAGGAACAGTCTTCCTTGCAGCCCTCAGCTGCCTACCTCAAGAATCGGCCGGTTCCCACTGCCTCTCGACGCCTAGAGCTCAAACGTGACCCCTCTTGTCTCAGTGGCTGTGGACAATGCTTGGCTATATGTCCCTTCTCTCCGCATCTAAAACAAACTCCAAGAGACTTAAGGCACTCTCCCTGGTGATGCTTCCCACACTGATCATATAAGGGATAGTTGAACCAGTTTCTTCCTGCTCTACCGGCACCTCCCACATTAGAGGCTTGCCCTGAAACGGCCCTCACCTGCTTGTTTCTGGTAGCCCCACTGCTACCTACTTCACTCTGACTGTGAGTACTCCTCGTGCTCCTCTCAGGCAATGGAGCACTAGTACCCTTCCTGAAAGTCTGCTCCCTGTTCTTCCTCTTCTTGTTCGCTTCATTCCTGATATTCTCCAGTTTTTCAGCCTGGAGAGCAGCATCCACCAACTGCTGATAGTCACAGAAATTGTGAATCAGGACTTTCTCCCTGATCCCCAAATGAAGACCTCCCTCAAACTTGCGGCACTTGTCTTCCTCTGTTGCCACAATGTTTGCTGCGTATCGTGAAAGCTGTGTGAACTTCAGCTCATACTCGCTCACACTCATGTCCCTCTGCATAAGATTCAGAAATTCCCTGACCTTCTCTTGCACATAGACCCTGGAGAGATACTTCTTTCTGAACACTTCCCACAAAATCCCTCCATGTCAGCACCGGTGGCACAACCTGACTGTGAGGCACTGACTCCGACCAATGCAGCGCATCACCCTGCAACAAACTGACTGCATAATCTAGCTTGTCCTCATCTGAGCATCTCATCTGAACTAGAACCCTCTCGGTCCTCTTCAGCCAAGCTTCAACCTCTTCTGGATTTGTAGTCCCACTGAAATCCACAGCTCCAAACTTTCGGAGCTTATCATACCGCCCACTCGCTCACCGGAGCTTGCATGACATCGAGATCTTTGACCCATGGCATACGTGAAAGCCTGAGCAAAGGCTTGAAAGAAACTCGAATCTATGGGAGTTCCCTGAGGCATAGAAGGAGGCGGAGGAGGCACTTCTTGCTGCAAACTAGGTGCCTCTGAGATTGGAACAGAATGTGTCCCGGCATCCTGAAGAATATGGGATTCATCCGTACTCCCCTGACGAGAATGAGATCGAGTCGTAGCTCCCCGAGTTCTCCTTCGAGGTGGCATGTTAGACCCCGTTCCCTTTTTCTTTATTAAATAGGTTTGTTTAAATTATTGGTAAGATCATTATCTTTTGGCTAGTATTAATTAAAGTAATTAGGGTTTCAATTAGGGTTTTATTAGATTTCCGATTGGTTAGAATAATTTGGGATTTTTAGAGCAATAATTAGTAATTGAAGAAATTGAGAGTTAGAATTTATAGCAATAATATTAAATTTCAGGAATTTAGTTAAATTAGAATTTTTATTTTGTATTATATTTGCAAAGAATAAGAATTATTAAATTAGGTCATGTTAGGAATAAATTAGAATTTGTTTAAATGGTTTTAAGGCTTTAAGTTACTTAAAATGGGCTTTTAGGCCTTTAGCATGTCTTTTAAATGATGGGGAAACAAATAAATGGGCTAGGGTTTTAAAGGAGAAGTAAATGAAAAGAAAGGGATTAAGTGGGCTTTTAAGGAGCCCATGAAATTATTAGTTGGAAGGAGGAAAGATGAAAGTTTAAGTTCGAAGGAGGAAATTAAAATTGGGAAAGATTATAAGGAGGGAAAAGACTTGGGCTTCAAGAATTGGGCTTAAGAGTTAGGTTAAAGAGTTAGGTTAAGGAATTAGGTTTAAGTTAAAAGAAGAATTAGGGTTAAAAGAAGAGGAAAACGAAAATGCAAGGGAGGAATAGATGAGATGATGTCGTTTTTGCATAGGAAGTAAGTTAGAAAGAAGAAAAATATTAGGTCTTTTAACAAGCCATCCGAAAGTTAGCAAAGAGAGGAGAGTTGGTGAAATTTTCGAAAATTTCAAAGGAGAAAGAAGAGAGGAGATTCGCCATCCAAGAAGAAGAAAAGAAGAAGGCGTTTCAAGCTCGAGCAAGGTAGATTCACGTGTTTTATGTAAGAAAAGAGGAAGGAAGGAGTTATTTCATCTTTAGAAGAAGAAGTCGTGGGTTTCAACCTAGGTAAGAAGATTTCAATTTTGGCTATTTATTTAGGGTTTCCTCTTTCTTATTTAAAATATATGGTTAGAAGTAGAAGAAGAAGGTAAGAAGAGGAAGAAGAAACAAAAATCAGATTAGGTTTGGTTAGGGTTTCAAATTATAGATTGGTTTGTTTGAGTTTTATCTTCTTTCATGTTTAAATGGATGATTGGATGAAGTTTTAGTGAAAGAATGAGAAAGGAAAGAGTTTTTGTAGGTTTCTATAGAAAATAGAAGGGATGTCGTGATGGTCAAGTGGATTTCAAATTTTAAGGGTTCGATGTTAGTTTGGTTAATAATGGTGGTTTGAAAGGTATTGGTGAAAGAAAATGAAAGAAGCAAAATTAAGAAAGCTTTGTTAAAATTCCAGCATGTGTTCATGGCTTAGGATTGAGAAATTTTGAACTTTTAGAGTAGTTTTGATGGGGGTTTTATGTTGATATAGCCTAGAGAATTATAGGAAGGTTTAGGTGAGGTTATATTGGTTTAGATTTAAGTTTTTACCGTTGGAGAAAATTTCAGCAAAGGATCTTTCTCTTCGAACTTAGAATTTTGTGTTTAATGTATTCAATGAAGGTGAATGGAGATAATGTAATCTATCCTAGAGCTAAAGGAAGGAAGATGGGTTATGAAAGTTGAATTATCGAAAAAATCGATCAAGTGAGAGAGGTGTTAGTGGCAATGGTCGAGGAAAGGTGTAGGAGAGTTAGGTTAGATGAAAGTCAAGGTTTATGTTTCTTTTAAAATTCCAGCACCTTACTCTTTTATTAATTAGCCTTATTATGCTTGATTTAAGGTCATTTGCGGCGCTTGGAAAGTGAAGAGGGTCAAAATAATCCATCGGGGCAAGTGAACCAAATTCAACCAACGAAGTCAAGGTGGGTAACTTTTAATAATTAAATAATAAGCTACTTAAATGACTCTCGAGTAGTTTCCTATGACTTTCAACTTTTGAATGAAATAGTGGTTGTGATAGTTTGAACATGTTTTATGTGCCTTTTGATGTATATATATGTGTCAAGGTTTGTAAAATTGTTTGTTACATGATAACGCATCAATTGAAATGGCCAATTGTGGCAAATCCTTGTGAATGATTGCATGTATGGCAAGATTGTGGAACTTGATTGAAAGTGAACAAAATGTGAATATGAGATGTAGGAAGAATGCCAAATGTGAACATGTATGATTTCTTGGGTTTGTAGTGATCCCCTCTTAGCAAGTGCAAGATTTGTCATAGGCTTCGCTACCGCCTGCTAGGGCATAGGAGATCCGAAATCGGACTCCCCTCTGTTCACGGCTACACATGGTCGCCTGTTGAACATGTGTAGTACGTCCTGTTAGGATCACTCAGACCATCTGTGATATGCTTTTGAGATGTTATCTGATATTTGGTGATTTGGTAAATGTCTTATTTGTTAGAAAATGAAATTGATGATTATTGACTTGAAATTATAATTATCGATGCATGTTTTAGCTTATACTTGTTTATTAACCTGTTACCTACGGAGCCGTCGAGCTCACCCCCTTCCTTCCCTCCACAGGTTTAGAGAGAGAAACCGGGTCGCCGCATCGGGAATGAAGAATTACTCCGATGCTTTTGTTCTTTTAAAAGTCTTACTTTTGAAACCAATGCTTTAACTAGCATTTTGGGCTTTTGTAACCGTTCTTTGGCTTTTGGATATATCCGGGCTAAAATGCTCGTTAAAGCATTGTAATTGGCCATTTCATATAAAGTTTAAAGGTTTTAAAGTTTCATTGTATATATTTAAGAATGTATGGTTATGTATGATTATGAGATTTCATGTTTGAGATTGTAAAAGTAAAGATGGAATGGTATGTCTTTAAGAAATTGTATTGATGAAATGCTAGATACCTAGGCTTGCGTTGTTGCCAATTGGAGTTGGGGTGGTTTGATTGTTGAATATGTTTGTGAATTGGAAGATAGAAGTATTTTTTATGCAGGTAGGAGTTAGGTTGGAAAATTGGGCTAGAGCGTTTTTAGGGGAGGTGCTGTCCATTTTTTTTTTAAAATGGGCAGCCACCTTGTGTTATGTATTAGACCATCTTAGAGTTAAAATTTGAAAAAAAAAAAGAAGGTATTTCTTAAAGCTGATAGAGTTTGGCAAGATCTTTAAAACGGGATAAAATGGGTTAAGTTTCGAATTAGGATGAAAAAGTTATGGGCGTTTGAAATTTCCAAATTACTATTCTTTTGGTAAATGTTACTAATCATTTGGTAATTGGCATTATTCATATGGTAATTTGCTTAATACCAACATTAAACAAGTTTCCATTTCTTTTAATGATAAATAAGACTTTTGTTTCCTTTCTAATTGTTGTAAATAACCTTATATCTTTCTGGTATAGTTATATAGGTCATACTCGATTCCTTTTGGTTAACTAGCTAAATTTTCTATCCTTTTTCGGTAATATGAGAGTGTCGGGTTTTAGTTGGATTTTAGGGCCTATGGGTGTCGGTTTTGCCCGAAAGGTCATTTTGCGACCTACAAAGGTCCGATTGAGGCATGTTCTGATTTCATTTGACCTAGAGGTCTAGAATTTAGTAGTAGCTTAGGAATAGGAGCAATGATGGGCCCTAAACAGATCAAAGTTATTGGAAGAGACTTAGGGTCGAGCTATCCAACTTTATTCGGATGAAGTGAAATTAAGTTCAGTTTGAGGATTCTTTCGTGGTGAGGAATCGCTTCCTCGTGGGATGCGCGTCCAGATGTCACGCAGGACGTCGGACACGTGTCGCACCAGGGAGGGGTTCGAACATGGCATGTTCACTCCTTGAATAGAAAACCATTGAAAACTTTAGTTCAAGTAAGACATGTTTCAAAGTATGCAAAAACAGTTCAAATCATGTAAAACAATGCAAGTTATTTCTTGAAAGCAATGTCATGCAGCCCTAGATCAAAAACCTAAGCGCTCTGACTGACTGAAAGAACTGTTCAATGGCAATGGAAAAATTAGAGTTTTACTGTTAGATGAATTATAGTTGGAGCCATTGACAAATTTGAGACTGAAATTTGGACTGATTAGAAGACCTATAGCTATATATAGCGAGAGACTTGAAATCGGGGAAAATTTTCTAAGGCAATTGCGAAGTTTCTCTTCTCCTCCTCCCACGGTGACTTGCGATTCCTCTCATCGGTGAGGATTTCTTGATTTCTCCTTATGGTGTTCTCCTTATTGTGCAAGACTAATTGGTTCATTGTGTTTGATGAAGGATTGAGGAGTTGTAGAGTGGAAAATCGTTGATTTGAGAAAGATTAGGTTTCTGGTGATTTCTTGAGATTTTGGATCCGAGAGTGATTGGTAAGTTTTATCGGGTTTTAATGTTGTTATTGATACTTTCTATGGCATTTATTTTGGTTATTTGAGTTGTTGGGAGTGATTATAGGGGTTTTAATGTCATTAATGGCTAAAATGCGATCGGAGAAGACGAAGGAAACTGTCTTCGTCATGGCTCGCACGCGAAGCCCAACGGCGAATATATATATATTATTCGCATGGATGGCGTGGGACGCCACGGCGAGCGGATGAATTATCGCACCGCGTCGAGACATGCACGAGCATCGCGGCGAAGGATTGCGAGCTGCACGCCGCGGCGAGCAATCCGAATGTGGCGCGGTGAAGGCCGCGTGGTCGCGGCGAATGGGATTTTAATGGGATTGATTTTGGATTGTTGGGTATAACTTTTTGTGTAGACCTCCAATTGAGGTGATTCCAGATTCATTGTAAACTGGAGAAAGAGGTCTACAAAATGAGAATAATTATGAGAAATAGATTGGATTTTATTGGTAATGAATTATAGAGATTAAGGTCAATTACGGTGCATAGAGTGACCTAAATGTCAAATTGAGACTATTGGAGTTTTAATTGGGAATTTCAATTTAGGGTTTGACCCGATAAATAGGAAATTGTTATAGGGAATTCAAATTGAGGAAAATTGATTGGATTATAAGGATGGATCAAATATTGTCGACCTATTGAACAAAGAGATAGGATTGAGCATTTAAGTACCGAAATTGGGTTTTGGCATCAGAAAATCGTGAACATGCATGGTACATCGTTTCACTAAGACATATGCATTACTGTATTGGTTAATTGAGCGATTAATAATAGATCGTATTTCATCGTTATAGAGGTGACGTTGGATCGTCGTTCCACGGACATTGCTAGGACTTCCAGGCAGTAGCTCGGGAGTAACAGGTGAGTAACCTAGATGGTTTTTTTTTAAATTCCTGACTGCCTAAATGCCTTCTGTGATCTACGTTGACTACTGAATTGTATGTGATAGAAGTACACTGTAAGACCACTGAAATGTATATGACTGAATTGCATGCTCTTACTGTATGGAACCGAACAATGTGAATTGCACTGTATGACTACCTGATGACTGAAAAGTGTACAATTGAACTGTATGCGCTTACTGTATTGGACTAAATTACTGTATGACACTGAGAAATGAAATACTAGGCTTTTATAGTCGTACATTGAATCACTGAAAACACTGCATTGCATGCATAAATGCATGATCAGATAATGGAATGTGACCCAAGTTGCAATTACTCGACCGCCTAGCCTGGCAGGGGAGAAACTCGACGCGTCCCATCGACCGAGGGATTTATCCTAAGCATCTAGATCGACCGCCTAGCCCGAGGGGAGAAATCCCTGACGCGTCCAACTGATCACTGACAGAGCACTTGGGCACAACACTGAATAATTGGAAAAGAGTCGCACGTGCACTGCATACTATAATCAATGCTGAAATGATCAGATGTGACTCATCGTGAATGATCAGAATCACAATCAGTAAATTATTGTGAATGAATGATCAATTGTGACAATGACATGATTTAATGTGAACTGCAATATAATATCGATAAGTGTTAGTATATCAGAATTTCAGATAATACCAAGAATCGTGATGAGATATCAGAACTATTATAGACATCATAAATTGTATATAATATCGTTGATCAGATATTATCGAGATATCTTGTCATTTAATATGCGCGAATGCATGATATGAGTGAACCATCAATGATGGTTTTCTTGAGTTCGCAAACTCACCCAAAATTGCGTTATATTTTTCAGACCGATAGAGTAGACCTTAGCTCAGAAGATATTATTTCTGCCGCGTAGCCGGCAAGAGGCGTGATGGCATACAGGTTGGTCAGCTGGGTTAGCTTTTGGGGATGACTTAGGATAGATGCTTGTATCAATTTCCTTTTTGATTTTGTTAGGAGAATGATAGACTTGTCTATTCTGACATTGGATGACCGATTCGATACAATTATTTTGGATGATAATTTCTCGATTTTGTTATATTGCGTTTTAAATGATTGCAATGCCATGTGGATATTGAACGAAATTTTCTAGTAGTGAACCTTTATCGTAGGATACGTGTCAGAGCGACCCTCGGGTTTCCTGATGTGTACCCTACGGTGAGGAGGCGCTACATTTAGTGGTATCAGAGCATGGTTTGGCATCTTTTGGGCATAGTGTATGGTTAGGCTTGAATCACTGTAAAGAATAGCAGAACTGATCGGAATTTCTTGTCTATTTTAGGTCATCCGTACTGGGAGATAGAGTTGAGTTACCAGCTGACCTGGAATCAGTGGGAGCTAATAGGGAGTCAGAGTCCCCGATGCCTCATCCAGAGGAGATGCCTCCTCGAGTTCCTGCGAGACGGGAACGAAGATATGATCGACTGCGCAAGCAGGGGGCGGTAGACTTCTATGGTAGCACCGACCCTGCGGAGGCTGAGGGATGGCTTGAGAGGACTGAGCGAGTTCTCGATCAGATGGATTGTGTACCGGATGAGCGTTTCGATTACGCAGTTTCTCTTCTCCAGGGTCCTGCATATCGATGGTGGAGGATCGTTCCGCAGATACCACCGTGCCCCGTATAATCGACATGGGAGGATTTTCTGAGGGCCTTTAGGAACAATTACATGCCCAAAGACTATCTAGAGATGAAGATGCAAGAGTTCTTAGAACTGAGACAGGGGCAGATGACTGTGGCTGACTATGAAGTACAGTTTAATGAACTGATGGGATATGCCTCGACACTGATTTCTACCGAGGTCGACAGGTGTCGGCGTTTTGAGGGCGGACTCAATTGGGAGATCCGAACCCGATTGGCCAGGTCTGATATGGGTATATTCATTGAAGTGAGGGCAAAGATCTGCGGATAGAGCAACATTGAGACGATGTATGTGGAGGAGATCGGTCAGAGACCAGATTAAGAGACCCCGCGACAATCAGAGCAATGAGAATAGAGGGTATAGCAGACGTCGGAGCAGATCCTTTAGATCCTCAGGAGGGACTAGACAGTCCGGTTCTGAGCAGAGAGACAGTTTTACACAGACTGGTAGTGGTAGAGGCGGTGCTAGAAGTTCAGGGCAGTCTATTGCTCTGTGTGAGCATTGTGGTAAGCGGCACAGCGGAGAGTGTCGGTGGTTGTCGGGAGCGTGTTTGCGGTGTGGCTCGATGGACCACCTGGTCCGGAACTGCCCAGAGACTATGGGAGCCCAGTCTGCTATGACTGGAAGATCTGGTAGCAATACCGCGGTACAGCAGAGCCGTGGTGGTGGATTCGGATGGAGAGGCCGAGGCCGAGCAGAGGAATCAGCATTGAGGTCTGAGAGTCTGGACAGGAGACAGCAACCTCAGGCCAGGGTCTATGCCATGACTCGGCAAGAGGCCCAGGATTCCCCAGATGCCATAGCAGGTATGCTTCTAATTTTAGTTTTGAAGCATATGTATTATTGGATTGGATTTTGGATTTATAATCTTTCTTTATGACACCGCATCAAGCATATAGACTGCATGAGAATGTATGAGGTTATTGTATGGGTTAGTGGTAAGTACTCCTTTAGAAAGTACGATCAGATTGGGAAAAGCAATTTTGAAGAATGAAAAAATATTATTATCGGGAGACCTGATTCTAGTGGAAATTCAAGTGTGAGAGATAGAATCCGCCATCGAGAAAATGGGCATTATGTTAATGTGAGGAACCGATTGTGTAATAGGCTTATCGAATCAGAAGGGAAATTAGAGTAGAGGACCATGTGTCGAATGTGTTGTAATGAAACCGAGGAAATTGGAGACAATCGATCTTTAGAGAGTTATCAAGAATTAGCGAGGCCGGATCTATCCGTAAGTGGCGTAATGTTTTAAAAAAATGTGTGAAAAGTATGGTGATGATTGTGAAATGGATATTTGGAGAACCTTTCAACTTAGTGTTAATTATATTGTTTTCAATGAGAGATTTGGCAATATTTAGTGAAATGTCCCGGTAAAGGTTATGAGGCAATTAGTTGATCTAGTGCAATGTGATTTAACGTAATTGGGGACAAGTATAATATCATAGACTGTACTGTGGTATTGTGATTGATTATTTGAATATGTGATGTTATAAAAGCGAGGGACCATTAATTGTATAGAAATGTTATAGATATGTGAATCAATGATGATTGAAATATTTTGGGAATTTGAATGGATCGTAAAAGAGATTAAAGGATTGAGTAGTCAAAGATAAGATGTATGAAATTAAATGGATCGAGCGAAAATTCAATAAGCGTATAAATATGTTAATGTTGACTGATAATTGTCATAAAAAAAATGTACCGAAAGAGTAATAAAATATTTAGAGTGTGAATTGGATAGTTATTCGTGAGAATAACTAACAGATGTGGCTGCCGAGGCAAATGTGAGACTGATATCCTTAGAGTTCCGTTGTGATTGCCTGAATATAGTCAAAGATTATGATTGATTTGGATTAATGATGATAGCGAAGTGAATTTGTAATAGGGGTTGAGCGATCCCAATTCATGACAATAAGTTAAATCGATAAGGAAACAAAATTCGTTATTAAATGGCTTCTATGTGACCATCGTGAAAATAGATTGGTAAAGTGGTTTAAGGTAAAGTGGTTTAAAATCTGAAAGATGATTCTGATTTACAGAGTGTTTTTATGGACTGGATTAAGAACACAGTATTAAGAAATGATAAATGTGTTACTGGTACTGAATATGAGGATTTGCAAATAATTATAAGGATATGAATGAAGATCATAATAGAAAAGAGTGGATCAATTCTCCATCCTCTTGATTCACTGTATATGAAATTTCGAGGACGAAATTTTTTATAAGGAGGGGTGAATTGTAACATCCCGTTACTGTTAGCAAAGGTATTATGGTAATTATGAGACTGATTGATAGGCCTTCCTGTATTTACTGACTGAGCAAGTTACTGGCCTCTAATTATAGAGGAACTGTTCTACTGCATATGCATATGTTCATTGGTACATGCGTTCATGATTTTCCGGTATTTAATTGTGAATTGGAGCTGATCGAATTAACTGGACTGCTTAAATCGTGATTAATTGAGAAAAAATTAGAGTAATTGGGTTCAATTGACTGATTTAGAATAGTTTATGAGTGACTGGTATTTTATAGTGGCTTATAGGAAATTTTCGGGAAATTCGGGTGAGAATGCCCGGATAGGAAAATATTTGGGTGTTGATGATCGATGAATATTACTGAAAGAACTGTTCAATGGCAATGGAAAAATTAGAGTTTTACTGTTAGATGAATTATAGTTGGAGTCATTAACAAATTTGAGACTGAAATTTGGACTGATTAGAAGACCTATAGCTATATATAGCAGAGACTTGAAATTGGGGAAAATTTTCTAAGGCAATTGCGAGTTTCTCTTCTCCTCCTCCCACGGTGACTTGCGATTCCTCTCATCGGCGAGGATTTCTTGATTTCTCCTTATGGTGTTCTCCTTATTGTGCAAGACTAATTGGTTCATTGTGTTTGATGAAGGATTGAGGAGTTGTAGAGTGGAAAATCGTTGATTTGAGACAGATTAGGGTTTACGGTGATTTCTTGAGATTTTTGGATCTGAGAGTGATTGGTAAGTTTTACTGGTTTTAATGTTGTTATTGATACTTTCTATGGCATTTATTTTGGTTATTTGAGTTGTTGGGAGTGATTATAGGGGTTTTAATGTCATTAATGGCGGAAATGCGATCGGAGAAGACGAAGGAAATCCGTCTTCGCCGCTGCCTCGCACGCAAGCCCAACGACGATTTATATATATTCGTTTGCCATGGCGAGTGGCGTGGACGCCATACGAAGCGGATGAATTATCGCGCCGCGTCGAGACATACACGAGCATCGCGGCGAAGGATTATGATTGCACGCCATGTGGCGCCTTCACGCCATGGCGAGCAATCCTAATGTATGGCGCGGTGAAGGCGGCGTGGTCGCGTAATGGGATTTAATGGGATTGATTTTGGATTGTTGGGTATAACTTTTGTGTAGACCTCCAATCGAGGTGATTCGATTCATTGTGGCGGGAAAGAGGTCTACAAAATGAGAATAATTATGAGAATTAGATTGGATTTTATTGGTAATGAATTATAGAGATTAAGGTCAATTACGGTGCATAGAGTGACCTAAATGTCAAATTGAGACTATTGGAGTTTTAATTGGGAATTTCAATTTAGGGTTTGACCCGATAAATAGGAAATTGTTATAGGGAATTCAAATTGAGGAAAATTGATTGGATTATAAGGATGGATCAAATATTGTCGACCTATTGAACAAAGAGATAGGATTGAGCATTTAAGTACCAAAATTGGGTTTTGGCATCGGAAAATCGTGAACATGCATGGTACATCGTTTCACTAAGACATATGCATTACTGTATTGGTTAATTGAACGATTAATAATAGACTGTACTTTACTGTTATAGAGGTGCCGTTGGATCGTTGTTCCACGGACATTCTTTGGGACTTCAGCAAGAGCTCGAGTAACAGGTGAGTAACCTAGATGGTTTTTTTAAAATTCCTGACTGCCTAAATGCCTTCTGTGATCTACGTTGACTACTGAATTGTATGTGATAGAAGTACACTGTAAGACCACTGAAATGTATATGACTGAATTGCATGCTCATCAGTATGGAACCGAACAATGTGAATTGCATCGTATGACTACCGATGGTGAAAAGTGTACGATTGAGCTGATGCGCCATCAGATTGACTAAATTCTTGTATGACACCGAGAAATGAAATCTCGGGCTTTTATAACCGTACATTGAATCATGAAAACATCGCATTGCATGCATAAATGCATGATCGAGATAATGGAATGTGACCCAAGTTGCAATTACTCTTCGCCTAGCCCGAGGGGAGAAATCACGACGCGCCCCATCGATCATCGTTATTACCGACCGCCTCGAGCCCGAGGGATTTATCCTAAGCACTATCTTCGACCGCCTAGCCCGATGGGAGAAATCTCGACGCGCCCAATCGATCACCGATCGAGCACTTGGGCACAACATCAATAATTGGAAAGAGTCGCACGCAATCGCATACTATCTTGAATGCCCGAAATGATCAGATGTGACTCTGTGAATGATCAGAATCACAATCTGTAAATTATTGTGAATGAATGATGAATTGTGACAATGACATGATTTAATGTGAATCGCAATATAATCTTGATAAGTGTTAGTCTATCAGAATTTCTTTGCATAATACCAGAATCGTGATGAGATACTGTAAACTATTATAGACTACTGTAAATTGTATATAATACTGTTGACTGTATATTACTGAGATATGTTGTACGCAATATGCGTAAATGCATGATTTGAGTGAACCATCAATGATGGTTTCTCACTGAGTTCGCAAACTCACCCAAAATTGCATTATATTTTTCAGGACTGATAGAGTAGACTCCTAGCTCCGAAGATATTATTTCCTGCCGTGCGAGCTGCTGGCAAGAGGCGTGATGGCACACAGGTCGGTCAGCTGGGTTAGCTTTTGGGGATGACTTAGGATAGATGCTTGTATCAGTTTCCTTTTTGATTTTGTTAGGAGAGTGATAGACTTGTCTATTCTGACATTGGATGACTGTATCTGATACAATTATTTTGGATGATAATTTACTGATTTTTGTTATATTGCGTTTTAAATGATTGCGATGCCATGTGGATATTGAACGAAATTTTCTGGTAGTGAACCTTTATCGTAGGATACGTGTCGGAGCGACCCTCGAGTTTCCTGATGTGTACCCTACGGTGAGGGGGCGCTACAGATCGCTCGTCCTCCTCATCCGAGCTAAGGTCCACCTCCTCATCCAGAACCAACGTTCGTTCTCCCTCGGCTATCTCCCTCACTTCCTCCAGAGAAAGGCCGAGAGTGGTGGGAAGCATCGGCTCGGCATAATCCTCGAATGAAGGACCATCTGACCCGTCAGGGATACAAACGTCGTGGCAATTCTTCAGGATCGAAAGGGCAAAATCACAAGCAAACTCTAAGCACTCCTCCTGTAAGAACCGCCTTTTCCATCGCTTGATCGCCTCAATTCTCTCCTTTTTGATGGAGCCTCGCAACTCCATCAGTCTATCCTCGGCCCTCAGTTTATCCCTCACCGCTTTATGGCAGTCCTGGAGGAATTTTGATCGAAGCTCCTGCTCCGTCTCCATCTTCCTCTTCAAGTCCTTACATTCCTTGGCCAGCCCATCCTTCGCCGCAATCACCCTGCTCTTTTCCTCCTCCCCGTAGTGAGTTGAGCTTTCAAAAAGCTCCTCTCCTCCTCCCAAAATTTCTTCTCCTCCTCCAAGGAAGAGAGTTGAGCCCAGAAGACGTCTCTCTCTTCTTTGGCCTACGAAAGCTCAGCCCTCAAAGTGTTCACTTGCTCAAGAAGATTGCGGACTTCCCGGTCCAGCGTTCGGGTAGTCCCGTCGAGCTGTTCGATACGTTGGTGCATCGCGGAGGAGAATACGTTGGTGCATCGCGGAGGCGAACGCCAAATCCCTCGCACAGCTACGGACGAGACGGGCCGCCAGCTCCTGATTGCCCAACGAGTCTATAAGCTTTTCATCTGCAGGGGGAATAACCCTCTGAGCAATGTGAAGAGCCACATCGAAGTCCCCAAGCGACGCAGCCTTATCCAGACTGATCGCTGGCTCCCACTTCTCGACGCTTGTCGCTCGCCCTTTCCCCTTGTCCTTATCCGATCGGGCAACATTCTCTTCCCCCTTCTCTATCCCATTCTCTTTCTTCCTGCCTTGGTCCGATGGGCAGGGTGGTCGGTCGATAACCCGAACGGTCTTTTTCCTCTTAAGAGGTGGCTCAACCTCTTCCTCCTCTTCTATGACCACTAGGCCTTCACCAGTCAACCGGGTCATCACTGTTGACTTCTCGGATACAACTGCCAAGGTGAGCTATTGGACCCTGAGCTTTCGGTGAAAATTAGAATTATTAAAATGAATTCAATAAGTGTTTTCGGATATGAATTGTGTTATAGAAGTTTTTATGCCTTGAGGAAATTGATGAGAAAAAGAATTTATTGGTTTTGATGACTTTAAAGATTAGTTTTGGTTATGAAAGTTTAAGTGGATGAGATGATTAAAATGGAGTTGAAAAGCATGAAATAGAAAGTGAAAGTGTGAATTTTTGAAGAAAATAGAAAGTTTGACATGAAAGTTGATTTTTTGATTTAGACACATTTTGAGAAAATGATTTTAATGAAAATTGTAGCTTATGTTGAGAGCTTTTCGTAGTCATAAAGTATGCTATTTTTCGATATCGGGATTGAAAGTTATGATCTTTAAAAGTTAAGTGTATTTTGCTTTGGTTTTGGAAAATGCTTTAAGTGTAGGATTGTATATGTTGTGTTTTGAGGCGATTTCTGGACTGATGTGGTTTGAATTGGAGTTAAATGGTTTACGTGAAAGTTATAGAGAATTTGAATAGCTTTAAAATGATGTATAATATGCGATTCTTGGATGTAGAGGTTGAAAGATATGATAATGTAAAATTTGGACATTGTTTAGGTGATTGCTACCAGGGAAGCAACTTCGATTGAAAAATTAACTTAGCTAGAGGTTGAAGTTGCTTTGCTACCAGGGAAGCAACTTCGATTGAAAAATTAACTTAGCTAGAGGTTGAAGTTGCTTTGGAGTCCTTCATGAACATTGTAGAGCTTGTTTTTATCTTTCTAGTGATATAAAGCACGAAAATATTGGACAAGAGAGTAGAAAGTTATGATTTTTAGAAGTTCTGATGTTGTTTAGTGTGAAGTTGATCGACCGGTCAGATTTTATGGAGTTTTTGACCTATTTAGGGGTCGATATGATTTTTAAGGCCTTAATGAAAGTTGTAGAGGGTTCTTTTATCTTTCTATAGACACCAAGTTTGTAAAATTTGGAGTTCTAGCTCGAAAGTTATGATGTTTACAAGTTGAGGTGTTGTTTAAAGTTTTGAGGAGATTATAGATTGGTTATCTTCGAGCTCATTTTTGACCTCTTTAAAGACCAAGCTTGTATGTGAGTCCTTCTTGAAAATTGTAGATCTCTCTTTTATCTTTCCAACGGTATCGAGTTTGTTAAATTCGGAGCTCGGAGTCAAAAGTTATGAGTGTTAGAAGTTTGAAGGTCGGATTGGGTGTTGGCCGACCTCTGTTGGCCGACCTCTGCTGGCCGACCTCTGTTGGCCGACCTCTGCTGGCCGACCTCTGTTGGCCGACCTCTCCTGGCCGACCTCTGCTGGCCGACCTCTGTTGGCCGACCGATCTTCGTTCTGGCCGACCTCTGATTTTCTGGCCGACCTCTGACCTCTCTTCACTCTTTTGAGCATAACTTCTTCGTCCAACATCCGATCGACCCGATTTTTGAAACGTTAGATTCCTAAGACATTTTTCTATCTTTTCATATTATATAGATCAGTTTTGGCATTAAATAAAGAAAGATAGCTCGGATTATAGTGAGCTGATCAGTTGAAAAAGTCTGAACAGTATTCAGTATTTTGGATATATCTCGATCACTAGAGCTCGGATTGAATTGATTCTTGTTGCTAATTAAAATAGAGACATGTGGCTACAAATGTTATGAAGGAGTGAAGCTATAATTTAGCCTCTAAGACTTCCAAATGCAGGTCGGAAGTTCAGTGTAGTGTTTAGTCCTGGTGTTGTAGTGGCTGAACAGTGTTCAGTATTTTGGATATATCTCGATCACTAGAGCTCGGATTGAGTTGATTCTTGTTGATAATTAAACTAGAGAGATGGGGCTACAAATGTTATGAAGGAGCCGATCTATAATTTAGCCTCTAAGACTCCCAAATGCGGGTCGGAAGTTAGGTGTAGTGTTCAGCCTCGGGTCTGAAGAACAAACTTCAGTATTTTGGAGATATCTTGAGTTATAAAGCTCCGATCGATCTGATTCTTAAAGTGATGGATTCGTAAGAAATAGAGGAACATTTATATAGAAGAAAGTTTTGTCAAATGACTTTATCTACCTGATGGAAATAAGGAGACAAGATGTCAGTTCTTAGGAAGGACATTGTTGGAAAATCACTTAAGCTGTTATGTTATAAGACTTACATGTAAGGGCAAATTGGACATTATGCACTCATTAATGGCAAGTTTGTAAATAAGAAGAGTGAGCTTTAGTATATATAAGGAGAATGCACGACACTTAGACAGAAAATCAGCAAGAGAAGAAAAGAATAAGAAGAGAGGAGAATGAGAGGAGCTTCGGGAGAGAAGAAGAAAGAAAAGGGGAGAGAGCTAGGGTTTGATTTTTAAGAGTCTTCAAGCAAGCTTTCCATGTTTCTTCATGAAGGAAAAATGTGGAAGATGACGAGAGCTCCAACATGAGCTAAGAAATTCTAAAATTTGTGAAGGATGAGGAAAGACCCGAAATTTCGATTCGTGAATTTTGGAAGATTTTTGGTTTAGAATCATGGAAAATGATATGGGTTTGTGTATTATGGAGTCAATTTTGGTGATTGTTTAGTATTATGGGTTTAATTTTGGATGGAAATTAATTAGGGTTATGCCCAATTTTGTGAATTGGGGATTTTGAAAATTGGTGATTTAGATAGCTTGATTATGTGTGGAATTAGTGTTTTCTAAGTTCAATTTTAAGGATTATGCTATTTATGAGGTTGAATTTGAATGTGTTGGCCTAGGGAATTTTTAATTTGAGGAAAGAAGAGGGACTTTGGAAATTTAAGCAGTAGACAAGCTTCAAGCATGGAAATGAGGTGGGTACCTGTTTATAATAGAATTTATAAGTCACTACTGCTTTCTTTAAACAAAGAGATTTTCTGATTTCAATTGCATCATAAATGTTGCATCATTGTATGAATGATTTGAAAAATCATTATTGATTCAATACATGAACTTTTGATGAATTGCAAAATACATTTGTGTTATGCCTCGAAAGATTTCATGGCATTTCGTGTATTCGAAAAAGAGCATTCGATAAAATTGGTTTAAGCATGATTATGTGATTGTGATTGGGCAAGAGAGAACCTATTTCATTAAGTCACGTGCACGTTGACCCCCCTTAGCCTTCACCCGGCTGCCTGCTTGAGGCTTACGAGATCTGAAAAATGGACTCGTCGTGTTTACGGTAAACTTCGGTTTCCGTCATATTTATGGAACTCTCGAGCCATTATGTGTGCATTTTCATTGTGAAGTGATGTGATTGATGCATCCATATTTTGGAAATTGTGATTTCGATTATTGCGAGAAAAGAACTTTTGAAAATGTGTTTTATGGGTTTCAAACAAAGTTTTTGCAAGAAAATAAAAGAAAAGCGTTTTTAAAAGGTTTTGCTTATTTATTTGTTATAAACTGTTACCCATGAGCTATAAGCTCACCCCCCCTTCATTCCCATCCACAGGTGATGAGAAGAAGATCGGGTAAAGAAAAGTGAAGGTTTCCATTTGTATGTGTTCATATGGTATAATTTGTTTAGCTAAGTGATTGCTAAGAAATTTAGAATTGTTGTGTATTCATTTTGAGAATGTATTCAATTACGGACATATGTTTGGATTAAGTTATGGATTTGTATATGGAATAGTAAAATGAATTATGATTCGAGTTATGGATTTTGTGTATGGAAATTGGGTATATGATTATGATGGTTGGTCTGAAATATTTAAAGTGCTAATCGTTTGAGAATTGATGGTATTTAAATTGGAATGTGTGCGATTTTATGGAAATGAAAAGTGAGAGTTTAAATCGATGAAATATGATTGTATATGAAGAAGCAAATAAATTGAGTTTGAGTGCGAATGATTTCAATTGGATATTGAAGTCACTTTGTAAGAGATGGAATGGAAATGAAAAAAAAGTACTCGGATTCGGATTAGTTTAGACTGATAGTCTTAAGGTTTCCAACGCAAACGCTTTCTTCGATATTTGTTCACGGATGTCGAAAATTGGTTTCGATTCGATTTGATCCAAAGTTTGCTTCGTATCTGATTTGATTTCGCCTTATGTTTCGTTTCTTTGCTTTGATTCGATTCATATTGGTTCGTATTCGTATTCATTTTTTGTTTCTCCGGTTGGGATCTGGTTTCCAGATCGGGTCCTAACATGAGAGATGCAGAAGGCTCGGGAGCAGTAGGACGAGCGACGTCCTGTTCGGAAATCGTAGGCCGAGCGACATCCGCGCTGGCCTCTCCTTTCTTGTCCTTCCCCTTTGTCTTCGAAGAGGGCCTGTCAGCTTTGCACTGGCCTCTGGTAGGGTTGGAGGACCCGGCGAAATCGTTGAGCCTTGCCATGGCTGCACAGCAATAAAAACATGTTAGAAATCAAAACCAATACTTACAAATACAGTAAATAGTTCAACCACGAGGATTCAACCAGAGGGGGCAGTTTCTTCTCCTAGCCCGCTAATTCGGGGCGGGGGGTCGATTAGGAATGAATCGACCGAGGCCCCCACGCGATATCCCAGAATGAGATGATCGAAATCATACCGACCAAGCCTCTTAATGCGATCGACTACCTCCTGTTGGATCGCGTACGGTCTGAGTATTCACAATACGCTGCGGAAAAGACCATACAAAATATCACGTATAATCGAAAACACGAAGGATTAACGAAAATACCTTATTTTCGTGGATAGGTTGCTTCTTTTTCTTTTCCGGATTCCAAGACACTGCAAATCGCTAATGCCCTCTACCGGTATCCACACGAGCATGCACGATTCGGGTTGCGACTGTAGTGTGCTAGCACGTCCTGAAACTCCTTTCCGAACGCCGCACGATCTTTCTCTTGGTTGGCGGCTAGGGTTTCGTCTCTTCTTTCCTTGACCTAATGAGACCTAAGTTCCTCTATTTATAGAGAAAACCTAATCTCATTTAGGCCCTATTAAGTTTCGACCCATTATATCATATATAATAAAAGCCCGACAACTTAATTAAATCTAGCCCAATAAATATATCTAAATATATTTATTCAACACCTAATAAATTAGGCCCGAGAGAATAAGCCGGATCACATTGCTCTTTGTGTGCGACCACAGAGGCTCATTTGATGTTGGCAATGGGCTTGATTACACTTCAAGGCCCATAAGTCATAAGCGGCCTCTAGTAAGACATTATGACTACCCAAATCAAATGAGGATCGATAATCCGATTTAACCTGTAACTATGGTTATAAGCTCAGTCCTTTTGTAACACGATATCAAGATTAATCACAAGGCATGGTACATGTCAACCTTTGATTAATCATAGTTTCTTGATCTCCAAGTTGACTGATTATAACAAATGACATTTGATGACTCTTCATCAATTCATTTGAGCATGGCCATGCATTTCTTCAGTCACACTTATCAAGAGGCCCAAATGATATCTCTCTCATTTAAGAGAGGTACAAATCCCATCTACATCATTCACATCCCTCTGCATGATTCATTTAGTGTCCAACATAAGACTATATGTTATTCGGTTAAAAATAACTTAGTCTAATATCAAAACACTAAATTCCTCATGTAGGGAACCATGATGACTTCAAGTCAAAGGACTAAAGTCAAACCATATAAAGAATCACTAATGACATGAAACCATGTAGTATTCTTTATGTGGGTCAGTCCAATATATGTTCTCTAACATATATCTATGTTTCTGATTTGATATCTCATATCCATGATCAGTAAAACGTGATCATCAATCAGAACACATACTAGTCTTCATTATTGTTCCACCAATAATGATCGACCAGGGACAGTCTAGAATAGTATTATAACGCTTATGGTTTTACTATCAAGTCACATACTTGATGACATAAGTCTAATACCATTCATGGAATGTAAATCACATTACATGAAATACATGCATATATGAAACGGAATACCTCATAATATATTATTAACAAATCATAATGTTAATACATGAATCACAAATGTTCATTGGCCTAGGGCACACTACTAACAATCTCCCACTTGCACTAGGCCTAATCAGTCAGATATCTAATACCCATAGACCTCGTATGACTCTCATGTTTAGGTACGTGGAAGAGGCTTAGTAAGTGGATCGGCAATGTTGTCATCTGTGCCTCTCTGCATATCTTCACGTCTCCTCTTCTAATGATCTCTCTAATCAAATGGAAACGTCTGAGTATGTGTTTGGATCTATGATGCGAGCTTGGTTCCTTAGCCTGTGCTATAGCCCCATTATTATCACAATAAAGGTCTATAGGACTTGCAATGTAACGTCCCACTCCCTCCTGGAAGGGTAAAATAGTAAAATTGGCATAGGATGAGACTAATAGGGATGTATGAGTAGTGTCCAAGTATACTGGTACTGGTGCTCAGTGAATTTGTGCACACGAACTGTTTGGTCATGCATTCATGACATTCCCGGTAATTGGGCCTAACGGCATTTTATTGTGATTAACATGGTTATGGGATTTGAAAAATTATTCTGAGTGCGCCATTGAGCGTTTTACATTTTTTGGGATTTATAGGAATTTTTCTGGAATTTTCTGAAGAAACTTTCCGGACCGGCAAAATCGCCGGTAACTGGCCTAAACGTGTTTTTGTGTTAGAAAAGGTGATTTTTGTGTTTGAAAAATTATTTGGAGTGCACTGTTATGTGCTTTACAATTTTAGGGAATTTCATTAAATTTCAAAAAAATGATTCGGGTAAATTCCCGGAAATTCCGGACCGGATAAAATCGCTAAATGGCGAACCGGTTGATTTTCTACTGATATTTGGTCCTAAGATATTAAATATGGTGGTGGGACCTTAAAGTAAACCCTTAAAGTTGTAGGAACCGAAATTTGGGTGGAAATTATTGTGAATTGGATCAATTTATATTTAATCTCCTTCTTTGACTTTTCTTCTACACTTGGCCAAATAGCCTTTTGCCACCTTTTCCCCTTCTTTAATGCTCATTCTCGGTGATTGCTTAAAGGAAGGAATAAAGAGGAGATTTTATTGTTTGCTTGAAATTGCACCATCATCCGAAACCCTCTTCATGCTATCCTCCATCGAATTTTTCATCTTCTTCATCAACTTTCCTCCAAATTCAAGAGCTCCTCTTCATGCAACCAAGCTCCTTCCTTTCTAAGAGGACCTTACACTTGCATGTGTTAGAATAGGGTGGAGAAGGTGTTGAGTAAGAGTAGTAGCTAAAGAATTGAAGAGTTTGAAGATGGAAAAAGCTTGAATTGGTAAGTGTTTAATTATGCTTTGATTATGTAGTTTATGAATCATGGTAGTTAGGGGCATCTAATGGGAATTGTGATGTTATTATTAAGTTTATTGATGCTTTATTTTGATGAGAAGTATAGTATAAATTAATGGGTATAAATGTAAGGTATGTTAGGATAATGAATGGTAATGGTTAAGTTTGGTTTTAGCTTGATTTTGAATTCATATTGATGATTAATTGTGCATGGAAAGGGAAGAGGTTAGTGTTGCCAATTTTTGGTAGGAATGCCTAGTGAATGTAGACATGATATAGGGACTGATTTTGTGTCCAATTGAGATGCTTATGGATGTAGGAAGGGTATTGGAATGAAAGGAAGTGAATAGAGAAGTAAAGCTGGAAAATTGATATTTGACCTAGTATGCTGTTTTATTCATAACTTATTGTGTAGAAATGAAAATGAGGTAAGGTTAGTGGCCACTGAAACTTTGGGATGTTGGCTTCAATTTAGTGTGAAATAGGTGTTGTTAAATTTCAATGATAGAAGGGTGAATTTTTGCATGGAAAGTTACTGTTCCATTGCCTGTAAACAGTAACCGCAACCATGACCTCTGAGTTTTACTGATTTTTCTAAATTAATTGAGATGGAATTAGGGAGAATGGTCTTCATGAAAGTTGTAGCATATTGAATTATCTTTCCATTGATACTGATATTGCTATTTTTAGAGTTGTATATTGAGTGATATGAACTGATTACTATTGACTGGTTTTGAGCATTTTGGATGAAACCTAGCTTAAGAGTGATTTTGTGAGTTTACTGATTGGAGGCAATTTTAACATTTTATGTGGACTGAATTGGTGTGAGTGAGCTTCTGAAAAGTTGTAGAGGAAGAGATTACCTTGAAAATGATATATGGTGTGTAATTTTTAGAAGTCAGAATTGGGAGTTATGATTTTTCAAAAAGTGACCCTACATTAGGTTATGAATGGCTGATCATAACCGTATCTTCCGTAACAGTTTTGAAATTGTTAAAGATCGAATTGGATGTTGAGTGCTTTATGAAAATTGAAGTTTGAGATGTTATCGTTTCAGGGATATAAAGCTCTGATTTTTAAGACTTGTGTACAGAGAGTTATGCTTGTTATAAGATTAACTGCTCAAATTGGATGATTTCAGGGACAGCATTATTGATTGAATTGTTTGACCAAGTTCATAATGGAATTGGATTTTTAGTTGTTCATGAAAGTTAGAGATAACATTGTGATCTTGATGAGCATATTTATTGTGCAATTTTTGACTGAACAGAATGAGAGTTATTAAATTTGAAATGTACTGTTCTGTTTTAATGGGATTTGACTAGGCAGTAGCTTTGATGGGATATTTGACACCCTTAGGGGTGAAATTGATTTTCATGGTCTTCTTGAGAATTATAGAGCTTTTCATGATCTTTCCAACAAGCTATGGCTTGTATTTTTCCGAATTGTATGCTAAGAATTATAGGAGTTGAAAATTTGGATTGAAATCAGGAAAAAAAAGGGGAAGAGGAATGGGGCTAAAGCCGGTCATCAGGGCATTTCATTGGTTAATTGGTAAATAAGAGATTTTGGTTTGTTTTGTCAATTACTTTCCCGTCCGACGTCCGATTGACCTAATTCTAGAGGCATCGGATTCATTGAATATTGAATTTCATTTTATAAGAAATTGGGAATTTTAGACGGAAAATTGACGTGTCCCCGAGTGACGAAACTTTTAATTACTGTTTTATTTAATTGGGGACCTATAGAGGTCCGAATTGCGCACCGTCAACGCCAATAGGTTTCTAATTTTTGATGAATTTTTTATAATGGGAAAAAAAGGGATTAGGGCCGGGAATTCATGAACATGCATATCTCATCAACATGAGCACAAATTTCATATTTAGTGACTCGTACTTTTTCTGATTCATATAGAGGCCCAATTGGAGCGTCGATTGACCGACGTCACGAGACTTCCGGCATTAGCTCGGAAGTAATAGGTGAGTAACCTAGTTGGTTTCTCAAATTTACGGTTGCTTATATGTTCTACGTGAATTACATGCAATGATGAAGCTGTATGATTTCGACATGTATAAGAGTGGACTATTGTATGTTCACTGATTTTACTGTACTGAATGACACCGATCTTGATATCTTGGGCTTTATAGCTATATCATTGATTTCTTGATACTTTGGGCTTTATAGCCAAACACGGTACATTCTTGAATCATCGCTGCGCATGCATAATTGCATGATCGGATAAGGGCGTGCCCCAGTTGCTATTTTTCTTGAAAAGAGCTTGAGCTCACTGTTTGTCTTCGACCGCCTCGAGCCCAAGGGAGAAATCACGACGCGTCCCCAGCTGAATCGATCGAGCACTTGGGCACAATCTTGAATAAGCTGGAAAGAGTCACATATGCATTGTATTCGCACAAATGACATTACGTGTCCGCTCTCGTGATGGCATGTGTTCTTGTGAATGGTTTATTTATTCTTGGACATTGTCATTGACCGCCATGGTAATTGATGATTCTTGTATTATGCTGTACGCCATGTGCGTAATGCATGATTTGAGTGAACCATCGATGATGGTTTTCACCGAGTTCGCAAAACTCACCCAAAATTTGCATCTATTTTTCAGGTCTGAAGAATACCCGGTTGACACGGAGTATGTCTCATCAGAGGCAGTAAAGGTTAGAGATCGGGATCGATTCGCGTCTGCATTAGTGTCTTAGTAAATTGTGTTCCGCAATCAACGTATAACAAGGCTTTGTATTTTCTTGAGCCCATTGTGATTTTAATGTTTTATTGCATTGGTGATTGTAAATTATTTTTGGATGACCGTAATAATCATGGCTGGTTTATATTGAACACGGGTTTTATTTACTTATTGTGTTTGCCGCGCTAACGTTGAATTAATGGCTCCAAAAGAAAAAAATGTATCTTGAGTTTTAAATCGATCGATGTAACGCCACTCATCGCGGGCACGAACTCGGATATCACCAACGATATCGGGTTCGGGTCTTACGGAGCGGGTGTTATCTGCAATGCTAGGAACAACTCCAAGTTCAATAATGAACTTCCGATCCATCTGACTTTCTTAGCGCATCCGAGGCAGCAATGTACTCGGCTTCGGTTGTAGAATCGACAATGTCTTGCTTTGAACTTTTCAGCTCATCGCACCTCCATTCAAACAGAACACAAAACCTGATTGCGATCTGAAATCATCTATGTCAGACTGAAAACCAGCATCAGTGTAACCATTTACAACTAGCTCTCCTTCAAGTCCTCCATAGACTAGGAACATATCCTTAGTTCTTCTCAAGTACTTAAGGATGTTCTTAACAGCTATCCAGTGACTCTCACCATAATTAGATTGGTATCTACTTGTTATGCTCATAGCGTATGAGACATCTGGTCGAGTACATAACATGGCATACATGATAGATCCAATTGCAGATGCGTATGGAATCTTACTCGTGCGCTCAAGCTCTTTATCTTGCACACCTTTCCCGAATTCTTAGGATGGACAAAACCCTCAGACTGTATCATATATACATCCTCAAGTAAGTTTCCATTAAGGAAAGCCGTTTTGAAATCCATTTGTCATATCTCATAATCGTAGTATGCAGCTATGGCAATAAGAATTCTAATGGATTTGATCATGACCACTGGAGAAAATATCTCATCATAATCAATTCCATGAACTTGTCGATAACCTTTAGCAACAAGTCTTGCTTTATAAGTGTGCACATTTCTATCCATGTCGAGTTTCTTTTTGAAAACCCATTTGCATCCAATGGTCTTCAAGCCATCAGACGGATCAATCAAAGTCTAAACTTGATTGTCATACATGGATTGCATCTCTGCTTTCATGGCCTCTAACCATTTAGCGATTCTGGACTTTCCATAGCTTCGATAGGTTGTGGGCTCATTATGATCGATGAGCATCACATTATCATCATCAAGAATAGAAATCCATATCTCTCGGGTTCATGACGAATCCTATCGATCTACGTAGGCCTTGTGTTATTGAAGGCGCTCATTAACGACTTGTGAGCTCGCTTCAATCTCCTTTCGCAGCTCAATGTCATTTTGTGAAACTTGAATTTCTTGAGTTGTACTTTACTCCCACTGTTTCCTTTGAAACAAATTCCTTCTAAGAAGAAACCATTTCGAGCAACAAACACTTTGTTATCGATGGGATGTAAAGTAATATCCTTTAGTTTCTTTAGGATATCCCACAAAATAACATTTTTCAGATTTGGGTGCCAACTTGTCAACAATTGGACGCTTCACATAAGCCTCACAACCCCAAATCTTTAGAAAAGATAAATTGGGACGCTTCCCAGTCCATATCTCATAAGGTGTCTTTTCTACAACCTTTGAAGGAATACGGTTCAATATGAATGCTGCGGTTTCTAAAGCATAGCCCCAGAAGTATTTTGGAAGATCAGTTTGACTCATCATTGATCGAACCATATCTAATAGAGTTCGATTTCTCCTTTCAGAAACACCATTCCATCGAGGAGTTCCTGGAGGAGTCAATTGTGAAACGATTCCACAATCCTTAAGATAATCATCAAACTCTTGGTTTAAATATTCACCTCCTCGATCAGATCGAAGGATTTTAATATTCTTGCCAAGCTGATTTTGTACTTCATTCTTATACTCTTTGAACTTTTCAAAAGATTCAGATTTGTAATTCATTAAATAGACATACCCATATCTACTGAAGTCATCTGTAAAAGTAATGAAATACAAATAACCTCCTCTCGCTGATATGCTAAAAGGACCGCATACATCGGTATGTATAAGGCCCAATAGCTCATTGGCCCTTTCCCCTTTACCTGTGAAGGGGGCCTTTGTCATCTTACCCAGTAAACAAGAATCACACGTGTCAAAAGATTCAATGAATCCATCTTGATGGAGTTTTGAAATGCGTTTTTCATTTACATGGCCTAAGCGACAATGCCAGAGATAAGTTGGGTTCAAATCGTTAGATTTAAACTTCTTGGTATTTATGTTATAGATGGGCTCATTTGTTAGAGACTCGGTGTCTAGAGTATAGATGCCATTTAATTGACGTGCAATACCATATAAAACGTCATTCTTATAAATGGAAATACTTCTATTCTCAATAGAAAATTTAAATCCATCATTCTCTAAACAAGCAAAAGAAATAATTTTCCTACTCATAGTAGGTACATAATAACAATTCTTAAGTTCCAAAATGAGTCCAGTAGGTAAAATAAGATCATAAGTCCCCACAGATAAAGCAGCAACTCTTGCTTCATTTCCCACGCGCAGGTTGATCTCACCAGCCATCAATCTTCTAGTCCTTCTTAAACCCTGCACATTAGTACAAATGTGAGTTGCAGCTCCAGTATCTAATACCCAAGATGCAGAATGAGTAAATTTGATTTCTATAACAAACATACCTGAAGAAGTAGTCACACTATTCTTCTTCTCTTTCAGCTCTTCCAAATAGAGTTTGCAGTTCCTTTTCCAATGACCAGGTTCATTGCAATGGAAGCAAACTCCTCCTCTAGTGCCTTAGTCTTAGCTTTGGGCTTGGGCTTGGACTTAGGTACTTTACCTTTGCCCTTCGCTGTGCCCTTCTTCTTGAAACCCTTTTCCTTTTGAACCACAAAAACTTCATTGGTGGTCTTTACCTTTCTCTTTAAGTTCTCTTCAGCAGTTTTCAGCATCCCATGCAATTCATCAATGGACTTCTCCATATTATCCATGTTGTAGTTAAGAATGAACTGATCATATTCATCAGTCAAGGATGATAGAATAAGATCCGTTGCCAATTCTTGACTAACAGGTGCACCTAATTTCTCAAGATGATGAATGTAACTCTTCATCTTAAGAACATGAGTACTCACGGGTGTGCCAGGAGTCATCTTGCATGAATTCAATGCGTTAGTGGTTCTAAACCTCTCTTGGCGTGCTTGCTCTTGAAACATAGCTTTCAGTTGAGCAAGCATGTCATAGGCTTCCATTTCCTCTAAATCCTTCTGAAGATCAGAGATCATGGCGCCTAACATAAGGCATGACACATCCGTGGAGTCATTGATATGCTTCGTGTAAGCATCCTTTTGAGCCTTAGGTGCGTTTGCTGGTGGTTCCTCAGGGATGGGTTCTTCTAAGACATAAAGCTTTCTTTCTTGCTTGAGAACAATTCTCAAGTTCCTATACCAATTTAGGAAATTTGTTCCATTAAGTTTTTCTTTCTCTAAGATAGATCGCATTGACAGATTTGTGGATGGAGTAGCCATAATCTACAAAATAATGCAATAAGGGTCAACATTCTTATTATTAAGAGGTATTAGCTCCCACTCAAAAAATAACCCTCAATTGACGAATGGGAGAAGCAAGATCCATATTTCACTAAGTCCTAAGAAAGCTTTGGCTTAACACTTAAGACTTAGTTATTTAGGTAGAAAACTCTTTTCAATTACATCACATGTAACTCTTGATGGGCTTATGTTAAAATACATCTTATGTACTGCATGTATGTATAAACCCAATCTTATGCCCTAAGCCCAAAACCGTTTTGAATGCTTAGTCAAGTTTAACCATACTTTACCTATGAATAGCACCATTATTCAAATGTCTTCCCTAGATGATCCCTACATGCCTTGCTTTGGCAAAAACCCACATAAGGATAAGCTAGAGATAAACATTGGTAAAGATTTATGGAAGGCATATAAACTTGAAATTATCATGAGGGTAATTCGGTTACTAATCCTATTAGTAAGGGTGTTTGTACTATGCTAGTCTTATACTACAACATAATTGAGTATATATATATTAGAAGCATAGAATAGTAATTTACACATGAATATAAATATTCAAAAAAATATAAATAAACACATCTAAAACCACCCATAATATATGACACGCAACGAACTAATACGCGTAACGAACACGGGCGGGGTGCGGGGCAGCGCCCCGAACCGAAAAATTAATTAGGAATCAATATAATTATTAATCTTAATCAAATTAAGAAAAACAATTATCTTTGGAATTGATTTTTGAATTTTAAAACAATTTTAAAATTATGTTTAGAATTTAATTAAATTAAGAATACATTATTCCTAATTTAATTATTCCTTTTTAAGTTTAAGTCATACTTAAACTTGTTACCAAACAAGACCCCTTCTTAAACCTATTACCAAACATCATTATCTCCATCTTTAAGAAAACCCTAAAATCAAAAGTATGGTGCCGCCGTCCATAGCTTGCCGCCGCCATCATCTGGGTTCACTGCTCCAACAACGACGCATCTCCATGCCTCGTCGCCGTTTCGATTCGAATCAAAACATTGCCAGCTTTTGAGATCGTGGTGAAAAATCCCACTACCCACGTCTCCATCAACATCGATTCTCAAATCGCCGCCGTCGCATCTGTTTCTCACCGTCGACTTGTCGACCCACCGTCGTCCACGCCGGTGGTGGCGCCCACGTCACCGGTCTTGCTACCCGCAGTACTAATCGCCTCGCAGTTAATGACCGACCGCCGGTGGATGATCTTCTTGGTGAGTTTCCAAACTCACCAAACCTTATTCCCGATCCACCGAAAGCCAAAAGCAAACGCAAGCAAGCAAGAAGAGACGCAAATCGTGCAACATAGGCGATAAACACACGAAAGAAAAATCGCAACTATATGAAAACAAATTTTCGTGAATGACGAGATAATAGGTGCGGCAATATTAGGGATTTGTTCTCTGAGCATATACGAAAACTATACAATTTTCTGAAATCGCAAATTCCAAGTTGTGCATAATCGCATATACACCAAAACCCAATAAACCGAACATGGATTTATGGGTTTCAGAAAGCATATGAAAGGGGCGACAGAAATTAGGGATTTCATAAAACCCTAGATTTTTCAGAACATGTATAGTCATCGTATTTGTAAATTGATTTCCAGAGAAAACATATACGTTTGAAGAACACAAACAAACGAGAAACAATTTCCAGTGGATAATCAAAACATGCATATTATCGATTATACAGAAGAACCTGGCTCTGATACCACTGTTGGATCGCGTACGGTCCGAGTATTCACAATACGCTGCGGAAAAGACCATACAAAATATCACGTATAATCGAAAACACGAAGGATTAACGAAAATACCTTATTTTCGTGGATAGGTTGCTTCTTTTTCTTTTCCGGATTCCAAGACACTGCAAATCGCTAATGCCTTCTATCGGTATCCACACGAGCATGCACGATTCGGGTTGCGGCTGTAGTGTGCTAGCACGTCCTGAAACTCCTTTCCGAACGCCGCACGATCTTTCTCTTGGTTGGCGGCTAGGGTTTTGTCTCTTCTTTCCTTGACCTAATGAGACTTAAGTTCCTCTATTTATAGAGAAACCCTAATCTCATTTAGGCCCTATTAAGTTTCGGCCCATTATATCATATATAATAAAAGCCCGACAACTTAATTAAATCTAGCCCAATAAATATATCTAAATATATTTATTCAACACCTAATAAATTAGGCCCAAGAGAATAAGCCCGATCACATTGCTTTTTGTGTGCGACCACAGGCTCGTTTGATGTTGGCAATGGGCTTGATTACACTTCAAGGCCCATAAGTCATAAGCGGCCTCTAGCAAGACATTATGACTACCCAAATCAAATGAGGATCGATAATCCGATTTAACTCAGAACTATGGTTATAAGCTCGGTCCTTTTGTAACACGATATCAAGATTAATCACAAAGCGTGGTACATGTCAACCTTTGATTAATCATAGTTTCTTGATCTCAAGTTGATGATTATAACAAATGACATTTGATGACTCTTCATCAATTCATTTGAGCATGGCCATGCATTTCTTCAGTCACACTTGTCAAGAGGCCCAAATGATATCTCTCTCATTTAAGAGAGGTACAAATCTCATCTACATCATTCACATCCCTCCGCATGATTCATTTAGTGTCCAACATAAGACTATATGTTATTCGGTTAAAAATAACTTAGTCTAATATCAAAACACTAAATTCCTCATGTAGGGAACCATGATGACTTCAAGTCAAAGGACTAAAGTCAAACCATATAAAGAATCACTAATGACATGAAACCATGTAGTATTCTTTATGTGGGTCAGTCCAATATATGTTCTCTAACATATATCTATGTTTCGATTTGATATCTCATATCCATGATCGAAAACGTGATCATCAATCGTAACACATACTAGTCTTAATTCATTATTGTTCCACCAATAATGATCGACTGTGACGATCTAGAATAGTATTATAACGCTTATGGTTTTACTATCAAGTCACATACTTGATGACATAAGTCTAATACCATTCATGGAATGTAAATCACATTACATGAAATACATGCATATATGAAACGGAATACCTCATAATATATTATTAACAAATCATAATGTTAATACATGAATCACAAATGTTCATTGGCCTAGGGCACACTACTAACACCTCCCACTCCTCTCTAGTAAGAGACAAGCTCGACGCGTCGTTCCATCACTCGGCTAGAGGATATCTCCACGGCTGAGACTCAAAGGAAGATCCCGGAGGCCTCACGAAAAAGTACTTCGTCTGCCAAGCTTGGATTTTTGAAGCCGTTCCGGCCGGGCGATATCGAGCATCTCTATACTGCAGATGAGGGACCCCAGTCCCAGCGCTTGAACTCTGGTTCATTCTTAAAAAATGGCATAGGATGCCGACCGAAGGCGGACAGCCGAACTGATGGCACAGTAAGGCCAAACCGTTAATGAATCTCCATCCATTCGGAGGAATTTGGCTCGGCCTCAATCGGTAGGCGACGCACACCTCGTCAATGATTGGGGCATACGGAAGCTTCATGTCACCGACCAAGAAGAAGCTGTCAGAAAGAGCAAAATACCCTCCCAAATTGATGTGGATCCGTTCGTTCTCGGAGGCCAGCCTAGGTCCCCAGGACAAAGGGATATTGTTCCTAATAATCGACCGATTAAATTCCCCCACGGTCATCGTTGATTCGTCTTTTGGTGGCGCCTCAACGACCAGCCCATCCTTTCGGTCACTCGCCGTGACTCCCTCAATACCTCTCACCCCCGGCACCGCCACTACTTCAAGCGGCCCGACTAGTGGGGAGGCCCTCTCGGTGGTTTCATCCATTTGTTGGTTTGATGGCGTGTCAAACCAACAAAAATAAATTCCTACTCTAGAACGCTTAAGCGAGTAAAGTGGTGAATAGGGTCGAACCACAGAGACCAATGTAGTAATTATTTATTTGTGTGAAATCAAAAATAAAAATAAAACAGATGAAAATAAAATAAAAATAATAAAAATAATTGATTTGGGAATGATTGATTTTAGAACACGAAATTAGAGCACGAAATCACGTCGAAAGAATTTAAAAATAAAGATTGAAAGCAATATAAAGAAAAACCTAGCCAAGGTACTCTCCCATTTGATATCGTAATTCGATCATAGACTCAAAAATATGAATTTCGTTTACTCTTATGGACAAAGTTATAGCGCACGATGAGCAAAGACATATCAACCAAATCCATTCGTAATTATTCGATAACCCCGAGTAAAGCTCCGCAGATTATTACCCTAACCAATTAGACTATTCCCGAGTAAAGCTCCGCAGAATATAATCTATGGCAGTGATAGGCTCTAATGGACCTTTATCTAAGCCAACAGAATCGGAAAAGCCGCAATCTATTTAGACCAAATTATTTAATCTCATTAATCTCTCAATTGAAATTAATTCTCCACTTCGATAGATAGCAATCACGGATTAACTAATCTATTCGGCAATTTATCACCAAGTCAATTAATCAACAGGCCTCATTAATCAACAAACACGGCAATAATAAATCAATTAAAGTGCAGAGATCAAATAAACATAAGAAATAAACAAAAACAATTAAACCACGAGAGTCTCACGAACTACATGAATCAAATGTAAAGTACCTTGTCTAGATTAAAAACTTAGCCACACATAATGCTAGTCTCTATAAATTATAACTGAATTTGACAAATTAAAAATTGAAATTAAACCTTCACTGAAATCCTAATTCATTTTCTTCTCCAACGCTGCCCACTGTCGTCCACTATCTTCTGCTCTCCAAGTGCGACGCTGTTCTCCTGTGATTCTCCAATCCTCCTTTCTCTCTTGCGTTTATCTTCTTTTTAATGCTTGAGCCGACAACTATTCTCCCTCCATGCGTCCGTGTGTTGCGTTAATTTCTCAGTCCATTTGATTTGTTTTATCTCATGCTGTGTTCTACGTGGTTTACATTGGATTGCTGTTGATTTTAATTGATTAGACAATTAAATCTTCTCTGCCGTCACCTACGTTCATGCGGCTGCCCTGGTGCCTTTGTGCATGACTTGCGTTTTTAAATCGATTTGCTCTCCCATTGATGAAATAATAACCTCTAGCTTCCAAAACTCCACAGCCGCAATCTCTGACCTTAGTTTCCTTTTGTTGCTGCGTCAATTAAGGATTTTGACTCTTTCAAATGATTTTAATACTTGCGTCTTATATGTTCCTCCCTTGGCTCTTGCTTTCTGCATTTTGCTTTGTCTCATGCGTGATTATTTTCCTTCCAGCTGTCTCCGTGCGTGATATCTGTTGCTCCTCCACGTGTTGTGCTGATTTTCCCCTAAGCTGATTTGATTTTGCTCCTTTAATTTGCTGCTTTGTTTCCTTCCCAGCTGTCTATTTATTTAACGCTAGCTCGTCGTGATTTTAATTCCCCCTCCAAACCTTTAAATCCTCGTCATGTGCCTTGATTTAATGTTTTTGTTGTCCTATAAACGACGCCACTTGCTCTCCACTGTCCATTGATTTATTGCCGCAGCCTTGTTCCCTTGCCATTTTAATTTGTTGTTCCTCTTTGATCGCCACTGTAACCTTATGATTTAAAAACGCCAGCCTGCATTTAATTTCTTCGTGTCTCTCCTTTCCATTGCTGTCCGTAACTCCCATTTAATTTTTTTGTCTTGTCTTTTAATTTTTCTTCTTCTTCAATAAAGACAAGCAATAATAAATCTTCGGAAAATATCTCATATGAGATACTTTTGACTCACTTTAATATCTTAGATCTCAAATTGTACCTAAAATCAAATATGAATTAAAGTGAGTATCTTAAGCATTTTTATGTCAATAATTGCTAAGGGAAAATAATTAAAAATATCAACAATTAAGCATATATCAATTTCCACCACACTTAGCTCTTGCTCGTCCTCGAGTAAGGTTAAAATGCAAAAACTAAGTATGGATGCAAAAACAAAAAGAAATAAATATGCAAATGCAGGCGACATTTTCTTAAGTGTCAAAGTTTTTCTCCCAACCTCCCAACAACATCAAAGACATATAAAGATTATAAATAAGAAGGAACCTGCGACATTTTAATCCATAAAAGTAATGAACTCACTTTAAATGTAAGAGCCAAGCAAGATAACACAATAGACATAGAGGAAATCTACACCATGTCAAAATAATAGGTCCTCTAATTGTCATACACTCCAACACTCAAGTGTTTATGGCTCAAATGTGTTTTAACTCTCATAAATTCAAACAATGCAATGCTCTATCATAGGCTTGCTCTTCAATCTTGAATACACTATTAAGTATTACATGCACAACATAAATCAAAAGGTCTTAAATAAGGATGTAACTTGGTTGGGTTAGGGGTAAGGTAAAGGAAAGGTAAGAAAAGGCTAAGTATCAGAGTGAGTAGAGCATAACAGGTAATCAATAACACATATGTGCGCATCTTGCATATCATCAAACAATTAAGCACATCTCTCTCTCTTTTTTTTTTCTTTGAACTTTCATTCCCCAAACATTTATCAATCAAGCACATGGGGAATCCTTTTCTTTCTTTCTTTTTTTTTGCGATTCCTTCCCCCATTGACAACAAGTGCAATACAAGTCATATACCACTGATATTCCTATATGTGCAACCTTCATAAGTTTAACTCAACAAGCATGCTCTACTAACCATGATAAGGGTTAGAAAGACAAATCAATTAAGAAAAGGTTAAGTTAAACATGGTAAAGCAAAGAACATATAATAAGCTAAAATGGGCTCACTAGTGGATAACATGCTTTGGGTTGGCTTTTTGGTCAAGTGGTTAAAATCCTAAGTGCCTTTATCATCTTTATGCATGCATGTAAAAGTGTAGTCTCAACAAGATATCAAGCAAGTTCTAGAGATACAAAGCATTGAATGAACACACATCAAAGAATTGCGTTGAAGGTTCAAACGCTCACATGGGACAATCATCTAGTAAGTTAACACAATGTAGTTTCAAAATCAATTCAAAAGCTATCAAGCTTAAAACTCACATAAAAACGCATTCATCAAGTTTATGATTCAAATATCACAGATTAATTCTCACCTATAATGCTCATATTCTTATCCATCATTGGGAGATCAAAAGACAAAACTAAACACTTAAGGTGCAAAAGCATGAAAAAAAAACGAAAAATCTTTTTGTGTTTTTCAAAAGTTTTTTTTTCAATTTTTATGGGTTTTTGAACTAAAACATGCAAGTACAAGTGAAAATCTTCAAGTTCAAGCAAGAGCAAAGGTGCGACACTTTGAAGCACAAAAATCAAGAAAAATCTGAACCATTCACCCACTAAAACTTGAAAATTTCATACAAGACTAAATCCTTCCCCCACACTTTAGACGAAATATTGTCCTCAATGTTAGCAAATGAAAGACAAGAACAGTAAAATAAAAAGAAAGAGTGAGAGAAAGCTTCTCTAAGGTGATGCACTAAGGTGATGGTGGAGCTGCGAGGTGATGCGCCTATACTATCCTGCAAAACAATAAAAACCTTGCGACCAAGTGACATCCAACAACAGTACAAAATATTGGAAGAAAATTCAAAAAGAAAATGTCAAAAAAATAGGAGCCTAACAGAATTATGACCAACTAAAAATTAAATTGCGAAGAACAAAATGAAAGCAAACCTTGGGTTGCCTCCCAAGAAGCGCCTTGGTTTAGGGTCGCTGGCTGGACTCTTTTTTCTCCTCACGTGACAAAATTGTGATCTTCATGTATCACATGCGACTCCTCCATGTGAGGTAATTCCGGATAGAGCCTTAGTCGATCATCCTCCTCCTCCAGTGTCTTCCCTATCCTCAGCTTCTCAATTTTGACTGAGTCCATACATTCTGGAAATATTTCAAATGTCTCCTCACATTTTTTTTCTTCAGTTAACTCCTCCAATCTGTAATGTAAAGGTAAAGAGTTAGTTTCAAAAATAATTATGGACTCAGTACTTACCTCCGAGCTAAAAGATGTGTTCTTTTCGACTTTGAGCTCCTTCTCCACTTCTTCAACACAAACAATTTGTTGATGGTTGATCTCAAAATTCTCAAGCTCCTCATCACTTTGCAGATTTTTAGCACAGACTTCAATTGGGTACACCTCGGGTTGATACGGTTGGTCCTCTTTACTTTGCAATTCTAGGTGATCAAGACGCATTGTCATCTGACCCAGTATGTAATCCGTAGTCTGTTGGATTGCTTTGATTTGTTGAATATCCTGTTGCAATTGCAAAGTGTTAGCAACATGTTTGTTAACCATTTCTAAAGATGCACCTGAATTATGTTGGCTCTCCGGATCTTGGGCGCTATAACATGTGTCTTTTGGAAATTGCCCACAATCCTTCTGGAATTGTAAAGTATTCTCCTGCAACTGCAACATCAACTCTTTCAAAGATGGACCGGAGTTGTGATAGGAAGCTTCTGGTCTGTATGAGAATTGTTGTGTGTCCTGCAAACTATCATGGAAACAATTCTGATGATTATTCCATCCATAACAAAAGTTAGGTTGATCAGCCAAACATTGTTATAGGAATAATAATATGAATTATAAAAGAAATTATTTCCGTCCATATCGAAATTTTTTTTGTTTGTAACACAAAAATATAAAATGAAAAGATTACCAAATAGCAGAAAAGAAATTAAGCACGAACAAATATATACAAAACACCAATTAAATCACAAACAAAAACTAAAAAAAATGATTAGCAACACAAATAAACAAAAACTTAAACACTGGTCCCTGGCAACGACGCCAAAATTTGATGGCGTGTCAAACCGACAAAAATAAATTCCTACTCTAGAACACTTAAGCAAGTAAAGTGGTAAATAGGATCGAACCACAGAGACCAATGTAATAATTATTTATTTGTGTGAAATCAAAAATACAAATAAAACAGATGAAAATAAAATAAAAATAATGAAAATAATTGATTTGGGAATGATTGATTTTAGAACACGAAATTAGAGCATGAAATCACGTCGAAGGAAATTAAAAATAAAGATTGAAAGCAATATAAAGAAAAGCCTAGCCAAGGTACTCTCCCGTTTGATACCGTAATTCGATCATAGATTCAAAAATATGAATTTCATTCACTCTTATGGACAAAGTTGTAGCAGACAGTGAACAACACATATCAACCAGTCCATTCGTAATTATTCGATAACCCCGAGTAAAGCTCCGCAGATTATTACCCTAACCAATTAGACTATTTCCGAGTAAAGCTCCGCAGAATATAATCTATGGCAGCGATAGGCTCTAATGGACCTTTATCTAAGCCAACAGAATCGGAAAAGTCGCAATCTATTTAGACCAAATTATTTAATCTCATTAATCTCTCAATTAAAATTAATTCGCCACTTCGATAGACAGCAATCACGGATTAACTAATCTATTGGCAATTTATCACCAAGTCAATTAATTAACAGGCCTCATTAATCAACAAACACAGCAATAATAAATCAATTAAAGCGCAGAGATCAAATAAACATAAGAAATAAACAAAAACAATTAAACCACGAGAGTCTCACGAATACATGAATCAAACGTAAAGTACCTTGTCTAGATTAAAAATTTAGCCACATATAATGCTAGTCTCTATCAATTATAACTGAATTTGACAAATTAAAATTTGAAATTAAACCTTCACTGAAATCCTAATTCACTTTCTTCTCCAACGCTGCCCACTGTTGTTCACTATCTTCTGCTCTCCAAGTGCGACGCTGTTCTCCTGTGATTCTCCAATCCTCCTTTCTCTCTTGCGTTTATCTTCTTTTTAATGCTTGAGCCAACAACTATTCTCCCTCCATGCGTTCGCGTGTTGCGTTAAATTCTCAGTCCATTTGATTTGTTTTATCTCATGCTGTGTTCTACGTGGTTTACATTGGATTGCTGTTGATTTTAATTGATTAGACAATTAAATCTTCTCTGCCGTCACCTACGTTCATGCGGCTGCCCTGGTGCCTTTGTGCATGACTTGCGTTTTTAAATTGATTTGCTCTCCCATTGATGAAATAATAACCCCTAGCTTCCAAAACTGCATAGCCACACTCTGACCTTAGTTTCCTTTTATTGCTGCGTCAATTAAGGATTTTGACTCTTTCAAATGATTTTAATACTTGCGTCTTACACGTTCCTCCCTTGGCTGTTGCTTTCTGCATTTTGCTTTGTCTCATGCGTGATTATTTTCCTTCCAGCTGTCTCCGTGCGTGATATCTGTTGCTCCTCCACGTGTTGTGCTGATTTTCCCCTTAGCTGATTTGATTTTGCTCCTTTAATTTGCTGCTTTGTTTCCTTCCAGCTGTCTATTTATTTAACGCTGGCTCGTCGTGATTTTAATTCCCCCTCCAAACCTTTAAATCCTCTTCATGTGCTGCCTTGATTTAATGTTTTTGTTGTCCTATAAACGACGCCACTTGCTCTCCACTGTCCATTGATTTATTGTCGCAGCCTTGTTCCCTTGCCATTTTAATTTGTTGTTCCTCTTTGATCGCCACTGTAACCTTATGATTTAAAAACGCCAGCCTGCATTTAATTTCTTCGTGGCTCTCCTTTCCATTGCTGTTCGTAACTCCCATTTAATTTTTTTGTCTTGTCTTTTAATTTTTCTTCTTTTTCAATAAAGACAAGAAACAATAAATCTTCGGAAAATATCTCAGATGAGATACTTTTGACTCACTTTAATTTCTTTGATCTCAAATTGTACCTAAAATCAAATATGAATTAAAGTGAGTATCTTAAGCATTTTTATGTAAATAATTGCTAAGTGAAAATAATTAAAAATATCAACAATTAAGCACATATCACCACTTCTAGGACTGGTTGACGACATGCTTACAAAGAGGAAACTTAGAGGAAGAAGCGAGGAAAAATGACGTACCTAGTTGGTGATTGAAGTTAGGAATTTGAACGGCGGTTGAAAGAAAACTCCGAAGATTGTAGGCAAGAAGGTGCAAATGAAAGCAGAATGAAAGTCAGAGAACAAAACAAGCGTGAAGAAAATCTGTAGTCTGTCAATCCTGAGTATTTATAGAAGATCGGTCGAACGGACGCTCCAACCAACGCTTGACGCATGGAGAAAATCCGAGCCGAACTCAGACACGTGGTAGAATCTGAGCTGAGGTGAATTAGGGTTATTAGAAATCCGGAACGGCGCAGCAGTTAAAAGGACGCATCTGACAACTGCACAGCAGTCAAAAGGACGTACGTGACAATCCGTCAGAGGGCGCGAATCGTCAATAATGATTACACCTAGTGTTTCATTTAAGCCTTGACGTCTAGGGCCGATCGATTGGACGTCATCGTTGCACCCGGTCGACTTGTCATATCGCTATAGCCGATCGATCGGTTCTGTCATTACCCTCGATCGGTCCGCCGTGTCATTACATCTGATCGGTCGATCACATCACGATAATCGATCGATCGGCCTGCAAGACGAGGCGCCTTGGAGACACGCTATATAATCCTTATGTACTCCTTCGATCCTTCTCTTAGGTCAGACTCGAGGAGTAGGGGGCTTATGGTTAGGTCGGTTGTGCTAGGCCCAGGCCCAGGTCCATGCGTCCACGGCCCATTCGCAGGTGGAAACCTCCCATGCATACGTAAAGACCTAAACCAAGCATCTATTCCATATATAAGGTACTATTTTGCTATGATACAGGTACGACATTAGAACCCTGACGTTCTTTGTTTATAGCTACCAAAAACTCTCACCAAAAGACTAACTTGAACATCGGAGGGGTCTGCTGGCTATCAACTCCCGGCGTGTCTTGTGCTGTTTTGCAGGTATTCTCTTGTGAAGACAATCAATCTCATGGATCTAAACAGTAGCGTTCTGCCTCACCAGAATCAGGCATAACCAAAGTCTAAGTTTAAAATTTTTTAATTCCAATTAAAATTTGAATTTAATTAAATTAACACAAATTTAAATTTGAGTGATTATTTTAGTTAAATATAATTTGATCGTATATTAGTGACGTAATTGATAGATTAATCAAATTTGGTTGCCGTAATTGATAAAGTGACGTAATTAGATTAATTAATCAAAAGATTAGGTTGTGGAATATGAACCGAGTGATGAATATTTCTTGAAAAGGTCACTATCAAGGAGGAGGGGAGGTAATTAACAACTGGGCAAGATAACAACCGCGGAAACGACGGCGTAGAAGAGAAAGGTACGTTGGGAATTATTTCTTGGAAGCAGCTTCTCAGTGGGTTCGTTCGGTCTTACAAGCTAGACAAGTTGCCATCGTTGACTGACATGTCGTTTCGGCTGTTCAATGTCGGCTATTACTAGATAGAGCTGAGTGGTGAGCCGGTCAGTCCCACACTCCCACTTCCCACGTGCTTGCTTGCTTCCTCTGTAGTCCCTTGCATTGATTGGAGGATCTAGTTGCTACGATAAGGACAACGTTTGGCCAAATTTGATCAAGTTTTGCGTTACTCAAATTGGAACAACTTGACACCTAATCCCTGCTCAAGGTGTGTCAGTGGTCACCCGAGTGGGTTGAACCAAATGGTTGAAGGGGTGGGTGAAAGTCAATACGAACGGCGCTGTCAAACTAGGCGCCTCTACTTCTGCCGGCGGGCTAATTCGGGATTGTCACGGTAACTGGTGTGGGGGTTTCCAACAAGGTCTAGGACGAGGGTCGCCTTTATTGGCTGAGTTCTAAAGCGTGTACACGGGCCATACTCTGGCCTTAGACCTGGGGTTTCGCCCGGTGGTTGCTGAGGTGGACTCCACCGAGGTCATTATTCTTCTATCCGGCCCTCATCCTGTATTTACTGAGGTTATTTTTTTGGTAACAGGTATCAGGGAATTTCTCCAGCGGCAGTGGGAGATTAGTCTGCAGCATGTTATTCGTGAAGGCAACCAGTATGCCAATCGATTGGCGACGTTTGCCAGCGTTTTACGCCCAAGCTTGCGGGTCCTCCAGGAACCACCTTTTGGCCTTCACGAGCCGATTTATCGAGATGCGCAAGGAATGTTATTTGCTAGAGCTTTGAGATAATTTAGTTTTTAGCCCCTTTGTATTAAAAAAAAAACACCTGATAGGACACGACAGAAGAGATGGTTGGATTAGATGATTCCAGAAAAGCCTTGGATAACTGATTGAAGAAAATGAGTTGACACTGGCAACGATGTTCCAACTTCCCCCACAGGGTAATTAATTAATTTTGTCAATTTAAAGATAATTACAAATACACGTTTATACATCAAAGGCGACAGGTACTTGGTAATACTATCCGATCACCTACACTAGAAGTCTAGAACACATTCCTGATGTCCCCACATCTGTAACCTCTATCCACGTATCACCATCCTCTCGCCCACACCCTCATCAGCAGTGCTCCGTCCTAAACTTAAACCGCCGCCACCATCGCCGCTCTACAAACAGGGCAAGTCACGTTCACCATAAGCCACGTGTCTATACACTCTGAGTGGAATATGTGACTACAATGAGGTATATACTTAACAATCTCTTGATCTTCAAACTCACATAGGCAAATGGCACGTTCCATCTGGTACTTGGATTCCACATAACAGTAGGAGTACACCGGCAGCGCCTTTATAATGTCAGGGTCTAGACCTTTAAAATAGAGCGCGGATCGTCTGTCTAAAATAACTCTGTCTTACTCTGTCTAAGAATAAAACAGCGTCATTTTTTCTTTAAATTTTAACAGACGTGTAGAGCCTGTATTAAAGCCGTTAGTTTTTTTTCAAACCCACTTTTGAAACAACTTATAATATTTAACTGCCACTATTATGATACTTACTTCTTATTATTATATGAATTTTTTTGCAAAGTATTTATTATATGTATTTCATTTATTATTATATTCTTTAATAATAATAAATTATTATTATTATTATTATTATTATTATTATTATTATTATTATTATTATTATTATTATTATTATTATTATTATTATTATATTTATTAATTATATTAAAATAATAATACTAAATTAATAACAATAATAATAATAATTAATAAATACATATATTATTATGAAATTTTTGCAAAGTATTTATTATATATATTTCATTTATTATTATATTCTTTGATAATAAATAATAATAATTATTATTATTACTATATATATATGTATAAATAAATTATTGTTATTGTTATTATTATTATTAATTTATTATTATTATATTCGATATGATTATAATATTTATTAATTATATTAATTTCTATTATTATTATGAAATTTTTAATAATTACTAATTTTCTTCTTCTTATTATTAACTTTATTATTCTGAACAATTTAATTATTTTTATAATATTTAATTATTATTAGTATTATTTTCCAACTGGAGTATATATACTTATTATTATAAATCTTAATAATATAATACAAACGGTTTATTATTAATATTAGTATTATTATTAATATTAAATTCCTTATTATTATTATTATTATTATTATTATTAAAATGTTTATAATTATTCATATCATTATTAAATTCCTTATTATTAGAAAGTGTATTTAGTGTTATTGTTATTATTATTATTATTATTATTATTATTATTATTATTATTATTATTATTATTATTATTATTATTATTATTATTATTATTATTATTATTATTATCGTAAATTTGTTAATTAAGTTAATTTTCATTATTATAATTGTTGTTAAATATTATTATTAAATTTGTTCTGTTTATTATTAAATTTATTGTAGAGTATTTGTTAAATTTCTCATTATTATTATTATTAAATTCTTTATTAATATTAGAAGTTGATAATAATAATAATTATTATTATTATTATTATTATTGTTATTGTTATTATTATTATTATTTTTTTATATTTAGTGTATGTATGTATTTATTTATTTGTTTATTTATTTGTCAATATTCTCAAATGACTATCATAATTTAAAACAATTAGATATTATTAAATATTATAATAAATTATTATAACAACATGTCGCCAGTATGAGAGCCCTCATACAGTGAAATGGCCTCATACAGCAAATGGCCATATCACTTACGGCAAATGGCCATTTGCAAATAATAATAAATATATATTATTTATTTAAATAATTAATAATATTATAAATTATTAAAGAACATTATTTAATAAACTATTAGAATAATCATAAAACTATTACAATTATAACTATTATTATTATTATTATAAATCTATAAATAAATATTTATAAATTAAACCCGATATTATTAATAAATAAATAGTTTATTAATTATAAGGAATTTAATAATGATATGAATAATAATAACAATAATAATAATAATAATAACAATAAATACACTTTCTAATAATAAGGAATTTAATAATGATATGAATAATTATAAACATTTTAATAATAATAATAATAATAATAATAATAATAATAATAATAATAATAATAATAATAATAATAAGGAATTTAATATTAATAATAATACTAATATTAATAATAAACCGTTTGTATTATATTATTAAGATTTATAATAATAAGTATATATACTCAGCTTGGAAAATAATACTAATAATAATTAAATATTATAAGAATAATTAAATTGTTCAAAATAATAAAGTTAATAATAAGAAGAAGAAAATTAGTAATTATTAAAAATTTCATAATAATAATAGAAATTAATATAATTAATAAATATTATAATCATATCGAATATAATAATAATAATAAATTAATAATAATAATAATAATAATAATAATTTATTTATACATATAATAATAATAATAATTATTATTATTATTATTATTATTTATTATCAAAGAATATAATAATAAATGAAATATATATAATAAATACTTTGCAAAAATTTCATAATAATATATGTATTAATTAATTATTATTATTATTATTAATTTAGTATTATTATTTTAATATAATTAATAAATATTATAATCATATATAATAATAATAATAATAATAATAATAATAATAATAATAATTTATTATTAAAGAATATAATAATAAATGAAATACATATAATAAATACTTTGCAAAAAATTCATAATAATAAAAAGTAAGTATCAGAATAGTGGCAGTTAAATATTAGAAGTTGTTTCAAAAGTGGGTTTGAAAGAAAACTAACAGCTTTAACACAGGCTCTACACGTCTGTTAAAATTTAAAGAAAAAACGACGATGTTTTACTCTTGCATGAGTTATTTTGCATGATCGATCCGCTTCTTTAAAATGATATTGATATTAAATATAATATTATTTTTTTAAAATACTTATTTATAAGTACTATAAATTTATTAATAAAATATTATAAAATAAATTTATGATATTGATTTTAAAAATTAAAACCCATAATAACATGCGGGTACTTTTTCGTCAAAATATGCCTATGAATAAACTAGAAAAGTTCTCATGACTTCCAACTGCCGACCACTAAGTTGTTTCTTGCATTTACCATATTCTCAAAAGTTGGACCAGAGTATACGCAAGCTGTACGCGATGTTGATTCACATGCTTCCCTTATATAAAGTTAATGTGTCTATTCAATGTTGACTGCTCGATAGACCTGAGTGGTGAACGAGTCCGACTTCCTTCCCACCAATTCTGCTGTTTCTTTTATCCAAGAGTTACAACTATAACCGAAACTACAATTTTATTTATTTTTTGGTTACAGAAACTACAACTTTGATTACACTATTTATAATACATCTTAGAGAGAGTTAGAGCTATTCTTAAGGGGGTAACTAGTACAACAACTGCATAATAGAAATTATCTAGAGCTATTCTTAAAAAGATTGGTACATCAACTTTAGTTAATGATTATCACAAATTTGTCCAATGATTATCCGTATCCTGTACATTAACATCATAAGTAGGCCTTTTAGAAATTCAAAAAGTGACGAATGAATGAGAAGTAATTGTGCTCTATCTCAAAATGATAATCTTTTTAAGTTTATGGCTTATTCTTTGATTTCTTATGGATGAATTTTTTGGTGAGGTAATTGTAAGCAGAGCCTGAATTTTCAAGTCTCAAGGTCAGCTGAAGATATTTTCATTTTTTGTTAAAACAGACTTTTAGTGAAAATTTTGCTTAATCTTTGCGAGAATTATGACAAGTTGTTAGATTCAATCTTCTATAAAGAAAATATATTAAATTAGTAAGTATAATGTTTTGTGTAAATAATTTTTAATTTTATAATATTTCATAATATTTTTAGTTGATTTATAACATCAACATCACTCTTTTGATCCTATTCCTTTGTTTGTTAGACAAGGTACCTTTTATCTTTTGCTCCATCTGCTTTGTTACGCGTAATGTTGGTCTTTGTCATACAGTTGGTCCAAAAAAAAGAGAAATTCAACAAAGCAATTGATAAAAGTTCAGTGTTAACTTACTTCGTCTAAAAAAAATGGATAGGCATATTGAAAAACGTTTGATTCAGCGAGGCAACACAAGGAGTCAGAAGGAGCATTTGATTCACCTTCTTGCCAACAATCATATAAGACTTAATCCCAAGCCTGAACCTCTTAATAAGGCATGTATATATTATACTCATTTTCCATGGAACATATAATAAGTTACATTATATAATTGTAATATGATATTAAATTAACTTTGTTAACATATAATAGGTTACATTAACATAACTCTCAATGTAGAGAATTATCATACTTCATAGCATCATACTCTACCATAAAAGCATACCCACTCAGAATAAATCAATTATAAGCCTTTTACTTTGGCACATGTCAAAAATAACCTTGCTGAAAAATTATTGTGCAACTCGCATGTTTGGCTTTCCTGAAAGTTCATCAGTCATCGACATAAATTCCACCACACACCGTGCATTAATGTCAAACCAATGCCTGTGTGTAAACTTGTGGACCCGCTAATAATAACACATCCTCTATCATGGTAACTTTGAGATTAGCGGCATGCAATGAGGATGTACATGCCCCTCTTTTTAGAGAACAAGATCATCATCCATGGAGACAATGTTAACAACATTGTCAGTTTCTCCATTAACTGACTCAAAGCCTTTTGCTGAACCCGCTCTACCTCTCGGACAATTTTTCTTCACGTGCCCAGATTGTTCACACATCCAGCATACTATATTTTTCTTCATGGAGTTCTTCTTCCGATATCCAGCAACCACCAGAGCTGAGTTTTCAGGAGGAACATTTCTTCCACTACTCAGTCTTCTCTCTTCTGAAAAAAGTTTTCCGGTAACTTCAAAAAAAAAAACTATCTTTTCCTTCCCATGAATCAAAATCGGTTTCATGTGTTCATACGAAGGTGGAAGATAATAGATGAGTCTCAAAGCTTGATCCTCATCATCTATACGAACTCCAATTGCCTCCAATTCAGATACGATCCCATTGAGAACACTTAAATGATCTGAAATTGTAGTACCCTTTTCTCATTTGCAATGTATTAAACTGCTCCTTTACGTACACTCGATTTGAGGCGCCTTTTGTTTTATACAACTCCTCAAGCTTTTCCCAAAGCTCCTTTGCTGTAGATATTCCATGCATATTTGCAAGGACATTCTTAGCCAAACACAATCGTATCCCACTTGCTACCCTCAAATCCAGATCCTCCCAATCTTCATCGTTCATTCTAGATTTGTGAGTACTGATATCAGGGATTTGTCTCCCTTTCAATGCCTTGTGTAACCCCGACTGAATCAAAATGTCCCTGACTTGCACTTGCCACAAGTCAAAATTGATTCTCCCGTCGAATTTTTCCACCTCAAATCTAAGAGGATTCGAAGTCCTATTTCCTGACATTTTTCTTGTGCTCTTCTGCCTTGATGAATTTTACCGTAGAAATGAATAGTATACCAGGAAAGAGAGGTGGGTCACAACGGATGTTGGACCCCGCTGCCGGAGCCCAACATCGGACATGAGAGCGTGGCGTAAAACATACTAATTATACATTTGAGGAAAAGACCCGCAGAAGATTAATGGGCCTACTGGAAAACAAACTTGAAACCTGCTTTCATGTGATTTAAATAGACAAGGTGAAACATGTAAATTAAACGGTTGAGGAAAGAGACCATCGGAAGTTCAATGGACCCATCATGAATAAACTCAAAACTTACTTTCATGCTTTAAAACAAACATATCCATAAGTCATTATCCAAAAGATGAGTTTCATAAAGCTTTAAGAATATCTCATACCAAAATTACAACTTTGAGTTTAAGAGCCAAAAATAGAAAATACTCTTGAACCAATAATACTTGAAATGTAACTAAAGCTTAAAAATAAACATGACAAAATGGAGTCTTCTTGTAACTCGTGACTCACTCGGTCTCCCGTCACACCGAATGGGGAGATTAGAGGGGGTGAGCTATAAAGCTCGTGGGAACATATTTATAATATAGAAATAAGCAAAAGTATTCAAAATAACTCATTGTCATGATACTTGTTGAAATCATAACAATTGAGCATGTGTGAATCATTGTCTTGAAAAATGCGTGATTCTTGAACAATTCGTGATGCATGGAACATAACAACAAATCATAAACACATAACATAACATAATGGTTTGGGTTTTCCCTGGTTCATGACGTACTACACATACCATCAAAATGTTGATGTGTAGACATAGTTTCGTGAGGGAATCCTTGTGAGAAACCCTGTGCCACTAGCGGGCAGGCGAGAGAAGCCTTTTCGTGAGTCAATGTGCACTTGACTATTCGTGAGGGACACCGCAAACCCATATAAATATGCATAATTCATGTTCTTGTAAACTTGTTTGCCAAACTGGCACTTGCTTGTAAACTTGCTTGTCATATATTTCGTAAAACATGATTTCATGTACTTGTATTCGTAAAAGGAGAACACCCCCTTTTGAATCCTTTTCATAAATCATGAATGCAATTCATATAACAACCTATAATCATTCATAATAGTATGTAATGCAATCGTGGATGATGCAATTTAAATGCATTAAAGCTTTCTTGATTTGAACAAAACAATGAGTGACTTATTTACTCTATTATAAACATGAACCCACCTGATTTCCTTGCTTGTTCTTGCCTAGGAATGAGTTTCCTTTTGAGCCTCTTGATCCTCTTGCCTCACTTGATCTCCTAAAATAAGAACCATAATCCCATTTAATAATTCATGCTGAAACAATATGTCCATTCTTAACTTCCATCCAAAATTCCATATTCTTATAAACTGATTCATAACTTCATCACTTCACAAAACTTGTAGATCTATGTCTTTAATTTACAACGCCTCAAAAATCACCTCAAAAGGACTTCTGTAGCAAAAGATATGCTCCAATTACTAAAAACATCTTTGCTGGAAAAACTGGCCTCGCCGGGACGAGGCTCGCTCATCGCGACGAGCTACCTGGCACGCCGCGGCGTGCGGCCTGGCACGTCACGGCGTGCACCCCTTTTGCACGTCACGGCGTGCGGCCTCACGCACGTCGCGACGTGCGGACGGGAGAGCCGACTCCCGAACCCAGATTTCGACATTTTTCAACCTTAAATCCTTCCCTTTCTCAACTGCAACACATCTAACCATTGAATCAAGCTCTATACTTCTTTTCTAACTCATTCTAACACCAAAAACATCAATAACACAATAACCCAAGGATTTAACCAAAGTTCTACCATAAACCCTAAACCAACGTTTCTGCCTTCATACAACTCATTCTAGGTTTCAAACCATCTCAAACAAGGATAAGAGAGTTTAACTTACATGGAGAATGCTTCTAATCCTTCGGAAAACGTCGAAACCAAGCTTCCTCTCTTTCTCTTCTTCTTCCTCTCTTCCCACGATAACCCCTTCTCCTTTTCTCTTCTTCTTTTCTTCTCTCTTTTCTTTTCTTCTTTTAATTTCTTAAGCCTACAAGAAAGAGCAAAGACTATAATGCCCCTCCATGCAAACCTAAAACCTCTTACCCTTAAGTGCCTTGCCCATTTTGCCCTCAATATTTTTACTCTTCCATAACCATTATTCCATACTAAACTCAATTAAATCCTAATTTTCCATTAACACCTCCAATAAATTCAAACTATGCAATAATTAACACAATCAAATTTATTCATACTTAATAACATCAAGAAAACAAATTTGGGGCCCAACAACGGACACACTTAAATACCAAGCCTTTTCTTTCAAATTTTTCCTAGATATGTACTACCACACTACTACACCAAAACTCCACCGCACCAAATGAACCTTCTTAAGAAAATCTTTTCTAATGTGGAAGATCAGTCAAAACTGCGACCACAGAGCATACTTAAAATTTTCAAGAAAAACACACCTTACCTTTGATACCAATTGTTGAAACTAGGAAGCCCATTTTCATGGGAGATCTACATCATGGGCCTAGTGATGAAACATACTTGTGGGCTTTGACACCACACTTCAACCCAAAACCTTAAGGCATTAAGTTTATGGGTCCTTTCTACTTATATGTCCTTCACTAGTCCCATCTCTTTCCAATGTGGGATTCATACTCACACTTGACATTCTAACAATCTCCCCCTCAAGTGTGAACTTCCACATTGGGCTTGGACTCCCCCTCGAGCGAAAGTCTTTTTCTTTAGTAGCTCGAGTATATCGCGTCACTAGGAGCCCTTCTACTCTATTGGTCTGGGCCTAGCAGGAGTCTCCTTGCTCTTCTTCATGGGGAGGCAATCACGGAATCTGACTACCACCTCCATACTCGTCCCTTGCCGAACTATCGGCTCTAATACCAATTGTTGAGACACCCAAGGATATTTGATAGACAAAAATATCAGAAAATAACAATACAAGAGAATTTACGTGGAAACTCCCAAACCAGAGAAAAACCACGAGCACCGAGAAGAAAATCCACTATGAGAAAATTTCTTACAATCACACAATTTTTTCTCTCACCCAATCCTCTAATACACCAACACACCCACAAAGAAATACCCAAGACAAACTCTCCAACTCTCACCTCAAAAGAGGAATTTAACTAGAGTCAAATTTGTTATACAAATCTTTCACTTTGTATTGGTACATTAAACAAGGAGGTAGCAACCTCCTTATATAGACAAAAGTCTTGCCTCAATTGTTATCCCCAACCAATATGGGACAACAAAGGAGCCAAAAACTCAACACAGTCTTGTACTGTTGGACACTAATTAAAGAAGAAATAAATTAAAGCATGCTAATTACATGACTCTATGTCATCTTAACGCACTTCTTATGTTGGGACCTGATCCGGGAACCGGATCCCAACCGAAAAGCAAAAACGGATACGAATAACGAGGCGAATTCAAATTGGATCCCAATCGAAAAGCAGAAACGGATACGAATAACGAGGCGAATTCAAATTGGATAAATTGAATTCGAAAGCAAAGCGGAAGCAAATCGAATACATAATCGAAAGAAGCGAATCGGAACGGTAACAATCAAAGGCGAAACAGATATGATGTGAAATCGGAAATACAAAAATACCGAAGCAAAACGAAGCGAAGCGGAATCGAAACTTAACAAACGGAGCCGATCTTACAATCAAAGTAATTGAGCTGAATCAAATGCCGACATCCGTGAATAAAACACAAAGACAGAAACGATCGCGTTGGAAACCTAGACTAAAACGATCCGAAATCTAGTTTTTTTTTTGCTTTTCTTTTTCTTATACTCATTTATCAAACTCATACAAAGCAATCTTATATCCTTCAAACCTAATCATGCAATAACTTAAAATTTCATCTCTGAACTAAACACTTATCTTTAACAAACTAACTTCTTATTCTTTCATATCTTAACCCAATTTCTACCGAAAATCGGGCAACATAACGGCCGTATTTTGACAGCCTAAAAATTTCTGCAAAGGCAAAAATACACTTCTAAAAGCCCAATCAACCATACAATCATCAAAATCAACCGGGCCCTCCGTCCGGGATCTCAGCAGAAACAAACGCAATCTTAGTTCTAAACACTTCAATCATTCTCATCCATAACCATAACTCATCATCACACACAAACTTTGAACCGCAACTTAACATATAATTCCATAATTTACTTACACCAACACAATATACACAATTTCATATTCTCATACATCAATTCGTAATCCTCATACATTTCAAATACATGCTCAAATACATCATAATCACTTACTTAACGGAAATTCAAGCCATAAACAATATTAATATCCAAGCTCAATTCACATAAAATCTGACGATGCAAAATCGGACCAAACATCTTCACATTCTTTCATCCGATCTCACGCTTCGAAACACGGAGATAGGGATGAAAGGGGGGGTGAGCTCGGAAGCTCGTTGATAACACATTTATAAATTGACAAATAAGCGGAAATAAATTTTTTGTTTTTTTTCATAAACTTTTTGCCAAAGGGCTTATTTTTCAAACTTTATAACTTTTCAAACACTTTCCTCAAATCTTTCAATATTTTTCAAACTTTTCATAATAAATTTCACTTTTCCATTTCTCAATTTAAACATGAATGCAGCACACAGAACAAAATCAAAAACATGTAACATATCCAAATGATCTGGTTCGGTCCGAATAGAGCGTCATCGCACATTCCGCTTAGCGGTCTGCAAGCGATGAGCGAACGTACTACACTTTCCCGCATTGCGGTCCAGTGTAGCCGTGAAGGGAGTCCGAAATCGGAGCTCCGTGTCACTAGCGGGCAGCCGGGAGAAGGTTATAACGAATAGAGACAGTGCACTGACTTACAAGGACCTGACCAAACCCATATAACACATAATCGAAAACGAAATTTCAGATTGTCCGAAGGCACGTTTCGAAATCTTGATTTTTTTCACACACATGTCCTAACAGACATATTTTCATTCATAACTTCACAATATTCAACCAATACACATAACATGTTCTCAAAAATTCAATAATGCACAACCATAGCAATTATTAAAACTTCATATATAATGATGCAATTTTATCCAAAACTCATTTGGAAATCATAATTCCAAATAGTAACAAACTTTTATTTTCAAACATTTACAAAAAAATTAATTTATCAAAATCCAAATTTTTGCTTTCTTTAATTTTTCAAACTTCGTAGATTGCTTACAAATCAAAATATAAATATGCTACCCACCTCGAATTAATGCCCGAAACTTGATTTCAAGCTCCAATTGATCCTTGCTTCTTTCCTTCTTTCAATTAAAATTGACCTAAGCCATAATATCCAAATTCCACATCATAATTTGCATAATTCTCAAAATTAACTATAGGGAACCCAAATTTATCATTTTTCCAAGCTTTCTAAAAATCAGAATTTCTAGAATCCCTAAATTCAAAATTTTACCTAAACCCATTTCATCCAAATTCAATATCATAAATAATATAATCTTCAAACTTAATATCATAATTCACCAATCCATCATATTCTCCATAATTCTAAGCCAACAATTAACAAAATCCTTAAACACAAAATTAAGCCTAAACCTTAAACAAATTTCTATCCAAAATTTAAACATAACCTAAGGCATATACATCAAAGTTAGCTTCATAAATCACATATCCAAATTATGTTCCATATTTCTAAACCAAAAACTCATTAAAAATACAAAGTTGAAAATTTTCTCTTACCTCTTTCTCTTCCTATTTTCGGATTTATGGAGCTGTAGAGGAAGTTTCCACTTTCTTTCATCCTTCTTCCTTTAATTCTACACAAAAACAAGCTTGAAGTCTAAAAAAAATCACAAATTCATAAGCTTCCTCTTCTTCTCATCGTCGAATGCTTCCTTCTCCTCTACTTTCTTCTTATTCTTTCTTTCTTATTTGCTCAAGTCTTCGGCTCTCATCTCTAAACATCAACAGCCCAATTGATTCTTAACTTAAACCTATAATAAAACTACAACGTTTCTTATTCTTCTTCTTATTTCCTTTGAAATTTTGTGGCTCTCATTCATCCATATGGCTATGCTTCCTTTCTTCTTATTTTCAATCATTTCTTCTCAAACCTTCTAGCTTTCTCTATTCCAACGATATCCAAAGAGTTAATACATTGCCATGTCAATTAAAATGAGGGTCTAATGACCCTTTTGCCCCTCTCTTTAAGGGGACTTCCCAAAATGCCCCTACACTTTCCTTTAAGTTATTTCCACTTACGGGTTTGATTCAAACCATCAAGTTGAAGGAATTTGTTAAAACTTCCTTCTAAAGAAATGTTTTTCTCAATCATACGAATCCAACGCCACTAACCGCGCTCAATTTGGATCAGAAACGAAGAAGTTATAGCTGAAATACTATCGGACCTGCGAAAAATCCGAGACTGAACATTACTATAATTTAATTCCAGATATTTACATTCTTAATCCAAGAATTGAAACTCGATGTCTTCATAACAATTGTAGCCCCTTGTCTTAACTTTATTTCTCCTTAAGAATCACTTCAATCGGATCACCACAGCTCCCAAATTTCGCAAAATACTGAACCATGTTCAGAAAATTATCCAACTTATAACCTATAACCAAATCTCCTACTTTGGTTCAATCAATCTCTTTCCATTTAATCTCCTAAAAATCATAATTCTTCAAGAAAATAAAATTAATTGTCTTAGGAATCCAACGCTTCGAGAATCAAATCAATCGGATTTCGGACGAAGGAATTATAAGCAAAAGATTACAAAAGGGATCGGATTAAAAACAAAGTAACGGAACTTCAAAACCGAACTTTTTAAAAATCATATCTCTCGATCCCGAACTCGAAATTTGACAAATTTGGTGTCAATAAAAAGATCAAAGGAAGTTCTACAACTTCCCTGAAGTACTCAAAATCAAATTAGGTCTCAAAAGAGGTCAAAAACTCAATCAATTCCAGATATTTACATTCTTAATCCAAGAATTGAAACTCGATGTCTTCATAACAATTGTAGCCCCTTGTCTTAACTTTATTTTTCCTTAAGAATCACTTCAATCGGATCACCACAGCTCCCAAATTTCACAAAATACTGAACCATGTTCAGAAAATTATCCAACTTATAACCTATAACCAAATCTCCTACTTTGGTTCAATCAATCTCTTTCCATTTAATCTCCTAAAAATCATAATTCTTCAAGAAAATAAAATTAATTGTCTTAGGAATCCAACGCTTCGAGAATCAAATCAATCGGATTTCGGACGAAGGAATTATAAGCAAAAGATTACAAAAGGGATCGGATTAAAAACAAAATAACGGAACTTCAAAACCGAACTTTTTAAAAATCATATCTCTCGATCCCGAACTCGAAATTTGACAAATTTGGTGTCAATAAAAAGATCAAAGGAAGTTCTACAACTTCCCTGAAGTACTCAAAATCAAATTAGGTCTCAAAAGAGGTCAAAACTCAATCAAAGATTACATCCAAAACGACTTTTCCTAAACGACTTCCAATTTTTTAATCGCTCATAACTCCTAGCTCCGATATCGAAAAATTGCAACTTTATATCAATGGAAAGATAAAAACATCATCTAAAACTTTCATGAAGACTACTTACTCCAATTCAGATTAAATCCATTCGACGAGTGGCCTCGAAGCATAGAACACACAAATCTATACTTAATAGCATTTTCAAAACAAAGCATATCTTCGGAAAATCATATCTCTCAATCCCGACATCGAAAAATAGCAAACTTTATGGTCACAGAAAACTCTTAACATAAACTACAAGTTTCCAGAAGACAATTTTTTCAAATTTTGCCTCAAACAAAAAGTCAACTCTCAAGTCAAACTTTCTATCTCCAAAAGTCAACTTTCTTAATTTTTTTCAAATTCTCTCACTTTTCTCTTTATTTCTTGATTTTCTACTAACTTTTCAATCAATTCATTCGCTTAAACTTTCATAACCTATACAAATCTCCACAATTATCAAATACATTGAAAACTCATAATTCTTTTCTCAAAATTTCCTTAAAGCATAATTTCATCTATAACATAATACTTAAACAAAACACTCATTCAATTTCATTTATTATTTCTAAATTCCAATTAAAGATCGAGGTCCAACATCTTAAATTGTATACCACCTCTCACCTTTAACAATCATGACACATTGGGTAGGGTTAAGTTCAATGTTTTTATAACACCCAAAACATGATATTTTTCATTGAAATTTTAGATTAATGGCGATAATGAAAAGTGAGCAGACTCGTACTCCATTGTGGTGTTTCTCAATAAGAAGCTTGACACCTGCTTTAAATATTCAAATGCGCATCGTAATGTAATTACACTTTAATAAATAATCCTGTCCAACATGATATCTCCCGATTTATAATGGCATTAGCTTTTTGTTTGTTTAGAGCCCTTCGTGGGGATAATTATCACCATCTAAAAGTGCGTCCTTTCTCCTCCAAACTCCACCTGTCGCTTACTATTCTATTGCCTGCTTTTCCTTCGATAATGCGAAGAATCACAGATTTTGATTTGGTGCTTTTTTATGAGTTTCTTTTATATTTCTAAATATTTTAGGTTGTGTTCAGTCATTTTTATTATATTTGTAGCAAATTTTTATCTAAGGTCTAATTCCCAAAAGCTTGCCACCATATTAAGGATATTATGTTTCAAACTCACATATCTTAAAGGAAACATTTCAAAGAATTTTTGTCATAAATAATACAAAAAACATACATCAACATCTCAACTAACTTTTTTTATATAAAACAACTATATTTTATCACTCTTTAACAATAATTAAATGAAATATGATTCATTCTCTTTTAGTAACTCTATTAAATTCAATTTATAAAACCGCACTTAAAACTCGTCTAAATCTTCATGCTCTCTATTAAATTCCTCATATAAAATTAACTATTATAAAGTATCACATATTAACAAACAAACAAATAAATAAAATAAAATTCTATTATATTACTATTAAATAATCAATACTTTATGTACCTATATGACATTATATCATCTCCAAAATTTTGTCAAAGAAATAATTATGTAATACACTCATCAAGATTATACACTACACATTGTTGAATATTGTCTCAAAGTTAGAAATTAAAGCTTCTCAAAGTCATAAATTGAAGCTTGCAAAGTCAAAAATTGAAGCTTCTCAAAGTCAGAAATTAAAGTTTACTTTCAATGATTGTTGAGTCAGAAATGACGGTGGTGCAACTGGCTTTCACACCCATTGAATTCTCTATAAAAGAGAAGCAACAACAATGGAGGAAGAGAAGAGAAGAGCAGAAGTTGTTTAGTGTGAGAGAAAAAAATTTCAAAAGTGAGAGAGCAGAAATTTAGAGAGAGAGAGAGAGAGTTTCTCTTTTTTGATAGGAGTGGGTGAGCTTAGATTAATTTGGGTCTTTTGAAAAATTGAGTGATAAACACTATTGTATGCTCTCATTGATTATAGTGAAATACTCAGTCGTCTCCAAACTGGACGTAGGCATTGCCGAACCAGTATAAAAATTTTGATGTTCTTGTTGTGGTTTTATTTTTTACTTTAAAATTTATTAACGTTTCCGCATAACAAGTGGTATCAGAGCTCCAGTTTTTTCGACTGAGGTGTAGTAGGAGTGAAAATATATTGGAGTTACAAGATCTTTGGAAAATAGTGTCATCAGCAGATTACCGATGAGCGATTGTCGATCAGCAGTATGAGTGAGCGATGTCGGTGAGCGATGCAGTCAACGATGTCGGTGCTACAATCTCCGTGAATGCGATACCGATTACTACTGATCTTGTGAATAGTATCGGTATGTATTTGTGAACAGTGATGAGTAGATGGCTGGAGATAAAGACGAGCTCGTTAAGAGGGAGTCGATATCATCATCGTCGACACCTACATCCAATAGACATCCAATCGCAACTACAAGATTAGAGGTTGATAAATTTAATAGCTCTAATAATTTTGGTATGTGGCAGTGTGAAGTTATTGATGTATTGTATCAACAAGAGTTGGATATGGTTCTAGAAGATAAACCCGAAGATATGGATGACAAGCAGTGGACGTGAATTAATCTTCATGCTTGTGCCTCTATTCGATCATTCCTTGATAAGGAGCTAAAATATCCTTATATAAAGGAAACTTCTGCTAAGGAGTTATGGACGAAATTGGAAGAAAAGTTTATGACTAAGAGCGCAGAAAATCGGCTCTTCTTGAAGAAGCGACTCTTCCAATTTCAGTATCGTCCAGGTATTTCTATGCATGAACACCTAAATGATTATAATAAAATACTTGCTGATTTAGCAAACCTTGATGTGAAAATTCCTGACGAGGATAAGGCACTATGTTTGTTAAATTCATTGCCTGATGATTATGATCATTTGACAACTACTTTGTTGTATTGAAAATCTGAGGTGAAACTTGATGAGGTTTCTGCGGCATTGGTGAATCATGAGTGTCGTAAGAAGGAACTAAAGACTCACAATTCACAAACAGAGGCACTCATTGCAAGGGGACGAACAAAGGAAAGAAAACATGAGAAGCGAGGAAAATCTCGTTTGAAGTCACGAGGGAAGTTTTCTGCTAAAGATGAATGTGCCTTTTGTCGTCAAAAGGGTCATTGGAAGAAAAACTGCCCCAAATTGAAGAACAAAGAGAAGGAGAAAGTGGGTTCTGTAGCAAATGTTGCAAAATCTGGAGATGATGGTTTCAAGTTTGCTTTGACTAGTTCATCTGCTGATGGTCATTATAAGGAGTGGATTTTGGATTCAGGTTACACTTATCATATGTGTCCTATTTGGGAATAGTTCTCTAGCTTCCAGGAGCTGGATGGTGGAGTTGTTTTGATGGGAAATAATAATGCCTGCAAAACACAAGGGATAGGTAAAATCTGTTTAAAGATGCACGATGGAACAGTTAGAGAATTGAGTAATGTTCAGTATATATAGGATATGAAGAAAAATCTTATCTCATTAGGAGCATTGGAATCCAAGGGTATCAAGATCACCATAGAGGGTGGAGTTCTTAAAGTTGTGTACGGGGCACTTGTGGTGATGAAAGGTACAAGACGAAATAACTTGTATTTTTTGTGGGGAAGTACAGTTACTGGTGGAGCAGCTATCACTGAAGATGCTAATGTAGATAGCTCAGACACTACAAGGTTATGGCATATGCGTCTTAGGCATGCTGGTGAAAAAGCATTGCAAGAATTAGTGAAGCAAGGCTTACTGAAAGGCGCAAAGGTATGTAAATTGGAATTTTGTGAACATTGTATACTGGGTAAGCAAACTAGAGTGAAATTTGATACTGCTATTCACCATACTAAAGGCATTCTAGATTATGTTCATGCTAATGTTTGGGGACCTTATAAGAATGCATCTTGAGGAGGTAGCCATTATTTTGTCTCTTTTATTGATGACTTCTCTAGAAGAGTATGGGTGTACACCATGAAGCATAAAGATGAAGTCTTAAAGATATTCCTGAAGTGGAAAAAGATGATTGAAATACAAACCAGTCGAAAGATCAAGACTCTCAGATCAGATAATGGTGGTGAATATAAGTCAGATCCTTTTTTGGAAGTTTGTCAAGATGAAGGTATTGTGAGACATTTCACGGTTAGGGAGACACCACAACAGAATGAGATGACAGAATGCATGAACCGTACTTTACTTGAGAAAGTTCGGTGTATGTTATCTAATGCTGGTTTAGGCAAGGTGTTTTGGGCTGATGCAATTACTTATGCAAGCCATATTATTAATCAGTTGCCTACTATTGCAAAAAAGGGCAAAAAACCCATGGAGGTATGGTCTGGTAAACCTTATACTAATTACAAATATTTACACATATTTGGTTGTCCTGGTTACTATCATGTCAGGGAAAGCAAGTTGGATCCAAGAGCAAAGAGAGCTCTATTTATGGGCTTTAGCACTGGCATGAAGGGATATCGACTTTGGTGTCCAGATGAGAAGAAATTTTTTGTAAGCAGAGATGTGACTTTTGATGAGACTACTATGGTTAATCAGAATAAGCATGAAGGGGAAATTGAAGCGACGAAGACCCTGAGTAGTTCAAAGCAGGTGGAGTTATTGAAGACCCCAGTTGATCCAGTAAGGTCTGATGTTACAGACACTACTCCTATAGATGATTTTAATGATAAGAATGAGGATAATGAAGAGGCGAGACCTACCCAAGAACTACCACAACAACAAGATTTTATTGCAAACAGAAGATCAAAAAGGGAAATACGAAAGCCTGCTCGGTTCACTGATATTGTGGCATATTCACTTCCAGTTATTGAAGATGATATTCCATCCACCTACAAAGAAGTTGCCAGGAGTTCAGAAAGCATGAAGTGGAAGAAATCGATGGATGAAGAGATAAAATCTCTGCAGAAAAATAAGACTTGGAAGCTGGTTCAGTTACCAAAAAGGAAGAAGGAAATTGGCTGTAAATGGGTATATGCTAAGAAAATGGAATCTTTGGGACAAGACAATATAAGATTCAAAGCCAGATTAGTAGCTAAAGGCTATGCTCAGAAGGAAGGCATTGACTACAACGAGGTATTCTCTCTTGTAGTAAAACATTCTTCCATTCGTATTTTTTTGGCTTTAATTGTGCAGTTTGACATTGAGTTGGCTCAACTTGATGTCAAGACGACGTTCTTACATAGTGATTTAGAGGAAGATATTTTTATGTCTCAACCAGAAGGGTTTACGGTTGTTGGTAAAGAAAATTGGGTTTGCAAATTGCAAAAATCATTGTATGATTTGAAACAGTCTCTAAGACAATGGTATAAGCGATTTGATAGATTTATGATCGAGCAGAAGTATACAAGAAGTCATTATGATCATTGTGTATACTTTCTCAAGCTACAAGATGAAACCTTTATTTATTTGCTTTTATATGTTGATGATATGCTTATAGCATGTAAAAGCACAGTGGAGATTGAAAGATTGAAGACTCGACTGAATAATGAATTTGAGATGAAGGACTTGGAAGAAGCTCGGAACATACTTGGTATGGAAATTGAAAGAGATAGAGGTAGAGCAAAAGGTAAGATTCTGTATCAAAAACAGTATTTGAAGAAGGTATTACAACGTTTTGGGATGAATGAAAATTCAAAACCGGTTAGTACACCTCTTGCTCCTCATTTCAAACTTAGTGCATCTATGTCTCCTAACACAGAAGAGGAGAGTCATTGCATGGCTAAAATTTCATATGCAAGTGCAGTTGGTAGTTTGATGTATGTTATAGTGTGTACTAGGCCTGATATTTCACAAGCTGTTAGTATTATCAGTAGATATATGCATAATCTAGGAAAAGGGCATAGACAAGCTGTGAAATGGATTCTACGGTATATTCTGGGTACTGTAGATGTTGGTTTATCATTTCAGCAAGATGAAGTTAATGGTAAATGTGTTGTTGGATATGTAGATTCTGATTATGCAGGTAATTTAGACAAGCGTAGGTCCACTACAGGTTTTGTATTCACTCTTACTGGAGGGCTAGTGAGTTGGAGATCAACTTTGCAATCTACAGTTGTTTTATAAACTACTGATGCAGAATACATGACAGTAACATAAGCTATTAAAGAAGCTATCTGGCTTTAAGGGTTGCTTGATGACTTAGGGTCCATCAGGACCATGTGGATGTTCATTGCGATAGTCATAGCGCTATTTATTTAGCAAAGAATCAAGTTCATCATGCACGTACAAAACACATTGATGTGAGATTCCATTTTGTTCGTGAGATTATTGATGAGGGAGATATTGTTCTTCAGAAGATTGGGACCGCCGATAATCCTGCTAATATGTTGAGAAAACTAGTTTCGTTACTCAAGTTTAAGCATTGCTTAGACTTGATTGACATTTGTAAAATTTATTAATTGCCCCATAGGGGATTAGGAGACGGCCATTGGGAATTTCCACTTTGAGGATTTGAGCCAAGGTGGAGATTGTTGAATATTATCTCAAAGTAAAAAATTGAAGCTTGCAAGGTCAGAAATTGAAGCTTCTTAAAGTCAGAAATTGAAGCTTACTTTCGGTGATTGTTGAGTCAGAAATGACGGTGGTGCAGCTGGCTTTCACACCCATTGAATTCTCTATAAAAGAGAAGCAAAAACAATGGAGGAAGAGAAGAGAACGAAGACAAGAGCAGAAGTTATTTAGTGTGAGAGAAAAATTTTCCAGAAGTGAGAGCAGAAATTTAGAGATATATATATATAGTTTTTTTTCTAGTAAGAGTGGGTGAGCTTGGGTTAATTTGGATCTTTTGGAAAATTGAGTGATAAACACTATTTTATGCTCTCATTGATTATAGTGAAATATTCATCCGTCTCCAAACTGGATATAGGCATTGCCGAACCAGTATAAAAATCTTGGTATTCTTGTTGTTGTTTTATTTTTCACTCCAAAATTTATTAACGTTTTCACACAACACACATATCATATGTAACTGTACTTATTCTAAATAGGTGTCGAATACAAGTTCTAGATACAAATTGATTTCTGTCTCAATTTGTCAAATCTCAAATATGTTTCTTATGTTGCACCCAAAAAATAAAAGTTTCTTATGAGACGTACGATGTGCTAGATGAGTGGAAGACCTAGATTCAGGCGTCACAACTCCAACATCAACACCACTCTTTGGAGTCACAATTAAAATCATCTCAAGAATAAGGTACTCTCTATTTTTCCTGCATCTGCTTTGCTATGCGTGATGTCAATCGTCGTCAGGTAGTTGCTCGAAAAATAAGAGAAATTTAACCAAGACTAGATGACATTGGGGAAGAAAAAGTAGGTACTGGTTCTGTCGGATTTTGGCAGAACTGTACGTTGCCGTTTGGATCCATGAGTTGGATGCTTCACGTGAGAGTTTCGGTGTGAGGTTCCTGCAAAACAAGGAAGGCACGTCGGGGATTGTTTCCCGATAAGCCCCTCCGACGCTCAAGTCAGTCTTTTGGTGATGGTGGGATCGCTATAAGTAGAGAAAACTAGGGTTATGATTATGCGTACCTCTGTTACGGTAGAATTGTACCTTATATATGGAGCAATAGCTATGTTTAGGTCTTCACGTATGCATGGGAGACTCTTACATGCGGATGGGCCAAGAAGATCGTAGATTGGACTTGGGCTTGGCATAGGTACAAGACTGATATTTGAAGAACGGATCGATCGACCCATGGGTCGTTATGACTGGGTGCGGGCCCAGCACGATCGACCCGACCATAAGCCCCCTACTCCTGGGGTCTGAGCGAAGAGAAGGGTCGAAGGAGTATGTTAGGATTTTGCTGCTCGTCTGCTATCTTATAGCTCGTCCGTAAGACAACTCGTGTGTTGGACCCCGATCTTTGAGTGAAAATTTGAATTATGAAAATGAAATTTAAGGAGTGCTTTGTGTATGTTTTGTATAAGAGATGTCTTAAAATTTAAAGAATATTGAGAAGAAAAGAAATGATCTGATTTTGATATCTTTGGGGTTTTGAGTGAATTGGTATGGTTTATGAAATTAAGTGGATGAGTTAACTGAAATTAAGTTGAAAATCATGACTAAAAAAATGAGAAAGTGTGAAAATATAAAAAATTGTCAAATAGTTTGACTTTTTGGCCTTTGATAGTTGACTTTTGATTTAGGCATAATTTGAGAAAATTGTCTTCTTGAAACTTGTAGTTTATGTCAAGAGCTTTCTGTAGCCATAAAGTTTGATATTTTCGATATCGGGAGTGAGAGTTATGATCAGTCAAAGTTCGCTTAAAGTTTGACTTTTTGAGGAAAAAGTTGACTTTTTGATTTAAGCAAAATTTGAGAAAATGATCAACATGAAAATTGTAGCCCCTATCGAGAGCTTTTTTTGGACATAAAGTTTGCTATTTTTCGATGTCGGGATTGAAAGATATGAATTTCTGAAGATATGCTTTGTTTTGAAAATGCTATTAAGTATAGATTTGTGTGTTCTATGCTTCGAGGCCACTCGTCGTATGGATTTAGTTTGAATTAGAGTAAGTGGTCTTCATGAAAGTTTTAGACGATGTTTTTATCTTTCCATTGATATGAAGTTTGCAATTTTTCGATATCGAGGCTAGGAGTTATGAGCGATTAAAAATTGGAAGTCGTTTAGGAAAAGCTGTTTTGGACAGAATCTTTGATTGAGGTTTTGACCTTTTTCGAGACCTAATTTGATTTTGAGTACTTCAGCGAAGTTGTAGAGCTTCCTTTGATCTTTTTATTGACACCAAATTTGTCAAATTCTGAGTTCGGGATTGAGAGATATGATTTTTGAAAAGTTTAGTTTTGAAGTTCCGTTACTTCGTTTCTTTATCCGATCCCTTTCGTAATCTTTTGCTTATAATTCCTTCGTCCGACATCCGATTGATTTGATTCTCAAAGCGTTGGATTCCTAAGACATTTAATTTCATTTTTATGGAATATTATGATTTTTAGGAGATTAAATGAAAAGAGATTGATTGAACCAAAGTAAGAGATTTGGTTATAGGTTATAAGTTGGATAATTTTCTGAGTATGATTCAGTATTTTGCGAAATTCGGGAGCTGTACAACTCCGATTGAGTTGATTCTTGAGGGAAAATAAAGTTAAGATATAGGGCTACAATCTTGTGAAGAGATCGAAATTTAAATTCATCCCTAAGATTGTTAATTTCTGGACTGAAGTTATGTTAATGTTTAGTCTCGGATTTTGTGAAGGCCCGATAGTATTTCGGTTATAACTTCTTCGTTTCTGATCCGAAGTGAGCGCGGTTGGTGGCGTTGGATTCGTATGATTGAGAGGAACATTTCTCTAGAAGGAAGTTTTGACAAATTCCTTCAAATTGATAGTGCGAATCAACCCGCAAGTAGGCATGACATAAAGTAACATGTTAGGGGCATTTTGGTCTTTTTATCACATTTTAAATGACATGGCTTTAAACACATGGTGAGATGTCGTTTGAAGCATTATAAGGCCACGATTTAGGCTGGAAATGAGAATAAAGGAGAAGAGAAATAAGAAGAAGAAGAAAGATGTAGAAGAATTCGGTTATGGAGAAAAGAAGAGGGAGAAAGGTAAGTTTCCATTTTTCTACTTGATTCTTAAGGCTTTTGGGATTTTTTCAAGAAGGAAATGGATGGAGAATGAAGAGAGCATCTTCATGAGTCAAGAAATACAAAAATTTGAGGAGAAATGAGGTAAGAGGAAATTTTGAGCTTTAAGATTTTGATGAATTTTTGGTTTAGAAACATGGATAAGGACTTGAGTTTGTGATTTATGAAGTTGATTTTGATATATATGCTTTAGGTTGTGTTTAATTTTGGATGGAAATTTGATTAAGGTTTAGGCTTAATTTTGTGATTAAGAATTTTGTGAAATTTTGGTGTAGAATTATAGATAATGATATGGGTTTGTGGAATATGAAGTTAATTTTGAAGAAATTGTATTTTATGGTATTGAATTTGGATAAATTGGTTTAGGCCAATTTTAAGATTTGGGGATTTTTGAAATTGAGGATTTAGATATTTTGGAATTAGTGTGAATTGATGAATTGTGACATTAATTTTGAAAATTAAGTTAGTTATGAGATTGAATTTGAGTATATTGGTTTAGGTCAAATTTTCAAATTGGGGATTTTAGAAATTCTGGTTTTAGAAAGTTTGGAAAAGTGATGAATTTGGGTTTCATATAGTTAATTTTGAAGATTATGATTTTTATGATGTTGAATTTGGGTATGTATGGCTTAGGTTATTTTAAATTGGAAGAATAAAGGAAGCGTTGGTCAAATTGATGATCGGGACGAATTCCTAGCATCATTTCGAGGTGGGTAGCATATTTATATTTTGATTTGTAAGCCATATATGACTTTTGGAAAATTTAAGAAAGTGAAAGAAAAGATTTTCGTACTTTGTTCGTTTCCGAATGATTTTTGAAAAATTATTGCAAGCTTAAATTTATTGATTTAAATGATTTGATAAATTGATAGAAATTTCTGAAAATGCATTTGTTGTGTATGCATTGATAAATTATGCAAATTGTTGAAATTAGTGATTAATTGAATTATATGAATTATGTGAATTGTGAGTTCGTTTGTGTTCGATGAAATAAAGCTTTAAAATGTGTCTTTGGGCAGTTTGATTAGTATGTGTGAAAATTAAGATTTTGAAAAATGCCTTCGGGCAATTCGAATTTCCGTTTTTTATTATGTGTTAAGTGGGTTTGGTCAGGTCCTTGTGAGTCAGTGCACTGTCTCTATTCGTTATAGCCTTCGCCCGGCTGCCCGCTAGTGGCACGGAGCTTCGATTTCGGACTCCCTTCACGGCTACATTGGACCGCTATGCGGGAAAGTGTAAGACGTTACATTCACGATCGCTTGCAGGACGCTATCTTGAGAATGTGCAGATGTTCTATTTGACCGAACTGCACTGCTTTGATATGCAAAACAACTCAGGAAAGCTACTAAATTGTGTAAGGGACAAGCTTCTGCTTCTGCACAAGTCTTGCCTGATCAAACTAGGAATTTGCCTGCCTTTGAGACAGAGTCAGTGAAAGATTTTGAAGAAGTAGAGATGGCAGATCCGCAAGCTATTCCACCTGCGCAACCAGCTAGAAATCGAGCTCCTACAACTCTAAAGGACATGCTTGCACCACCAGTAGAGGATCAACCTCTATGTATACAGTACCAGACTGTCAATGATGAGTTTGAGTTGAAGGCTGGGTTTATTCAGGCGTTGTCGAAATTTCATGGGTTACCTTCTGACGACCCAAACAGACATCTCAAGGACTTTCATGTGGTATGTTCTGGATTCAAGCCAAGAGGCATAACTGAGGATCAATTGAAATTGCGTGCTTTCCCTTTTTCTCTAGAGGGCGCAACCAGAGATTGGTTATACTATCTTCCTCCTGGGACAGTGGTTACATGGCCTGATATGGCGAGATTGTTTTTGAAAAAATACTTCCCAGCATCCAGGGCCGCTAATTTGCGTAGAGAGATTTGTGGCATCAGACAAAGAGATACAGAAAACATGTATGAATATTATGAGAGATTCAAGAGGTTTTGCGCAAGTTGTCCTCAGCATGGAATTACAGAGCAGCTCCTTAATCAGTACTTCTATGATGGGATGTTACTAAATGATAGGAAAATTCTTGATGCTACTAGTGGGGGAGCCATAGTGAACAAGACACCTCAGGAGGCCAGAAACTTGATTGCAGCAATGGCCGCAAATCTTCAGCAATTCGGGTATCGTTCGGACACACAGACTCGAGGTGTCCATGAGGTAAGTAATTCTAGACTTGAAAGTAGACTTGAAAAGATTGCTGATTTGTAGGAGAGACAAGTTATTAATTCTTCCAATGCTAATAATGTCACTGCAAATGCTGTAACCAAGGGACCACAAGTCCCTATTTGTCACATTTGTGGATTTCAGGGTCATTTTACTGATGCTTTTCCGACTCTGCAAGATGATACTTGTTGGGCCCGGGCCCCAGATCTCCGATCCCCGAGGCGGCCCCTAGGGTCGCGCCGGCGACGGGCGCCCAAATACCGTCGGACCCGATCCCAACATCCATACAAATACATAATTCGATTCATAGAATCATATAACAATATGTACACATATACTCATACATACATTCTACACATGCATTCTAAACATATAGTCATCATTCCAATTGCATATCTCTTCGTGCACGCCGTGACGTGCACATAGTGCACGCGGCGTGTCACCCAATCTCTGCATGCCGCGGCGTGCTCTTGTGCACGTCGCGACGTGCGGGTCGGAGCTGCAACTCCGAACCCCTATTTTCTACATTTTCCGACTTCAATCTCTTCCCAAACTCAAATGCAACACAACCAAACTATAGATCAAGTCTCAAACTATATTTCTAACCCATTAACAACTCAAAATCAAGCACAAATGCATCAACCCAAGAAAATCTCTACATTTATGCCCTAAAACCCTAAAACCTTTGATTCTCACAGATTCAAGCCATCTTAGGGTTTAATCCAACTAAAACAAGCTTTAAAAAAACAAGACTTACCCAGAAATGATTCGAAACTGTCGGAAATCTCAAAGGTCGCATAACCTCTCTTCTCTTCTCTTCTTCTCACCGTCGGCGCTACTCCTCTTTCTCTTCTCTTCTATTTCTTTCTTTCTTTTCCTCTTCTTCTTTTCTTCCTTCTCTTTTCTTTTCTCTTAACCTAAGGCATGGGACAAAAATCATAATACCCCTCTTACTAAGCCCAAATATATTCCAACACAAGTAAACTTCCTAAAATGCCCTCATAAACCTTTACCCTTTTTAATCCTCATTAAACCACAATTAAACCGTAATTATCCACTAATGTTCCCAATTTAATCAAACTAAGGCATAATCACTCAATTATCACAATTTATGCTTAAAGACATCATTACAAAAAATTCAGGGCCTAACATTTCTCCCCCTCTTAAAAGAAAATTTCGTCATCAAAATTTACCTGAATCATCGAAGAGATGCGGATACTTCTCCCGCATGGCTTCCAATGGCTCCCAAGTAGCCTCCTCTACCGAATGGTTCCTCCAAAGGACTTTGACTAGCTGAACCGTCTTGTTCCTGAGAACCTTGTCCTTGGTATCCACGATTTGCACTAGAAGCTCCTCATAGCTCAAATCATCCCTCAGCTGAACCTCACTAGTCTGAATGATGTGAGAAGGATCCGATCTATACCTTCTCAACATAGATACATGGAAAACATCGTGAATCTGCGATAACTCCGGAGGTAATGCCAATCTGTAGGCGAGTGGTCCAATCATCTCAAGGATCTCATAAGAACCCACATACCTCGGACTCAACTTCCCCTTCTTGTCGAATCTCAATACTCCTTTCCAAGGAGACGTCTTAAGGAACACTTTCTCACCGACTTCATACTCCATCTCCTTTCGGTGAGCATCAACATATCTCTTCATCCTATCATGTGCTGCCTTAAGCCGCTGCTTAACCAGATTGATTTTATCAACCGTCGTCTGAATCAATTCTAGTCCTTCCAATTGCCTCTCTCCTTCTTCATCCCAACAGATCGGAGTCCTACACCTCCGCCCATACAAAGCCTCATATGGAGTCATCTGAATACTCGAATGGTACGAATTGTTATAAGCAAATTTAACCAACAACAAATGCTCATCCCATGCTCCTCGAAAATCTATCACACAAGCCCGAAGCATCCCCTCAAGAGTCTGAATGGTCCTCTCAGATTGACCATCCGTCTGAGGGTGAAAAGCCGTACTAAAATTTAGCTTCGTCCCTAAAGCTTCCTGCAAACTGCCCCAAAACCTCGAAGTAAACCTCGGATCTCGGTCTGACACAATCGAATCTGGAACTCCATGCAATCTCACTATCTCATCGATATAATTCTTTGCTAGCACATGCCAAGAATCAGTCTGTCTAATCGCCAGAAAGTGGGCTGAGTTGGTCAACCGATCCACAATCACCCAAATGGCATCATGCCTCCTGCTGGTCCTAGGCAAACCCATCAGAAAATCCATCGTCACTCGTTGCCACTTCCACTCCAAAATAGGCAACGGTCTCAGCTTGCCCGAAGGTGCCTGGTGTTCAGCTTTGACTTGCTGACACACTAGAAACTTACTCACAAACTCTGTTATATCTCTCTTCATGCCTTTCCACCAAAAATGCTCTCGCGGATCTCTGTACATCCTGGTGCTACCCGGATGCATGGCATAAGGTGCATTGTGTGCCTCATCCATAATCTCAGCCTTAACCTCCTGCACATCAGGAATACATAATCTGTTCCTCACTGTCATAAGTCCATCATCCTTCACATCTATCTCATAAACTTTACCATTCCGAATTTCATCTCGAAGCTTACTCAAATCCGCATCTTGAGCCTGCAATTCCCTAACCTTTTCCCTGAGAATCGGCCTAACTCGAAAATTAGCTAGAAGGCACTCTGACTCCTCCTGCTTCAAGCTTATCTTAAGCTTGGCCATCTCTTCCAATAAACAAAGATAAACCGATCGAACATGGGCAATCGAAGATTTCCTGCTCAAGGCATCCGCCACTACATTGGCCTTGCCCGGATGATACTCAATCAACAAGTCATAATCCTTGAGCAACTCGATCCACCTTCTCTGTCTCAAATTCAATTCTTTCTGATTCAGCAAATACTTCAGACTCTTATGATCAGTAAAGATCCGAGTCTGAACTCCATACAAATAATGCCTCCAAATCTTCAAGGCAAAGATCACCGCTACTAACTCCAAATCATGCGTCGGATAATTCAGCTCATAAGGCTTCAATTGCCTCGAAGCATAAGCAATCACCCGATCTCCCTGCATCAAAACACTTCCAAGACCCTTCCTCGAAGCATCACTGTAGACCGAATAGCCCTCATCACCCGATGGCAAAATCAAAATCGGAGCACTCGTCAATCTGAGCTTGAGCTCCTCGAAGCTCCTCTGACACTCCTCACTCCAAACAAACTTTTGGTTCTTCCTCAGCAACTTAGTCATTGAAGCGGCTATCATGGAGAATCCCTCCACGAATCTTCTGTTATAGCCTGCTAAACCCATAAAACTCCTCACTTCTGCTACATTCTTCGGCGCTTCCCAACTCACAACCGCTTCTATCTTCTTTGGATCCACATGAACTCCTTGCTCTGAGATCACGTGTCCAAGAAATGACACTTCTCTCAGCCAAAATTCGCATTTCTCGAATTTGGCATACAGCTCATGCCTCCTTAAAGTCTCCAAAGAAATCCGCAAATGCTCTTCATGCTCCTCATCACTCTTAGAATACACCAAGATATCATCAATGAAGACGATGATAAATTGGTCCAAGAATGGCTTGAATACCCGATTCATCAAATCCATAAACGCTGCAGGCGCATTTGTCAATCCAAAAGGCATCACTAAAAATTCAAAGTGCCCATACCGAGTCCTGAAAGTAGACTTCGGCACATCCGACTCCTTAATCCTCAACTGGTGATAACCCGATCTCAAGTCTATCTTCAAGAAGACTCTCGCCCCTTGCAATTGATCAAACAGATCATCAATGCGAGGAAGCGGATACTTGTTCTTCTCAGTAACCTGATTCAGCTTCCTGTAGTCCACACACATCCTCAATGATCCATCTTTCTTCTTCACAAATAAGACCGGAGCTCCCCATGGCGAAGAACTCGGTCGAATATATCCCTTCTCCAACAATTTCTCTAACTGCTCCTTAAGCTCTTTCAATTCCGCCGGAGCCATCCGGTAGGGCGGAATCGAAATCAGCCTTGTACCTGACAAAAGCTCGATCGGAAACTCAATCTCCCAAGCTGGCGGTAGTCCTGGCAATTCCTCGGGAACAACGTCCGAGAATTCCCTGACTACTAGAATATTCTCCAGCTTCCCTCTATCAGCTCTGGAGTCTATCACATAAGCCAAGAATGCCTCACATCCTTTACTCATCATCCTCTCTGCTGTCAATGCTGAAACAATTCTGGGCGGACTCGCTTTCCTGTCCCCAGTAAACACCACTCTCTTTCCACTATCCAATTCAAACTCTACTGTCTTCTGTTTACAATCCAAACGGGCATTGTACTTCTCTAAAGTATCCATGCCCAAAATCACGTCTAATCCTCCCATCTTTAGTGGCATCAAATCAACCACTAAAAGTTCTCCACCAATGCGAATCTCACAACCCCTATACACTTGACTAATCACAATATACTGACCGATTGGAGTACTCACCATCAGCGGAGTATCCAATGGGCTCACAATCATATCACACACGGGTCTACTCGAGGAAACAAACAAATGAGTAGAACTCGGATCAATCAAAACAATCACAGCATTAGAAAATAACTGTACCGTACCCGTGACAAAGTCTGGTGCGGTCTCAGCATCCTCCCTAGTCATCGCAAACACTCTAGCTGGTGCCTGCCCTCTCGGTCTCCCCGAAAGATTCACCCTCTTAGCCGCATCAGAACTGCCCACTTCTGTCACAGTCCTCTGTCCTATAGTCTCTGTCCTCCTCGGAACTTGCATCTGACCTCTCTCCTGTCGTGGAGGCTGAGGACACTCTTTGGCAATGTGTCCCCTCTCCCCACAGTTGAAGCAAGCTCCTGTCAATCTGAAACACTCTCCTCTATGAGCTCTCCCGCAGTGCTCACACTTCGGGACGAACGATCTATCTCCATCTCCCCTTCTACTGCCGCCCACCGTTGAGGCTTGGTGAGAAACAGTAGAAGTCCTCATCGGCCTCGGTCGGCTCGCACCACTGCTCCTCTCCTCTGACTGGACTGGGAAGCTCCTAGCACTCCTGTCTAGCATAGAGCATAGGAGTACTAGTGCTACCTCCTCTCCTGGATTGCTCTCTGCCCTTTCTCTTCTTGTTCATAGCACTCTTGATATTTTCTATATTCTCAACCCTCAGAGCTGCCTCAATCAGCTGCTGGAAATCACAAAATTCTGCACAATCACCTTCTCTCTGATGGTCAAGTGCAATCCCGACTCAAACCTGCGACATCCGCGGCTTCACTCAAGATCAAATCAAGCATCTGGGATAGGCTTGTGTAAACCGTGCTCATACTGCTATATCATATCCTACGAGTCAAACTGAGGAACTCCCTCTGCTTCTGCTGAATATAAACCTCAGACAAATATTTCTTCCTGAAAGCAACCACAAAATCCTGCCATGCCAACCCTACTGGCCTCATCTGACTCCCTGGTACAGTCTCCCACCAGTGAAGTGCATCTCCCTAAAGCAAACTCGCCACATAGATGACCCTCTCGTCATCCTCACACTCCATCTGGTCGAGCACTCTCTCAGTCTTCCTCAACCAAGTCTCAGCTTCTTCAGGATCTGAAGTCCCAAAGAAATCAACTGCCCCATACTTCCTCAATCTATCAAATCGTCTGCCCTTCTGAATTGGGGCTGAAGCAGAAGGTTGTGGCATCTGGCCCATAGCCTACACGAATGCCTGAGTAAACGTCTGAAATAGCCTCAGATCCAAAGGAGGCACTGGCTCCTGCGGGATCGGAGACTCCTGCGTCTGCGAAGGAACGGGCTCACTACCTAGCCCTACAGAAGCCTCAGCATTTCCTGGGGCTACTGACTCATCAATCCTCTCCTCTCTCGTCGGGGAGTTAGGTGCAGCAGATCCTTGCATAATTCTTCGTGTCCTTCTACAAGGTGGCATCGTACTCCTTCAAATGGAAACACTAAGGATTAGCTATAGGTCAATCTACATGTATACATGATATACATGTCATTTAATCAATGCAACAAGTAATCATATAACAAACAATCCTATTATGCATTCTAAGCCGAGGACACCTAACCTAGGCGCTCTGATACCAAACATGTTGGGCCCGGGCCCCGAATCCCCGATCCCCGAGGCGGCCCCTCGGGTCACGCTGGCGACGGGCGCCCAAATACTGTCGGACCCGATCCCAACATCCATACAAATACATAATTCGATTCATAGAATCATATAACAATACGTACACATATACTCATACATACATTCTACATATGCATTCTAAACATATAGTCATCATTCCAATTGCATAAATCATTTGTCATTGAAATTCGAATGAATTCAACAAGTATTCTTGAAATATAACATAATACAAAATGAAAGTTAATCCCAAGATACAAAAGTATGCTCCATGATGAAATGCTGGTGGGTTAACCAAAGTACTAACTTATACAAGGCTTCTAACTAGCTTGAAGTTTCCGATGCCCTGCAAGGTCGACAATCCTCTCGATCTGCACCTGAGGAGGGGAGAGTAATGGGGTGAGCTGCGAAGCTCAGTGGCATATACGTTTATAGCCATTGGCAACGAGCCACACAATCAAGCATATATGTATAGTCATATAGAAAATCCATATTCTTCAAATAATTCACATTCATATAAACATAGGTCATGCCATTTCTATCTCTCAACATAACAATCATTATGCAACAAGTCTATCAAATCCATCATGTGTTATGCTCAACAAATTGATCGTGTATGCACAAACAATTGGCTCGAGAGTTTCGTAAACGATCCGGATAAACCAAAGGTAAATCCGTAAACTATTCGAGTCTGATTTCTCAAAGATCTCGTGGCCTCAAGCGGGCAGCCGGGAGAAGGCTTTAATGTCAACGTGCACGTGACTCCATCCGTAACTCTCTTACCCAAACAAATCACATAATCCATTCGATTCATGCTCATAGCATTTCTCACATTGTTCTCAATTCTCATTCTTGTCCATTGTCATAAGGCCTATCAAGCCATGCATAATTCTATCATAATGCAAGTTCAATATTTTTATAGAATTCAACACAAGTAATGTCACATAATGCAAGCAAACATACATCAGGCAATTTGCCCATACACACAATAACCATAAACATATTACCCACCTAGTATCGCTTGAGTATTAGACTCACTGCTGTCCTTCCTCTTGCGATTGGGTCAAATCAGCTTGGTTCCCTATAATAAACCAAGTTCTCATTTAATAAATAATCCATAGAACATATTTCATAAAGCTTGACAATCAAATTAAAGCATTAAACGTCTATCTGCGGCTTCCATCGAAAATCCTGAACCTTTCGAAACAAATTCCGAACTTCTCTTCTTCATACAACTCGTAGTCCTTAATTTCTAGATCAAAACGAATCCAAAATCACCTCAATCAGACATCCACACCAAAAGATATCCCCAAAAATGTAAAAATTTCACTTTCGAAGCAGGGGTCATCGCGGTAAGGGACGCCTTCGCCATGACGAGCGACCGCCTGCTGCAAGGCAATGACGACCACCTTTCGCCATGACGTGCATCAAGCAAGCGTCAAGGCGTGCTCATCACCCGCACGCCGCGACGTGCACACCTGTGCGCCGCACGCGGCGTGTCACCCAATCTCCGCACGCCGCGGCGTGCTCTTGCGCACGTCGCGACGTGCGGGTCGGAGCTGCGACTCCGAACCCTTATTTTCTGCATTTTCTGACTTCAATCTCTTCCCAAACTCAAATGCAACACAACCAAACTATAGATCAAGTCTCAAACTATATTTCTAACCCATTAACAACTCAAAATCAAGCACAAATGCATCAACCCAAGAAAATCTCTACATTTATGCCCTAAAATCCTAAAACCTTCGATTCTCACTAATTCAAGCCATCTTAGGGTTTAATCCAACTAAAACAAGCTTAAACAAAACGAGACTTACCCAGAAATGATTCGAAACTGTCGGAAATCTCAAAGGTCGCACAACCTCTCTTCTCTTCTCTTCTTCTCACCGTCGCGCTACTCCTCTTTCTCTTCTCTTCTATTTCTTTCTTTCTTTTCCTCTTCTTATTTTCTTCCTTCTCTTTTCTTTTCTCTTAACCTAAGGCATGGGACAAAAACCATAATACCCCTCTTGCTAAGCCCAAATCTATTCCAACACAAGTAAACTTCCTAAAATGCCCTCATAAACCTTTACCCTTTTTAATCCTCATTAAACCACAATTAAATCGTAATTATCCACTAATGTTCCCAATTTAATCAAACTAAGGCATAATCACTCAATTATCACAATTTATGCTTAAAGACATCATAAAAAAAATTTCGGGGCCTAACAATACTGTGGAAGCTGAAGTTAAGGCGCTCAATGATAATTATCAGTCTCAAAGGAAATATGATCCCTATTCAAATACTTACAACCCAGGATGGAGGGATCATCCCAATCTGAGATATGGGAATGGGCAGCAAGGTCAAAGTAGTCAGCATCGTCAACCTCAACCGCAGCAACAGCAGCAGCAATATCCGAGGCCTAATTATGGCGATCGAATTTCCACCTTAGAGGATCTCATGTCACAATTGACTACTGCTCAATTGACCACCAATACACAATTACAAAGTTTGGTTCAATTTCAGACTGATTCAGCACAATTTCAGGCTTAGACGAATAAAAATTTTCAAGAACTGTGGGAGCAAATTAGTCAATTGGCGTACGCACGAATCGAGGAAATTGCCCTCTCATTTCTTGTCAATCGTTGGCAGAATATCAGTGCCATTACCTTGCGTAGCGGAAAAGAAATTGAAAGTGCTGGAGGATCGCAGAAACTTCAACATTACCATGTTGAAACTGTTGAGCCAGAAAAAGAAGCAGAAACCAAGGAAATCGTGAAAGCTAATCCAGAAAGGCCACCATTTCCACACAAGTTGGCTAAAAAGAAGAAATTGCAAAATGAAGAGGAGATCTTAAAGATTTTTTAGAAAGTGGAGATAAATATCCCCCTTCTCACATTGCTTAGACAAACACCAAAGTACTGCAAATTTCTGAAGGACTTGGTTACTAGCATGACCAAGATGAGAGGCAATCGGTGTGGTGATGAGTGAGAACGTCTCAAAGATGTTGCGGGGTAAGTTACCGATAAAGGAGAAGGACCTGTGTATGTTTACCATTCCTTGTAAAATTGGCAATGTTGGTATAGAGCGGCTATGCTAGATTTAGGGCTTTATAAATCTTATGCCATTGTCCATTTATACTACATTGAATGTTTGGTCCATTGAAGCAAGATGGTGTGATTTTAACACTGGCTGATCGTACCACTAGGTACCCCGAAGGATTGTTAGAGGATGTTTAGTGCAGGTAGATGATTTGGTATTTCCTGCAGATTTCTATGTGATGAGAATGGAGGATGAGGAGTCACCTGCTTCTAGAATGATGTTGCTAGGATGCCCATTTTGGAGCACTTCTAGGACCAAAATTGATGTTCACGGGGGGACTTTAACTATGGAGTTTGATGGTGCCAAAGTTACATTCAATATTAATAATACCATTAAGCATCCTGTTGATTATTGTACAGCTTTTGCTGTTGATTGTATTAACCCTTTGATTGAGAAAGTTCTTGAGTTATGTGTTGATGATTTTTTGCAGGCTGCGATAACTGACAACATTACTCCTGTGAAGCTATCAGAGATCGAGACTGAATGGGTAGTTCCGTGAGGAATGGTCCATGCAGTACATGATTTGCAGGCATTACAGGTTGCATCTGGCATGTTACAGCAACCACTGAAGATTGACGGCAATAAATTACTCCCATCCATTCTTCGACCGCCAACATTGGAGCTTAAGGCATTACCTTCGCACCTCAAGTATGTCTTCTTAGGGGAGGCCGAAACATTACCTGTGATTGTTTCCAATCAGTTGAGCGATCTGGAGGAGGAGAGGCTTATCCGTGTACTCAGGGAGAATAAAGAAGCCATTGGATGGTCGATTGCAGACATTAAGGGAATTAGCCCTACCATTTGCATGCATTGAATTCTGTTGGAGGATGATTGCAAACCCAGCAGGCAACCTCAACGTCGATTGAATCCACCAATGATGGAGGTTGCAAAAGAGGAGATACTGAAATTATTGGTTACGGGCGTGATCTATGCTATTTCAGATAGCAAGTGGGTAAGTCCAACACAGGTAGTTCCTAAAAAAACTGGCATTACTGTTGTTGAGAATGAAAAAGGTGAATTAGTACCCACTAGAGTTCAAAACGGGTGGCGTGTGTGTATTGATTTTAGAAAGCTAAATGCTGCTACCCGTAAAGATCATTTTCCTTTACCGTTTGTTGATCAGATGCTTGAGAGACTTGCAGGTCGTTCTCATTATTGCTGTTTAGACGGTTATTCAGGCTTTCACCAGATTCATGTAGCGCCCGAAGATCAGGAAAAGACGACGTTTACTTGTCCGTTTGGCACTTTCTCCTACAAACGCATGCCATTTGGTCTTTGCAACGCTCCGGGGACATTTCAGAGATGTATGGTAAGTATTTTTTCTGACTATGTAGAGGAAATTATTGAAGTCTTCATGGATGACTTTACTGTGTATGGAGATTCCTTTACATCTTGTCTAGAAAATTTGAGGAAAGTGTTAAAAAGATGCATCGAAAAAAATCTTGTGCTTAATTATGAAAAGTGTCATTTCATGGTTAATCAAGGCATCATATTGGGACATATAGTTTGGCTAGGGGCATCAGTGGATAAGTCAAAAATTGATGTGATTAGCTCGTTGCCTTACCCCGCAAATGTGCGGGAAGTACGCTCCTTTCTTGGTCATGCAGGTTTTTACAGGCGGTTCATCAAAGATTTTTCGAAGATAGCCCATCTTATGAACAATCTTCTACAGAAAGATGTACTGTTTGAATTCAATGAAGACTGCAAAAAGGCGTTTGACACCTTGAAGGAAAAGCTGGTTACCGCACCTATCATCAAACCACCAGATTGGAACCTCCCTTTCGAGTTCATGTGCGATGCCAGTAACTACGCTGTAGGAGCAATTCTTGGGCAGAGAGTAGGCCGTGACCCTCATGTGATCTATTATGCATCAAAGACGTTAGATAGTGCTCAACAAAACTATTCAACCACGGAGAAGGAGATGTTTGTTGTGGTCTTCGCATTAGAAAAATTCCGATCATATTTGCTTGGCACGAAGGTGATAGTGGATTCAGACCATGCTGCTCTTCGGTACCTAATGAGCAAAAAGGATGCAAAGCCAAGACTTATCCGATGGGTTCTTTTGCTACAAGAATTTGACATTGAGGTCCGAGATAAAAGAGGAGCAGAAAACCTGGTCGCAGATCACCTAAGTAGGTTGCAAAACACTTCTGGAGATGATCTGGTCATTACTGAGGAGTTTCCCGATGAATAGTTATTTGCAGTGACTTTAACATGGCCATGTCGAAACCCATGGTAGGTAGATTTGGTCAATTTTATCACCCAGAATGGATACCCAGCTGGTATCACATCTGCCCAGCGCCATAAATTGAAGAATGATGCCAGGTATTATATTTGGGATGATCCATATTTATGGAAAATGTGTTCTGATCAGATTGTGCGAAGGTGCGTACCTGAATCTGAAATTTCTTCCATATTGCAACTTTTTCATGCATCTGCTTGTGGTGGCCATTTTGGTCCCAATGGGACAGCTAGGAAAGTGCTTAAATCTGGTTTTTACTTGCCTGACATTTTTTGAGATTCTTATGCATTTTGTAAAGCATGTGACAGGTGCCAAATGACTGGCAACATAGGCCGAAGAAATGAAATGCCTCAGACCCCGATTATTGTTTGTGAAATATTTGATGTGTGGGGTATTGATTTCATGGGCCCTTTTCCATCATCATTTAGTTTCCAATACATTTTGTTAGCTGTCGATTATGTTTCGAAATGGGTAGAAGCAAAAACTACTCGAACTAATGATTTTAAGGTTGTTGTCGATTTTATGAAGGCTAATATCTTTGTCAGGTTCGGCACTCCAAAAGCAATCATTAGTGATCGCGGGACTCATTTTTGCAACAGAGTGTTTGCTGCATTGCTGAAGAAATATGGAGTTGTGCACAGGACCTCCACGGCCTACCATCCTCAAACCAATGGGTTGGCAGAATTGTCCAATCGAGAGGTAAAGAGTATTTTGGAGAAAACTGTGAATTTTAGCAGGAAAGACTGGAGTTGCCGATTGGACAAAGCTCTTTGGGCCTACCGCACTGCCTACAAAACGCCATTAAATATGTCTCCTTATAGACTTGTTTATGGCAAGGCACATCATCCGCCGGTGGAAGTTGAGCATCGGCGTTTTGGTAGTGAAGCGGTAACATGAATTTTGATGTGCAAGCAACAAAGGAAGTTGCTTGATTCAAGAATTGGAAGAACTACGAAACCATGCTTTTGACAACACTGTTACATACAAGGCCAAAACTAAAGCTTTTCACGACAAGCAGCTTGTCGACAAGAAGTTTAAAGTCGGACAGAAGGTACTTTTATTTAATTCGACTTTGAAACTTTTTGCAGGGAAATTGCGATCCAAGTGGATTGGGCCTTTCGTGGTTACCAAAATCTATCCCTACGGTGCTGTGGATATCCAAAGCATGGAAACAGGAAAAATCTTCAAGGTGAATGGCCATCGTTTGAAGCCATTTTATGAAGGATTTCAGCCCCAATCCGTCGAAGTTAATTCTTTGAATGAACCTTTCTATAACTGAATGGGGCTCGTGTTGAGCTAACGACGTTAAACAAATGCGCTTCTTGGGAGGCAACCCAAGGTTTGATTTCATTTTATTTTTCATTTTTTTTAATTTTTAGTTGTTCATAATTCTGTCAAGCTCCTGTTTCTCGACATTTTCCTTTTGAATTTTCTTCTAATATTTTGTGATGTTGTTGGATGTCACTTGGTCGCAAGGTTTTTATTGTTTTGTAGGATAATATGGGCGCATCACCTCGCAGCTCCACCATTACCTTGGCACATCACCTTAGAGAAGCTTTCTCTCACTCTTTACCTTTTTACTGTTCTTGTCTTTCATTTGCTAACATTGAGGACAATGTTTGGTCTAAAGTGTGGGGGAAGGATATGAAAAATTTCAGGTTTTAGTGGATGCAGGATTCAGATTTTTCTTGGTTTTTTGTGCTTCAGTGTCACACCTTTGCTATTGCTTGAACTTGAAGATTTTCACCTGTACTTGCATGTTTTAGTTCAAAAACCTATAAAAAATTGAAAAAAAAATATTGAAAAAAACTTTTGAAAAACACAAAAAGAGTTTTTCATTTTTGCATGCTTTTGCACCTTAAGTGTTTAGTTTTGTCTTTTGATCTCCCAATGATTGATAAGAATATGAGTATTATAGGTGAGAGTTAATCTGTGATATTTTAATCATGAACTTGATGAATGAGTTTTTATGTGAGTTTTAAGCTTGATAGCTTTTGGATTGATTTTGAAACTACATTGTGTTAACTTAATAGATGATTGTCCCATGTGAGCGTTTGAACCTTCAACACAATTCTTTGATGTGTGTTCATTCAATACTTTGTGTCTCTAGAACTTGCTTTATATCTTGTTGAGACTACACTTTTACATGCATGCATGAAGATGATAAAGGCATTTAGGATTTTAACCGCTTGACCAAAAAGCCAACCCAAAGCATGTTATCCACTAGTGAGCCCATTTGAGCTTATTATCTGTTCTTTGCTTTACCATGTTTAACTTAACCTTGTCTTAATTGATTTATCTGTCTAACCCTTAACATGGTTAGTAGAGTGTGCTTGTTGAGTTAAACTTGCGAAGGTTGCACATATAGGAATATCAGTGGTATATGACTTGTATTGTACTTGTTGTCAATGGGGAAGGAATCGAAAAAAAAAGAAAAAATAAAGAAAAAATAAAAAGTTTGAGGCCAAGAAGAGAAAAGAAAGAAAAGGATTCCCCATGTTCTTGATTGATAAATGTTTGGGGAATGAAAGTTCAAAAAAAAAGAGAGAGAGAGATGTGCTTAATTGTTTGATTATATGCAGGATGCACATATATGTGTTATTGATTACCTGTTATGCTCTACTCACTCTGATACTTAGCCTTTTCTTACCTTTCTTTTACCTTACCCCTAACCCAACCAAGTTGTATCCTTGTTTAAGACCTTTTGATTTATGTTGTGCATGTAATACTTAGTAGTGTATTCAAGATTGAAGAGCAAGCCTATGGAAGAGCATTGCATTGTTTGAATCTATGAGAGTTAAAACACATTTGAGCCATAAACACTTGAGTGTTGGAGTGTATGACAATGAGAGGACCTATTATTTTGACATGGTGTAGATTTCCTTTAAGTTTATTGTGCTATCTTGCTTGGCTCTTACATTTAAATTGAGTTCGTTACTTTTATGGATTAAATGTCGCGGGTTCCTTCTTGTTTATAATCCTTGTATGTCTTTGATGTTGTTAGGAGGTTGAAAAAAAAAACTTTGACACTTGAGAAAATGTCCCTAGCATTTGCATATTTATTTCTTTTTTTATTTTTGCATCCATACTTAGTTTCTACATTCTCGGTTTTCTTGGCTTTCAAAATTTATGTTTTTAACCTTCCTCGAGGACGAGCAAGAGTTAAGTGTGGGGGATTTTGATGCAATTATATTTTATTTGTTTTTAGAACCTTATATTTAGCATCTCGCATGCGTTTCATGGATGTCTATGGCCTTTTTCATTATGTTTTATAATTATTAGAGCTTTAGACATATAAAATACAACAAGTCCTTAATAGGTTGAAATTAACACTACTTTTCAATTTCTGGCAGATTCGACCTGTGGATCTTTGGAAATTTTTATCTCGGGATTGGTTTATTAGAAAATTCTAAGATTTGGCAGGCATAATCTTGACTCATTGAAGAATGTTTCCACCAAGTTTTAGAATTTTTGGAGCTGTCAGTTGAGAACAAATTGAATTATCATGCAACAAGCTAGCTATAAACGGAGGCAGGTGGAGAATGAGGTTTTAAGAGGATTGCAAGTTTAATTGTCTTGTCATAAACAGTGGGGAGTAGACACACAAGGGATAGCAAATCAAATGAAAACGTAGCATTGAGTTGAGAAAAATTAAAGCAACAGGTCCATCCAAGCCAGTTAGAGGAGGCTTTAAGTTGTTGCATTTTTAATTGCCAAGGGCACAACAACAACGTACAAAACGCAAATCATGCAAGTTGAGACACAACGTTTTAACGCACAAGACAGGAGCATTAAAGGGTCCCATCATGAATTAGCAAGGGATGCATTTTGTTCAAAACAAGCCATAAAGGAACAACCAAAACTAGACACACGAAGGAGCACCATAACGCAGCACATGAGGAGCTCCCATGCGTGGACAACAAGAACCAGCCTCTTCCAACCCCACTTGCCATTCCTCCACTTACAAGCACCAAGACTCACCTGTTGGAGCACTACAGAAACGTGAGCTTGAGGAGACCACCAGCAGAGGAAACAAATAAGTGGAGATAACGTTGACAGCAAAGGATGGAGCAACTTAACGACCTTGTTGCTAGAGAAAAGATAGGAAATACCCAAGCGTACACCACCAACAGTGAGACGTGAACAGCTAGAGAAGAGACCCACAATCCATGCCAAAGTAGAAGAAGATAAATAAGAAAGAAGAGGAAGGTGAGCTGGTCGTTATGGAGGTGAGCAGCATGATATGAAGTGGAGTAGCATAAATAAAAGGGAGGTAGAACTCTCACGTAACAGTTGGATATGACGCTACAACCACTCAATACTCTCCTGACCCATGAAGCAGCTCCTAGTGGAAGATCCACGATGAACTAGCTGGTGGATATTAAAAGAGAAGCAGCTGCGCAGATCTGGGAGCTAGGGACGCAAGGAAGGAGCAGACCAGCAGAAGCGCATTTTCTGGAAGACAACAGCAACGTTGGCAAGAGGAAGCTGGAGATTTTTACTCTTACCACCAAAAGAAGGGGTGTGAAGGTTTTAGAGCTTGCAAAACTTAATTGTCCCATCACAAGCACAGTAAAGAGGAATAAATCAGCTAGAGAATGATGACACACAAGGAGAAACAATCAGTGGCAAAACAACAGTCCAATAGTTCAACAGTCCAACGTATACGCCTGTGTTTTGATACCAAGAGAGGCGTGAACAGTTGATGGTTTAAAAGGGTTGCAAACTTATTTGTCTTATCAATCTACAAGAGAGGAATAAATAAGGCATCAGTGTAGGAGAGCTTCACGTGGAGGGCACGACGCAAGCAGTAGGTTTTAATAAGTGAGGAGACTATTATTTGTCCAATCTATAGAAGGCAACAGCTGGGGCACGCAGAAGGCAACAGTCGGGCACGCAGAAGGCAACAACTGGGGCACGCAAAAGGCACCAGCGTGAGGGACACCAAAACGCAGTGGAGGAGAAGCACGCAACAAGCACAAGAGAGGAGAGCCTAAGGTTTTTTAGTTGATGTGTGACCTTTATTGGTCACATCATCAACAGTAGAGGAAGTGAAGAAAAAGTCTCATACACACACGGTAGTGGGTAGCAATCGGTGAAGCTTTATTTTTAATTTTAATTTTAATCTGTTAATTTCAATTTTATTAGTTAGAGACTAGTATTATGTGTGGCTAATTTTTAAATCTAGACAAGGTACTTTACGTTTGATGCATGTAGTTTGTGAGACTCCTATGGTTTAATTGTTTTGTTTATTTCTTATGTTTATTTAATCTCTGCGTTTAATTGATTTATTATTGTTGAGTTTGTTGATTAATGAGGCCTGTTAATTGATCGACTCGATGATAAATTGCCAAATAGATTAGTTAATCCGTGATTGTTGTCTATCGAGTGGCGAATTAATTTTAATTAAGAAATTAATGAGATTAAATAATTTGGTCTAAATAGATTGCGGTACTGTTCGATTACATTGGCTAAGGCGAGGTCCATTAGAATTTATTTGCCATAGATTATATTTCATGAGCTTTACTCGGGAATAGTCTAATTGGTTAGGGTAATAATCTGCGGAGCTTTACTTGAGGTTATCGAATAATTACGAATGGATTGGTAGATTTGTGTTGTTCACGGTCTACTATAACTTTGTCCATAGGAATGAACGAAATTTATATTTTTAAGTCTATGATCGAATTACAGTATCAAATGAGAGAGTACCTTGGCTGGGCTTTTCTTTATATTGTTTTCAATCTTCATTTTTAATTTCCTTCGACGTGATTTCGTGCTCTAATTTCGTGTTATAAAATCAATCATTCCCATTTCAATTATTTTCATTATTATTTTCATCTGTTTACTTTTATTTTTGATTTCACAAAAATAAACAATTACTACATTGGTCTCTGTGGTTCGACCCTATTCACCACTTTACTCGCTTAAGTGTTCTAAAGTAGGAATTTATTTTTGTTGGTTTGACACGCCATCAGAGGTGATGTCCTCTGCAGTGCTGCAACGTCTGGAGGCTCTAGACCGGGAAGTCCAGGACCTTCATGAGCAGATGAATGCTGTGAAGGACGAGCTTTCAGGGGTGAAGGAGGAGAGAGACCTCTTTCAGGCTCAGAACTCTTCCTTGGAGGAGGAGAAGAAATCCAGAGAGGATGCGATGAGCGTCCTGAAGGCTCAGCTGACCACGGGAGAGGAGGCGAGGAGCCAGCTGGTTGCAGCAAATGACAAGCTGAAGAGGACGGTGGAGAAGAAACGGGAGCTTGGTAAGAAGTACCTCAAGGATTGTCATGCCACAGTGGAGAGCAGGGATAGAGCCTAGGACACATTGCTGAAGGTGTGGGGCTCTATTAAGAACCAGCGGGTAGAAGCGATCAAGCGGTGGAAGAGGCGATTTCTGAACGAGGAGTGTTTGGAGCTTGCCTGTGACTTGGGCCTCTCGCTCCTGAAGAGGTGTCATGAAATTCACGTTCCTCAGGGGTCGGCGTGTCCTTCCTTTAAAGAGTACGCCGAGCCGCTTCTCCCCGCAGCCCTTGGCCTTTCTTTGGAGGGTATGAGGAAAAAGGTCGAGGGAGAGCGAAACGTTATCCCTGATGAAGAGCTGGACCTTAGCTCTGAAAAGGAAGAGCTTCCTCATGAGGATATTCCTCCGGTTGATCCTTTAGGCCCTGCTCCCGCCCCGATTGTCTTATCAGCTCCTGAGGCTTCCCCTGTGCATCCGCCGACTTCCGAAGCTTCTCCTTCTACTGAATTTTAGAGCTCACCTGGTCGGGCTTGTGGCCAGGATGAATTCAAAAGAATGAAACCTTTATTTTGTCCTTCATTTTTTCGAAGTCATTTTTCATGTTTATGTTCTTTAATTTCAATGTATAGTGGAGTTTGACGAAGTTGCTCATGGTCGACCGGCTTCGAGGTCGACTTATAGTTGAGGCCGAGCTAAGGTCCCAAGGATCTTGTCTTGGCGACCGATCGACCGTAGTCAATCTATGTCGAGGCCGAGCGATAGTCCCAAGGATCTTGTCTTGGTGACCGATCGACCGTAGTCGATCTATGTCGAGGCCGAGCGATGGTCCCAAGGATCTTGTCTTGGCGACCGATCGACCGTAGTCGATCTATGTCTAGGCCGAGCTGTGGTCCCAAGGATCTTGTCTTGGCGACCGACCGACCGTAGTCGATCTATGTCGTGGCCGAGCTGTGGTCCCAATGATCTTGTCTTAACGATCGACCGACCGTAGTCGATCTATGTCGAGGTCGTGCTGTGGTCCCAAAGATCTTATCTTGGCGATCGACCGACCGTAGTCGATCTATGTCGAGGCCGAGCGATGGTCCCAAGGATCCTGTCTTGGCGACCGATCGACCGTAGTCGATCTATATCGAGGCCGAGCTGTGGTCCCAAGGATCTTGTCTTGACGACCGATCGATCGTAGTCGATCTATGTTAAGGCCGAGCTGTGGCTGATGGGATTTTCTGCGCTTTGCCAAATATAATGAAATTTTTCTTGCCAAGAAATCTAAAAACCCCTTTATTGACGATAATAAGGGTGTGGGCCGTTAAAAAACCTATCTGGCAGGGACAGGAAAAAGGTACCCACAGGTTTTGTACAAAAACAGTAATGAACAAACTTTAACCAAAATAAAACTTATCTACTGGTAGAACGCCTTCAGGTTTTGAGAGTTCCATGGCCTCAGTAGAGTTTTCCCATTCGCATCGCGTAGGATGTAAGAGCCATGCCCTACTTGCTTGATCACCTGGTAGGGTCCTTCCCATGTCTGTCCGAGCTTTCCGGGGTGTTTCCCAGCCGCCTCGACTTTTCGCAGGGCGTACCCCCCGACCTTTACGTCGCTCGGCTTTACTCTCCTGTTGTAGAACTTCGTCGCTTTCTGCCTGACGGCTGCCCTATCTCTGTCTTCACTGAGGAGCACGAGCTCGGCTCGACGGGCTTCATTATTCCGCTCTTCGTCATAGTTCGTCACCCTTTGGTTGTGCAACACCACTTCTACAGGGACTAAGGCTTTTGCCCCAAAGGTCATCCTGAATGGAGTTTCCCCTGTGGCTCCGTTTGGTGTGGTTCTGTACGCCCACAACACTTCATCAAACTCTTCCACCTAAGTCTTTCGTCCGTCTAGGCGCTTCTTAAGAGCACTCATTATCTTTTTGTTTGTGTTCTCCGCGAGACCGTTGCTTTGGGGGTGGGCTACGGAGGTCAACTGTAGCCTTATCTTTAGTCGGTCACAGAAATCTTTGAACTTATCGTTATCGAATTGTCGATCGTTGTCTGCGACCAGCACCATAGGCATCCCAAAGCGAGTTAGTATATTTTTCTTTACGAAACTTTCCACCTTTTGCTCGGTGATTGTAGCGACCGCTTCCGCTTATGCCCATTTGGTGAAGTACTCTACTGCCACTATCAGGAACTTCTTCTGCCCGGGACCGAGAGGGAAAAGCCCCAGTATATCCATCCCCCATTGAGCAAAGGGGATAGGATGACTCACAATTTTCATCCTCTCGGTCGGTTGGTGAGACAGGCTGCTGTTTTTCTGGCAGGCCTCACATCGGTCGACTTTCTCCTGGCAATCTTTCCTCATCGTCGGCCAGTAATATCCCTGTCTGATCAGCCTATGGGCTAACATTCTACCTCCTACGTGGTTGCCACACATTCCTTCGTGGACTTCAGCCATTGCCTGTTCTGCCTCTTCTTCATTCAAGCATCGCAGCAATGGCCAGTCATAAGACCGCTTGTACAGGGCATCATTTATGATCGTGTATTTGGCCGCCTTTATTCTCAATCTCTTGGCCTCTGAGGTTTCTTCCAGTTGTATTCCCTCTAGGAGGTACCTTCTAATCGGTTCCATCCAACCCGATCGACCGGTATTTATATCAAGAACTTCCTTTGTTTTTTGTATGATAAGGTGGTCTAGTCGTTCAACTAGAACGTTATTTTTGGCGTCTCGATCGGAGGCCATTTTGGAGAGCGCATCCGCTTTGGCATTCTGAGCTCGTTCTATCCTGCTGATCGAGTACTGCTCGAAATTACTTAACTCCCGCTTTACTAGCTCCAAGTACTCGATCATGCTGCTCTCCTTGGCTTCATACTGTCCAGTGACTTGGCCGACCACCACTTGGCTATCGCTATATATCTTTAGATGCTTTACCTTTATTTCCTTAGCCAGTTGGAGACCGGCTATCAGAGCCTCATATTCTGCCTCGTTATTGGAGGCCTTGAACTCTAGCCGAAGGGCGTATTCCACCTTCTCTTCTATATGTGGGCTAATCAACACCACTCCTACTCCACATCCCTCGGCATTGGACGATCCGTCAACGAACAAGCTCCAAGTAGGGCATTGCTCATCCTTCGAGCTGGGTTGGCTCATCTCTGCGATGAAATCTGCCAACACCTGTGCCTTAATAGTCGTCCGGGGTTTGTATTGTATGTCAAACTCTCCCAGCTCTACTGCCCACTTTATTAGTCGACCCGAAGTTTCGAGCTTTTGAAGGCACTGCCTGAGGGGTTGGTCGGTCCATACCTCAATGGTATGACTTTGGAAGTAGGGTCTTAGCTTCCGTGCTGCCATTATCAAGGAGAGGGCTAGTTTTTCTATAGGCGCATACCTCGTTTCCGGTCCGGTCAACACCTTGCTAACGTAGTAGATCGGGCGTTGCTCATTTCCCTCCGATTGAACAAGTACTGCGCTGATTGACCCTTCCGTAACTGCCAAATATAAAATCAGATTCTCCCCCTCAACCGGGCTTTGTAGGATAGGCGGGCTAGACAAGTATTGCTTTAAGTGTTGAAATGCTTTCTCGCATTCATCCGGCCATTGGAACTGGGTCACATTTGCTTTCCTCAAAATTTTGAAAAATGGGAGGCACTTGTCTCCCAATCTGCAAACGAACCTGCTTAGAGAAACTATTCGACCGGTCAATATTTGTACTTCTTTCAAGCATTGCGGCGAGGGCATTTGGATGATGGCTTCGATCTTCTCTGGATTAGCCTCAATACCTCGTTGAGTAATCATGAACCCTAGGAATTTTCCTGATGCCACACCAAAGACGCATTTTTTCGGGTTCAACTTCATCTGAAATCTGTTAAGGGTCTGGAAGACTTCTTTTAGATCTCCCACGTGCTCGGCAGTCGTCTTACTTTTAACTACCATATCATCTACGTAAGCTTCAACAGACCGACCGATCTATTTTTTGAAGACTTCCATGACGAGCCGCTGATAAGTGGCCCCCACATTCTTCAAGCCGAACGGCATTACGTGGTAACAATATGTTCCCTGGTCGGTTATGAAGGCAGTCTTCTCTTCATCTTCAAGGCTCATCTGAATTTGATGGTAGCCCGAGAAAGCATCCAAGAAGCTGAGAAGTTCATGTCCGGATGTGGAGTCTACTAACTGGTCGATCTTGGGCAGGGGGAAACTGTCCTTTGGACATGCCTTGTTCAAGTCGGTAAACTCGATGCACATTCTCCACTTGCCGTTCTTCTTCCTTACCAACACCACGTTGGCGAGCCATTCGGGGTACTTGACTTCTCGGATGAACCCAGCTCCGAGCAGTTTCTCTATTTCTTTCTCGATCACCTCCTGTCGCTCCTTGCAGTGCCATCGCTTCTTTTGCCTAACCGGCTTGTAATCTTGTTGAATACCAAGGGAATGCGAAGCGACCGATCGAGATATTCCGAGCATATCGCTCGGTACCTAAGCGAAGACCGATCTGTTCTCCACCAAGCAGTCTGTGATTTCTTTAACCAGGTCCTTCTGAAGCTCGGAACCTAGATTCGTGAATTTGGAGCCATCTGCTTCATCCAATACGACCCGCTGCGTTTCTTCGACGGGATTCAATCTTTCTGTTTCTTCATCTGCTCTCACGTCAAGAGAGCTCGTCAATACCACCGCTCCGTCTAATGTTTTTGTCTCTGCCAAATAGCATTCTCTAGCGATTCTTTGTTGACCTCTAACAACACCAACTCCTCGGGGCGTTGGAAACTTCATCGCTTGGTAATAGGTGGAGACGACCGCTTTGAGGGCGTTTTGGGTAGCTCGTCCGATTATTGCATTGTATGCCCCTTGGAACTTCACGACTAGGAATTCAACGTCCCTCTTTATTTGACACGACCTTTGCCCGAATTTCACTTTTAAGTAGACTCGGCGAGCAGGTAGGTGAGGCTCCATTACCCTTTGATAGGTGCGTTTACATAAGCGAGTCGATCTTGGTACCTCCATCCGCTTGAATGCATCATAATACAGCGGCCGAAAGAGCTGCCGATCAATCATTACCCGCTTCACCTCGTTGCCGTTCATGTTCAGATTTACGACAAGCACGTCGTCATGAGGACAACTTACACCATCAAGGTCAGACCCGTCGAACGATATCATCCCGTCGTTATCTCTCTTTCTTTTGATTGACGAGTCTTTGTTGACCTGTTTGGCATATCTCTTTCTTCCTTTAGCAGTGGATCCCCCCGCTGCGTTTCCACCAAATATCATATTAATGACCCTTACCGATCGGTCATCTCGTTGCCCAACATCTCTGTCGGCTCGTGCTCTGGATCGACCTCTCATTTCGCGTCGATCATTTGCATTGGCGCTCTGCTGCTCTCCACCGCTTCTATCATTACTTCTATCATTTCGCCTTCTATACTGTCGTCTGTTGTCATGTCGACCGAGCTTATGCTCTTTATCTCGGTCGGTATTTTGTTCGTGCTTCACAAATCGGCTCAACCTTCCCCTTTGGATGAGGGATTCGATCTCTCTTTTTAACTGCCAGCAATGTTCCGTGTCATGACCGATGTCTTTGTGGAAATGGCAATATAAATCGGGGTTTCTATCCTTGGAGGGAGTCTTCATCTTTTCGGGTTCTCGGATAGTTTCCCCATCCGCTCTCATGGCCGCGAGTACTTCTGCATATCGTCTGTTGAGCGGGGTGAACTCCTGTCGATATCCCTGTCGATCGGTTGGCTTTCTCCAGCTCGACTGGCCTTTTGTCGCTTGTGCGGACCACTCACTCTGTCATTTGACGAGCGATCATCCGTCTGACGCCTCGTATTTTTCAGCACTTCTTCAAGCTAAATGTACCTATCCGTCATGTTTCTTATTTCCTAAACGGATCGGGGCTGATCGAGGACTAATGACTTTTTGAACTCTTCATCCCTCGTGTTGTTCATAAGCGCTGCTAACATTGACGAGTAAGTGAGGTCGGGGACCTCGACCGCTTCATTATTGAACCGAGTGATGAATTCCCGTAGGCTCTCGTTCCTCCCTTGTGTCAACTTCATCACTTCCAAGGCCGTCTTCTGCGGTCGCTTACTTGTGGCAAACTGGTTGAGGAATAGCAATCTAAAGTCCTCAAGCACGAATGTCTGATTTCGGAGGTAAGCTATTGAACCACCGTCGAGCTCCCTCTTGAAAGGCTATACAGAAAGCCTTGCACTGAATGGCGTCTGGAACGCAGTGCATATTCATCATCGACTGGAAGTGCTATAGGTAATCCAGGGGGTCGGTCTTTCCAGTGTACTTTTTGGGCGTCGATATTTTAGTGCCAGGCGCCGGGAGACTATCTAAGATTGTCGGAGTAAAGGGAGAGCTGTACTGAGTTGTCGGGCGATCTGGGCGGAAGCTCATTGCTGCATTGATCCGATCGTCCACGATTTTTTTAGGGATTCGGTAGGGTGGCGATCGGTCGTCATGCTGATCTGTCATGCGATGCTGCTGTGTGACATTTCTTTATTAGGCCGACTGAGATTGTAAAATCTGGCGTATCAACAGATCAGCCGCTTCCTCAATCTGCTTCTAGGTAAGAGAGGCGTGTACTGGCGAAAGAGGATCTGCATCTGATTGGTGTTGGAGATTCGGGCGCGTATTAAGTGCAGCGTTATCCTCCAAAGCTACGCTCTGTTCTTCTTGTTCCAAGTCTTGAGGTTGCGGTTGATCATTCGGGTCTGAAGATTATGTGCAGGCAATAGGGTTGCAGGTAGCTGTAAACATATCCTTTGTAACGCCAGAGCTGCGACAGCAGCTACATCAGGGTTAGCTGCCGCCGCCTGACTGATCTGTGTGTTTCTGGACGTGGTGCCCTGATGTCAGGCCCCACGGTGGGCGCCAATTGGTTCTGCCAGATTTTGGCGGAACTGTATGTTGCCGTTTGGATCCATGAGTTGGATGCTTCACGTGAGAGTTTCGGTGTGAGGTTCCTGCAAAACAAGGAAGGCACGTCGGGGGTTGTTTCCCAATAAGCCCCTCCGACGCTCAAGTCAGTCTTTTGGTGAAAGTGGGATCGCTGTAAGCAGAGAAAACTAGGGTTATGATTATGCGTACCTTTGTTACGGTAGAATTGTACCTTATATATGGAACAATAGCTAGGTTTAGGTCTTCACGTATGCATGGGAGACTCTTACATGCGGATGGGCCAAGGAGATCGTGGATTGGACTTGGGCTTGGCATAGGTACAAGACTAATATTTGAAGAACGGACCAATCGGCCCACGGGTCGTTATGACTGGGTGCGGGCCCAATATGACCGACCCGACCAGGTACCAACTTACTTCATCCCATAAAACTGATAAGCATATTGAGAGACATGGGGCCACATCTTTCATCGATACACAAGAAGTAAAGGGTAGATATATAGAAAAATATGAGGACGAAAGCACGATACTCGAGGCAATCTAAGTTCCTTCTCATCTCCAGATGAACTGTCTTTTCAATGTTGACTTCTCAATAAAGCTGTCTGGTGCCGAGTCCCTTCCTTCCTTCCCCACTAGGGTAATGAAACTTCCTCTCAGTGCCGGCCCTGCGCAGGGGACAGCAGGGCACCTGCCCAGGGCCCATGATGAGAGAGGCCCCCTCTTCAACAGCCCCCTCTCTTGCAACTGTTTTATTATTGACAAATTTTTACTTATAGTCAAACAAATTTTAACTCTGCTTTGTCAATAGGCAATAGCCTCCTTTTTAACTAACAGCAATAGACGCAGGCAACACGCAACAACCTCCTCCCTCTCAAGAAATTTTAACGTTATAAGTTAATGTTAATTTATACATGTTGGCTTTAAATGATTTTAACGTTATAAGTTGACTTTTTTTTTAAGTAAAGATAACTTTGTGGTCCTCATACTTATAAATAGTCTTGAAATATTTAAGTATATTTTTACCTTCTAATTTCTTTATTTTCATCAATATATATATTTAAAGTACTTTAACTCAAAAATTAACAGCAAAAAATTTTACGATTCTATCTTCTGAGTATAATTTAAAGGTAAAGTTTCTGATTTTTTAATATATTTTCTCTTTGTTTTCTATTTTTAATATTAGATATTAAATTTTGCTATTTATTATCTAATTCTATTGACTATACCTGTGATTGTAGCATCAGCTGAGAGAAGTTTTTCAAAGTTAAAATTATTGAAAACATACTTGAGGTCATCAATGTCACAAGAAAGGTTTAATAGTTTAGCTATGTTATGTATTGAGAAGGATATGTTGGACAATATTGATCTTGATAATATTATTAATGATTTTGCATCTAGAAATGTACGGAGAAATTATTTTTCATAAATCATGATCCTATGTATAATTGTTAGTGTTATGATCATTTAATATTTAATTAATTATGTAAACTTATAAATTAAGTTATTTATGTTTCATACAAATATGTAAACTTAAGTATATTATTGATTTATTAGGGCCCTTTTTTTAATTTCGCCCCGGGTCTATAAAACTATAGGAACAGCCCTGCTTCCTCTCAAGTTGTTTTCATTGACTTCTCAACAAACCTGACTGGAACCAAGTCCCTTCCTTCCTTCCTTCCCCACGTACGGTAATGAAACTTCCTCTCTCAAGTTGTTTTCAAATAGTCTATCAATAGAGAATTTCATTTCTGGCTCTGTGCAACCACTGTCTTCTTCAAATTCTCATAAACCTTTTTCTTACCCGTAGATCCTTGGAAATGATTGATGCTATTATTTCTGCTGTGGTGGAGGTCCTAACCTCCACGATGTTTAGGGGCAGTTGGTTCGTATAGGGGAATGGGAATGAATATAGTAAGGAATGAGAATGGATATTATCATTATAATTATGATGGTTGGTTAAGAGAAATGAATGATTATCATCACTATTGATAGTGGTTAGTTTGTAAAAAATATTGAGAAATAAAAATTAATTATATTTTAATTAATTAATGAATTATATTTTAATTAATTATAATTTAATTAATTAATTAATTATAATATTGTAATTAATTATTTTATCAAATAGGAATGGTTGTTCCACAAAATGTATATTATAATTAATTAATTATAATATGTTAATTAATTAAAATAGTGTAATTAATTAATTACAATATTTTAATTAATGAATGAATTATATTTTAATTAATTATAATGTAATTAATTAATTAATTATAATATTTTAATTAATTAATTAGTTACAATATTTTAATTAATGAATGAATTATATTTTAATTAATTATATTGTAATTAATTAATTAATTAATTATAATATTGGTTAAAAAATACCAACCCTTACTAAACCCCAAAAAATTAAACATTAAGCATTAAGCAAAGCTAGAAATGACTCTCATTCCTCTTATAATGGAGAGGAATGGAAGCAATGCCCCAAAATAAGGAATGAAAGTAGAAGCAAAATAATCATTCCATACCCTTTCCTCTATCTTCATACCCACCAAACAAGCACACCCTTAGTTCCGTACAAAAAGAGATGAGGTTGATGACCAGAGTTAATTTTTACGATCAACGCCATACTCTTCCAATCCGATTCTTCCTATTTATAACATTTCATAACATTTTTAGTCGATTTATAACATTTTTAATTGATTTTTGCTCCGTCTACTTTGTTACGCGTGATGTTGGTCTTCGTCATGTAGTTGGTCAAAAAATAAGAGAAATTCAACGAAGATTATATGACATTGCAACTGATAAAAGTTGAGTGCTAACTTACTTCATCTTAAAAAACTGATAAGCATATTGAAAAACATTTGATTTAGCGAGACAACACAAAGAGTCAGAGGGAGCATTTGATTCACCTACTTGCCAACAATCATATAAGACTTTAATCCCAAGCCTGAACCTCTTAATAAGGCATGTATTATGCTCATTTTTCATGGAACATGGTTCTGCCGGATTCTGGCTGAACTGTACGTTGCCGTTTTCATGGAACATGGTTATGCTCGTTATCTCGGTCGGCATTTTGCTCGTGCTTCACAAATCGGCTCAACCTTCCCCTTTGGATGAGGGATTCGATCTCTCGTTTCAACTGCCGGCAATGTTCCGTGTCATGACCGATGTCTTTGTGGAAATGGCAATATAGATCGGGGTTTCTATCCTTGAAGGGAGTCTTCATCTTTTCGGGTTCTCGGATAATTTCCCCGTCCGCTCTCATGGCCGCGAGTACTTCTGTATATCGTCTATTGAGCGGGGTGAACTCCTGTTGATATCCCTGTCGATCGGTTGGTTTTCTCCAGCTCGACTGGCCTTTTTACCGCTTGTGCGAACCACTCGCTCTGTCATTTGGCGAGCGGTCATCCGCCCGGCGCCTCGTATTTTTCAGCACTTCTTCAAGCTGAATGTACCTATCCGTCCTGTTTCTAATTTCCTGAACGGATCGGGACTGATCGAGTGCTAACGATTTTTTGAACTCTTCATCCCTTGTGTTGTTCATAAGCGCTGCTAGCATTGACGAGCAGGTAAGGTCGGGGACCTCGACCGCTTCATTATTGAACCGAGTGATGAATTCTCGCAGGCTCTCGTTCCTCCCTTGTTTCAACTATATCACTTCCAAGGCCGTCTTCTGCGGCCGCTTACTTGTGGCGAACTGGTTGAGGAATAGCAATCTAAAGTCCTCAAAGCACGTAATACAGTTCGGAGGTAAGCTATTGAACCATCGTCGAGCTCTCTCTTGGAAGGTTGTACAGAAAGCCTTGCACTGAATGGCGTCTGGAACGCAGTGCAGATTCATTATCGACTGGAAGTGTTGTAGGTAATCCAGGGGGTCGGTCTTTCCAGTGTACTTTTCAGGCGTCGGTATTTTAGTACCGGACGTCGGGAGGCTATCCAAGATTGCCGGAGTAAAGGAAGAGCTGTACCGAGCTGTCGGGCGAACTGGGCGGAAGTTCATTGCCGCATTAATCCGATCATCCACGATTTTTTTAGGGCTTCGGTAGGGTGGCGATCGGTCGTCATCTTGATCGCCTTGCGCGATCTGCCGTCTTGGTATTTCTTTGTTGTCTTGGTTGAGATTGTAAAATCTGGCGAATCAACAGATCAACCGCTTCCTCAATCTGCCTTTGGGTAAGAGTGGCGTGTACTGGCGGAGGAGGGTCTGCGTCAGATTGGTGTTGAAGATTCGGGCGCGTATTGGGTGCAGCGTTATCCTCCAAAGCTACGCTCTGTTCTTTTTGTTCCAAGTCTTGAGTTTGTGGTTGATCATTCGGGTTTGAAGATTTTGTGCAGGAGAGATGATGCGCGGGCGGTAGGGTCGCAGGTAGTTGTAAACCTACCCTTTGTAACGCCAGAGCCGCGACAGCGGCTACATCAGGGTTAGCTGTCGCCGCTTGACTGATCTGTGTGTTTCTGGACGTGGTGCCCTGATGTCGGGCCCCACGGTGGGCGCCAATTGGTTCTGCCGGATTCTGGCTGAACTGTATGTTGCCGTTTAGATCCATGAGTCGGCTACTTCACGTAAGAGTTTCGGTGTGAAATTCCTGCAAAACAAAGAAGGCACGTCGGGGTTGTTTCCCGATAAGCCCTCCGACGCTCAAGTCAGTCTTTTGGTGAAGGTGGGATCGCTGTAAGCAGAGAAAAAACTATGGTTAAGATTGTTCGTACCTTTGTTATGGTAGAATTGTACCTTATATATATGAAGCAATAGCTAGGTTTAGGTCTTCACGTATGCATGAGAGTCTCTCACTCGTGAATGGGCCGTAGATCGCAGACTGGGCCTGGGCCTGATGTAGCCAACCCGACCAGAACATATAATAGGTTACATTATATAATTGTAATATGATATTAAATTAACTTTGTTAACATATAATAGGTTACATTGTATGAAATAAATTAATTTGCTCATTCGTTTTACTTACACTAACAAATGACTTGTGAACAAATTTCAATATTAGAGATTTCTAATTTTTTGCAATGATGGAGGGTGTGGGTCAATCTAATCAATGTGCCCTTTTACCAGACAGTCCTGATTGGTCGAAAGCATACATTTCTGATAAATGCAACTGAATTTTATCCGACGGGCCGCCTTATTAGGGGTGAGCATTCGGGTAATTCGGGCCGAATTTTCCCGTTAAGGCCCTACTGAATTACCGATTTAATTTTGTATAACCCTACCAACCCGAAATTTGGATAGTCAAATTTTTCTACGAACAAAGATTTAAGAAACCCTACCGAACTGAAATTGTCAATACCGAACTTTTGGCCCGAACCCAAAATCGAACTTACCCTACCGAACCCAATTTTTAATTACGAAATTTTTGGCCCGAACCCAAATTTTAATAACCCGAAAGTATCCAAATTAAAATTTTGAGTTACCCAATTAATATAAAATAAAGAGTCCAAATGCAAATATTACAATTGACTAACATAATTTGATTGTTAATTCTACAAGAAAAAAAACAGTCATGAAAAGTAGCCTGGTAAATTAAACCGGAGTGTTTGTTCTTGACTTCGATTTACGCTGCATTGATGGAGTCTGGTAAATCATGAAAGGCATCAAACTTCGTAATCCGGGATCCACGAAATTTGTGACAATTCTACATTAAAAGAACATAAATCAGAGAATAAATCAATCATGCAAAAATATCACAATGTATAACAAATTGAAATATTAAATAATAAAGCTATAAAAATTACCATTTTCCAAACGTTCTAAGTCCTCCAAATCCTCCTCAATTTTGATCTCGTGACGAGTCTTTGAAGCTCTAATCCAATCCTGTCCACATATGAGTGCTTGAACAATTTTAGGAGTCAATGAGCTCCTAAATGCATCAAGAATCCTCCCTCCTGTGCTAAAAGCACTCTTCGAAGACACGGTTGAGATAGGGATTGCTAGAACATCACGAGCCATGATAGCAAGTGTAGGAAACCTTGCTCCATTAATTTTCCACCATCCAAGTATATCAAAGTTTTCACAATCCACTTCGCCCTTCACCCAAATACTTATCTAATTCGATCGTGTATCCCAACCTCCGTTGCACTCTTGAATTTCTTAAATTTGGATTCCATAGTCTCAAAGGGTTCACTATCCTTATCTAAATTGCTTGAAGATTGCCTCTCTCAAATGATTGGCTAGTTTCAGGTGACAACATGCATTTATACTCATTAAACATGGCAAACAAAGTATCTCTCACCTTATGACACATACGTGAAATATCCTCCCCATTATAAAGTTGATGAAAAGCAAATTCCACATACTCTAATTTAGATCGAGGATCAAGAATAGCAGCAATATAAATGAACATATTGGCCTTCTCAATATTTCCCCAATACTTGTCAAATTTCCTTTTCATATTGCTTGCCATCAAACTCAATTCAAGATCATTGTTGTTTACCATTTGATCTAAATTACTAGCCACTGTACTTATTTCACTAAAATAAGTATTTGAAGTCACATAATAAGAGCCCGAAACTCTCAAAGTCAACTCATAAAATTGCTTCAAGAACAATGTTAATCTTCTAGCAACCTCCCAATCATTACAAGTAGGAACCCCCATATCACTCTCCATCTCACTCTTAAAACTAGGATCAAGAACTTCAAATCTCTCAAAAGCTTTTTCAAAATTTTGGGCAACATCAAGCATCAAGTAAGTCGAATTCCATCTAGTTGAAACATCCAAACATAAAGACTTTTTACAATCAATCATCTCCATCACAATTGCCTCGTTAAACCTTTTCAACCTAGCAGGGGATTGTCTAACAAACCTAACAGCAGCTCGAATTCGCATAATTGAACTAGAAATTTCACTTAAACCATCACCAACCACCAAATTAATTATATGAGCAACACACCTAACATGAAAATGTTCACATCGAATAACACTATTTTTCCTAGTGCTAAACCTTTTTTTCAAATATGCAATGGCAGTATCATTCGAGCTAGCATTATCAATTGTCATTGTTAGCACATTATCAATGCCCCATTCAATCAAACACCTCTCAACTGCCATACCAATGGCCTCACCCTTATGACTATCAATAGGGCAAAAGTTAATGATCCTCTTGTTCAATTTCTAATCATTATCAATAAAATGCACAGTTAAACACATATAATTGATTCTTTGCAAAGAAGTCCATGTATCGTTGTCGACAAACCCTATGGGTGGAGTTCCTTAACAATTGCTTCAACTTATTCCTCTCATTTATGTAGAGTTGGAAGTCATCCCTGACACGATAAATCGGGATGGAAAAACAAACTTTGGTTGAACTTTAGACATAAAATGTCTAAAGCCTTGGTTCTCTACAAATTTGAAAGGAAGTTCGTCTAGTACAACCATATATGTCAAAGCCTCCCTAGCTACATGTTGATCAAACTTCCAAGCTGTCATAATATTCGGACTACCCCCCTCACCCTTAACTACATTAACTTCACGTTGATTAGGATCTAAGAAGGGGCTCATTGTGCAATGATTCATGTGATAAATAAGTGGACGAGTACCTATACTTTTTGAATCGGCAGCATACTCTTTACCACAATAATTGCATCTACCTTTTCTAGTTCCATCTTCAGCCACAAATGCAGTAAAAATGATGCCATACCTCAGATCTTTTTGTCATAGCTTTTCGCTTTGGTGCTAGTGGGCTGAGGCAACTCTTTCTAGCGGCCTCTCTAGCCTCTTCATTCGGAGACCCGACATTGAATGGATTATTTGACCCTTCTTGTTCCATCTAAAAACAGGAAAAAAACAATTTATAAGACAATCAGAAGTCAATTTATAATTCACTCACTTCAAATATGAATCTTCAAAGCACATTAGAAGTGAATTTATAATTAACTAACAAGTGATTTAAAAAGTATGAGATTTGTAATTAATTTATATATAGTATTAGTTAAAACTCATAATAAAAGTATGATTATTATAGGGTGTATAATAAGGTGTATGACCTAATCTGTTATGCCATAGTTGAAAATCAATTTGATGTCTCTTGTTTGTATATTCAATAAATGTATATGCTACTTGCTCACGTGTATGAAAACTTCTCATTTTGTATCAGAACAACAAAATCAATTGTATCTTGTGAGAAACTAGTAGCATATTCCCATCGTCCAAATGCTAAAACTTTCTCGGTCAAGAAGTCCTAAAACAATCAAAAGAAAGGTAAAACATGATTTTAATTCCAAACATATTTGCAAGGTTGTGAACTGAAAGTAAGGTGAACTTGAAACTACGTAGATGAAGAAGCGGTGGTGAGTTTGAGAAAATAACTAATAGTTATGTTGCCTATGTGATGAATAAAAAATTGGTGTATATTCTTTTAGTCTTTTGGTTGATCAAAGATTATAAGGTTTGATGTTATATGGTTCGAGGCTCTATATCAATTATCCATAAACACGCTTTTACAAAATCAAGTGAACTGAAAGCAAAATTAAGCACAGAACCTGCAAAATTTGTTGGATGATCAAAATTGATTCGATGTCTATCCTTATTCCTTACCCATACTCATGCCTTTCATGTATTTCATAACTTCTTGTTGGACAACATTGGTAATATTATTATTTACAGACCATCCCGGTGATTTCTCAACAATCTCAGATTTATCAGCTCAACAATCTCAACATTGGTAATAAGCTCAACAATCTCAACATTGGTAATAAGCTCAAGATCCTTACGGTGAATGTCAACAACGGGTAATAATCTCAACAACGTCGTGTATGTCACCGTGAGCAAGGTAGAGAACAGAGAACTGAAAAGTGAGAAGAGAAGTTAGAAATCGGAGAGAACGATTTTATCAGAGAGAAATCGGAGAGAACGAGGATCGGAGAGAACGAGGAACAGAGAAGAGAAGAACAAGAAGTTAGAAGAGAAAAGGACTCCTTACCGTGACCGACGACGACGGTGGTGACGACGACAGCGACAAAGCATGCGATCTGCGATACCGGCGATACTAGAGGAAGAAGAAGAGGGCGATTGTGGATTCTTGCTGCGAGGGCGGGTTTTCGAGCTGGGCGTGGGCGGATGCGGGTGTGAGTGTGGAGGCGGAAGTCTTTGAGTGTCGGCGGCGCAAGGGTTTTGATGGGCATGGATGACTGTCTAAAGAGTAAAGACTCTAAACCTAAGTCGAAGTCGGGTAGAAGAGGGGAGAGGGTAGATGGGTTTCGGGTATTCGGGTATTCGGGTAACCCGAATTATTTTCGGAGTTACCCGATCCGGCCCGAATTAAATTCGGGTATTATTCGGGTCGGCCCGAATTACCCGAATTTCATCAATTCCTTACCCGAATTAATTCGGGTCGGGCCGGGTAATCGGGCCGGCCCGAATTATGCTCACCCCTACGCCTTATAGCGGTGGACTCCACTAGAAAGATTTGGACCTAACGTAGCGTAAGACAGACAATATAACACAAAAATTTTATACTTTGCAATATTGAGTTATTGGTTCAATTTATTTTTGTTTTGACTTGAATAATAAAAATATAAAATTTTTATTCTCTCAAATTTGAAGGACAAAATTTTTATCTCTATATCTGAAATAAAATATATAAGCAATTTTTAGAAATACTCCTCTCTCAATAAAATCACTCTTCGTCTCTACTCTACTCATTATTATTTTTATTATTAATATCAATATTTTTATTATTAATTTTATTATACAAAATTAATTATCTTATTATTATTATTATTATTATTACAAAATTTGTACTTATTATTATTATTATATTTTATTTTAATTTTATTATACGAATTAATTATATTATTATTATTATAAAATTTGTACTTATTATTATTAATAATTATAGTTATTATTATTAATTATTATTATTATAAAATTTGTACTTATTATTATTATTATTAAAACTATTATTATTAATTTTATTATATAAAATTAATTATCTTATTATTATTATCATGTTGTCGTAAATGTCGTCATCATTAATTTATTATTATTATTATTATTATTATTATTCTTAATTATTGTTATTGTTATTATTATTATTATTATTAATTATTAATATAAATTTTGCAATTATTATTATTATTATTATTAATTGTTATTATTATTAATTATTGTTATTATTATTATTATTATTATTATTATTATTATTATTTATATAAATTTTGTACTTATTATTATTATTATCATTATTAGTATTATTAGTATTATTATTATTATTATTATACTAAATTAATTATCTTATTATTATTATTATTATTATTATTATTATTATTATTCTTCTTCTTCTTCTTCTTCTTAATTATTGTTATCATTATTATTAATTATTAATATAAATTTTGTACTTATTATTATTATTATTATTATTAATTATTATAAATTTTGTCCTTATTATTATTATTGTTGTTGTTGTTGTTGTTGTTGTTATTATTATTATTATTATTATTATTATTATAAAAATTAATTTATTATTATTATTATACATAATTAATTTTCTTATTATTTTATTATTAAATTCCTTATAATGATTAATTTTCTTTCTCTTCTTCTTCTATTATTATTATTATTATTATTATTATTATTATTATTATTATTATTATTTGTTAACTTTTTATTAGTACAAATCATTCATTTCAAAATAATCAATGAATTACATATTTCCAATCATATTATCTTCTTTAGAGTATTTTAGTCATCGATGATATTTTTATGTTTTCATTAACCTAATTAAACACATTTCTATCCTCAAGATAAATACAAATTTATTTATTTTATCCATTATAACTAAACACTTCACTATCTTCAATTTTCGTTTTGCTCTTTCTCAAAATTTTGGTTTCTTTATGCAAATGACATAAATTAACCATATGCAACGTGAACGCCGTGCGGGAGCAGTTAAAAGAGAACTGAATTATTAAGATTAGATATAAATCAGTGTAAAAGGAACCGCAATTTGTGGGACCCACGTTTTTACCACTTTGTGCGGGATTACTTTTTGTTTGGTGGGGAAAATTTTATAACATAAGATTAAATTCTTTTCTAAGGGGTGCTTGTTTTGCAGGTACGAGAAATAAAGAATAGGAATGGTAGATATTATGATTGTATCGATAAATTATACAACATTTTGGACGATTAATCTATATTTTGAAGATATTATATAACTAATGATATGTTGATGCAATAAAATATTAGAATTTTTTCAAGAGCTATCGAAAAGGAAAAATCGCAATATACTTGATTTTACTTATTTTGTTATTATAATTAGGGTGCATAAATTAAAAATGATTATTTAAAATATATTTAAAATTTTCTATAAAACAAAATTTTAATAAGTTTGTATTTTTTTAACATTTTTAATAAACCAACCACTATCAATGGTAATGGCAATTATTCCTTCATCTTAACCAACCATCATAATTATAATGATTATATCAATTCTCATTTCTCACTGTATTTATTTCTATTCCCATTTCCATTACTCTCTATGAATCAAGCGCCCCCTAAAGCTATAAATCATGTCATAAGCTTCATCATACCATTTGATGTCACAAATCGCACCAGAGAAAAGTAAACATGTTTGAAGGTCCAGAAAAGAAAACAAGTGTGAAGCTGTTCATCTACCATTCAAACGAAACCAACCAATCACATTGTTTTTATATATCACATAAAACTATAAAAGGTTTTTTAAATACTTTCCAATTAAATTTTAATTTAATTAAAATAATCCACGAATTCACATTTGAATCATTATTTTAATTAAATAATGAGTCGGCTATTACTAGATAGAGCTGAGTGGTGAGTCGGTCAGTCCCACTTCCCACGTGCTTGCTTGTTTCCGCTGTAGTCCTTTGCATTGATTGGAGGATCTCGTTGCTATGATAAGGACAACGTTCAAATAGGAACAACTCGACACTACGCCATCATAAATTTTTGGCCTTTAATGAATTCTTATTATAATTGTAGTGGTGTAAATTGGATTTTGGGCGACTTTTTGTAATTTTCCTGCTTGAGATTTCCACCGCTCGATTGGCACGCGGCATGCCTTTTCAATGTGGACTTCTCAATAAAGCTGTCTGGTTCCAGCCCCACTAGGGTAATGATCAAAGCTGTTTTCATTGACTTTTTCGATAAAGCTGACTGGTAGCGAGTCCCTTCGTCCCTTCCTTCCTTCCCCACGTACGGTCTCAAATAGTCTATAAATAGAGAATTTCATTTCTGGCTCTCTGCAACCATTGTCTTCTTCAAATTCTCATAAACCTTTTGCTTACCCATAGATCCCTGAAAATGGTTGATGCTATTATTTCTGCTGTGGTGGAGGACCTAACCTCCATGCTCCTTAGTTCCATAAAAGAAGAGGTGAAGTTGGTGACTGGAGTTGGCGATGAAGTTAAGAAACTCGTGAGAAATTTGGAGTCCATTCAGGCGCTCCTAGATGATGCAGAGGAACAACAACTGAAGGAGGCTTCTGTCAAGAAATGGCTGTTCAATCTCAAAGCTATTTCCTATGACATGGACGATGTGTTAGATGAGTGGAAGACTTGGATTCAGACATCACAGCTCCAACATCAACACCACTCTTCCGATTCCGACCAAAATCATCTCAAGCACAAGGTACTCTCTATTTTTTCCTGCATCTGCTTTCCTATGCGCGATGTTGGTCTTCGTCATGTTGTCGGTGGCAGAATAAAAGAAATCCATCAAACACTAGATGACATTGCAGCTGATAAAGTTCGGTATCAACTTAATTCAACCAACATATCTGATAAGCCTATCGAGAGACACGTGACTACATCTTTCGTGGATACACAAAAGGTTAAAGGTAGAGATGAAGAAAAAGATGAAGTCAAAAGCATGATACTCAAGCCCAAATCAAGGCTCCATGTCATCTCCCTCGTGGGGATGGGGGGAATCGGCAAGACAACTTTAGCTAAATTAATTTATAATGATGACGAGATCAACACTCATTTTCAAAAGAAGATATGGGTATGTGTTTCAGATCCTTTCGATGAAATGCGCATTGCAAAAGCAATTCTTGAATCTCTAAGTGATTCTTCTACTGCACGTAATTTTAAAGAATTAGAAAAGGTGTTAAAGGAGATAGATGCACTTCTCAATGAAAACAAGTTCTTACTTGTTTTGGATGATGTCTGGAATGAGAGTCGTAGTAAATGGGAGGAATTAGAGCAATTTCTTACATGTGGTTCACCGGGAAGTACAATTCTAATAACAACACGTAATGAAAGAGTTGCTAGAGTCATGGGGTGTAATCCTGAGAGTATACACAAGGTAGGACTTTTGACTTCGGAGGAATGTTGGTCAATAATTAGTCAAATTGCTCTTGTTCGAGGGGATTGTCAAAAGTTTGAGAGCATTGGTAGGAGAATTGCTGATAAGTGCAAGGGTTTGCCTCTTCATGCTACCACTGTAGGAGGTCTCTTGAGCTTTAAGAAATCTGAAAAAGAATGGTTGAGAGTCTTGGAAAAAAAAGAATGGAAAGGTGAAGGTATCTTGGGTGCAGGTGAAGATATCTTGGGTCCTTTGAAACTTAGTTATTATGATTTGCCACTACCATTAAAGCAATGTTTTTCATATTGTGCTATCTTTCCCAAAGATTCTTTTATTGAAAAAAGAAGATTGATTAGGATGTGGATGGCTCAAGGTTATTTAAAGGGAAAGGAAAAAGATGAAGATTTAGAAATAGTTGGTGAAATTTATTTTGATAATTTAATTGCACGTTCTTTGCTCCAAATTTCATCCGATGATGACATTAAGGAATATCTTTTTTGGGTAATTACCGATGATGAAGATTGTTGTATGTTGCATGACATGATGAGTGATCTAGCCCAAACATTTGCAAAAAATGAGTGCTTGATGATAGAAGTCCTAAAAGATACAGAGTTGAATGGAAACTCTTTACATGTAGATGCAAATGTTCGTCATTTGACTTTGACGATCGAAAATGATGCTTCATTCCCTATGTCTATCTATGGTCTTAACAAATTACGCAGTTTGATCATTCAATTCGTTAGGTTTGAATCATCACGGACTGTTGTTGAATTTAAGGATATAGTTGATCATTTGACTTGTCTAAGGACTTTAGATCTTAGTAGGTGTGACATTGAAGAAATTCCATCTACAATAAATAGATTAGTTCATCTTAGGTGGCTTGACTTGTCTCACAAAAGAAATATAAAGAAGTTACCAGAGACTTTGTGTGAGTGTTACAATTTGCAGACATTAATTCTTAAAGAGTGTTGGAATCTGATAGAATTGCCTAAAAGGATTGAAAAACTGATAAACTTGATGCATTTGAATATTAAGCATTGTAATAAGATAAAATATCTTCCTAAAGGAATAGGAAATTTATGGCGTCTCAAAGAGGTGACTATGTTCATAATAAACGTGAATGAGAGTGAATCATGTTCAATTGTTGAAATGGAGGAGTTGAATAATCTTAGAGGAAGATTAGAGATAAGAGGGTTGGGAAATGTGAAAAAGCCAGAAGAAGCTAGAAAAGCACAACTTGAGAAGAAAAAAAGCATCACCAAATTGATATTGAGATTTGATGGAGATGATGTGCAAGAAGAAAGAGATGATGTGCAAGAAGACGAGGAAGAGTTACTTGAAGCTTTAGAGCCACCTTTGGATTTGGAAATGTTAAGCATAGAAAGGTATAAAGGCAAGACGTTGTTCCCAAGTTGGATGATGAAGCTAAATCTACTCAAGAAGCTTATAATTGACATGTCTAGAAATTGTGAAGAATTGCCTCCATTGGGCAAGTTGTCGTGCCTTGAAGAGCTATACCTAGGAAGCATGAGAGTGAAAAGAGTGGGTGTTGAATTTATGGGAATTGAAAAAGAAAAAGATGCATCAACATCCTTTCTATCATTTCCAAAATTGAAGAAACTGCAATTTCATATTTTTATGGAATGGGAAGAGTGGGATGATATTGATGAGTGGTTAATGGAGAGAATTAATAATAAGACAATTACAATTATGCCATCACTTCAAGAACTCCTTATCGTCTACTGCCCAAAGTTGAAGACATTGCCGTATCATTTACTGTTGCCACCCATCATCACTAGACTTCAAAAATTGTATATATCTGACTGTGATGTTCTTGAACAAGAAGTTGTAAAAGGCGAATTTTCTCACATACCTTATCTCATGATTCAATGAGGTACTTTCTGATTCTTTATTTACTTTTCAATTAATTATATTTTTAATATATTAACTAGTTCTTTTAATCTATAAATTATGTTCTTTTAATAATTATAAAATCAAACATATTAATACAAATTTATATTTTCTATTTTTAAATATTATGTTAACTAATCTATATTATCAATATATTTTATTGCAAGATTACTTTTTCAATTAAAAATAAATTAATTTTTAATTAAAAATTATCAAAATATATTACGGTTAAAATAGAGTTATTTTATTTGATACATTTTTGTCACGCCCCGTCAGATATCAAGAAGAAACGGATGATGAAGGCGGTAGCGGTGGCGGAGGAGGAGGCAGCGACAGCGAGCGATGGGTGGTCGAAAATTGATCAACAGCTGCAGTTGCCTCCTCGTTTCTCCTCTGACTCGATAACAATTTTCGGTGCAGATTTCTAGGACGAAAACACAGTTTTCGGTGAGTGATAGTTTCTGCATTTATACTGCTTGTTGAATCTTTGGATCTGTTTACATGCATATAGTTCGTAATGCCGAAATCCACAATTTTGCTCCATGTAGTCTTCCTCAATCTCAGTAAGAAATTCAGCAGAGAAAGAGACTTAATATGGGTCTATATCTTCTTATCGGGGGTGAGGCTGCTAATGTTCGCTTCATGCCAGAATGTCTATGTTAAATCTTCCACAATGTATGTACAAATAATTTCATCATAATTCTAATCTTCCACAATGTATGAACAAATAATTTCATCATAATTCTACCTCTTTTGCCTTCCACTGATTTAATTGCTAATAATGACGTCTTTGTCCATTCAGATGGCAAACGAACTCCATGGCCTGTTCGCTGGAAATGTCAACATTGTTACCGAAGAAAATGTTAAGCCTCCTATGGTGGAGATGATGAGGCCTTTCTGAGGAAGATTGCAACACCTGTTTATTGTAATTCAGAAGGTATGTTTTCTCTATATTATGCACACAATTGTCACACTTCAGAGTTTCTGTTCTGCTCATGGATATTATACCCTCCTAAATACCTCGTAGCTGTGGTGGTATATCTCAGTCTTAATACATTGGCAGCTGCTTTGTTTATCTTCCAACGCTTCAGAGGTGGATTAAAAACTCAGAATTCCTTTTATGGTGGTCACAGGTATAGGGGGGCAGATCAGATTCTATTAGGACTCTCTGTTCTTAGACTTCTCTAGTTCTCTGTTTTTCTTCCCTTCTGCTGTCTCTGCTTTCCTTTCTAGAAGTCTTCTATGATCAATTAACACCTTCAGTTAAATCAATTGACACCGTCATTCTTCTCCCTTTACTCGTACCATTGCCTTAAAAATGCCAGAATATTTTAGGACATTAAAGGCCTAGAGTCAACATGGGTAACTATCTTTTTTTTGTTTTTGGTCTCGTTGATTTAAGTTCTATGCTGCAATTTTTGCTAAAACTACTGCCTAGTTCTCTCCAATCTTTAGATTACAGAAGGGATTTTCAATATTTCTCACGATATCTTATTTTGATGCATACAAAGCTTTTCCATTCTTGACTACCATCTGAAAGTTAAGAAATGTTAAGTTCACTTATGGTCCATAAATATCGTCAACTACATTGTCATCCTTTCTGATTCCTTTGTTTCCAGATAAAACCTCTGGCGAAACCAACTAAGGATATAATGGCCATAAAGCATGTAAACTATAAGTGACATGAGTTTTTTCGAACCGGTATTTGGTTGATCTTACTTCCTTTCATGCTTGTCAACTAGTTTCCAACTTATGTTAACAGATGAATTCTAAATGCAGGTAAACACAATTATGGAGCGATTGTCTCACTCTGGACACCAATCACCCTGCCGTGTCTCCCACTACTTTATTTCCATGTTCCAATCAGTACAGATCGTTTTGATCAACTACTCACATAGGAAGCCTTTTCAGTATTTCCAAGATCAGCTATAACATATCTGGAACATCGATGTTGGTCTATTTCATGCAGAGACGGAGCCACACCACTGCACCCCCCAAAATCTTAAAAAATTAAATATATTTGGGCCCTCCTATTTTAAATTCTTGACTCCGTCACTGATTTCATGGATACTCAAATATGATATGCTATCTTTTCAATCATAAATGGTGGTTTTATTGGGGCCATTGATCGCCTAGGAAAGGTAATTTACAGTTTCTCTCTTGGCGTCTCTTATTTCTTGTTTCGTGTTTTAGGTTAGTATGTGATTTGTTAGTAATATACTAATATGGATCATTTTATCTTTCTTCGAACATCAAACGCTCATTCTCAGCACTCATAATTGGGAGTTGTTGTGCATGCATGAAATTTGTGCATCAGATTATCCAATCCAGTTAAAAAAGGTTTAGTTCCAAGTCATCATGTCAGACCATTTCTTTCCAAACATACCAAAATCTTTTTGGAGTTTTAGGTAACTGTGAGAAGCAGAAAGTCAATCATGATCTTAAAAGATGTCACGGATAAAAACTAAAGCGTCTTGAACCATATGGTTGGTTTTGAGTGCTACTCTGCTCATCTTCTAAATATCACTGAGTTGCAACTTCTCTATTTTGTTAAGTGCCAGGCATGTTGGCTATTGATTGTACGAAACGATATTCTTCCTGGTATTAGTAGTGGAAAAAAGTCGTTATAGGAAATTTTGTTTCCTCTGTAATCTTTGGTTTAGATTTCAAGATAATGAAATGTAAATTACCTTCTTCTCACAGATATGGACATTCCAGTCCTTACCTGGTTCATTTAACACATATTTGGTACCTTCAGATAAGAAACAGAAGAAAGGATTCTCATTTTCAAAGAAATTTGCTGAGGTTTACTCCATGTTTTGGAGTACTTTGTTTTCAGTAGCAACATATATGATACATAGCTAAGTGTTATTATTTTGTCTCTTTAGGTCTCGGCAAACAAGAGAAGCGAAGCTGCGAAATTTGCTAAGTTATGGAATGAAGTGATATGTAGTTTCCGAGAAGAGGACCTTATCAGTGACGGGAAAGGCACAACAACCTTGCTAGATTGCTCTTCATGTCTTGTAGCTGCTGAGACTGAATTGTGGTTTCATCTGATCCAGGGACATGGATCTGTTGCTCGTTCCATACACATCAGATCCTGGTCTCAAGTTAATCCAGTGGCCACCATTTTTGCTTGTCAGCAAGGTCTGCATATTTGTTTTTCAGAATTTAAGAACAAATGAGTTGATTGTTTAATTAATTGTTTTCTCTACCCATGCAGATTCCAATAGCTTTAGGTATGGCAGCTCAATTTCTGGCAAAAGATGCTTTCCTCTGGAAACGTATATCTGCAGATGAATACATGAAATGTGCTGTAATTGAATGCCACGAATCTTTAAAACATGTCCTAAAAATTTTGGTGGTTGGAGACATTGAGAACAGGTAATTTAATTATTAGCGGTGATTCATTTGCAGGTTTCTATCATGTCAACTTTTCAGTCATGTAATCAACTTGAAAGAATCTATCGATCCCCAGATACTTCTAATGGTACGAAAACATTTGAAGATCTTTGAGCTCTGTGAAAATTTTCAAATGTCAGAGGAGGATAGTTTTCCTTCTTCGGTTTCTTTTTCTGCTGTCCATAAATTCTCATTAGTTCAAGATTAAGGGGTCTTAAAGGACAATTGTTTTTCTCTATGAATGTTTGGCTCTTCAAGTAACTGCAAAATGTCTGATCAACTTGGCATTTGATTCAAGCTTTTAGCTTCACATACTCCGTAAACAGTCACAGCTCCTTTGGGTGAAGCTTTCTAAGCAAACAGTCATAGCTTCACATACTCCGTAACACAGTCATGCCTTCACATACTCCGTAAATTTAGTTCCATCTGAAGAAGATAAGAAAAATCAGAGATCTGTATATATTCAATTAGACGCAGTGGCTGACGTGAAATTCACATATGTCGCTACCTATCAGAATTACGGGAATCAGAAGCGGAGCGGAGATCGCCGGGCAACTTGTTTCTAGCATCTTAACCCTCCTCCGATTCTCCTTCTTCTGTTTACAGCAATCCCTCTCTCCGTGTTGCATACATTGATGAAGTTGAAGAAAGAGAAGGTGGAAAGGTATTTTTCTTCGAAAATCAAACGCGCTTTCTCAGCACTCAAAATTGGCCTGAGTTCAATCGAGTTTTGAGCTACCCAAATTCGACTGACTTGACACTACACCATCACTAACTTTTGAGAACATCAATCTTTGCCTTTTAAGTAAATTCATGTTACGATTCGTAATGTTTTGAGCATATAAGGATGATATTCAGGCTAGGTTCGACTAAATATCACCTGAAATTACCGAGACTCGATCTAAGTTGATTGAAATTTAGGCTGTTTTTTTAATTTTAAGTTTTAAGTCCAGCTTTAGTTTGGATGATATTCTGAATCTAAATCGGATTCGGTGTCGATTGAGTTACGGAGGCAGGCTGTCTTAGGTATCGACCGATCTAGATGCAGATTCGGATATTTTTAAATTTATAAAATAGTCCTAAATTTTTAAAATTACAAAATAGTTAATATTAATATATATTATACTGATTATCTGTATAACATCAACCAATAAATATAATTAATTTTAAAATATATAAATTTTGATTTAATAATTGAAAATATATAAAATAAATATTAGTTTATAAATAATAATTTTAAAATTATTTATTGTGAAAATAAAATATTTTATTAATAATTTATTAATAAATATTATATAAAATATTAAAATAAATTTAAATAAAATAATTTATTAGTAATTAAAATTAAAATATTTTATTTTTAAGTTTTATTTAATTTATAATTATTATTAGTAATAAAATATTTATTATTATTTTAAAAGTTTCAAAAAAGGAGGAATGAGAGGAGGAAGAGATTTTGAACATTTTAAAATTTTGCAAAAAACTTCCAAATTTTTAAAATTTTTGATGCAAGCCAGGTATTTGACCGGTATTTTGAATCTTAGGAGATGCAAATAGGTATTTAAATCCGATGCAAAACTTAAATTCGATGCAAGAATTTGGAGGTACAGTACGGAATTCTATTAATTGATTTGGACTACCCGATGTAAAGCATGAATATATCAACCATAGACGACCTTATTTTGAATAAAATGATATAATTTTTAATTTTTAATTTTAAATAAAAATTATCAAAATTGACTTAAACCTGATCAAATCTTAGATTATACAGTCCAATCGGCTTGGCCCAACATTATCACTAACTTTTAGTAACATCACTCGTCGCCTTCAACATACTCGTATTATGATTCTTAAAGATGAGAGTTGGATTGAGACAATTTCTTATTTTTACTTCGAACTACCATCAACATATCAATTCCTTTTGATTCTTTCACAACCGAGTTGGAGTTGGCTTGTTTTTTATTTATAGTTTCGATTTTTGATTTGGGTTCAATTTAATTAAATTTTGAACTAAAATATTATTTAAGCACTTTAATTAAATAAATTCAAATAAAATTTAATTATTAAAATCTATTAATTCAAATTAGATTAAACTAACTTACCATCCTTAATTGGTAAAGCACAACTCTTCGCATGTTTATCGATTCAAATATATTATTCTCAAAGTAAGATTAAAAGTTATAACTAATCTTATAAATTTAAAAATATGGTTGGTTGATAATCTATTATTAAATTATAAATTTTAATTTAAATATGTTATCTAAAATATTAATTAATTTTATAAAATTATCAATATTTCTTAAAACGTCCAAATTATTATAATTTAAATGAAGCGTAAAGTTTAATTTATTTAATTTTGCTATAGACTATCATTATCCTATCTTACAAATTCATTTATCTATTTTTAATATAATTTAATAAAAAATGTCATTTTTATTTGAGTAAAGAGGAATTTTTTTAATTTACCTTTTTTACATTTGGGTCTTCGGCCGAGTTAACTGGGCTTCGAGTTTATGTCTGAACACAAAATTTTGATCTGGGTCAGACTTAGGTAGGCCTCAATTAGGCCCAACCGATTAATAAGAAAATATAAATTCATTTGAAAATCCAGTTACCATGTGAAAGTCTCTGTTCATCTCGTTCATCACTTAAACCATTCTCCCTCATAATGCCGCCAAATTCCATACTCACGGAGGCATCCAATTCGCATTCCACAACAAGCGAAGCTTAATTCCTAATGCCCTCAAGAAGGAATTGAAGATAACAGGATTTGGGTATATGCAGGAGACTGAGAAGCTAATCCGATGGATGCCAGGCAAGAAGGAATTGAAGATAAAAGCATCATTGGGTGACGCTTGCAATTGAAGGATCGGAAGCATTCAATTCCCTTTCATCAACAAGCAAACTGTCGCTTTCGCCTACCCACAGGCTAAGTGTTCGAAGAAAGTCGCCAGAGAAAAGAATAAAATGAAACATCCTCACCGCCCTGTAAATACTGAAATACCCTTGCCTACCTTCTCAACTAATAACTAACTCCTTCAACTTCTCATAATCCTTTTGCTTACCCTTTGATCCCTGCAAATGGCTGATGCTATTATTTCTGCTGTGGTGGAGAACCTAACCTCCATGGTGCTTAGTTCCATAAAAGAAGAGGTGAAGTTAGTGAGTGTAGTCAACTACGAAATCAAGAAACTTGTGAGCAATTTCAAGTCCATTCAGGCTCTACTGGACGATGCAGAGGAGCAACAAGTGAAGGAGGCTTCTGTCAAGAACTGGCTGTTTGATCTCAAACCTGTTTCCTATGACATGGACCATGTGTTAGATGAGTGGAAGACCTGGATTCATACATCACAACTCCAACATCAGCACCACACTTCGGGTTCCAATCAAAATCACCTCCAGCACAAGTTACTCCCTATTTTTCGCTGCATCTGCTTTACTACGCGTGATATTGGTCTTAATCACGTAGTTCCTTGAAAAATAAGAGAAATTCAACAAAGACTAGATGACATTGCAACTGATAAAGTTAGGTACCAACTAACTTCATCCCGAAAAACTGATAAGCATATCGAGAGACATGTGATCACCACATCTCTCATCGATATCCAACAGGTAAAAGGTAGAGACGAAGAAAAAGATGAGGTCAAAAGCGAGATACTTAAGGCCAAATCTAATCCTCCTACATCTCTCTCGTGGGTTTGGGAGGAATTGGGAAAACCACATTAGCTCAATTAGATTACAATGATAATGAAATCCAAACTCATTTTGAAAAGAAAATATGGGTGTGCGTTTCAGAACCTTTTGATGACATGTGCATTGTAAAAGCAATTCTTGAATCTCTTTGTGGTTCTTCTACACATGATTTCAAAGAATTAGAGAATGCTACATGAATTCGCACCACCTTTTATTCTGAAGAGTTGTAGATTTATATGGGAAGCTTATTTATTTCTCCTTAGTGGACTTGCCAGAAATTAATCCTATTATGCAACCCTTAATCCTGTTTATTTATGTAGAGCTTTATGTATAGTCCATATTGTGGATATTGCATTGTCTTTAAGGTTTTGCTTAATCAATTTTCTTTGACCTCATTGATTAATCTGTCATTATTTACATTTCCTTTGTGTTTTTTGTCTATATCTCTTTCTTTTTCCTTGGGACATCTTTCTATGTGCTATTGCTCTGTTTCTTTGCCACAAATGACGTGAAGAAATGGTTCATCATTCCATTTGTAGTCTTCACACACCTATTTGGCATTTAGTTCTTGGGGCCTTTATCTATGATATCATATTCTCTTACCCTTCAAGCAATGTAAATAGATGATGGATACAGTTCCTCATATCTGAATCCAACTAATCAAAACAATTTGTGTTTCTTTTTCTTTTGTTAATAAAACAACATGTGGATTTTCGATTAATTATGAAGTTAAGGAACATTCAGGCTTCCAATTTATTGCAGAATTCTGGCTTAAGATCTCCTTGTACGTCATATTGAACTGAAGCTTTCTCTATAATGCTGTAGATGATGGTTAGCATATAGATGGCATGCCGGGTGAAGGTGTAGAAATTACATGCTTCCACTTGGTATTATTTTAGCCTAAGTTTCGTGAACACGTATTCTTATTGTTTATGAATTGTTATTGGCTGCCCATTTAATAATGCTGGATGAAATGAACTGAAGCTTGCTCTATAATCTGTGAAAGTACATAGAACCTTTTCAGTGTGATGTATTAGTAGACTTTTTTTTAAACAGCTTCATATCATTTTTCTATTCAACTTTAAGAATCACACATGATTTTTGTTCTCTTGAAATGCCTAGTCAGTAATGTTACATCACTTTAAGAGGCTTTTTAAGTTTCACTAGTCCTCCTGAACTATGTCTAGGCGTAAAAGATATACTGTGGGGTTTTCTTTGATTCATTTTTATTACTTGTAATGCCTCCTTTCTTCAAGCTAATGGGGCTTACTTTAGTAATTCTCTTATTTCTTGCAGGATGGTGCTAATTTCATGATTTATACACTATCTAATCCACTTTTGTTCATTGCGATAAAGGTAACCAATCAAATACTTATTCTTCTTGGTTTTGGAGTTGATCTTGTTTACTTTTTCTTCAACATAAGTGCTGTTTCAATCTGCTTATCAGGATTGTTCTTCTAGCAATTTGAAAGGAGATTCGTACTAGGTTGAGCATGAGGACAAGAATCTAGTGGAAAAGATAAGAAAAAACCAAAAATTCATTTTTCTAGCAATAGCAGATGTTAAGAAGTGAGAAGCTTTCACTTTGCTAAGGACTCAAGAGAAGAAACCAAAGAAGCACCAAACATAGGCTTCTAGAAGCCTAAGTAATCCTGAAACATGTAGGAATCTTTTGTAGACTTGCAAAGTTACTTTTGGGCTCAGTCTGTGCTGCTTTCACTTTGACATGCTTAAAGTTATATCTTATGAGCCATTTATTTGCAAGTGTAAAGCTGAGCCATTGATGAAGACCACAAAGTTTAAGCCTCCTAGCTTTGAAAATGCCAACCGAACTCTGTTGTATCATCAACACCTGTAATAACATTGTCATGAAACCCTAAATTTACTGAAAGCATAATTGAAGTTATCGTGGAAATCTTGATGGCTGAAGCTTTTGCTTTGCTGGTAATATTAGAAATCTCCCTCTTTCTCTGCCCTCTGTCTGTCATATTTCTTCTCCTTTAGTTTTCTCTCCTCCTTTTTGCTCACCTGGTATTTACCGAATTTGGGTCTGCTTCTGCAGGATCAGAATAGGAACTGCATATAATTGATGATGTAAACACATGCTTTCATCATAGAACCTGTTTGCTGCCTTCTTTTGTTTTCTGCTTATATAATGAAGTTAAGAAGGTAGTGAAGTGGTTAGATCTTGTCTTATGGTTCCGGGATCTAAATATTCATATGTATGCAGAAATATTGGAAGGTTAGAAAGCCATCAGTGTTCCATCTGAAGAAGAAAGAAAAGTCAGAGACCTGTATATGCTTAATTAGACGCAGTGGCTGACATGAAATTCACATATGTCGCTACCTGTCAGAACTACGGGAATCAGAAGCGGAGCGGAGATTGCCGGACAACAGATATCTTGAATTTGGTTAAGTACGTGTTAACAATCCACCCTCTCCCCAGCCCATACCAACTAAGCCCATTAAAACTTATATGTAGGCAGTTTGTTAGGTCTGTATATATAGTTGTCTAGTGAGAGGGGAACGACAACGATTTTACTATCATCACTGTTAGGGAAAATTGGCCTGGAAAGTCCAGGAGGGGGAGCCTGCTCCAGTTGTTATTTCCTACTTTACTATCAATATACTATCAGCTATACAATCTCTATCGACGTTAACTAGCATGACCCCCTTGTTTCTAGCATCTTAATCAGTTTTGACCGACATCATATGCATGGCTTTTAACCCTCCTCTGATTGTCCTCCGTCTTTTTACAGCAATCCCTCTCTCCGTGTTGCATACATTGATGAAGTTGAAGAAAGAGAAGGTGGAAAGGTACAGAAAGTATACTACTCTGTGCTGATAAAAGCTGTAAATAATCTTGATCAGGTAATTCCTATTGAAATTAGAATAGATGTTACATGCTGGACAGCTTCATGCAAAAACCTGATGATTTTTCCTATATTTTCCCAAAGGTAATATACTGAATAAAGTTGCCCAGTTCGGCAAAAATTGGAGAAGGAAAGCCTGAAAATCAGAAACATGCAATAGTATTTACACGAGGGGAAGCTCTCCAGGCCATTGACATGAATCAAGTAAACTTTAACAGAAAAATGAACCTAATCAACTTATCAGGTGTCAATGTAGGAGCTGAATCTGATTATTTGTTTCACTTCCACTGATCCAATGTAGGATAATTACTTGGAAGAAGCCTTAAAAATGCATAATCTTCTTGAAGAATTTAATGAGGATGAGGGGGTGCGTCCACCTTCAATATTGGGTGTTCGGGAGCATATCTTCACTGGAAGGTTTGTTAATCATTCGTCTCTTTTCATCTAGTATCAGTTCCGCTGCATTCAAAAATTTCGTTTATTCTATATCTTCTGATATAAATGTTGTATTTATTGATCTCCATTGTGTCCTCTTTGGCTTGGTTCATGTCAAATCAAGAAACGAGTTTCGTCATCATTGGCGAAAGAGTTCTGGCTAGACCATTGAAGTATACTTTCTTATGCTCTTTCCTTCTTTGATCAGATACCTACTGTGGGCTACTTATGTTCTTCGACTTAAACATGTTGATTTTCAAGTGATTGAGATGCGAAATTGCAAGAAGAATACTACTGCAAAAAATGAATCATATGATGCAAAGAAAACATAATTTATGTTGATATTCTCTCATAATTGTATTGTTTTGCTTTAGGATCCGATTTCATTGTGGTCATCCTGATGTGTTCGATAGAATATTCCACATAACACGTGGCGGTATCAGCAAGGCATCTCGTGGCATCAACTTAAGCGAGGACATCTTTGCAGGTAGCTTTCTTTTAAGCAATTATAAAGAAATCTTAAAGAGCTAACGAACATGTTGAAGCATTCATTTTCTACTGACTTAAATATTCTTTCTTCACTGTGATTCATGGTTATCTTACATAGGTTTCAACTCAACTCCAAGGTGAGGCAATATCACTCACCATGAGTACATCCAAGCTGGAAAAGGTCGCGATGTGGGGTTCAACCAGATCTCACTGTTTGAAGCAAAAGTAACTTGTGGTAATGGGGACCAGGCCCTTAGCAGAGATATCTACCGCTTAGGCCATCGCTTTGATTTCTTCCGCATGCTGTCCTGCTATTATACAACAATTGGATTTTATTGTAGCTCAATGGTAATTCTTGGAATATCTATACCGATTACATGATGATCAATTTTGCGAACTTTCAAATTTACATGCGTGGAAGATTTTACTAAGAAAAGTTTGTTACCATTATCATGCAGTTGGTTGTCCTTACACTTTATGCTTACTTTTATGGCAAACTTGTCGTTAAGTGGCTTGGAGGGTTCTATAATCAAGGTAGCAAGGAGTAGCGGGAATAATCCGGTGAAATCAGCCATGGCTTCCCAGTCCCTTGTTCAGATGGGTCTTTTGATGGCGTTACCCATGGTTATGGAAATGGGACTAGAGAGATGGTTCCGAAGAGCCAGAGGGTACGAGTACATGATGGGTCTGGTCATCTTTGCACCAGTGGCAGTTTTGGCCTGGTTCCCTATCATCTCGGAGTTCCAAACCAGACTTCTCTTCAACCAAGCTTTCAGCATAGGCCTTCAGATCCGACGAATCCTATCAGGTGGGAAGAAAGATAAATAGGAAAGAAAAACAAAAAAAGAGAAATATATGTCGGAGGCTCTGGATATGTATACTTTGCGACCACAAAAAACCCAAAAAAAAAAAAAGACAGCTGAAAGAGGAGAACTGAAAGGTTTTAGATTAATTGAAACAAGATTATGGTTTCTTCAACGGATGCACGGAAAAAAGAAAAAAAAAAAAAGAAAATACGAATGATGATTGACTTTTTAATATTTCACAAGAAGGGTTTGTGCCACTTTTATGTTATGAAATGATCAGTGCATCACTGCAATTGATAGAAATTTTGAAGCCCTCATTTACTTTTCCAATTTAATGAAATGGACATTTACTTGAAAAATACAGAAATACTGCTATTGTCTAATTCAATTCCTAAATAAGGATTTTTTTTTTGGTAAGTAATGGGGCCTAAGTTCAATGAAGAAAAATTACAAATGAGTTACACAAAGCAGGAGACCCCAATTGAGTCTGCAAATAGCAAAGGAGAAAGTCCCTTGACAATTTGGTGAAACTAGTGAATTTCTAATGGCAATCTATAGCTATAATTAGCTGACCAATCTGCAGAATGATTTAACTCTTGATAGACGTGGTGCACTTGTTGAAAGCATTAGGCTTGGTAATCATGGTCCGATTACATGGTGATCATATCATTTATTCTTATTAAAACTTTTAAGTCTTAGCACAACATTATTTAAGATATATAAATATAAACTATAATAAAAAGTTATACAATAATTAAATAATATTTCAAAGAAGTATAAAGATCAAATTAAATTATAAAAGAATATAGCATAATTAATCCGTTGTGATGGAATATGTACACACTTTGAAACAAAATTTTCTATAATATTTAGTGATTCAATGACTCAGAATTAGATTCTTAACTTCTTATTTAAAAGCTGAAATTATATATTCTTAAAGAAACTTCTTATAGATTTGCATAATAGTTAATTATTATATAAAATATAAATAAATATTATTCAAGAATAAAATTGTTCATAAAGATGACCTCTATCTAGTAAAGCCTGATCAATTGAACCATTGGTCACTAAGTCGGTTGCAAGGACTTGAAGATAAATATACACACAGACAATCAGAACTACCACAATTCAGTTTTCTATTTTTTGCCTCTTTTAAGGTTTCCATTCTGCAGAAGCTTTGGGAGGGAAAATGATTCGGAACGGCAAAAGCTAAAACTCTTCTTCACTGTCAATTTTCCCTCAATCTCTCGGGAAAGTTAGGGAAGATGCCAATCGAACTGCCCAGAGGGCTTGCTTAAAGCGGAAGAGACACCATTTCTTGACACATGCCCATAAAGATCACATCTTGTTTTGCTTTTATCATCTCCATCATCATAGTTGATTTCTTGTAATTCAAAGATTCTTCTGAGTTACAGAAGTATCCATTTCTGTTTACCATTTTTTTCAACAATAAGCAAAGTGTTCGATGAAAATCCATACTCACGGAAGCATCCAATTCGCTTTCAACAACAAGCACCGTGTTTGATGAAAGCTGTGAGATAACGTTAAAAGAAAACAAGAAGAGCAAAGTTTAATTCCTAATGCCCTCAACTATCCCTTTCTCTTAACTACACGCAATGTGTTGAATGAAAGTTGAGAGAGAGGGAATAACATGAAAGTTGTTTATCCATTTCGTTCATCACTTAAAAAGGATCGGACTCGGAAGCATCCAATTCGCTTTCTACAAGAAGCAAAGTTCTATTCTTTTCGCCTGACCACACGCAAAGTTGCAGAGAAATCAGACATTGGAGCTCTTGAGGCGGGCCACTGCAGAACCGTCAGCTGAAGACTGCTTTATCGATTCCTTTCATCGCTTAAAAGGATCGGAAGCACCCAATTCGCTTTCAACAACAAGCAAAGTTTAATTCTTTTCGGCTAACCACACGCAAAGTTGCAGAGAAAATAATAAAATCAAACATCCTCACCGCTCTATAAATACTGAATTACCCATCTCTACCTCCTCACTACCATTGTCAAGTTATAACTAGTTCCATCAAATTCTCTAATCCTTTTGCTTACCCTTTGATCCCTGAAAATGGTTGACGCTATTATTTCTACTGTGATGGAGGACCTAACCTCCATGCTCCTTAGTTACATAAAAGAAGAGGTGAAGTTGGTGACTGGAGTTAACAATGAAGTTAAGAAACTCGTGAACAATTTGAAGTCTATTCAGGCCCTCCTGGATGATGCAGAGGAACAACAACTGAAGGAAGCTTCTGTCAAGAACTGGCTGTTCAATCTCAAAGCTGTTTCTTATGACATGGATGATGTGATAGATGAGTGGAAGACCTGGATTCAAATATCACGATTCCAAAATCAACACCACTCTTCGGGCTTCAATCAAAGTCAGCTCAAGCACAAGGTACTCTCTATTTTTCGTTGCATCTGCTTTATTAAGCGTGATGTTGGTCTTCGTCACGTAGTTGCTCGAAAAATAAGAGAATTTCAACAAAGAATAGACAAAATTGCAACTGATAAAGTTAGATATCAACTTAGTCCATCCCAAAAAACTGAGAAGTATATTGAGAGAAATGTGACTACATCTTTGGTCGATATAGAAAAAGTAAAAGGTAGAGATGAAGAAAAAGACGGAGTCAAAAGAAAGGTACTTGAGGCAAAATCTAATCCCCATATTATCTCTCTTGTGGGGTTGGGAGGAATTGGAAAAACCACATTAGCTCAATTAGTTTATAATGATAGCAAGATCGAAACTCATTTTCATAAGAAGATATGGGTTTGTGTTTCTGAGCCTTTTGATGAAATACGGATTGCGAGAGCAATTCTTAAATCTCTTGATGATTCTTCCACTCATGACTCCAAAGAATTAGAGAATGTATTTCAAAAAATACGTGCTTTTCTTAATGAGAAAAGATTTTTGCTTGTTCTAGATGATGTGTGGAATGAAGATAGTAAAAAATGGGAAGAATTGGAAAAAATTTTCAAGTGTGGTTTGCTGGGAAGTACAATTTTAATAACAACCCGTAATGAAAGGGTTGCTATAGTCATGGGATGTAAACCTGAGGGTATACACAAAGTAGGACTTTTGACTCCAGAGAAATGTTGGTCAATAATTAGTCAAATTGCTCTTGTTCAAGATGATCATCAAAAGTTTGAGAGCATTGGTAGGCAAATTTCTAAAAAGTGCAAGGGTTTGCCTCTTACTGCTATCACAGTAGGGGGACTTTTGCGCTTTAAACAATCTGAAAAAGAATGGTTGAAAGTCTTGGAAAAAAAAGAATGGGAAGGTAAAGGTGTCTTGGATTCTCTTAAGCTTAGTTATTATGATATGCCATTGTCATTAAAGCAATGCTTTAAATATTGTGCTATCTTTCCTAAAGATTATATGATATCAAAGAGAAGATTGATTGGAATGTGGATGGCTCAAGGTTATTTAAAGAGAGAAGAAAAAGATGAAGATTTGGAAATAGTTGGTGAGACTTATTTTGATAACTTGATTGCACGTTCTTTGCTCCACATTTCAAAATCTCAAGATGGATTTTGTATGTTGCATGATATGGTGAGTGATTTAGCCCAAACATTTACAAAAGGTGAATGCTTGATGAGAGAGGTCCTAAATGATATAGACTTGAATGGAAACTCTTTACTTGCAGATGCAAATGTTCGTCATTTGACTTTGAAGATTGAAAATTATGCTTCATTCCCTATGTCTATCTATGGTTTCAACAAATTACGCAGTTTAATTATTCAATTCATTGGGTATAAATCATTACTGACTAATGTTCAACTTAAGGGTATATTTGATCATTTGACCCGTCTAAGGACCTTAGATCTTAGTAGTTGTGACATTAAAGAAATTCCATCTTCCATAAATGGATTAGTGCATCTTAGGTGGCTTGACTTGTCTAGGAATAAAAATCTAGAAAAGTTACCAGAGACTTTATGTGAGTGTTACAATTTGCAGACATTAATTCTTAATTGGTGTAAGAATTTGGTAGAATTGCCTCAAGGGGTTGGGAAACTAATCAACTTGATGTATTTAGATATTGATGATTGCGATAAGATAAAATATCTTCCCAAAGGAATAGGAGATCTACAGCGTCTCAGAAAGTTGACTGTGTTCATAATAAGCGTGAATGAGAGTGAATCATTTTCAATTGTTGAAATGAAGAAGTTGAATAATCTTAAAGGAAGATTGGAAATAAGAGGGTTGGGAAATGTGAGAAAGCTAGAAGAGGTTAGAAAAGCACAACTTAAGGAGAAAAAAAGTGTCACCGAATTGAGTTTGAATTTTGGTGGAGATCATGTGCAAGAAGATGAGGAAGAGTTACTTGAAGCTTTAGAGCCACCTTCGGATTTGGAAATATTAAGGATAGATGAGTTTAAAGGCAAGTTATTCCCAAGTTGGTTGATGAAGCTAAATCTACTCAGGGTACTTATGATTCATGACTCTACAAATTGTGAAGAATTGCCTCCATTAGGTAAGTTGTCGTGCCTTGAAGAACTATATCTAGAACATATGGAAGTGAAAAGAGTGGGTGTTGAATTTATGGGAATAGAAAAAGAAAAAGATGCATCAACATTATTTCCAAAATTGAAAAAACTTTCGTTTAAACATTTTCTGGAATGGGAAGAGTGGGATGATATTGATGAGTGGTTGATGGAGAGAATTAATAATAAGACAATTACAATTATGCCATCACTTCAAGAGCTCTATATCAAGGACTGCCCTAGGTTGAAGGCATTGCCATATCATTTACTGTCGCCACCAATCACCACCAAACTTCAAGAATTGGCTATATTATTTTGTGGGGCTCTTAGATTGCAAGAGCTAATTTACAAACTGCCTTACATACCTCGTCTCTTTATATATTCAGGTACTTTCTAATTCTTCGTTTACTCTATCTCAATTAATTTTCTTTTCTTTTATTAATTATTTCTTTTAATCTATAAATTATGTTCTTTTTATAATTATAAAATCAAACCTATTAATACAAATGTTGTATTTTCTATTTTTTCAATATTATGTTAACTAATCTATATTATCAATATATTTATGGCAAGATTACTTTTCAATTAAAAATATGAAACTTTGTTTCCATTGTCATCTTTGGTTTAGATTTTACGATAATGAAATGTAAATTAGGTTCTTCTCACAGATATGGACATTCCAGTCCTTACCCGATTCATTTAACACAGATTTGATACTTTCAGATAAGAAACAGAAGAAAGGATTCTCATTTTCAAAAAAATTTACCGTGGTTTACACCATGTTTTCAGTAGCAACATATATGATACACAGCTAAGTGTTATTATTGCGTCTCTTTAGAGGACGGCGCACGTACGAGGATACTCAGCCAAGGTCCACTCTTCCGGCTCCAATTAAAGTGAGCTAAAGCACAAGATACTCTCTATTTTTCGCTGCATCTGCTTTATTAAGCGTGACGTTGGTATTCGTCACGTAGTTGCTCGAAAAATAAGAGCATTTTAACAAGGCGACATTGCAACTGGTACTTTCTAATTTTTTATTTACTCTAGTCTCAAGTAAATATTTTTTAATATATTAACTATTACTTTTAATCTATAAATTATGTTTTTTAGTAATTATAAAATTAAATATATTAATATAAATTTTCTATTTGCTATTTTTTCAATATTATGTTAACTAATCTATATTATCAATATATTTACGGCAAGATTATTTTTTCAATTAAAAATAACATTATTTTTTAATTAAAAATTATCAAAATATATTGCTGTTAAAATAGAGTTATTTTCTTTGATACATTTCTGTCAGGCCCCGTTAGATATCTAGAGGAAACAGACAATGAAGGCGGTAGCGGTGGCGTTGACAGCGTGCGGTGGGTGGTCGAAGATTGATCAACAGCTGCAGTTGCCTCCTCGCTTCTCCTCTTACTCGTTCACTTTCCTTTTTTCTTTGCTTTTATCATCTTAATCATCATACTTGATTTCTTGTAATTCAAAGATTCTTCTGAGTTACAGAAGCATCCATTTCTGTTTACCATTTCGTTCAACAATAAGCAAAGCGTTAGATGAAAATCCATACTCACAGAAGCATCCAATTCGCTTTCTACACGAAGCAAAGTTTAATTCTTTTCGCCTAACCACACGCAAAGTTGCAGAGAAAACAGTCCTAACCAATAAGGACTGTTTCCCAGTCCACCAAATCCCGAAACGGTAACGTCAAGGATGTGGGATCTGCTTCTAACAGAGCAGAGCTAGAAAAAGAAAAGACTGAGAGTTTGGACAATTTGACGGATGTTGAGATTGTTGAGCCTATGCCTAGCGTTGATGACAATGTGGCAGCAGATGAGAATGGCGGTGAGCAGAGTTGGATTTCAAGCATCATCAAAATTTGCCTGTGGACAAACTGGGAAGAATTCTCTCATGGCTTCCAACAGATGCACTGCCACTATTGTAAGTTCTTTATTGCATTTTCTTTTGTCTCCTCAGTACTTGCCATTTACCCTTTTCTCAAAAGTTTCCCTGTAAAAGCTTTCTGAAACGAATTCATGCTTACTTTGTTTATTCTGTGTTTAGTATTAGGAGTGGTGAATATGTGATCTGTCATGTCACATTGCAAGCTGTTGCAGACTTTGTATCAGCAACTTCTATTCTTTCAATGTTTCCTTTTCGTTTTACTGATTTTCTCTATTTCTCTATTCTCATTTGCTAATTAGAACGCATAAAAGTTAGATTCTTGAGGCTAACTTTTAAATTTACGTACGCTTTTGTATCAGTTTTGTTGTGTTTAGTTTTATTTGGAAGCATTTCACATTAATGACTAATGCACCTTGCCACCCCCACTGTTGCAGTATGGTATAAAGTTATTTGTTATAACATCAGTCAAGGATACATTTTACATTGAGATCTTTCCACACTTTTAAAAGTCCAAACGAGGTATCGTTTTGTCTCCGACTTTATCTCTTCTGGATTCTTAGTTGGTGAGCAACATTTCCAGCTACCTGTTATTGACCAACCTTAGATCATGGAAGGCTTGTTCTTGTGTTCGTGGCTTGTCCCATTTTTTTTATAATCATTTTTGGATTCTAGGTCTCTCTCTTAATATCATCATCATCTTCTGTGAAGAACAACACCTGTTGTTAGCTTTTTGTTTTCACTTTTAGTTGAATATGTAGCAGCAGGTGAGTGTTACAAAGGTCACCTGGGAGACTCGAACTTTCACCCGAAGTTGCGCTCACACCCTTTGCACGGCAGTCTCACTCAGATCTGTTAAAGTAAGACTCAGCCTTTCTCCAACCCTCGAAGTGTTTAACTCGCACACTCTCGAAGAAACAACGAGGAAGCAATAAAGAAATATAGGCAACAAAAGAACACACAGAGATACGGTCAAAAGACCAACTTTATATTACTTTCCCTTAAAGAATACAAAGAATGCTCTCTCTGATTGATCTACCGAATATGAGAAGAGCAAAACTCGAATGAGCTATTTATAGGCACCCACCCAAGCTTGGAGTCACAGATTCCCACTAAATCTGTACTACCCAAGATCACGTCTATCCTATCAGATAAGATAACATAAACCAATTGGATGATACCCCCATCCAAATAGGATTCTAACTGATAAGATAAGATCTAACAAGATAACATAAGATAGGGTTTACATTTATCTAGAACACTAACATCCTTATCCGCGAAGATCTCCACTATCTTCAGATGTTGAGTTTCATTACAACTCTAACTCATAGTCATCGCCACATCATCTAAGATCTCCCTGCGATCTCTATCCGCTGATGATGCAAATGATCTTGCCGAAGCCCACTAGCACACTGGTCTGATCCGATGTTCCCACAACAAGTCCGCTAGTCGTGGTCCATCCATCCGAGCATAGCTAAGTCCTTAGTCCGCCAAATCTTAGCCTGGGTCGAGTCAATCTCCACAAGGTCCGATGCTCTATCAAAATTCGCACCAAGTCTGATCTCACTCGCCCATATTCGCCTTAGTGTTTTCAACACATCCTATCTGCACATTGGTCCATCAATGCACGTCCATAGACAAGTTCATCTTGCATGTCAGCCTTACTCATGGTGCAGTCTCATCGCTCCATGACTAAGTCACAAATCACAATCCGAGTTAGTATATAAAACCTCGCCCATTTACATACTGATCAAACTGAAAGAACAGAGAATATTTTGTGAAGAAAAAAATCCTTCCTTTTTGTATATCGAAAGATACCAAAAGAATATCCAAGAAATGTTTATATACACAACTACAAAACTACCTACTAAACGACGTAGTACTACTTCAGCTAAACTAAGTTGTATCCAGCTAAGTTAAAATACTATTTACATTTCAACAGCCCCCCCTCAAGTTGGAATTTGGTAAAAATCAACCAAACCCAACTTGAACTTGAAAGAATTGAACAATGGGGCATTAAGAGCTTTTGTAAATGTCTGCTATCTGCAAAGAAGAAGAAACATGAACTGGTGCTACTAAACCTTCCTTAAGCTGTTGTCTAACCACATCACAATCAATGTCAATGTGCTTAGTCCTCTCATGGAAAACAGGATTAGCTGCTATATGTAATGCAGTTTATTGTCACAATGCAAAGAAACCGGAAGCTGAAAATGTACTGCCAAATCTCGAAGAATAAAAGAATTCCACATAAGTTCAGTCACAGCATCTGCCATGCTCCGATATTCCGCCTCAGCTGATGATCTGGAAACCGTAACTTGCTTTTTACACTTCCAAGAAACAAGAGATTGCCTCAGAAAAACACAATAACCTGTCAAAGATTTCCTACTATCCATACATGTTGCCCAGTCAACATCGCTATACACAACAGGCTGAAAATCTGTCGAGACTGGATAAAACAAACCCAACGATGGACATCCCTTCAAATACTTCAACACATGCATGACACAACTCCAATGAACTGTTCTAGGAGCATGCACATATTGACTCAACTGATGCATTGCATAGGTGATATCTGGTCTTGTAAACCCCAAATATAACAATCGTCCCACTACTGTTCAATACTTGGAAACATCCTCAAGTAACTCCCCTGATTCACTACTAAGTTTTAACCCCTTTGGTATAGGAGTTGTAACAGGCTTGGCACCCATTAAACCCACCTCAGAAATAAGATCCAAAGTATACTTCCTCTGATTCACATAAGTACCAGCAGAAGACCGCGCAATTTCCAATCCAAGAAAGTATCTAGCTGGTCCTAGATTCTTGATAGTAAACTTCCGATTGAGAAAAGTCTTCAAACGAGCAATTACATTCGAAGTACGATCGACAACATATCATCAACATATACAAGTACAACCACAAATTCTGCCCCTTCATGATATACAAATAAGCAATTATCATTAACTGATTGTGTAAATCCAAACTCTAACAAGGCAGCAGTCAATTCAATATTCCATTGTCTTGAGGCCTGTTTCAAGCCATAAATCGACCTCTTAAATCGACACACTTCTCCTTGTTTCGCCTTAACATAACCATCAGGTGGCACCATATACAATTCTTCATCAATAAACCCATGTAAAAAAGCATTATTAATGTCTATTTGATGAAGAACCCACTGTTTTGCAGAAGCCAAAGCTAGAACAATTCTCACAACAACTGTTTTAGCTACCGAAGAAAAACTATCAACATAATCTTCACCCTCCACTTGATTATAACCCTTGGCCACCAATCTTGCTTTATACTTGTCAATAGATCCATCAGGATGTAATTTGGTTTTAAAAACCCACTTCGAGCCTATAGCCAACTTCCCTAAAGGCAACTTCACCAATTCCCATGTTTGATTATCCTCTAATGCTTTCAACTCCTGTTGCATTGCACGCTCCCAATGAAGTTTACCTCTAGCTTCTGAATAAGACAAAGGATCATCAATCTTATCAACCTTTGCTAAAAAACATTTATATTCAGAAGAAAACTCTGCTGGATCTAGAAAATGATAAACCATAGGAGTATAACAAGTGGGCTGCTTCACTGTAAATGTCCTCTGTTGTGACTGATTTTCAGTAACGTTGTTTGTTACAAAATCATTTAACCAAGAAGGTGCATTTCTTGGTCTGGAGCTTCTTCTGATCTCTGTCGATGGTTGCCTCCTGTCTGCCTGATCTACTAAAACAACATCTGAATCTGTAGACCTAAAAGCTTCCTCTGATTCTAGTTCATTAGCATCAGGCACTATCAAAGTTGTAGCTCTAGATTGTGTTGAAAATGAAACTTGCACAACATCAATTTTCTGCAGCTGCTGTGAAGTTTCCGAATCAGAAAGAAAAGGAAATTTGTCTTCATGAAAGACAACATCTCTAGCAGTAATATAGTCTTTACCATCAAGATCATAGAGCTTGTAACCTTTTTGTCCCACCGAATGTCCCAAATATATGCACCTTCGAGCTCTAGCTGCAAATTTATCCTTTTGTGGCCTCACATCTGTAGAGAAACAAAGACAACCAAAAGATCTAACAATATCATAGTTAGGTTCTTTTGCTGACAATAATTCGTAAGGTGTTTTCCAGTTTAGAGATGCAGAAGGCCATCTATTTATGAGGTAAGTAGCATGTAAGATACTATCACCCCAAAATTTCTTAAGTAAACCAGATTGAAACATCAATGCCCTTGCAACTTCAAGAATGTGTCTATGTTTTCTTTCTACTGTCCCATTCTGTTGAGGCGTATATGAACAACTTCTCTGATGATGAATACCTTCCTCTTTTAATAAGTCTTGAGTCACATTACTTAAAAACTCTGAGCCATTATCAGATCTCATAATCTTCACACTACTAGAAAACTGAGTTTTTACCATAGCAAAGAAAGTCTTTAAGATGTAACTCACTTGTAACTTCGAAGCCATAAGAAAAGTCCATGTGCTCTTGCTATATTCATCCACAATCGTGAGGAAATAATGTGCTCCAGACAAAGAAGCCTGAGCATAAGGACCCCATACATCCACATGTATCATGTCAAAAATGTTAAAACATTTAGTATCACTAGTTGGAAAACTCAATCTGGTTTGTTTGGCCATTGAACAAACTTCACAATTCAAGTTTGTAACAATATTACGTAAACCATTACAACAAGAAAACTTCGCATTCTGAGAATGAGATGGATGACCTAACCTTCTATGTAAAACTTCATAATGTACCACTGCTGTTTTATTTATCACACAAGCAGTTTCAATCTCCTTCTTGTTATTCTTCAGACAACGAAGTGTATCTCCATTGATGACATACAAATTGTCCTTTCCTTCTCCAAAACAAAACTGGTTGTTAGTCAAGAGGTCCTGTAGAACACAGTGAGTGGAATAGCATGTAAGCCTTACTGGTTCAGATTTAACCAGTTTATTTACTGAAATCAAGTTGTGGCTGAAACTAGGAACAAATAACACGTTATACAACATCAACTTATCACTCAATGCTACATCTCCTTTATACTGAACATCAACAACCACTCTATTTGGTAAATGCACTTTAGTGGGTTTTGAAACTTCATAGAATGTCTGAAACCATTCTTTTCTTGTGCATATATGTGTGGAAGCACCAGTATCAATTATCCAGTCATCACGTTTTGCATATACAGGAACATTCATATGTGAATTCACTAACAACATACCTGTATGCTCAACATTGACAAAATTCATGCATTCAGTATCAACAATTTGTTTGCCTTTGAGGATCTTCGAAAGCTCTTGTTGAATCAACTTTGTAATGTCAACACCATTCCTCTGTTCAGAAATCTCAGCAAAAGGAACTTCAGCTAAGTGAACCTGTTTCCCCTTTTTATCTGATTGAACACCCTTCTTTTGTTTCAACTCCTTCCACCAATCCGGATAACCATGAATTTTAAAACAAGAATCCCTCTCATGACCCTCCATATTACAATGATCACAAAACTTATCCTCTTTCTTTTTAGTATCCCTCCTTTTAAAATTTCCTTTGCCTATATTTCCACTCTTAACCAACATGACACTATTTTCCACTGAATCAACATTCTGCATTTGTATGTGTCTTTGCCTTTCAACTCATGCAACCATAGAGTATACCTTGTCAATACTAGGTAAAGGATCGGATGCTAAGATCTGACTTCTGATATGATTAAAAGACTGATTAAGCCCCATCAAGAATTGCAATACTCGATGCTTCATTTCTGTTGCTTCTAACTTCTTGTTCAGTCCACAATTGCAGCCACTACATTGACACATGGGCATCGGCTCCAACCTATTCAACTCATCCCAACACTTTGCTATTTTGCTATAATACACAACCAGAGAATTATTCCCTTGTTCTGTAACATTGATTTCCCTCTGTATTTGATAAATTTGAGGACTATTATTCTTATCCCCAAATCTTTCTTCTACTCGATCCCAAAGTACTTTGGAATTAGTACTGTATATAAACGCATCTGCAAGATCTTTCTCCATAGAATTCAAAATCCATTGCTTTATCATACAATCAACCTTCCTCCACCTTTTATACTCTGCAGTATTCACTGGTACAATTAAAGAACCATCAATGAACCCTAACTTATCTTTCGCTTCCAACGAGTTCATAATTGAAAAACTCCAACTCATGTAGTTGGACCCAGTCAATGGCGACGTCACTAACACCATTCCTGGATGATCTGAAGTGTGTAGACTATAGGGATCCTCCTCCTGAAGCTCATTCCTACCTGCATAATGTCGAGAATCTGCCATTTCTCCCAAAACTCTGCTAAGCTGCAAACAACTCTGGATATCAAAAGAAGCAACAGAAAAAAAAAACTTCACTGCAACACCCGACCTCACTATCAGACGTCGATCTTAGTCAATCGGCTTTGATACCATGATCAAACTGAAAGAACAGAGAATATTTTGTGAAGAAAAAAATCCTTCCTTTCTGTATATCGAAAGATAGCAAAAGAATATCGAAGAAATGTTTATATACACAACTACAAAACTACCTACTAAACGACGTAGTACTACTTCAGCTAAACTAAGTTGTATCCAGCTAAGTTAAAATACTATTTACATTTCAACACATATCGTCGAAGTTAAGTGTTTAGGCGTCTCCTCACGCTCGCATGCCTTCGCGCATCCTCGCGGGTCTCATACACCTTTGCGCCAACTCGCAAGACTTTGCCGTATTCCTCGTCAACACGCCTTCCTCGTGCCAACTTACGTGCCAAGTATTATCTAAGGCCCGCCAACACTCGCACGATCCCGCAATCTGAACTTAGGGGTCTAACAAACCACCCCCAATAGAAGAATTCGATGCCCTCGTCGAAATAATCTGTGGGCACTCCTCCACGAGCGGTTCCCTCGAAGACTCCTTAGTCAGCGGTTGAAGACGGTAGCAAGTCTTCATATTAATTGGTATTTCACCCACATACCATTTTTCCAAACCATCGGGGTCGTCTTTGCTTCCACTTGGACTCGCCTCCTCAAAGCTCACCGCGCCCGCCAAAGACATGTTGAGAAAAGCTCGGTCCACTGAGTTTTCCCTGTCACCTTGATCCTTCGCAATCTTGTTAACTATATGCTCCTTACCTGCCTTCTGACTCGGGTTTCCTCGAGCATAGTTCGGCTCTTTTTCAACGATCATAGCCGACATATGTGCTACTGATGTCGTAGTCTCCTTCGTCCCAACAGCGAATCTACAACAATTAACAAAGAAGGAATTTTCACCATGCATGAACATCATACCTCCTAAACTAGGATACAGCACCGTCTTTGCTGTCTTAAGAAAGTCGATCCCCAATATCAACTTGAAATCCTCAAGTGGTACGACCATGCAGTTCATCCTAGTACTCCAACTTCCTATATTTACTGGAACGTTGTAAGCAGCTCCCATCACCGCTTGTGCCTTACCCGCCAGGGTCTTTACCTTCGTTAGGGTCTTGGACACTTTAAGCCCCAACTTGTGTACCATTCTTTCCGCAACCAAGGAATGTGACGCACCCGTATCCACCATTGTGGTCACCTCTATCCCATTAACCTGTATCTTCACATACATCAGTTCATCATAAGGATTAGGTTCTTTACTAACCGCATTCAATAACAGAATCGAATTTAACGCTGCCTCCTCCGAAGATTCACCCTCTTCTTCAGCTATCAAGGCATTTAGCTTCTCTCTCCTCGGACAATCTCTCGCATAATGTGATTCGCCGCACAGAAAACAAGCAACCTTGCCCTTTCTAGAGGACGTCTCCCCACTCTCGGACCCACCATTTTGCTTGCCTTTCCACCTGAAGTCTCCCTTCCTTGAGTCCTTCTTCTTTTTTCCCTCAATATTCTCCTGTTGAGCATGACCTTACCCTCAGTAGAATTAGAGGAGTTTACCTTAGTTTCTTTCAATGCTCGAAAATCCACCAAGGCATCAGCGGCCGCGATTACACCTACCACGTCCTTCACATTTTGCCTCCGCAACTCCATTTGTGCCCACGGTTGTAACCCAGAAAAAAAGTTAAAAAGCTTGTCCTCGTCTAACATATTTTCAATATCAAATAAGAGAGAACTAAAAGATTTCACATAATCCCTTGCCGATCCATCATGCGTTAGCTTCTTCAAGGCATCCCTCGCGAGCCAAGAAGTATTCATAGGAAGAAATTGATCCTTCAACTCCTTCTTCATGAGCTCCCATGTATCTACACGAGTTCTACCCGCGCTGATCTCCGCAGAGGCCCTCGTCCTCCACCAGAGCTTGGCATCCCCATCCAAGTACATGGCCGTTACACTGACCTTATCAGCGTCTGATACCCTAGCAGTTGCAAAGTACTGCTCCATATCCCACAGAAAGTTCTCCAACACCTTGGCATCCCACACGCCTTCGAACACCCTCGATTCACGTACTTTCAAAGAAAAAAGTTGCAGTGTTGATCCTTCACTTTGCTCGAGATCTTGCGTTGCAGTGGCACGCCTCAGTATAGTAATCTCAAACTGGGCATCCTCCAATGCCTTCAACGTTTCTCCCATCTATTGCTGCAACTGTTGGATCCTCGCCTTCAACATCTCGAAACGAGTATTGTGAGAAGTGACTTCTTCCTCCCTCTGAGGAATAGGTCCAAGGAGTGTCTCCACCCTAAACATCCTTTCTGTCAAGTTGCCTATAGCCATTTCAAACTTTGGCTCTGATACCAGTTGTTACAAAGGTCACCTGGGAGACTCGAACTTTCACCCGAAGTTGCTCGCTCACACCCTTTGCACGGCAGTCTCACTCAGATCTGTTAAAGTAAGACTCAGCCTTTCCCCAACCCTCGAAGTGTTTAACTCGCACACTCTCGAAGAAACAACGCAGAAGCAATAAAGAAATATAGGCAACAAAAGAACACACAGAGATACGGCCAAAAGACCAACTTTATATTACTTTCCCTTAAAGAATACAAAGAATGTTCTCTCTGATTGATCTACCGAATATGAGAAGAGCAAAGCTCGAATGAGCTATTTATAGGCACCCAAACTTGGAGTCACAGATTCCCACTAAATCTGTACTACCCAAGATCACGTCTATCCCATCAGATAAGATAACATAAACCAATTGGATGACACCCCCATCCAAATAGGATTCTAACTGATAAGACAAGATCTAACAAGATAACATAAGATAGAGTTTACATTTATCTAGAACACTAACATCCTTATCCGCGAAGATCTCCACTATCTTCAGATGTTGAGTTTCACTGCAACTCTAACTCATAGTCATCGCCACATCATCCAAGATCTCCCTGCGATCTCTATCCGCTGATGATGCAAATGATCTTGCCGAAGCCCACTAGCACACTGATCTGATCCAATGTTCCCACAACAAGTCCGCTAGTCGTGGTCCATCCATCCGAGCATAGCTAAGTCCTTAGTTCGCCAAATCTTAGCCTGGGTCGAGTCAATCTCCACAAGATCCGATGCTCTACCAAAATTCACACCAAGTCTGATCTCACTCGCCCATATTCGCCTTAGTGTTTTCAACACATCCTATCCGCACATTGGTCCATCAATGCACGTCTATAGACAAGTTCATCTTGCATGTCAGCCTTACTCATGGTGCAGTCTCATCGCTTCATGACTAAGTCACAAGTCACAATCCGAGTTAGTATATAAAACCTCGCCTATTTACATACCTTCGAGCTGCCTCGCCGAAGTTAAGTGTTTAGACGTCTCCTCACGCTCGCATGCCTTCGCGTATCCTCACGGGTCTCATACACCTTTGCGCCAACTCGCAAGACTTTGCCTTATTCCTCGTCAACATGCCTTCCTCGTGCCAACTTACGTGCCAAGTATTAGCCAAGGCCCGCCAACACTCGCACGATCCCGCAATTTGAACTTAGGGGTCTAAAAGTGAGCCTCTTTCTTGAATCTGTATCTTTTAGTTTCAACCATAAAGTTTGAAAACTATTTTATGTTTTTTGTCTAAAACATGGGTCCTCGTAAGTTTTTTGGTTCAATCGAATTGGGATAGGCTTGTAGGTGATACACAACTCTGATTCCTGTCTTGTTGTATTAGTAAATTTCAAGAGGTTGGTCTTCTAGCAATCTGCATCATCTGAAAGAGATCCTTAAGTAATTGCCTAATATTTGTATCTGTAGGCATATATTTCATCAATCTTGATCTTAGTGATATTGGTGTAGCTTGTAATACTAAACCATTTGTTCATATCTTGGAAGGTAAATGGTCCATCAAGGGAAATGAAGTGTGTTTACATCTACAGCAGAGAGAAAAAATGAAGAACAAACGATGACAAAATCTGTTTCTGTACACTCAATTGCCTCAACATCAATGTCAATGTCAACTGATTGTGATTTCCAGAGATTAGGTCAAAGTTCAATTCCCAGAATATCTCTGATTTCAGCACAGAATCATCCTCAAAGAATTCATTTCCATTGTTCCCTTAAAGGCAAAGTAATCTCAGAGAGTTCACATTTTCAGAGTTGAAGACAGCCACAAAGAATTTAACCTAGCCCTTATGATCAGAGAAAGTGGCTTTGGTGCTGTATGAAGGGGAGTTATCCGAAGTCAGGATGATCAAAGCAAGAAGATGGATATTGCCGTTAAGCAACTAAGTTGAAGAGGGCTACAGGCAAGCTTTGTTGCATTTTTTTTAATCCGTGTACTCATCTGATGCATCTTGAACTATGCAACTTCTAACACGTTTACTAAATCTGCACAAGGAATTGGCTTGAAGTAAAGCTTTCATTTACCATTTCAACTATCTGATATGTTCTTCTGTTTATTCACAGGGGCACAAGGAATGGGCGACCGAAGTGAATGTTTTAGGAGTTGTTGAACATCCATATCTTGTCAAATTAATGGGATACTGTGCAGAGGATGGTGAAAGGGGAATCCAACGACTTCTGGTACATGAGTATATGCCGAATGAAAGTGTGCAGGATCACTTTGTCTCATCGGCTCCGTACACCTCTACCTTGGACCACAACTCCACAAGAATGAAAGTTGCCCAAGATGCTGCTCGAGGCTTAGCATATCTGCATGAAGGATTGGAATTTTAGGTATCTCTAAGACAAAATTGCTGTAGCGACCCCTGTGTTATACGAAAGTAGCTAATTAAACCCTGAGATATAAAATGTTACTCTATTAACCTTATGTTTTCAATTTTGCTGCAAAAAAAACCCTTAGCCGTGTGTTGTTCCTCCACTCGCGCTGACTGCGAATTTTATAGCCTATTTGCCTATGAACTGATCATAATATCCTTAATTCTTCTTTCTTGCGTTTACATATCTGCGTTTTATTTCACATAAGAAGAACCCTAGTTCTTATTCTTCTTTCTTGTTCGAGATTCACAGAGATGGCATCCAACTCAACCTACGGCAACCTCAGGAAGAAGAAACCCATGGCTGAGCTTGAAGTCCGGTATCCCATATCACCGAACTGTTACTGTAGGCAGACGTGTGTAATTAAAGTTGTTCGAGATGAAGGCAAAAAATCTTATGGTTTGTTGTATTATAATTGTCCCTATATGAAATGCTCTTATTTTGGTTGGGTTTTTCCAAAAGAAGCAAAATGGAAGCCGATTTCTGTGGAATTGGAACCTGAAGTTGAAAGTGAAGATGTGGAGGTGATTTCCAGAGGGTCTAAAATTGAAGGTGCAATTTCGGAAACCAATGAGAAGCAAAGTGTAAATTTAGGGGTGATTTATGTAGGAATGTTTATCTTGATTGTAATTTTACTGCTAAAATGAAGATTTGGCTTTGGAAAATTACTATATTAGATAGGATGGTTCAGGTTTTAACTTTATGACTTTGTATCTGTAATTAATATTGTAAAGCTAATTTTCAATTAATGAAGCTTTACATTAGTTTGATAATACAGTAATGAAGGTAATTCTCAACTATAAACCTTCTTTTCTAATTAGTGTACAATATAAAATTACAGTATTATTGCAATCACTGTGAATCTAGTAAAATATTTCAGCAGAATTCATGCATAAATTGGCAAAAAAATTCAGCAGAATTCATGCATAAATTGGCAAATAATTCAGCAGAATTCATGCAGAAATTGGACTTCTAAATAGACCTGTTTTCTGCAGAATTTGTTAAATTATGATGAAACATCATTTTCCATTTAAAAAACTGAAAAAGAAACCACAACACAAGCTACTGATAAAGTAGTCAAAAGCATCAATTCCATTAACAAAAAAGACAAGCAGGGAGTTGTTCAAAGTCTTTAACAAAAGCAATAAGTTGGCATTGAATAATGCCAACAACCATAAGCACACCACCCACATGACAAAAGGCATCAAGCAGACACAAACTAAAAAAAAACACTTCAGGACCACAATGTTTATCCATTTCACATCCAAATACCCTAAAAATAGATCTGAAAATTTAAATTATATTATGGCTTCCATGGGGTTTGATTCCTTCTCTCTTTGGCTCTTCCCTGTGTATTTTGAAATGCTTGAGCCTTTGTTATTTTCTTGTTCCACTTTCTTTTGGGATTTGCAGAAGGACCTGCCTGAGTAGATTCAATTCTTAGAGGCACAGATGGTGGTTGTGAAGCTGAGGTATGAACTGTTGCAGAAGCCTGTGTAGGTGTAGATCTAGCAACTTCTAGCTGTGAAGCAAAAGCTCTTGGGGCTGTAAATGATGGCATTCCTCTACCTCTACCAGAATTTCCCCTCCCCTTTGCAGATTGTGTTGTCCCCCTACCTCTTGCAGATTGTGGTGTTCCCCTTCCTGTGGCAGCTTGTGGTGTTCCTCTTCCTCTAGCAGATTGTGGCATGGGACTTGATTGTGTTCCTTCTGAAGGTGCAGCCCTTCCCCTTGCTCTTCCTTTTGCTGCAGCCATGGCTCTTGCAGGATTAAAGATTCTCTTCCTTCCTCGTTGACCTCTCCCTGCTGTTGTCTGCACAAAAAAAAAGAACACAACAAAGGTAATCTCAGTTTAAATACATTTGCAATAATGTTTATATTAATTAAGTTTAAACTATCACATACTGGTCTCTTAGGTCCAGAATTAGTTGTGTTAATGCCAACCTGCCAATTTAAATAAAAGCAAATATAAATACATTATTTACATTATTGAACAGTAATTAATTTCAGTATGCAACACATTAATTAATTTTAGTATGCAACACATTATAAAATAAAACTTACAGTGGAGAATCTTGAGTTAGGATGAGGTGTATTCTTGCAGCTCTTGACATTATGGTCAGTCTCATAACACCTGCTACATGTGTGTGTTAGCCCTTGTCTTGTACTTGTCCTAGGTTGTTCATTGGCACTTTTTCTTCTCTTTTTCTTGGGCCTTCCTATTTTCACTTTATACACTGGAGGAAGAAGTGGTTCTTTTCCAGTCTTCCTAAATCGTTTTCTGCCTCCAACTACATGAATCATGTGTGCATATGCTGCCAAATATGCTGGCTTCTTATAACAATCATCTACATAATTTTCAATTTCCTCTCTTTGAGCATCAATACAGGCTACAGCATGACCACATGGGTACCCATTTAATTGGAAAAAACCACATGTGCAAGTTTTTTCATCTAATTTCACAATAAAAGCATCATGATCATCATGGTGAAGTTGAACTTCAAATTCCATATTACCAGAAAACAATGGATTACAGTCTCTAGCTAATTCCAACTGCTTGTTTAGCTTTAACATAAAATTAGGACAAAGAACACCCTGATATGATTCCATTCCATTGAACTTAGTCCTAATTCTTGTCATCATCCTAGCCCTGTACCACTCAAACATACCTATAGGAGGCGGTCTCTTGCGAGCAAAATCATATTATTAAAAGACTCACATAAGTTGTTGACCAACACATCACACTTACAGTTTGTTCTAAAAATGATCTTGCCAGTGATCGGGGTGCACATCAATCGACCAGATCATATCTTGTCACTTGATCTTCCTCGAGTTTTGGATCAGTTGCCTTGATTGCTTCCATTGCTTCATGCCATTCACTCTGTTGCCCTGAAGCGACTTGCCAAAAGAGCGTTTGAGCTCTTGACTGGCGATTAGTGAAAAATTCGATACAAGTGTCTCAAATAGAATCTATGCTCACATTCAGTACAACTTGATTGAGCTTCAAGTAGACCTTTTGTCTATCGTGATAAGGTCCATTTTCCTCTATGTTCTCTACCAAGGTCTTGGTGAGAAGCTCTAGAAACCACCTCCAAGTAACTATGCTCTCACTTTTCACATATGCAATGGCAATTGGCCATAAATTGTCATTCCCATCTTTCCCAACTGCTGCCAATAGTTGTCCACCATGTATTGTCTTGATGAAACATCCATCAAGGTCAATTAATGGTCTACAACGATTAAAACCCTGTTTTGATTTGCCGAGCAATAATACATTCATCAAATCTTGGAGGATCAGGTGTGGTAATTGCTCCAAAACAATTGTACTCCCGGTTTGTCTCTCTAAGCATCTCACAGTAGTCCCAAAGCATTGCAAATTCCTTCTCATCCTCACCTCTAATTTTTTTCAACAACATATTTTTTAGCTCTCAATGCCACCCAATACTTGCATTCAACACCCACCAGTCTCTTAGCAATTTTCATGAATCTATTAATTCTAATATCAGGAAAGTCTCTGACATATTGCTCCATTCTCTTAGCAAAATACCTTGCCTTAGCCCTTTTGTTTGTTCCCTTTTTTGGACACGTGTGCTTACCTTTCAGTGTTTTCACTTGGAACATACTTGAACCTGCATAATGAGGCATGGATTCTCCACTTGCAGTTTGCTGAATCACACACGGCTGTTACCCTGATACTCTCACATTTCTCAAAATGCAGCTGGAAACCCTTCCTTATGCTCCAATCAGTAAGTACTTCCTTGTATATATCCACTGAATCAAACCTCAAACCAACATGTAATTTTAGATTTTCAATGCTGTCACCATCTTTGAATATGGCAAAATGTGGTTCCTCATGATCTGATGCAGGAGGTCTATCAAATGTCTCATCCCCATCTACATCTGAGTACCAACCTCTATCATTAGGATCTCCAGTATTAGGTGCAATTTCCTCTTCGTCAGGAGCTTGTCTTCTGAAGGCAACTCTCCTCCTCCTTATTTCAGCTAACTTCAATCTTCTTGCTTCTTTACTCATGTCTCTTTGCTGCAATACATCATCCTCAGATGACCCTTCAACATCTTCAAAACAGTTACTAGGAACATCTGTATCTTCATCAGCATCACTTGCTTCTATGTCACTCACCTCCCATTCCACATCATTGGGATCACTGTCAATTTCAGCATCCAAAGTGTCTTCATTTTCTTCTACTCTATCCTCCTCTCCAACTTCATCATTGTTTTCAAGATCAGATAAATCTTCATAGTGACCTGCATCTTCTGTATCAACTTCATTTCCTGCATCATAATTCTCATTCTGTGATTCATCTTCAACATGTGATTCACCATCTTCAAACAAGAAATGAAACTGATTAAGTAAATCAACTAGTGCCTGTGATTGGTTTGGATCTTCAACTTCAGGTGTGTTTTGAGTGTTTTCAGGAATGTGAATTTCTGGAATATAAACTTCTTCATCAGTTTGTTTCTCTACTTCAGAAACTTTTGGATCAACATTATATATAATTTCTTCCTCAGGTACATGCACTGGCTCATTAGCTCTTTCTTTCTGATTTGGAACAGGATGATTGTGTGCTTCTCCATCTTCAGTGAGTAAGTATATTGGTGCTCCTTCCATTGTCACGTCCTTCCCATGCTTCAAATACCAGAATTCTCTAACCACCTTCAATAGCTTGATTCTTAAAAGTATAAACTTGATTTCAGAACAAGAAACTATAAGAAACACAAAAATCAAGCAATGTACTTACCTTTCGTCGTATCTTCAGAACAATATATGCTTCACACCATTTTGCTCAAGATTTCGCTAGGGTTTTTACTTTTCTGAAAAGGGGGTAAATGTTGAATCGTAAAAATGAAACGGGAGGGAGAGTGCAAATCACAGATTAAGTGTAAGGGCAAAATAGATTTTTCAAGTCCATTCGTTGACCAGATTTGCTTAAGGGGCTGTGAGTTAATAAAATTTCAACTCAGGGTTTTTTTTGCTAATTTTTATATGTCAGGGTTTTTTTAATAACTTTTGAATAACACAGGGTTATTAAGGCAATAAATTCGTATCTCTAATTGAATATATGCAGAATATTAAGAATTAAACTTTGTGATTTACATCATAAATGCAACATAGGATGCACTAATGTCATGGGACTGTAAGATATTATAGTCCTTGATCCTAAGTAGTAATAAACATTAGGAATATCAAAGCTGTATATCTATGCACTATAAGAAAAGGAGGCTTTTTGCGTCGTTTTTTAAACGTCGTAAAAGGAAATTTGCCGTCGTAGAAAACTATCTTCGATGTCAATAAAAACGTCGCAAAAAACGTCGTGGAAGGTAGGGTGTAACACCCCACTCCCGAGTGACCCGAACCCGATATCGTTGGTGATATCCGAGTCCGTGCCCTTACGAGGGTGGCGTACTACATCGGTCGATTAAAACTCAGTATGCATTTTTTTTAAACCATTGATCCCACGTTAGCGCGGCAAAAAAACAGTAAGTAATTAAAACCCATGTCCATAATAAACCGGTTTCAGTTATTACAGTCATTATTACAGTCATCCAAGAATAATTTACAATCAGTCAATGAGTAAAGCAATAAAACCACAATGGGCTCGGTAGAAATACAAAGCAGTGTTATACAGTGATCGCGGAGCACAATTTGATAAGACACTAATGCAGACACAAACTGATCCCGACCCCTATTCTTCACTTGCCTACAGTAGACATACTTCCGTGTCAAACGGGGTATTCTTGAAGACCTGAAAAATAGATGCAAATTTTGGGTGAGTTTTGCGAACTCAGTGAGAAACCATCATCGATGGTTCTCCCAATTCATGCATCACATAACAAATTACAGGAGAATGTCTGATTCTGATATCATGTCGGTAATCACCCGATCCACAGTACTTATATCATCACAGTCACAGTAATACTACAGTCATATACAACCAAAATCATTTCAGGTTTTCAGTACAGTATGTATGCAATGCACGTGTGACTCTTTTCCACTTTTGTTTCAGTATTGTGACCGGCGCATAAGCGAGAAGCGATGGGCGCTTAGCGTCTAGGAAGTAGAACTTCCTTCGAGCTTGAAGCTCTTTTTCAGTATCAGTCAGTGGACGCTTGGCGTCTAGGGAGTAGAACTCCCTTCGAGCTCGAAACTTCGCGATGCTCGATGTCGATGGCGACTTCGGTTCACAATTTTCCTTTATCGGTTTATGCATCGGTGTATGTAATGCATATGCCCAATTTAACGATCGGTATAAACGGTCATATCGGTAGAATACGACCTGATGTAGCAAACCATGCACAATGTCACCCAGAACACTTCACGTAATGATTCACAGTATCACAGTATATCACAAAAAGCGATGGCGATATGATACAAGCCGATTATGTATCGCACCTTCACACAGTAGTAACAATCCAGATCACAGAATTACAACCAGATACACTTCTATGTCAATTCTTCCAATCCATCGGACCCTCCGTCCGGAATTCAGTCATAACAAACACAGTTATAATCCCACCGTTAATCCCCACAGTAGACATATAATAATTGAGTAAACCACCTAGGTTACTCACCTGTACTTCTGAACCAAAACCTGGCAGTCTCAGTGACGTCAGTGGACCGACGCTCTAAGTGTGACTCTATAACAGTGACAGTATACAAACATTATCAATTATTTAATCAGAACTATTTCAGAACGCACATGTAACACTTAGAAGGTGCACAATGCATGATAATGATATTCCCGGCCTTAATCCAATTTTTTTCCCAACAATAAAATCTGTAGAAAAAATAGAATTTCAATGGTACTGACGACGCTCAATTTGGACCTCTATAGGTCCCCAATTAAATAAAACAGTGAGTAACGGCTCCGTTACCCGAGTCCACGTCAATTTTCCGTCCAAAAATCCCAAATCTCTCAGAAAATGAAATTCAATGTTCTATGAATCCGATACCTCAAGAATCAGGTCAATCGGATGTCGGACGGAAAAGTTATTGACAAAAGAATCACCAAATACCAAATAATCCAATAATAATAAAAATAATACATATATCTTTTTGCCTCACAGGCGAGGCGTCGTCATGAGGTCGACTCATCTTGCCTCGTCGCGAGGGCGAGGCGTTGCCCTTGCGACCGGGCTGACTTACCTCGCCTCGCGAGGTTCCTCTACTTCCTTGCCCTTTTTCCTGTTTTCAATCCAAATTTCCAACCACTATAATTTTTAGCACACAAATCGGAAAAATACAAACCATAGCTTGTTGGAAAGATCATAAAAAGCTCTACAATTCTCAAGAAGACCATAAAAATCAATTTCACCCCTAAGGGTGTTAAAAATCCACTCAAACCTACTACCCACTCAAAACCTATCAAAACACGGCAGTACATTTCAAATTCAGTAACTCTCTGATTCTTCAGTCAAAAATTACACAATAAATATGCTCATCAAGATCACAATGTTATCTACAACTTTCATGAACAACCCAAAATCAGATTCACTTGTTAACTATGTCAAACAATTCACCAAAGAATCTGCCTACTGAAACCAACTAATCTGGACAGTAATTTCCCAAACAGCATATCTCTTAGCATAAATGTCACTAAATTCACTACCTCATATCCCTGAAAAGATAAGATCTCAAAATTCAATTTTCATGAAGAATTCAACATCCAATTCGATCTCTAACAATTTCAAAACTGTTATGCAAGTTTCTGCCATGATCAGCAATTCACAACCAAAGGCAGGTTCAGTTTTTTGCAAATTCATTTCTCTCAAATATGACAACCAAAAATTACATTCCATATATCATTCTCAAGATAATTTCCTCCTCTACAATTTTACAGAAGATCACTCATACCAATTCAGTTCACATAAATTACTAAAATTGCTCCAAATCATAATGTGCACCAAATTCGACATTCCAGCTAGGTTTCATTCAATGCATAAAAACAGTCAATAGTTATCAGTCCATAACTCCTACTATACATATCGAAAAATTGCAAAATCAGTGGCATTGGAAAGATAACTTACTAGGCTTCAACTTTCATTTAGTCCATTTGTTCTAATTCCTTCTCAATTAGTTCATAAAAATTAGCAAAACTATAGGGTATGATTTCGGGTACTGTTTATTCCAGTTAAGAACAGTAACTTTCCAAGCCATAATGCAACCCCTTAAAGTTAAAATTAGACAACACCTATTTCACACAAAAATGTAGCCAACATCCCAAAGTTTAAGTGGCAACAAACCTCACCTCATTTGCATTCCTACACAATTAGTTATGATCAAAACATTTCAATAGGTTAAACACCAAGTTTTCCAGATTTCATCTTTACCTCTTCCTCTTCCATTCTATCACTTTACCTACATCAATATACATTCATTTACACCTCCAATTCAGCTACAAGCTCATCACAGCATTTATTTGTATAATTAACAATCTTTGACAGCAACCACACAATTATTTGCCATTCATCTAGCCTTTCTAAACTCAATCCAAAACCAAGCCAAAATCAATAAAACCATATTCATTCACTCATCCATACACAAGCATACATTTAAACCCATTCAAGCAAACCATAAGCCTTATGAAATTAATACACAATAAGTCATAACTCATGCACAATAACTCCCAATTAATGCATCTAACAACTAAGTAAAGGACATGTAATTTAATTCTCACCTAAGTAACTTCAAACTTGAATATTCTCAAGTCTTCAAACCTCTCCAACTTGCTACTAGTCAATCAACACCTAAGGCTCATCATAATCCTCATAAATTCAAAGCTTGAGTTTGGGTGTGACTAAAGGAGAAGCAAATAAGGAACCAAGGAAAGCTCTTGTATGGGATGAGAAGAAGAAAAATTCGAAGGAGAAAAGAAATGGAGGAAGCTACGGGTGGAAGGGACTTTAAGCTTTTAAAGTAGGGTTTTTAAAGTATTTCCAAGGAAGAGTGTCGAAATTGACTAAAGAGTATAAGACAAATCTCATAAATGAAGGACACTTGGCTTTTAAATGAGAAAAAAGACAAAAATCAACTTAATCCTATTTAATCTTTTAATCAAAGAACCCTAATCCAAATTAATCTTTAATCCATCTAAAACAATCCCAAAAATCATTTATCCAATATTTCAGTGCCTTTAGGCAATCCTTTTCAATACAGAAAACTCACTCAGTCAGCCAGTTGAAAAATTTTTCGGTCCGGGTAAGTAACCTGAAAAATTCCAGAAAAATTTTCATAAATCCCTAAAAATATAAAACACTCAATGGTGCAATCCGAATAATTTTTCAAATACAAGAACTATATTAATCACAGTAAAACTACCTTAGGCACAAAAACCGAGAATGCCATGTATGCATGTACAATAAGTTCATGTGCACAATTGTGACTATGGAGCAATCCTATTATGCATGAGTAGTCCTATGAAATCCCAATCTAGCACATCTTATGCCAATTTACTATTCTACCCTTCCAATTGAGGGTGAGATGTTACATAGGGTAGGCATTGGTGATATACGATGTCTGTTGAAACACGTCGTTGAAGGCCCAGATATTCTTCGACGTTTATGAAGACGTCCGGAAAGGTTAACACATTTTGCGACGTCTAAATTAAACGTCACAGATTGAAAAGTTTTAACGATGTATTAAGGACGTCGTGGAAAACTAGCATTTTACGACGTGTATGAAGACGTCGGTGAAAGTGAGTATATTTGACGACGTTATAACGAAACGTCGATAAAGGGTTATCAACTATGACGTTTGGAAGACGTCGTAAAAAATACCCTTTCTCGGCGTCTTCTTGTATAGGCGTCGTAAATTCTGAATAATTAATAATTAGCTGAAAATAAAATGAATTTTTTCAAACTTAATAAATATTTTTGCAAAATTAATGATTAATCAATTTGAATTAATAATTTTGTAAATTTCAATTTCAAATAAAATTGAATTTAATAAATATGAATTATAATTAATTTTTAATTTACATTTGTTTTATAATTTTTGCAAATTTAATATTTATCAAATTTGTAAATTATTAACGAGTTAGTAAAAATAAATATTTTTATGAATAAATACATTGAACGAATATCAATTTTTAATATATCATTAATTCTAATAATTGTTAATGTATAATAAGAATTGAATACATGCAAAAACAACTTATTATTTAGCGCAATTCCCAAACATGTCATAATCGATAATTAAAATAAAGTAAATGTCATAAGTGTTTAATATATCAACATGTTTAGTCTAAATGAACATTATGTGTAGAAGATAAAACTTGCAAGAGCTTATTTTGTTGTTCGACTTGTGAAGTTAATCGATCCTTCATTTCTTTAAATTGTTTAGTCAAATCATCGACTTGAGAAGCTGGACGCATCTCTTGAGTAGCTTGAGGCATCTCTTCAGAAGTTGACGGAGAACTCATATTGCGTCGCATATTCATAATTTGTTCATACTTATCTCTCGGACGAATACTAGGCATAGATGTTCCTTCTCTTGGTGTTGTAGTAGGTTCGGAAAGTGAATGGGTTTGAGCTTCTGCCTGTGTATGTGCAAGTGAAGGTGCAGGTGTAGGTGCAGGTGCAGGTGCAGGTTCAGGTGCCTTATTATGTGGTTGTGTACGATCGCATAGATCACTATTGCACTTCAATTAGGTGGCGATACCGCTGATTGCGGTGTGTAGGAACTAAGCTACTTGGTGTAGCCTTTTCTTCTTCTTGGGTAGACCGGGTCCATGGGATTCACTGCATTCACATTAACGTTAGTGCATAAAACCCGTTTTATGCATTCGTCATTCCATTGCTCTTCACCATATTAATTATGTAGCCCTGAACAAATCGTAAAGAAGTTATAACAATCTTTGGTGAGTTTTCAGGTATAGGGCTGCGCTTATATGGTACTCATCTAAGCAAAATTATATGCCATTGGCTGAGTTTTATGCATCAAAGTTGTTGGTAAATCGGTGTAGATGGATGGATGGTACATCTAACAATAGGATCCATAATGCTTGCATAATTGATGAAATGATCGAAACAATCTGTAAAGAGTTAGTTTTCATACATGACCAGTGAAAATGATCGATGCCATGTGATGTAATGCCTATGACATGAATTTATGCCTATGAGATGAACTATGAGATGAATTTATGCCTTACTTGATGATGAGGCAATGTCTAACATTGCTAGTAATCTAGATTCTCCTAACTTTTGTGTATTGTGTAAAGCAACTTCAGAAAAGCTATAGCAACTTCATAAGTGCTGAAACAAACTAGATTTTGCATCAGCTTTAATGTATAACTCGTGGTTTTTGTCATACACAGAAAGTAATTCAAATACCCAGCCAATGCAAAATATTGAATAAGAAAATTGTTAACAACAAATGCTTCACAGCAGTCAACCAAACAAAACTTTTAATATTGAATTACATGTTGAATGATTTAAGTATCAAACAAAACAGATTCTGTCATTTATGTTTTGTTCCATTTATGTTTTGTTGCTGATTTTCAAACACACTCTTGAATAGTATGTGCAATTCAGTATCCCAAGGAACACAACCAAAACATCTAGCAGCCAACAATATGCCAACAACAAAACATGTAATCCAATATTTAACAAATACCTGGTGAGGTTTGTGAAGACAATGAGAAGATTGGATCCTCTGGCTGAAGTTTTGTGGACCTGAAGTTCATTGATGTTTAGTAATGCAGGGTATCAGTAATGCAGTAATGCAACTAGATAGGCCACTATTTACTCAAATCTTAAAAGTCATAACATCAATTTAAATAATACCTCTCAATTGGATACATCCATCTATACACAACCGGTCCACCAAGTAAGGCTTCATTTGGCAAATGAATCGCCAAATGTACCATCACATCAAAGAATGCCGGTGGGTATATCATTTCAAGCTTGCATAAGATTAAAGTTATTTCATGACACATATTGCACACTGATCCTTATTCAAGCTTCGTCTACAAATTCGGCGAAAGAAGTCCCCCAACTCCATTAAAACACCTGTCACATCTTTATTCAAGATAGAACGCGTTCCTAATGGTAGAATGCTTTTGATAAGTGCATATTTGTCCAATATTTATATTTTAATTATTCCTTTTTACTCCTCCTGTTGATTCAATTATTGGGACTTAACTTGATTTTATGTTTCCTTGTAGGAAATAAATTAAGAGGCGAGATCAACAACAAAACACAAGGGGGTTTCAATTTAATGGACACATCACGCATCAGCTAAAGACGCCAGCATTGGAACGTTAGGCAACAACGTTTCAGCACAGCACAAGCACGTGGGGAACAAAAAATAATAATAATAAGGAGGCTTTTAATTAAGAGCAAGACACAACAAAGCAAGGGGCTCTGGCGGCAGTAACGAAGAAACAAGTGAGGAATTTCGGGTGGACAGAAACATAAGGAAATTCACGCAACACGTGAAAGGCAGCAATTTAGAGAGGAGTCACGCACGCAGCACGAGGGGACAACAAGAAAGAGAGGAGTGTTGTGGCTGGGAAAAAGGGTTTTTGACGCAAAAAGGAAATTAACGCACAAGAGGAAAAGATATATAAGGAAATTCATGCAGGAGGATAGGGAGCAGCGGCACTTTGAAGGGGACGCACGCAGGAAACAGAAAATTAGAGAGGAATTATAGAAACGCATAGCGAGTTAGGAGAAGATACTTGGCTGACGTGGAAGGAAAAGAAAGGGAGGCACAACAAGCCAAAAGTGGGGCCCATGGCAATTAAAAAAGGAGGAGAAAAACCTAGGAGAAAAAGGGAAGTGACGGCAGCACACAGGGGGTCGCTTCTTTTTGGTTCTTTTTGGGGATTACAACACGAACAGTAGCCGCCAGGGAGGAGGATCGACCAATTTCCAGATTTCACTTTTATTAGCTTTTATTTCTTTTCTTTGTTATGGAGACTATGTTATTCCATTATTACATTGATTTAATTACATTATGAGTAGCTAATCTATTTTAGTCGAGAATTTCAATTATTATGCTTTGACTCGTGAGACTATTGTTCCTAATATTTGGTTTATAATATTCGTCTTCGCTACGATTATTGTCATTTTTATTAATTGATTATCACGATTGAGGCTGATTGTAGAGTTAGTTAATTTACATATATGGTGATTTACTTGGTGGAGTCTAACTGGGTGATTGGTGTTTGTGGCAATTGGCACTAGGGCATAATACTTATGCGATTTTGTGTGGAGGAACTTGCGATCTAACTAGATGAAGCATGAGTGCATGCGTAGTCGATTAGGGTTAGTGTTTCTTTAGAGTTTATTCTTGTTAATTAATTGAATCTCGGAGAGAGTCTCGAAGGGTTATTAATTAATTAGGAATAGTTCAAAGGAGTTTCTGCGACTATTCTAAAATTAAGAAGAAGCGAGGGGCCAGAGGTAGTTGGTAACCATAGCTAACCTATTATTAAACCAAAGAAAATATTTGAGTCGATGATCGTGGTCTAAGCATAATTAGGAATTTCTGGCTAAGTTGTCGTTATTTGAGTTTATCAATTTTATTTGCGTTCTTTGTTATTTGAATCTTAGTTGTTATTTTATTTAATTTTATTTGAGTTGATAATTTATTAGTTGCTATTTTAATTAGTAGTTTTATTGAAAACTTCAAAACCCCTTTTATTTAATTTCATTAGTTCTTTGGCATTTGAATAAGATCAATTATTCCATTCTCGTGGATCGACCCCATTTACCCTTTGTGCAATTTATTTTCGTTTGGTGTTTGGGATTTATTTTGGTGGATTGACACCCATCAAATTTTGGCGCCGTTGTTGAGGATTGGTAACTAATTGATTTTGTTTTGTTTTAAGCCTAGGAACATTAAATGCGGAGATTCCATCTTATCGACCACGAGATCAAAAAAGGCGCTAAGAGGTCGAGGAAGTTGAGCAAACTAAGGAAGAAGCAAGGAGAAGTTCGTGGATTACAGACCCCGGTTGAGTCGGACACTGAAACGGAATACGAAGAGGAGATTGAAGTTGAACAGCAGCCTGACGGGAAGCTTAACCGTGACCACGCGCAGGATATGGCTCTTAACAGAACTCTCCAGGACTTGGGTAGACCCACTGAAGCGCAACATCCGCTATGCATAGACTTTCCAAAACTTCAAGAAGGTCCGTGGTCTGGAAAACGAGGATCCAAATAAGCATTTGAAGGAATTTCACCTCGTCTGCACTTCCATGAAGCCCCGCAATGTCACGGAGGACCAAATCAAACTGAGAGCTTTTCCATTCTCATTGCGGGATGCAGCCAAGGATTGGCTCTACTACCTACCTTCGTGGACAATCAACACTTGGAAGGATGTCCTACGGTTTCTAGAAAATATTTCCAAAGCATCCCAAATGCCAACATCAAAGCGTGAAATTTGTGGCATTAAGCGAAGGATTGAAGAACCTCCACGAGTCTTGGGAGAGGTACAGAGAATTTTAGCAAGCTGCCCGCATATGGCATATCCGAACAATTGATCATCCGATTACTTCTACGAGGGTCTAATTCCAATGGGCCTTGAGAATGATGGGCGCGCATGATGGCGGGGCCATCGTCAAGAAACCCCAGCTGAAGCCCAGGAGTTGATATCGACCATGGCAGCAAACTCCCAGCAATTCGGTGCTCGACTAGATATACCGCGAAGGGTGAATGAGGTAAATGTTACTTCCCTCAATGAAGTCAAATCTTTGTTAACAACTTTTGTCGAGAAATTGAATGTAGGTACTCCTCCACCTGCGAGGGCGTGTGACATCTGCACTAGCCTAGCCCACCCAACCGATGCATGCCCAACGCTCCACGATGAAACACCGGAGAATGTGAATTTTATCGGATTTCAACAGAGGAAGTTTGATCCCTATTCAAACACCTACAACCCCGGTTGGAGAAGCCACCCAAATTTCAGTTATGCTAACAACCCACCGAACCAACAGAACTACCATCACGGACCACCGCCGCCGCAACAGCCTTCGGGCTCAAGTAAGCCTCTTGAAGAAATTGTCCATATGTTAGCTACTAATACTGCAAAATTTCAACAGGACACTGCAACCAGATTTCAAAAGATAGAAGAGAGCATGAAGACCCTAGAGACTCAAATGAGTCAGATAACATCCTCCGTTAGCAGATTGGAGACTCAAGGCAAGCTGCCGTCTCAGACACTCGACCCGAGGCATAATGTGAGCGCGATTTTCTTAAGAAGTGGTAAGGAATTGCAGTCCCCAGTCGACAGGAACCCTAAACGTGACCACGCCCAGGGTTCCCGTGCAGAAACAGAACAGGAAGCTGAAAGGGAGCTTACACGTGACCACGTACAGGATTCAGGTCCAGCTGGAAATCCTCAGAAACCTAAACCTTTAGTGGTTCCACCACCATTCCCCCAGATGTTGGCTCAGAGCAAGAAGGAAAAGGAAGATAAAAGCATCATGGAGTTATTCCAAAAAGTTGAAGTAAACATCCCGCTCCTCGAGGCCATTAAATAGGTTCCGCGCTACGCCAAATTCCTTAAGGAATTGTGCACAAATAAGCGTAAGTTAACAGGTAATGAAAGGGTGAGTGTGGGGCAAAATGTTTCAGTTGTCTTACAGAGGAAATTACCTCCTAAGTGTCGCGAACAAGGTATGTTTTCCATTCCTTGCAAGATTGGGAATATTGGTATAAGTAAGGCTATGTGTGACTTAGGAGCCTCTATTAATGTGATGCCTTTATCTGTTTATACTTCCCTGGGTCTTGGTCCGTTAACTAATCTTTGGAGTTATAATTCAATTGGCGGATCGATCGATTGTCTATCTGAAGGTGTTTTAGAGGATGTGCTAGTTCAAGTTAATGGATTAATTTTTCCCATTGATTTCTTCGTTCTTGATATGGAAAATGATAGTTCATCTGAGTCTTCTGATATCTTGTTGGGTAGGCCTTTCCTTAGCACGGCTAAGGCAAAGATAGATGTGCATAGTAGTTTATTAACTTTAAAGTTTGATGGTGAAGTGGTGAAATTCGATGTTTATGATGCCATGAAACGTGCTGAAGATGTGTCTTGTGTTTATAATATTGATATCATTGAAGATTTGACTCATGAGGTTCTTACTTTAAATTATGATGATGAGTTGAATTATACTTCATGTCATAGGATGTATGTTGTTGGAGTTAAGAGATTCACTGATCGGTCTGAAGTTTCTGATGATATACTTGATGAGGCCCCAAAGTTGGAGCTCAAAACGCTTCCTGAGCATTTGAAATACGCATATTTAGGTGACGGTGAGACCCTACCCGTGATCGTATCCAGCATGCTCGACGACCTGGAAGAGGAGAAATTAATTAGAGTGCTTCGAGAGTACAGGGAGGCAATTGATGGGACCATTGCTGATTCCCAACATCGAGATGAGGGTTAACATCAAGACGAGGATCGTCGAGCCTAAGACGTTAAACAAGGGCACTAATGGGAGGCAACCCATATGTTTACTTTATTTTATTTTTCTTTCCTTTATTTTGCTTTATTTTGTGTTCTTTTTTGTCTAGTTTGTTTCCTTCTTTCTTTGTTTTGATATTTCCCTTTCCTTCCCTGTGTCTTTCAGGAGGTTCGGCATTGGATCAATTCGGAGTTCTTGGATTACCGCTGCGGGAGTCCTTTATATGATCATATATTGGCTCTCGTCCCTCACTGTACTAGCAATACCCTACTGGCGGGATGCCTAAACGAGCTCACGCATAAGCCCTCATCTTCACCACTAGACCAACCCAGCGTCATCGCCCCCCCCCCCCGGCTTCAGGGAAGTCCTCAGTTTACCCTTTTCATTTATTTTTACGTTGAGGACAACGCATGCTTTAAGTGTGGGGAGGGAGATTTATAGTTTTTGCGATGCATGCTATTTTGAATTATGTTGGCTCCTCTGTTGCTTTTTGGTGTATCTTGACTTTTAGCTATTGCTGCCCGTGCATGCTATTTTGAATTGTGTTATGTCCTCCGTTGCTTTTTGGTGTATCTTGACTTTTAGATATTGCTCCATTTTGCTTGATGAATTGTTGTGCCTTAGGTAATGGTGGATTGTTTTAAAGGAGTCGAGAGTATGATTGAGTCCCTTGTTGCTTAATGTTAATTAAATGTTAATGATTTTGTCCTATATGTTGAAGTTGCGGGCCTGAGTTAATTGGTTAGAATAAAAAAAAATTGTGTGATTAATCGGTGCCTTTCTTGTCTAGAGTCATGTTAAGCTTAGAAGTTGAGTTGGTATATGTGTTGAACTTTGGATTGATGTGGGAAATCATGATGGAGAAAGGGAATGAAGAATAAAAATATAAAAAGGTGTTTGATTCGTTCCGCCAATCACCAAAGGTGGTTGTGAGCGAAGCCAAAAATCCGTTTAAAGGTCGGAAGGGGAGTAGTAAGGCGACATTCATCACAAATGTTTTTCGCGTAAAAGGTCTTGAACAACTATGACGTGTGAGGCAACCAACTACTCCTCTGATTACTCGAAAAAAGAAAAAAAAAATTTTGCAAGCATCTGAGTAATTACGAGTAAGGCTAAAGCCACTTGGTGTTGTGATTGAACGAGTAATCGGATGACATTCATCACAAATGTTTGCATTCGCGTAAAAAGACCAATGACAATTCCGAGCAAATTATAGCTAAAAACACCTAATCAATTAATCAAGATTAACCTGATCTTCTCATGACTACCACATAGATTCGGAGTTCTTCGTATATATTAACCACCTGATAAGTGAAGTATGATTCCTAGACTTGATTGGTTTTTAATTAAAATTCGGTAATTCAATTTGCGTTCAGGCTTGTGTCTTCTCATGTGGGAAATTTGTTGCATTTCTTTAACATTTCATTGACATTGGGACAAGATTGCGCTCTTATTCCTAGTTTACATTACCTTTGTGCATGTTTCATTGAGTGGAGAATTTTCCATTGTGTCTTAGTCCTCTTTTATGCTTGAGGACAAGCATCGTCTAAGTGTGGGGAGATTTGATAAGTGCATATTTGTCCAATATTTATATTTTAATTATTCCTTTTTACTCCTCCTGTTGATTCAATTATTGGGACTTAACTTGATTTTATGTTTCCTTGTAGGAAATAAATTAAGAGACGAGATCAGCAACAAAACACAAGGGAGTTTCAATTTAATGGACACATCACGCATCAGCTAAAGACGCCAGCATTGGAACGTTAGGCAACAACGTTTCAGCACAGCACAAGCACGTGGGGAACAAAAAATAATAATAATAAGGAGGCTTTTAATTAAGAGCAAGACACAACAAAGCAAGGGGCTCTGGCGGCAGTAACGAAGACGCAAGTGAGGAATTTCGGGTGGACAGAAACATAAGGAAATTCACGCAACACGTGAAAGGCAGCAATTTAGAGAGGAGTCACGCACGCAGCACGAGGGGACAACAAGAAAGAGAGGAGTGCTGTGGCTGGGAAAAAGGGTTTTTGACGCAAAAAGGAAATTAACGCACAAGAGGAAAAGAAATATAAGGAAATTCATGCAGGAGGATAAGGAGCAGCGGCACTTTGAAGGGGACGCACGCAGGCAACAGAAAATTAGAGAGGAATTATAGAGCATGCAACAGGTTAGGAGAAGATACTTGGCTGACGTGGAAGGAAAAGAAAGGGAGGCACAACAAGCCAAAAGTGGGGCCCATGGCAATTAAAAAAGGAGGAGAAAAACCTAGGAGAAAAAGGGAAGTGACGACAGCACACAGGGGGTCGCTTCTTTTTGGTTCTTTTTGGGGATTACAACACGAGCAGATGGCATTGAGGAGGAGGATCGACCAATTTCCAGATTTCACTTTTATTAGCTTTTATTTCTTTTCTTTGTTATGGAGACTATGTTATTCCATTATTCTGTTAGATTTAATTCTGTTATGAGTAGCTAATCCATTTTAGTCGGGGAATTTCAATTATTATGCTTTGACTCGTGAGACTATTGTTCCTAATATTTGGTTTATAATATTAAATCTTGTTTCGATTCTTGTCATTGTTTATTAATTGATTATGCGATTGAGGCCTGATTGTAGAGTTAGTTAATTTACATATCGCCAACTGATTTACTTGGTGGAGTCTAATTGGGTGATTGGTGTTTGTGGCAATTGCACTAGGCATAGTACTTATCGATTTTGTGTGGAGGAACTTGCGATCTAACTAGATGAAGCATGAGTCATGCGTAGTCGATTAGGGTTAGTGTTTCTTTAGAGTTTATTGTTGTTAATTAATTGAATCTCGGAGAGAGTCTCGAAGGGTTATTAATTAATTGGGAATAGTTCAAAGGAGTTTCTGCGACTATTCTAAAATTAAGAAGAAGCGAGGGAGCAGAGGTAGTTGGTAACCATAGCTAACCTATTATTAAACCAAAGAAAATATTTGAGTCGATGATCGTGGTCTAAGCATAATTAGGAATTTCCTGGCTAAGTTGTCGTTATTTGAGTTTATCAATTTTATTTGCGTTCTTTGTTATTTGAATCTTAGTTGTTATTTTTATTTAATTTTATTTGAGTTGATAATTTATTAGTTGTTATTTTAATTAGTAGTTTTAGTCGAAAACTTCAAAACTCCCTTTTTATTTAATTTCATTCGTTCTTTGGCATTTGAATAAGATCAATTATTCCATTCTCTGTGGATCGATCCCATTTACCACTGTGCGCAATTTATTTTCGTTTGGTGTTTGGGATTTATTTTTGGTGGATTCGACACCCATCAGCTTTGTAACAATACATGACAATCATGGGACTTAAGTCCACTAATCTTCCTCTCATCAACATTAACACATCTAGATATATTCGATGCGTAACCATCTGGAAACTTCACCTGTTTTACAAACTCACAAAACTTCTTCTTCTCATCGGCAAACATTGTATAGCATGCTGGAGGTTTTCCAACAATAGCTCCATCAGCTGCTCTTATCAAGTGTAATTCTTTTCGAAATATTCATATCTTCCAAATCAAGTCGCACCTTGATTGTATCTTTGCTTTTACCTTCAACATTCATTAAGGTACCAAGGATATTGTCACAAATATTCTTTTCTATATGCATGACATCAAGGTTATGCCTTAATCCTAACTTATGCCAATATGGTAGTTCAAAAAGAATACTTTTTTTATTCCAATTCAACTCTCCTTCCAATCTCCTTCTCCTCTTATTCTTTGGGTGCTTCCCATAACATATATTACGAATATGACTTAATTGTTCCACCATATCATCCCCATCTGGTAAGTTAGGTATAGGCCGATGATCACTCTTGCCATCAAACTTCTTGCTTTTCCTCTATGGGTGATTATAAGGAAGGAAACGACGATGGCCTAGGTATCCAATCTTACTTCTTAACTTACAAGAAGGAGTGTCCTTGTTACAAACAGGACATGCCATGTAGCCTTTTGTACTCCACCCAGAAATAGTACCATATGCTGGGAAGTCATTAATAGTCCACATTAAAACTGCATGCAATCGAAAATTTTTCTCCTTTTGAAACATCAAAAACATCAAAACCATCCTCCCATAACATCTTTAACTCATCTAGTAGTGGTCTCATATAGACGTCAATGTCTCTACCGACCGCTTTCGGACCAGGAATAACCAACGATAGCATAAAGAATGACTCATCCATACACATCCATGGGGGTAAATTGTATGCCAAGAGAACAACAGGCCACACGCTATATGAAACTGACAAATTACCATACAAAATAAGGCATGAAAAGTTAACTAAAAACAATTGTTTTAAATGAAAATTATGAGATTAGTGAACGAATAAGAAAATTGATAAGTGAACGACAATATTATGATAATAACAAACTTTTTGTACTCATCCTTATCTGATTGGTGAGTATCTAAAATCAAAGCTCTTAGAAAGAGAACTAAGAAGATCATCAAAAGGAACTCATATCTCACTCACTTAAAATGTTAAAGCCCGCACAAATTGAAAAGTATGAGGTAAAGGAACTAAAAGAAAGAATGGATCAGCTTACTAGAAAGCTCATATTAGAAAAAACATAAGCTTCAATTAAGGAAGAGAGTTAGTCGAATACTCTTAGAGCATAAACATAAGCTTATGTTTGCCACACCATTTGCATCTGCTTATAAATTCCTATCTATATCAGCACCTATATTCTTGACTGCATCAACACACTAATTTTTAATAATCATAATCACTTATCAATTTTTATCTGTCTTAGGATACCAATATTTAGTATATTATTATCCATTAATTTCTACACGATCATGCTAAAAATAAGTATGTTTTATCCAACTCACTCTATTCTAATTCATTTAACATCTATGTTTTAAATTTACAACTAATTACATCATATGGACCTAGTTTTTATAAAAGGTGATGAAATAGACAGATGTATTTTATAAGAATAAAAGGGATTGTCAAAGATAAAATGGTCAACTTGGTGCAAATACATGAAAAGATGTTAAAGTTTATAAGAGATGCATGAAAAAATGCCATTGTTTCTAATTATTTTTAGGGCTTTTATACCATGTTGCATTGTAGGTTAGTTTATGGTCACAATTGCTACTCGGATGTATGTTTACATTATTGAAAACAATTGAATTCAATGGAGCTTATTAGTCTAACAAAAGATGAACCAGCCAACAATATGCCAACAACAAACATCTACTCGAGAATAAAACAAATGCAAAGAAAGGATAATTACCTCTAGATATTGCTCCACTTCAAATGACACCACAGATTAGTGATCTTTTGCAGTAGTAGGATTAGCAACCTAAAATGTTAAAAGGTTTGCCTTTGTTAAGTTATCCATTTAGAGGATAAAGGCTATAGGAAAGAAAATAATACACATTTAATCTTGCTATATGAAGTGAAGAGAGATACATCATTTTTAGTTGCATGAAACAGTCTGACTAGATCATTGAGAAGTTGAAGAACTCATATTGCTAATTAGAAAAAGAAGTCCTAATTTACAGAACTTATCCTTATCCTTTAGGACTCCCATAATTCTAGCAACTAGAAACTAAATTGTTCAAACAGAACAACAACAAAAAAACAGATTCCTATCATATCCCATGTTCAGAACATGTTCAAACTCCTTAGAAGATTAAAAACAGGCCACTTTTTAAAATGTAGGATTATGTTTTAAAATAACACAACAAAACCCTCGGCAGCCTCCAACACATACACGTTTTCTTAGCATTTGGGAAGCTATATATGTTTTAAATTTTGCATAAAAATATAGCCAGACTTATGCATACATATCATAAGTCTGAGAATATGAATTGGTGAATGTTGTTGAAGAATGAACTTCAAATTCTGAGTTTGCCCAAACCTGTACTTCAATGACTTACCTCAAACAACACGCACATGCACTCCGACTGGTGATGATAGAGGGCCGACTGTAGATGAAGCAATCTCCACAGATTCTAAGCGCGACAAAAAATGAGAGAGGGAAGGTTAAAATGATGAAGAGGGAAGGGGAGAAACGCAGGCGCGGGAGACTCAGAAGATGATAGAGGGAACGAGGTTGGATGAGAGAAAGAGCGCTGGAGACTAACGAAGATGAGAGAAAGAGCGCTGGAGACTGACGAAGATGAGAGAAAGAACGGCGGTAGCTTCGGTTTTCGTTTGGAAAATTGGGGGGAGTGAAAATTAATTACGTGGACCTCACCTTTCCTGACGTCTATTTCTCCAAAACAACGTTTATGCTATTTTCAGACGTCTTTCTACCAAGACGTCGTTTAACGCTTCACTTATCCCCGACGTCTTAATACAACGTCTCAGAATATTCCATCTTTTCTTGACGTTCTTCCAGACGTCGTGAAATCCTCAGACCATTCACGACGTCTACTTCCAAAATGACGCTAAATGTGTTGTTTTGTTGTAGTGATGTCTTCTCATCTATTTTAAAGATACGTTCAGAAGTTGGTCTGTTACCTCTTACCATATTGACCTTGATCTACTTATTTTTCTACTGCCCTTCCTCTCTACTTTAGGTTTGTTGCAGTCCTTAACTTTGATAATGGAAGTTCGTTCAATAATTGTCTTACCTTTTTTTACTATTTGTGATCTAAACCATGCAGATTATCTTGAGAGACTTAAAATCTTTCGACATACTTTTGAGGATAAATGGAATGCAAAATTGTCCTGACTTTGGTTTAGCTAAGTTGGGACCTTCAGATGGACTGTTGCTGTTGACTTTGAGGATAAATTCAACAGCAACAGTCCTTGCCACCAACAATCTTTTTGTGCCGTGAAGAGTGTAATGACGCCGTACTACAGTGAGGAGACTTTTTACTCCAAGTCTGACCTGGAGATGGACAACGAATATGGTGTGTCAATCATATTCTATTTGCAGAAGATCTTCCCAGGTGTATTTCTCTTAATTATAAATACAGAGTATAAATATAATGATTATTTCATTAATAAATATTAAATTTTGTCTATTTTATGTGATATTTTACTTATTATAATAATATTTTATATTTTATAAATTTAATTTAGACTTAATGTTTTTACAATACATACTTAAGAGAGTAATTATAATAAATATAATTGAGAGTAATTTAATTTTTATCATAAAATATTATGTTAGTGGGATGGTTACAAAATTTTGAATTTATTTGTAATTTATTCATCTAATAAGAATAATTGATTTCAAATAAATTTTAAATAAATACTATCTTCTTAATTAAATGAACATTGAAAGTTATAATATTTCTATTAGTTATTAATCATTATTAAAGATATATAAATACATTATTTAATGAATTTTTATAAATTATTTATTAAGAAAATTAGAGCTAATCCCTCCATGATCTGCCATTCTGAAACTTGAGAAAGCAGCTCTTTCTTTATAATATATATAATAAGCTCTATATACCTTTCAGTTAGGGGAATGATGTACTACAGACGAGCTTTGAAGCTTCAGGCTTTCCTCGACATGGCAAATGAAAGTGGTAAGGCATTTACTTGGCCCATTAAGAAAATTGTTGAACACTCTATGAATGTTGACTCTTCAAGTAACTGCAAAATGTCTGATCAACTTGGCATTTGATTCAAGCTTTAGCTTCACATACTCCGTAAACAGTCATAGCTCCTTAATTGGGTGAAGCTTTCTAAGCAAATAGTCATAGCTTCACATACTCCGTAAACAGCCATACCTTCACATAGTCCGTAAATTTAGTTCCATCTGAAGAAGATAAGAAAAGTCAGAGATCTCATACGCTCAATTAGACGCAGTGGCTGACATGAAATTCACATATGTCGCTACCTATCAGAAGTACTACGGGAATCAGAAGCGGAGCGGAGATCGCCGGGCAACAGATATCCTGAATTTGATGGTTAAGTACATTAACTAGCATTGACCCCCTTGTTTCTAGCGTCTTAATCAGTCTTGACCGACTTCATATGCATGGCTTTTAACCCTCCTCCGATGCTCCCCCTTTTTACAGCAATCCCTCTCTCCGTGTTGCATACATTGATGAAGTTGAAGAAAGAGAAGGTGCAAAGGTATTTTTCTTTGAAAATCAAACGCGCTTTCTCAGCACTCAAAATTGGCCTGAGTTCAATCGAGTTCTGAGCTACCCAAATTCGACTGACTTGACACTGCACCATCGAACATCAATCTTTGCCTTTTAAGTAAATTCATGTTACGATTCGTGACGCGAGACTAAGATGCAATTGAAGGATCGGAAGCATCCGATTCGCTTTCATCAGCAAGCAAACTGTCGCTTTCGCCTACCCACAGGCAAAGTGTTCGAAGAAAGTCGCCGGAGAAAAGAATAAAAATGAAACATCCTCACCGCCCTGTAAATACTGAAATACCCATGTCTACCTTCTCAACTAATAACTAACTCCTTCAATTTCTCATAATCCTTTTGCTTACCCTTTGATCCCTGAAAATGGCTGATGCTGCTGTGGTGGAGAACCTATCCTCCATGGTGCTTAGTTCCATAAAAGAAGAGGTGAAGTTGGGTACCAACTTACTTCATCCCGAGAAACTGATAAGCATATCGAGAGACATGTGATCACCACATCTCTCATCGATATACAAGAGGTAAAACGTAGAGACGAAGAAAAAGATTAGGTCAAAAGCGAGATACTTAAGGCCAAATCTAATCCTCCTATCATCTCTCTCGTGGGTTTGGGAGGAATTGGGAAAACCACATTAGCTCAATTAGTTTAAAATGATAATGAAATCCAAACTCATTTTGAAAAGAAAATATGGGTGTGCATTTCAGAACCTTTTGATGAGATGTGCATTAAAAGCAATTCTTGAATCTCTTTGTGGTTCTTCTACACATGATTTCAAAGAATTGGAGAATGTTACATGAACTCGCACCACCTTTTATTTTGAAGAGTCATAGATTTATATGGGAAGCTTATTTGTTTCTCATTAGTGGACTTGCCAGAAATTGATCCTATTATGCAACCCTTAATACTGTTTATTTATGTAGAGCATTATGTAGAGTCCATATTGTGCATATTGCATTGTCTTTAAGGTTTTGCTTAATCAATTTTCTTTGACCTCATTGATTAATCTATCATTATTTACATTTCCTTTGTGTTTTTGTCTATATCTCTTTCTTTTTCCATGGGACATCTTTCTATGTGCTATTGCTCTGTTTCCTTGCTACAAATGACGTGAAGAAATGGTTCATCATTCCATTTGTAGTCTTCACACAACTATTTGACATTTAGTTCTTGGGGGCCTTTATCTATGATTTTATATTCTCTTACCCTTCAAGCAGTGTAAATAGACGATGGATCTAGTTTCTCATATCTGAATCCAACTAATCAAAACAATTTGTGTTTCTTTTTCTTTTTGGTAATAAAACAAATTTGTGGATTTCGATTGATTATGAAGTTAAGGGACATTCAGGCTTCCAATTTATTGCAGAATCTGGCTTAAGATCTCCTTGTACGTCATATTGAACTGAAGCTTGCTCTATAATGCTGTAGATGATGATTAGGATATAGATGGCATGCTGAGTGAAGGTGTAGAAATTACATGCTTCCACTTGGTAGTATTTTAGCCTAATTTTTGTGAACACATATTCTTATTGTTTATGAATTGTTATTGGCTGCCCATTGAATAATGCTGGATAAAATGAACTGAAGCTTGCTCTATAATCTGTGGAAGTACATAGAACCTTTTTAGTGTGATGTATTAGTAGATTTGAAAAAAAAAAACAGATTCATATCATTTTTCTATTCAATTTTAAGAATCACACATGATTTTTGTTCTCTTGAAATGCCTAGTAATGTTACATCACTTTAAGAGGCTTTTTAAGTTTCATTGGTTCTCCTGAACTATGCCTTGGCGTGAAAATTATACTGTGAGGTTTATTTTTCTGTGATTCATTTTTATTACTTTTAATGCCTCCCTTTTTCAAGCTAATGAGGCTTACTGTAGTAATTCTCTTATTTCTTGCAGGATGGTGCTAATTTCATGATTTATACACCATCTGATCCACTTTTGTTCATTGTGAAAAGGTAACCAATCAAATACTTATTCTTCTTGGTTTTGGAGTTGATCTTGTTTACTTTTTCTTTGACATAAGTGCTGTTTCAGCCTGCTTATCAGAATTGTCCTTCCTGCAATTTGAAAGGAGATTCGTACTAGGTTGAGCATGAGGACAAGAATCTAGTTCAAAAGATAAGAAAAAGCCAAATTTTCATTTTTCTAGCAATGGCAGATGTTAGAAGTGAGAAGCTTTCACTTTGCTAAGGACTCTACAGAAGAAACTAAAGAAGCACCAAACATAGACTTCTAGAAACCTAAGTAATCCTGAAACATGTAGGAATCTTTTGTAGACTTGCAAAGTTGACTTTTGGGCCTCAGTCTGTGCTGCTTTCACTTTGACATGCTTAAAGTTATATCTTATGAGCCATTTATTTCCAAGTGTAAAGCTAAGCCATTGATGAAGACCACAAACTTTAAACCTCCTAGCTTTGAAAATGCCAACTGAACTCTGTTGTATCATCAACACCTCTAATAACATTGTCATGAAACCCTAAATTTACTGAAAGCATAATTGAACTTATCGTGGAAATCTTGATGGCTGAAGCTTTTGCTTTGCTGGTAATATTAGAAATCTCCCTCTTTCTCTGCCCCTATGTCTGTCATATTTCTTCCCCTTTGGTTTTCTCTCCTCCTTATGCTCAACTGTTATTTACCGAATTTGGGTCTGTTTCTGCAGGATCAGAACGGGAAGTGCACATAATTGATGATGTAAACACATGCTTTCATCATAGAACCTGTTTGCTGCCTTCTTTTGTTTTCTGCTTATATAGTCTGCAGCTTCTGTTGCAAATTAGTTTGTTTTGAGTTGGTGTTAAGGTGTTGTTGCTAAAGTTTCAATAACATTGAGAGATTGATTGATTTATTTATTTATAGATGAAGCATGATTTGAGCAACCGTATTCTTTCATCTAAAAACAGGATCGTTTGGGGGCCGGCCGTAATAAGCGCCATAGACGAGGAGACAGAGTTCAATGCCCTTGTTGTAAGCAAATATTGTCTTCCACAACCATTGATTTGGTGAATGAGCTGATCCGTAGAATTCATGTGTTTGTGTTACTATTTTGCAGGAGGAAGGGGCTGCTCTTTTAGAATCGCCAATGGGTGAAAGATGAATAGAAATTGGACACAAAGTAAATGGTTGCGCTCCTGCCAAGTTGTAATTCACTAGGAAGCAACACATATGTAGGAGTGATTCTTCTGAGACATTCCTCCTGATAAGGGCAAAGAAGCAAGAACATGATGAGTAGAATATGAAAATTGTGTACACATAAAACGGACTTTGTTTGCATTTCGTATTATGCACATTCTTGTGTTTCTTTCTTGTAACTGAGAAAACAAATAGTCTGAAATGATATTAAAATAGTAATAAACAATGTACTGTAGGAGGATTCTGTACTAATTCCCCTTTCTTCTGTAAATACTCTATTAAGTTTCATTTATTCAATCAGTGATCAAAATAGGTATAATGGTATGAACCATAAAGAAGTCACTAATAAATCCAGACCTGGAGATGGTGAAATGTTTTTATATCATTAAGTATTCGGCAGATTCTTTAGTAACACGCATTTCGTCAAAACCCTTTGAATTTTGCTACATAAACTAATTGAGCTAATGTGTTCTTGCGACTTGGGCTTAGGTATCAAGCTTTTGACCTTATCTTTTTCTTCAACACTTTCTTTAACTTGTACATCATCAAAAGATGTGATCACATGTTTCTCAGTATGCTTATCAGTTTTTCTGGGATGAAGTAAGTTGGTACTTAACTTTTATCAGTTGCAATGTCGTCTAGTCTTTGTTGATCTTCTCTTATTTTTCAACCTACATGGAAAGGAAATTAATTAAATTTTCCTTGCATGGTTAATTAATTAATAAAAGAAAGGAAATTAAAGAAAAGTAAAGAGAGGGAAATTAAACTTCAAAATTTCCTTCTTAATCAAAAAAAAATTTCCGTCCAAAAGTGGATAGAAATAGAGGGAATTAAAAAAATTGACACAATTTTATCAAAAATACCCTTTTAAAATACCTCTTTATAAAAGACTATTTTTCTCCTATCCTATTGTCTTCCACTTTTTTTTCTCCTGCAATCTCCCAGCGTTTTTTACTTCTCCCGCCTTTTTTTCTTCTCCCGCAGCCACCAAGTATGTTCTCAATCTCGATCTTCAATTTACATATTTTTTTAGCTAGCTATTATTACACTCATGATTGCTGAAGAGGGAAATTGACAAAAAAAACGATTGCCGATTGCCATAAAAGATAATTATTGGACAGAAGATACCAAACGATTACAGATTGTCATATACATGATTGCACTTCTATTTTTTTTAATGGGAATGATTGCATTTACATGGTTGCCGTATATTGCACCACAAGATTGCCTATATTGCATGCTTTATTGGTTTGATGAACTATTTGATTAGTGGGTTTCGCAATAATATTTTTTTTATTCCTTTTTCATTTGATTGACTGCTACTTTTTTTCAATTACCTACTATCCCTTTTTTGGTTAGTTAGATTCACGATTGCTTACTAGCCTTTTTGTTTGATTGTACGTACTATTGCATGCTCTTGAAGACTTTGGATGTTCTAACCAAAAATCACATACGTGTCGAAAAATATGGATTTTTACAAACAGTTATATGCATGGGCAGATTTGTCAAATTTATATATTATTACCAAATTTCCATTCTTTTCTATCTATATATCCAAACAATGGAAATTCTATTTCCTCTCACATATTTTAAGAAACTCTAATATAAACGAAAGAAATTAAATTTCACTTCTTTTCCTTTCCTTTCGTTTCCTCATTTAAATTTACTCTCATTTCCTTTACATCTTAGATTGGCATACACAGTGTAAAACATGGAGAGCTTGAATGGGCATACATTTGAATAGATTGCAAAACTTGCTTCCCCATAAATTCTTGCTCAGAGACGTACATGCTCAGTGGTTATACCTTGGGAATCACGACGGGGATGAGTTACGGTTCCTTCTATAGTTCTGTAAAGAGTAAAGGTTGCTTCTTTTTTGCTTTTATCGTCTCAATCGTCATAGTTGATTTCTTCTCATTCAAAGGTTCTTATTAGTTACAGAACTACTGTATTGGCGTCTGATGTTGCCATGTCAAAACCCATCCTCACGGAAGCATCCAATTCGCTTTCAACAGAAAGCAAAGTGTTCGATGAATGAAAGTTGCGAGAGAGAAAGAATGACATGAAAGTTGTTTATCCATTTCGTTCATCGCTTAAAAGGATTGGAAGCATCCAATTCGTTTTCAACAACAAGCAAAGTTTAATTCTTTTCGCTTAACCACACGGAAAGTTGCAGAGAAATAATAAAATCAAACATCCTCACCACTCTATAAATACTTAATTACCCACGTCTACCTCCTCACTACCACTGTCAAGTTATAACTAGTTCCATCAAATTCTCTAATCGTTTTGCTTACCCTTTGATCCCTGAAAATGGTTGATGCTATTATTTCTGCTGTGGTGGAGGACCTAACCTCCATGCTCCTTAGTTCCATAAAAGAAGAGGTGAAGTTGGTGACTGTAGTTAACGATGAAGTTAAGAAACTCGTGAGCAATTTGAAGTCCATTCAGGCCCTCCTAGATGATGCAGAGGAACAACAACTGAAGGAAGCTTCTGTCAAGAACTGGCTGTTCAATCTCAAAGCTGTTTCTTATGACATGGATGATGTGATAGATGAGTGGAAGACCTGGATTCAAACATCACAATTCCAAAATCAACACCACTCTTCGGGTTCTGATCAAAGTCAGCTCAAGCACAAGGTACTCTCTATTTTTCGTTGCATCTGCTTTATTAAGCGTGATGTTGGTCTTCGTCACGTAGTTGCCCGAAAAATAAGAGAAATTCAACAAAGACTAGACGACATTGCAACTGATAAAGTTAGGTACCAACTTTCTTCGTCCCAGAAAACTGAAAAACATATTGAGAGACATGTTACTACATCTTTCGTCGATATAGAAAAAGTAAAAGGTAGAGATGAAGAAAAAGATGAAGTCAAAAGAAAGGTACTTGAGGCCAAATCTGATCCCCAAATTATCTCTCTTGTGGGGTTGGGAGGAATTGGAAAAACCACATTAGCTCAATTAGTTTATTATGATAGCGAGATCGAAACTCATTTTCATAAGAAGATATGGGTTTACGTTTCAGAGCCTTTTGATGAAATACGGATTGCAAAAGCAATTCTTAAATCTCTTTATGATTCTCCCACTCATGATTCCAAAGAATTAGATAATGTATTTCAAGAAATAAGTGATTTTCTTAATGAGAAAAGATTTTTGCTTATTCTAGATGATGTCTGGAATGATGATAGTAAAAAATGGGAAGAATTGGAAAAACTTTTCAGGTGTGGTTTACCAGGAACTACAATTATGATAACAACACGTAATGAAAGAGTTGCTATAGCTATGGGGTGTAATCTTGAGAGTATACACAAAGTAAGAAGTTTGACTTTAGAGCAATGTTGGTCGATAATTAGTCAAATTGCTCTTATTCAAGGTGATTGTCAAAAGTTTGAGAGCATTGGTAGGAGAATTGCTGAAAAGTGCAAAGGTTTGCCTCTTGCTGCTACCACTATAGGCGGACTTTTGCGCTTTAAGAAATCTGAAAAGGAATGGCTGAGAGTCTTGGAAAAAAATGAATGGGAAGGTGAAGGTGAAGGTGAAGATGAAGGTAAAGGTATCTTGGGTCCTTTGAAACTTAGTTATTATGATTTGCCGTTATCATTAAAGCAATGTTTTTCATATTGTGCTATGTTTCCCAAAGATTTTGAGATTGAAAAAAGAAGATTGATTGGGATGTGGATGTCTCAAGGTTATTTAAAGGGAAAAGAAGATGAAAATTTGGAGATAGTTGGTGAGACTTATCTTGAGAATTTAATTGCTCGTTCTTTGCTCCAAATTTCATCCGATGATGAAGATTGTTATGTATTGCATGACATGGTGAGTGATCTAGCCCAAGCAGTTGCAAAAAATGAATGCTTGATGATAGATGTCCTAAATGATAGAGAGTCAAATAGAAACATTTTACATTTAGATGTAAATGCTCGTAATTTATTTTTGGTGATAGAAGAAAATGCTCCATTCCCTGTATTTGTCCATGGTCTCAACAAATTACGTAGTTTGATCATTCAATTCATTGGGTATGAATCATCGCTGTCTGTTGTTGAACTCAAGGGTATATTTGATCATTTGACATGTTTAAGGACTTTAAACCTCAGAGATTGTGACATTGAAGAAGTTCCATCTTCAATAAATAGATTAGTTCATCTTAGGTGGCTTGACTTGTCTGAGAATGCAAATCTAGAGAAGTTACCAGAGACTTTGGGTGAGTGTTACAATTTGCAGACATTAATTCTTAATTGGTGTGAGAATCTGGTAGAATTACCTCAAGGGGTTGGGAAACTAATCAACTTGATGTATTTAGATATTGAGGCTTCTTATCAGATAAAATATCTTCCTAAAGGAATAGGAAATCTATGGCATCTCAAAGAGTTGACTTTGTTCATCATAAGTGTGAATAAAGGTGAATCATTTTCAATTGTTGAAATGGAGAAGTTGAATAATCTTAGAGGAAGATTGACGATAAGAGGGTTGGGAAATGTGAGAAAGCCAGAAGAGGCTAGAAAAGCACAACTTAAGAAGAAAAAAAGCGTCACCGAATTGAGTTTGAGTTTTAATAGAGATGATGTGCAAGAAGATAGAGATAATGTGGGAGAAGATGAGGAAGAGTTATCTGAAGCTTTGGAGGAAAAGACAAATGACAGAGATAATGGGATGAAAGATGAGGAAGAGTTACTCGAAGCTTTAGAGCCACCTTCAGATTTGGAAAAATTAAGCATAAAATCGTATGAAGGCAAGACGTTCCCAAGTTGGATGATGAAGTTGAATCTACTCAGGAAGCTCTCATTGGTTTTCTGCAAAAAATGTGAGAAATTGCCTCCATTGGAGAAGTTGATGTGCCTTGAAGAGCTAAACCTTAGAAAAATGAGAGTGAAAAGAGTGGGTGTTTGAATTTATGGGAATAGAAAAAGAAAAATATGCATCAACATCCTTCCTATCATTTCCAAAATTGAAGACATTGGAATTTGGATTGTTTCAGGAATGGGAAGAGTGGGATGATATGAACGAGTGGTTGATGGAAAGAATTAATAATAAAACAATTACAATTATGCCATCACTTCAAGAACTCGTTATCCAGTACTGCCCCAAGTTGAAGACATTGCCATACTATTTACTGTCGCCACCCATCACCACCAGACTTCAAGAATTGGATATAATTAATTGTGATGTTCTTGAACAAGAAGTCGTAAAAAACAAACTTTCTCACATACCTCGTCTCAGAATTGAATCAGGTACTTTCTAAATCTTTGTTTACTCGGTCTCCATTAATTGTATTTATCTAATATATTAACTATTTCTTTTAATCTTTATTACGTTCTTTTAATAATTATAAAATCAAACATATTAATACAAATTTTGTATTTTCTATTTTTTCATTATTATGTTAACTAATCTATATTATCAATATATTTATTATCAATTTTAATTAAAAATAAAATTATTTTTAATTAAAAATTATCAAAATATATTGCGATTAAAATAGAATTATTTTATTAAATATATTTTTATCTTATAAAATTTTAATTATTAATTTATTATCTTTACTTCTCTATCAATTTTCAATCCCAGGCCACGTCCTCATCACAAGGAGAGAAGAAACAGACGATGAAGGCAGTAGCGATGGCGGTGGCGGAGGCAACGACAGTGAGCGGTGGGTGGTCGAAGATTGATCAACAACTGCAGTTGCCTCCTTGCTTCTCCTCTTACTTGATCACTTTCCTTTTTTCTTTGCTTTTATCATCTTAATCATCTTAGTTGATTTCTTGTAATTCAAAGATTCTTCTGAGTTACAGAAGTATCCATTTCTGTTAACCATTCAACAATAAGCAAAGTGTTCGATGAAAATCCATACTCTCGGAAGCATCCAATTCGCTTTCTATAAGAAGCAAAGTTTAATTCTTTTTGCCTAACCACACACAAAGTTGAGGAGAAAATAGGCCTAACCAATAAGAACCGTTTCCCAGTCCACCAAATCCCGAAACGGTGATGTCAAGGATGTGGGATCTGCTTCTAACAGAGCAAAGCTAGAAAAAGAAAAGACTGAGAGTTTGGACAATTTGAGCGATGTTGAGATTGTTGAGCCTATGCCTAGCGTTAATGACGATGTGGCGGAAGATGAGAATGGCAATGACCAGAGTTGGAATTCAAGCATCATCAAAATTTGCTTGTGAACAAACTGGGAAGCGTTCTCTCATGGCTTTCAACAGACGCACTGCCACCATTGTAAGTTCTTTATTGCATTTTCTTTTGTCTCCTCAGTACTTGCCATTTACCCTTTTCTCAAAAGTTGGACGGTACTGGTAGTAGTAGCTATGAATTGTTGTTAATAAGTTTGTGATGATGTGTTCACATTATAAGTGGGGCTTTTAGAAATTCAAGAAGTGATGAATGGATGAATGGATGAATGGATGAATGAATGAATGAATGCTTCTTTGGCTCATGATCACCACTGTGGCGATGTTAACAAATAAACTTAATAACAAATACATCGAGTTCTCTCTGTTGTGAATATTAGGGATGACAATCTTGACTCGGCCCGTTGACCCAGCCCGACTTTCTCCCGGGTTGGTCAAGCATCCCGGCCAAGCCCATGACTCTACGGAAAGGTACAAAATGATGTTGTTTTTTATTTTTTAACTTTTAAATATCAATTCTAAATTTTTTAAGTGAATAAGTAAAAGCCAACCATCATGCCTAAGATTTCTCTCCAAATAATTGTAGATTGTATGTTTATAGTAACATAATCATAGGATATAAATATCATATATTGTGTAATTAAATAGTAGCCTTTTATACTCCTCCGCAATCATTGTTGTAATTATATATTGTCAATATAAATACAAGGCTAACCTCATACTGAGGCACCAAATTTTCCCATAATCTTTATGGTATCAGAGCATCAGTTCTCCTAAGGCTTATCTTGTTTTCAAATCTCTTCTCTTACTCTCACCTTGCCTCTTGATTCTGAACAAACAACTTCTCAATCGATGGCAACTTCATCATCACCAATTTCTCCCCCTATTTCTTCTCCTGCCTCTCAACCTATCACATCCCTTCTCTCTTCTAGTTCTAATACTGATCTAAGTGTCTCTAATATCAAACACTACATCCCAGAAACTCTGGATTTCTCTAATTACTTTATCTGGAAGAGTTTGTTTCTTAATGCTCTTAATTAACATCAAGTCGCTCATCATGTTAACGAAAGCTCCTCTTGCCCTGATCAGTTTCTTATTGATGATGATGGAAACCAGTCTATTAATCCGGTCGATACACTTTGGAAACAAACTGACTGCATTGTAGTCTCTTGGATTAATGCAACTGTGAGTTCTGAAATTCTCAAACACATTATTCATCCAGGTGCTTCTTTATCTGCTTTTGAGACTTGGACTGAAATTGAACGATTATTTCATGACCATGTAAGTGCAATCAAACTTTGATCTGATTTTTATAAAGCTTCTAAAGATTCCGAGTCCATGTCTGATTATTTACACTATGTCAAATCTATTGCTGATGCTTTACAAGGCATTGGGCGCCCTATTGCCGAAAGTGATGTAATTCTGCAGATTCTTGATGGCCTTCCCACTGAATATTCTGATGTTATTATCATGATGTCTGCTCGCAATCCATTGCCTTCCTATCTAGAGTTACGGTCTTTTCTCCTTGCTCATGAGTCCAGAATTCGAAAACTCCATGTTGTCTCCCCCTCTTCTAAGCCTGCTGATTCTGTACAAGTACTAGTTTCTACCTATCAGCGTGCTCCTTCTCAACGTTGGTCAAGAGGACGTTTTCGTGGAACCGTGGTTTTTCCAATGGTCGCTTTCAACAACGTGGATTTAAGGGCTCTACTTCACCGGGTTCTTTCCCTTCTCAGAACACAACACCTGCTCATATGGTTTCCAACCGTACTTGGCATCCTCCTCGATCTCAAACTCCTTCCATTCTTGGTCCAGGTCCAGTTAAATGTCAGTTGTGTGATGAATTCTACCACACTGCTCGCAATTGTCCTCATCGCAATTCCACTGTTCCTTCCAACGATCTTGATCAATCTTTTGCCGGTATACATCTTCAAGATGCGTCAGCTCTTCTATGGCATCCTGACACTGGAGTGACACTGGAGCCTCTCATCATATGACTAACAATGAAGGTAATCTTGATTTCTCACAACCTTATCATGGCTTGGATTCAGTACAAGTTGGTAATGGTTCTCGTCTACCAATTACTCATATTGGCAGCAAGTCCTTTTCAGATTCACAATCTACATTTTCTTTACATAACGTTCTTGTTGTTCCTTCCATAACTAAAATTCTCATTTCTGTTCGCCAATTTGCTAAGGATAATCATTGTTCTATTGATTTTGACTCTTCTGGTTTTACTGTAAAGGATGCTCGAACTCGGATGCCTCTTTTCCGTTGCAATAATCAAGGCCCACTCTATTCTCTACCTGAACTTTCCTCTATTTCATCACCATTAGCTTTGATTTCTACGAAGGCAAGTCCATTATCCTGGCATCGACGTTTAGCACATCCCAACAATTCTGTTTTGCAGCATTTTTTGAGGACCTACTCAAATATTAGCAGCTCTTTTAACGCCCTTGCTTTTTGTCATGAATGTCAGTTAGGGAAGCATGTTCTACTTCCTTTTCTTGAGTCACAATCCTTTACTTCTAGGCCTTTTGCAATAATTCATTCCGATGTATGGACTTCTCCAGTTTTTTCCTTTAGTGGTTTCAAATACTATGTGCTTTTTCTTGATGATTATTCCAAATTTTGTTGGATTTATCCTCTTCGTCATAAGCATGAGGTATATGATCGCTTTGTTGAATTTAAAAATTTAGTTGAGAATCAATTTTCTATCAAAATCCAAGCTTTTCAATGTGACGGGGGTGGTGTGTATATCAATGCACGATTTACTAATCTCTTCATGCAGTGTGGCATTCATCTTCGTGTATCTTGTCCATATACACCACAACAAAATGGTATGGCCGAACGTATGCATTGTACTCTTCTAAATGCAGTTCGCACAATGCTGATTCAGGCTAATTTACCTTCTCAGTTTTGGGTCGAGGCTCTACTTACTTCTGTTTATGTCATCAATTGAATTCCTCATTCTTCCATTGGTTTCAACATCCCTTTTACTATTCTCTATGGCTATAATCTTGCGGTTCATCATTTGCGTGTCTTTGGCTGTGCTTGTTATCCTCATACAATGGATCCATTTGCATCTAAATTGGCTCCTCGGTCACAATTACATTTGTTCTTGGGATATGCTGCTTCATACAAAGGCTATCGATGTCTTAATCTTGCTACTAAGAAGACCATTATCTCACGACATGTTACTTTCAAAGAAGACTGGTTTCCTTATTCCTATTGTTATAGATTTTGCTCTTCAGCGCCGAACCACGGATTTTTTTCCTCATAAGGTGGCATCTATTTCTTCTCCTCTTTTACCCCTTTTAGATGCCTCCCAAACTGTAACACCCCACTCCCGCACGACCCGAACCCGAACAACTTTTTCATCTACCAATTTCATTGTCTTACATTTCAATCTTTTCATTATAGCATTATACCCATATATTTCCGCACTCAAATCAATATCACAGATATGAAATCATTCCTGATTTTGCAATTTTTAGATGTGTATAGTAAGAGTTATGGCCTGATTATGGTTGACTGTTTTTATGCATTCAATGACACCTAGCTGGATTGGCAGATTTGATGCACATTTTGCTTTGGAAGAATTTTAGCAATTTTTAAACGGAAAATTTAGGAAGATAATTTGTGTTAGTGCTGCCAACTTTTGTATAATCATATACATATATGTTGTGATGAATTTGTGGTTGAATTAGAGATATAAATGGGTGCTTAGTGATGTGTTATTGATGTTAGAAGTGATAGGAGTTAGGTTGTAGTTGAAAAGCTGGAAAATGCAATTTGACCTATTGTAATGTTTTGATCATAACTAATTGTGTAGGTGAGAAAATGAGGTGAGGTTTGTGCCCAATGAAACTTTGGGATGTTGGCTTCAACTTTGTGTGAAATAGGTGATGTTAAATTGTAATGTTAGAAGGGTGAATCATTGCATGGAAAGTTTCTGTTTGTAAGGTCTGTGAACAGTACTCGCATATATGACCTGATTATTTTGCTGATTTTTCTAAATTAATTGAGATGGAATTTGGGAAAATGGTCTTCATGGAAGTTGTAGCATATTGAGTTAGCTTTCCATTGCCACTGATCTTGCTAATTTTTGAGTTGTATATTGGGAGATATGAACTGATTACTATTGACTGGTTTTGAGCATTTTGATGAAACTTAGCCTAAGTGTTGAGTTTGTGAGCTTGCGGATTGGAAGCTATTTTAGCAAATTATGTGAACTAAATTGGTGTGAGTGATCTTCTGCAAAGTTGCAGAGGAAGGAATTATCTTGAAAATGATATATGGTGTGTAATTTTTAGAGGTCAGATTTGGGAGTTATGATTTTTCAAACATTGAACCTGCATTAGGTTATGAATTGCTGATCATGGCAGTAACTTGCATGACAGTTTTGAAATTGTTAGAAATTGAATTGAATTTTGAGTTCTTCATGAAAATTGAAGTTTGAGATCTTATCTTTTCAGGGATATAAGATTGTGATTTTTGTGACATTTGTGCTAAGTGAATTACTGTTTGGAAAATTACTGTCCAGATTGGTTGATTTCAGTAGATTGATTCTTTGTTGAATTGTTTGACCTAGTTAGTTATGGAGTTTGATTTTGGGTTGTTCATGAAAGTTGTAGATTGCATTGTGAACTTATTGAGCATATTTATGTAGTAATTTTTGGGCTGAAGAATCAGAGAGTTATGGAATTTGCAATGTACTGTTCTGTTTTAATGGAATTTGAGTAGGCAATAGCTTTGATGGGATATTTGACACCCTTAGGGGTGAAATTGATTTTTATGGTCTTCTTGAGAATTGTAGAGGGTTTCATGATCTTTCCAATGAGATATAGTTGGTAATTTTCTGAATTGTGTGCAATGAGTTATTAGTGTTGAAAGTTGGATTAGAAATCAGGAAAAAAAAAGGGAATGGGAATGTGGAATCACGCCCGGTCACTAGGGCAACGCCTCGCCCTAGTGACGAGGCTTAAAGGGGCGGCATCGCTAGGGCGACGCCTTGCCCTAGCGACGAGGCCGGATAAGTCGGCCTCGCTAGGGCGACGTCTCGCCAATGAGGTCGTGGTCCCTATTTTATTTGTTAATTGGTATTTTAGAATTTCTTGCTTCTTTTGTCAATTTCTTTTCCGTCCGACGTCCGATTGACCTGATTTTTGAGGCATCGGATTTGTGACATGTTGAATTTTATTTTTTGAAAAATTGGGAATTTTTAGACGGGAAATTGACGTGGCTCCGGGTACTTGTTTTGTGATCACTATTTTATTTATTTTTGAACCGATTGAGGTCCAAATTGAGTCTTTGTCGATGGCTATAGCTTTGAATTTTAGTTGGAATTTTATTATGGGAAAATTTGGATTTAGGGCCGAAAATTTCATGAACAAGCATTATACACTTACATGTGCATTATTACTAGTTCGGATTGGATAATTAGTGATCAGTTTCCTCTCTGCTTGTTATAGAGGCACGGTTGGAGCGTCGACCTATCGACGTTGCAGAGACTTCCCGGCAATAGCTCGGAAGTAATAGGTGAGTAACCTAGTTGGTTTCTCAATCTATGTGTATTTAATATGACGCATTGATGCCAAGTGGAGATAATGGAGGGTTTATGTGTGTTTGATTTTGATTGATTTCGGACCATGGGTGTCCGAAATACTGGAAATGTGATATTGAAGTGCTATTATGTGTAAATGATTATGATGCATCAATGCAATAAATTGAAAATGATATGATTGACATACCGGACCAAAGGTCTGAAGGAATAGGAAATGTCATGAAATGTAAATGGAAATTGGAACATATGCATTCATGCATATTGGTATGATCAGATAAAGGCAGTTGTGACCGGAGCAGCTACCGTATCAGGGCATATCACGCCCAATGTATATGAGAGCTTTCAGCTCAACGGACAGGACCTCAGGTCCAACATATTCAGAGCCTCAGGCTCAATGTATCAGGGCTTCAAGCCCAATGTTTTCAGAGCCACTGGCTCAACGCAATGTGCCCGTCACTGGGACAGTTTCAGGCCCACAGTCACAACAACGTAATGAAAATGAAAAGGGTCTCATGTGCATTGCATATATAGTATGAGTAAATGTGGATGGTATGAAAGGCGTTACGCCTTACATTTGTGAATTGTGATTGTATGTTTTAATTGGTAAATTGTGTGTTTATGCATGAATTGAGTGAACCATCGATGATGGTTTCTCATTGAGTTCGCAAACTCACCCAAAATTGCAAATATTTTTCAGGGATTGAAGAGTACCCCGTTACTGAACCGGGAGTATGATTACTACAAGAGAGTCGGTGTTCGATGTCGGGATCAGTTCACGTCTGTATTTGTGTGATTTTGACTTATGTGTAAATTTATATTCCGCAAAAATGGTACTGAATTGTTTGAGGGCCCTAATTGATAAATATTGTTTGAAAAGTGATCTTTGATAAAGTGTATGACTGAAATGAGTTTTCGTATCACGGGCTCGAATCGTTTATTCTTAATTCCGCGCACTCGTCTGTTTCAAAAAAAATATATATCATAATGAGTTTTTACACTGCATTGACTGCCCTAGAATACCACCCTCACGAGTCGCGGGCTCGGATATCACCGTCGATGTCGAGTTCGGGTCTCGCGGGAGTGGGGTGCTACTGCTACACAAACACTTGTCAATCATACCACACCAACCCCTCAAACTACCTCTCACTTGGATAATATGCCAACAAATTCTTTACCAAATGAAACCACACTTCCACCTACACCTTCAAATTCCCCATCTCCATCTTCACATAATCCTTTGCCTCCATCTAGGCCTCTTCATCCTATGATTACTCGTAACCAGGATGGAACTCGTAAGCCAAGGGTGCTACCTTCTTATATGGCTATCACTGATTCCTCTACTCCTACCATTGAACCCCGTTCTTTTAAAGAAGCCAGCAAACACCAATGCTGGCGGGATGCTATGACTTCTGAATACAAGGCATTGCTTGCCAACAATACATGGTCCTTAGTTCCGCCACCCAAAGAAAAGGTCAATGTTATTGGTTCTCGTTGGGTATATAAGTGCAAATTGAAGGCTGATGGTTCACTTGAACGATATAAAGCTCGATTAGTTGCACAAGGATATAATCAACAAGCTGGAATAGACTTTGATGAGACTTTTAGTCCAGTTGTCAAGCCTGCTACCATTCGCACTGTTCTTAGTCTTGATATCTCTCGTGGATGGGCTGTTCGTCAACTTGACGTTAAAAATGCTTTTCTCCATGGATATCTTGATAAGACCATATACATGCGACAACCACCCGGATTTGTTCATCCAGACCATCCTAATCATCTTTGTAAACTCAATCGAGCTATTTATGGACTTCGACAAGCACCACGTGCATGGTTTACCCGTTTCACAACATTCCTCTTGTCTCACAACTTTATCTGCAGTCGTGCTGATTATTCCATGTTTGTTTATCATACATCTACTGAAATGGCTGTCTTACTTCTCTACGTGGATGACATTATTCTCACAACCTCCTCCTCTACCTTATTAGATCATCTGCTTTGCCTATTAAAATCAGAGTTTTCCATGAATGACCTTGGTTCATTACATTATTTTCTGGGTATTTAGGTCCAACCACATGCTACTGGTCTTTTCTTATCTCAATCTAAATATGTTAATGAATTGCTTCAACGTGCTACTATGAGTGATGCTAAGCCGGTATCCACACCCATCAATACTCGCAGTTCTCTATTTGCTCATAATGGTTCTTCATTTTCAGATCCCACTCTTTATCGAAGTATTGTTGGTGGCCTTCAATACCTTACATTCATTCGTCCTGATATTTCATATGCAGTTAATACGGTTTGCCAACATATGCATGACCCTCGTGATATTCATTGGCAAGCTGTCAAACGGATTCTACAGTATCTCAAAGGTACTTCACATTTTGGTCTTAAACTTTGTAAGTCTGATCCTACCTCCTTGATAGCCTATAGTGATGCCGATTGAGCTGGTTGTCCTGATACTCGACGTTCTACTACTGGTTATTGCCTTTTCCTAGGCCATAACTTGGTCTCTTGATCGCCAAGAAACAACATACAGATATCTAGGAGCGAGATTGAGTCGAATATCGCGACTTGCTTCATTGTGGCTGAAATTTGCTGGTTTCGCTCTTTACTGTGATCTGTTTGTTCATCCTCGCCACTGTTAAAGTGTTTTGTGATAATATTTCTGCTACCTATTTGGCTGTGAATCCAATCAATCATACACGCACCAAGCATTTGGAGGTCGATTTACACTTCGTTCTTGAAAAAGTCTCATGGGGTGATATTTCTGTTAAATTTGTTCCTAGTGGCACCCAACTTGCTGATATTTTTACCAAAGGCTTATCCTCTTCGCAGTTTTCTCATCTACGTGCCAATTTGAGCGTCATTGCTTCTCCCGCTCTAATTGCGGGGGGATAAAAGCCAATCATCATGCCTAAGATTTCTCTCCAAATAATTGTAGATTGTATGTTTATAGTAACTTAATCATAGGATATAAATATCATACATTGTGTAATTAAATAATAACCTTTTATACTCCTCCGCAATCATTGTTGTAATTATATACTGTCAATATAAATACAAGGCTAACCTCATACTGAGGCACCAACTTTTCCCATAATCTTTAATAAGTATTTTTATAAATATTTTTGAACTTTTATCAAAGAGAAATAAACTTAATAGCAAATATATTGAGTTCTCTCTGTTGCCATGGCTTCTTATTGCATATCAGCATCCTCTACCAAGTCATTTTATCAGATTAACAAGCAAAATTTTGCGATACTAGTTCTTGCATAGATTGCATTTGCAATGGATTACGAAACTATAAACACACATCACAGAATATCATCTCGATTTGCTGCTCAAGAGGTGTTTTTATTATAGGAAGCATCAACATTTTAAATATATCCAAGAATGAATCTATGCTTACCAAGTCAAAGTTCAAAAATATGAAGTAGCATGATATTATTAAATTTATTCTCACCTAACATTCTTTCGAACTGAACTATACATTCTACAATAGCAAATCATAACGAATAGCATGTTTTAAGCATGAAGATTGTGGAAGTCATGAAAATTAGACATTAAATAATGATCTTAAGTTTTTCAATCGAATACATATTGTTTGCATTATAATACATAGGATCCAAAATACTTATAAGGTATTCTCAATTGGAAACATATGTTGGTTTAAGTCTAACTTCCAAACAATGATGTGTTGTTTGTTTTTCAGGCTGAAAGGATACGATTTGGTTGAGCACAAGTTTGAAGGAGATAATAACTGTCAAGTTTGTTTTCTTTTCAATTTTAAAAGATTTTGTTATCAGTAGCACACTTCTTTTTGTTACTACTCCATATTGTTAACCCTGTCTATCTTTTCTGAATTTCAGTTCCGTGCCTAGTCGAATAAACTTTACCGATCTCCTGAATACTACAAACATGCTAGAGAACAAAAAGTCGTTCAGGTCAGTTGACATCTGAATGAGTTAGTATTACATTAAACTATTAAAATGAGATGATGCCATGTCTATGTATTTGACTAAAAGTGGAATTTTGTAATCTGTATCCACATTGTTTCAGCTGAAGTCTTACCGATGAATGTATTATGGTTGTGTTCCAACATATTTAGGTAAATATTTGAAGAAAATGATCAAGTTTGTTGCTACTCCCAGTTTTTCTTTATTTCCCCCGTAAAAGCTTTCTGAAATGAATTTATGCTTACGCTGTTTATTCTGTGTTTGGTATTAGGAGTGGTAGTGGTGAATAGGTAATCTGTCATGTCACAATGCAAGCAGTTGCAGACTCTTTATCAACAACTTCTATTCTTTCAATGTTTCCTTTTCGTTTTACTGATTTTCTCTATTTCTTTGTTCTCATTTGCACATTAAAACAAATAAAAGTTAGGTTCTTGAGGCTAACTTTTAAATTTATGTACGCTTTTGTATCAGTTTTGTTGTGTTCAGTTTTATTTGGAAGTATTTCACATTAATGACTAATGCACCTTGCCACCCCAACTAATGCAGTATGATATAAAGATATTTGTTATAACATCTGTCAAGGATACATTTTACATTGAGATCTTGCCACACTGTCAAAAGTCCGAGCGAGGTGTCTTTTTTTGTCTCCGACTTTATCTCTTCTAGATTCTTAGTTGGTGAGCTACATTTCAAGCTGCCTGTTATTGACCAACCTTATATCATGAAAGGCTTGTTCTTGTGTTCGTAGCTTGTCCCTTTTTTTTACAATCATTTTTGGATTCTAGGTCTCTCTCTTAATATCATCATCATCTTCTATGAAGAACAACACCTGTTGTTAGTTTTTTGTTTTCACTTTTAGTTGAATATATAGCAGCAAGTAAGCCCCTTTCTTGAATCTTTATCTTTTAGTTTCAACCATAAAGTTTGAAAACTTTTTTGTTTTTCGTCTAAAACTTACGTCCTCGCAAGTTTTTTGATTCAATCAAATTGGGATAGGCTTGTAGGTGATACACAACTCTGATTCCTGTCTTGATGTGTTAGAATTATACACTGATAAGTTGACCGTTAAGTTAGTCTTAGTCAGTTATGTTTGTTATTCATTCTTAAGACATTCTGTATAAATACCTTTAACTCGATGAGATGAAATAGTTTTTTTGCTTTCTCAATTTAGTTTTTCTATCATGGTATCAGAGCGAATCTCTTCCATTTCTCTAGTGTTTCTGGAATTTTTCTAAGATTTCCAACTTTTCTGGTTTTTCTTTGCAACCAAACAGAAACTTTATAGTTTCTTTACAATCTTTACTTCTTACGTTCTTTGAACCTTGCTGTTCTGGCTAATTTCAATGCTTGGACAGCTAATTCTCATACTTCTGGTTCAAACTCAAAACTAGAAGATAATCCTTCCAGTCCTTATTATCTTCATGTAAATGAGAATCTAACTCTTGTTCTTGTTTCTTCAGTTCTAACTGGACCGAATTATCATCAATGGAAAAGAGCCATGAAGATGTCACTACTATCCAAGAATAAACTTAGCTTTGTAGATGGATCAATTTTGCAACCACTTCGTTCTAATCCGTTGTTTGTTCCTTAGAAAAGATGCAATAATTTGGTAATCTTTTGGGTTATCCATTTTTTCTCACCTTCTATTGCACAGTCCATAATCTGGTTGGATTCTACCTATGAGATCTGGAAAGATCTCAAAACTAGGTTTGCTCAAAGTAAATTATGTTCTTCTCACAGATATAGACATTCCAGCCCTTACCCGATTCATTTAACACATATTTGGTACCTTCAGACAAGAAACAGAAGAAAGGATTCTCATTTTCAAAGAAATTTGTCGAGGTTTACACCATGTTTTGGAGTACTTTGTTTACAGTAGCAACATATATGATACACAGCTAAGTGTTATTATTGCGTCTCTACAGGTCACGACAAACAAGAGAAGCGAAGCTGCAAAATTTGCTCAGTTATGGAATGAAGTGATATGTAGTTTCCGAGAAAATGACCATATCAGTGACAAGAAAGGCACAGCAATGCTGCGAAATTGCTCATTTTTACGTCTAATTTACTTTTCATGTCTTGTAGTTGCTGAGACTGAATTGTGGTTTCATCTAATCCAGGGAGATGGATCTTTTGCTTGTTCCATACACATCAGATCCTGGTCTCAAGTTAATCCAGTGGCCACCATTTTTGCTTGCCAGCAAGGTCTTCATATTATGGTCCTTGTGTTAGACGAAGTCAAAAGCAGTTGTAATCATATTATAAGTAGAAGAAGTCAAAAGCAGTTGTAATCATGTTAGGAGTAGAAGAAGTCAAAAGCAGTTATAATCATATTAGGATTATCTATGTAGGAGTTAGTTTCCTACATGAACACTAGTCAAAATCTATCTATAAAAACATCACACAGTACATCAATGAAATCAACGAAAAAGAGATTCAATCCTAATATGCCTTTGTCTATTTTTTCTTTATTTGTTTAACATGGTATCAAAGCCATTATTGTGATCCTGCAAAGGACTCCATTGGCTTAACCTCATCTGTCATAACCGCAACCATCAACTATGAGCGTAAGCAGCCCTGATCCTTCTTCTTCTTCTGCTATATCTGAGGCCACCGAAATCTTGTCAAATCAAATAGAGAAATTGTTGAGCCAGAACACTGGAAACGACAATGTCAATGTGTCAATCAAATTGAATGACCATAATTACTCCCTATGGTCCAAACTGATGCTCCTGGAAATTGGAAAGAAAGGAAAATTGGAATACATCAATGGTGAGATACAACCACCAGCAAGAACGACGGACATGTTTCGAAAATGGCAACAATCTGATCTGCAAGTTTTTTTCCTGGATAATCGATGCAATCGAACCTGACTTGGTGGGTCAGTTTATTCAGTATCCATCCTCTAGGGAACTCTGGGTAGGGCTTGAAAAAACCTACCAAAGTGGTGAAGGATCCTTGCAAATCTTTGATCTAATAACCAAAGCAAACAACCACAAACAGGGCCAGATGACTAATGAAAAATATTACAGTATCTTCCAGCAACTTTGGCAAGAGTTAGACGCAAGGGAACCAAATCCCATGCACTGTGCCATAAACATTACAATATTCAACAGGATTAAGTGGAAGAATCGATTATACCAGTATTTGGATGGCATGGATGAGAAGTATGATACCGTCAAAAGGGATCTGCTGAAACAAGACTCTTTACCCTCAATGGAAGAGGCCTACGCTACTGTTCGACAAGAGGCCGCCAGGATGGTTATTCTAAACCCATTAGCAACCAATGACTCTAGCGAAGGTCTGACATCATCGAGTGGAATTGGTTCGGGACTTGCCATGAAAGGAAGAGAACAGAGGCCTCGATCGGACTTCACAAAGAAGGAAGCCACTGAAAAATCCAACATTGACCGGTCAGAATCTAGCGGGTCTTCATACCAGCGTCTAGATCGGTCGGGTTTAAAGTGCTCTCACTGCAATATGACCGGACATATTGAGGAGGAGTGTTTTCATATTGTAGGTTTTCCAGAATGGTGGACGAACAACCCTAAAAGAAAAAATCGAAGCAGACAGCCTCGGTCTAGTAAGGCGGCTACCGCCACGAGCAACCCTGTGGCCACTGATGGCAACGCCATGGAAACTAGAGAGCATGGAGCTTTTGTCACGACAGGTTTTGGAAGAAAAGAGGGTGGCGGGTCGTTGGAAGGGATGAATGAATCAGGTATAGGGTTTGGGGTTTGTAATTTATCCCCAAACCCTTTAATTTCTAGCCCCAGTTTTTTTAAAACTGAAAGTTTTATGATAATTATAGCCCACCAAATTTTCAGAATAGCCAAATTGACTCCAACCACCCATTATCTTTTCAGAAAAATCAGAAAACTGCATATATTGTCCAAAAACCCAATAATCCGAAACGTACTCAATGGCTCTTTGATTGTGGAGCCACCGATACGATGACCTTTGACCATACAGATATCCTAAACCCATCACCACCTCAAAAAAACCAAATCCAAACCGTCGATGGTAATTACGCATCTGTTCAAGGTGCGGGATCAGTAGAACTTTCTCCAACACTAAAACTATCTCATTATCTATATGTCCCGTCACTCACCTGCAAATTACTATCCATCAGCCAAGTAACCCGAGAATTGAGCTGTAGAGTGATTATGAACCCTGATTTTTGCTTATTACAGGATATCCAGACTCAGGAGATCATTGGATGTGGCACTGAGCGAGATGGGCTCTACTACGTCGATGAGGTAGCTCAAACAGGAATCGCCCTTCTATCTAGAACAATAAACCGTCAGAGTTGGCTTTGGCACCGACATCTAGGTCACCCGTCTCCTGCCTATTTTAAAGTACTTTTTCCTCATTTATCCAATAATGATTCATGTGATACGTGTGTACTAGCAAAGAGTCATAGGAAATCTTTTCTTTCTAGCAACACTCGGGTGGAACATGTCTTTGATTTAGTGCATTCGGATGTGTGGGGTCCAGCCCCGAACAATGGAAATAACATGTTTAAATTATTTTTGATTTTTGTGGATGATTGTACCCGTATGACTTGGGTCTATTTTCTTAAACACAAGTCTGAAGTCCCTAAAAAATTTGTCCATTTTTTACACTATGCTTCACACCCAGTACCAAAAAGCCATAAAGATCCTTAGAACTGATAATGGAGGAGAATACGTCAATCAGACCATGCAAACCTTCTTCCAAGAAAAAGGGTTAATACATCAGACCACCTGTCCAAATACACCACAACAAAATGGAGTGGCAAAACGAAAAAACCGAATTATACTTGAGATCACCAGAGCCCTATTACTTGAATCCCATGTACCCCGTTCATTCTAGCTAGAAGCCATTGCAACCGCTGTATACATCCTCAATCGCCTACCTACCAAAATACTTGACCTAAAAACACCCTTCGACACGCTCTCTGCTCACACCCAAAAACTAGCCCCACAGTCTCTCCAACCTCGTATTTTTGGCTGCTCAGTCTTTGTCCACATTCCTAAGTCTGAGTGTTCTAAATTTGATCCTTGTGCACTCAAATGCGTGTTTGTGGGATATGGGGTTAATAAAAAAGGTTATAGGTGTTACCATCCTTCCTCTCGTCGCATGTTCACCACTATGGACTGCGACTTCCTTGAAACTGAATACTTCTATTCCATCCAACCCAATGGTTAGGGGGAGAAGTCTGAAGTCGACACACTGAGTTGGCTCTTAAGTCCTAGTTCATCAATTCTTGAGCCCACCAGACTAGCCACCACCTCAGAAGACGTAGCAGTGCCCATCAATGAACTAGAATCACCCCAAGCTCCTCAGTCTGATGTTTCTTCAAAGGTAACAACCCCTATTCAGAATAACTCTGCTGTTTTACGTTTTAACCAGTCTTATGCAGCCACACCAGATGTAGCACCTCACTCCCGCGAGACCCAAACCCGACATCGACGGTGATATCCAAGCCCGTGACCTGCGAGGGTGGCATGCTAGAGCAGTCAATACCTTTTTAAAATTCGTTATGACATTTATAAATTAAAGCACAAATTCAGTCATTAAAAGGCACTCAATAGTGCTCAACCATTTCATGTACATATAGAAATGCATGACCCAAACTGGGCTCAATGCTATTTCTGAACATTTGCAGTAATTACAATACAATTACACATAGACCAAAAGGGCCCACTGAATAAATCACTACACTAATGCAGATATGAACAACACTGATCCCGACCCGATACTCTGTCTTGCTAGCGGTAGTCATACTCTCGTCTGTCTAACGGGGTATTCTTCATTTCCTGAAAAATAATTGCAATGTTGGGTGAGTTTGCGAACTCAGTGAGAAACCATCATCGATGGTTCACCCAACTCATGCATATCCAGACAGTTCACAGTATATCATATATTAACCCATTCAGAAAATCATATGCATTCCATTACACATTTATAAGGCGTTTCGCCTTTCATACAAATCACATTTTATCGCATCACTCAATCACATTATATATGAAATGCATATGTGACTCTTCCAATTTATTTTGGTGTGGTGACCGAGCGCCTATCAGTGATCAGTAATCAGACGCGTATAGGGAGTAGGAGAGCCCTCTGGGTATCCACTAACTCCCCTCGAGCTCAAGGCTCGGTTCAGTAACAGTGTTTCGGTGGGCTTGAAGCCCTAATACAGTGAGCCTGTGGCTCTTACGTTGGGCTCGAGGCCCTGATTTCGTTGAGCTTAAAGCTCTAATATTCGTTGGTTACTCCGGTCACCACTATCGTTATCTGATCATGCCTTTATACATGAATGCATATGCTTCAATTTCCATTTACAGTCATTACATTCCAATGTCATTTCTCATTCCTTCGGACCTTCGGTCTGGTATTTCAATCATATGCAATTTCCCTTCATTTTCACTTATGCATTTACAATTCAATTCGCTGATGCATTTATAAACATTTACTCACATTAGCACTTCAATATCACATTTCCACTATTTCGAACACCCATGGTCCGAAATCAATCAAAAGCAATCACACATATATCCATCCTTAGCTCCACATGGCATTAATGCATCTAATATTAAACACATAAAGGCTGAGGAACCAACTAGGTTACTCACCTGCACTTCCGAGCTACAGCCGGGAAGTCCCAGCATATCCGTGGAATTGCTCCATCGGTGCCTCTAAAACAATCAAATAATCTAACATTACCAATTATACCAATTTCAATAATCAATCATGCATATGTATCAAATAGATTGCGTACTATACATGTTATGACATTTCCGATTCTATTCCCAAATTTTCCCAATTTGATCACTGTCACTCTAGTTCTTAACAATTCCAAATACCATAATTCCATTGACTAAGATCTGGATTCTCTAAAGTCACACTCCAATTAAAATCACATTCACTATTCATCTACCATTCGATCCCGATAATCATCGAATTCAATTCCAATTTTCCATCTTATCAATTCAAATTTCTTAGTCTCTAATTTCCAATTAATCACTAAGGAACCAATTCATTTGAAATTAAAACCTCAAACTCATTACTTGTAACAATCACCTTAAATAAAACACTTAAATTTCATTTTCGAAAACTAGGGGCCCTCGCCACGGCGCATGGTCGCTCGCCGCGGCGAGACCTCTTCCTTCGCCGTGACGCATGCTTCATTTCTCCCCGCGGCGAATCCATGCCTGCTCGCCGCGACGTGCGCCTTGGTCTCGTCGCGACGTGCAAACGAAATCCTCTCACCGCGGTGCACATCTTCACTCGTCGCGGCGTGCAACAGATTTCAGCTCGTCGTGACGTACAATTCATTTCTTCGTCGCGACGTGCACGATGGGGTGGCTCGCCGCGGCGTGTTCATCGCTCGTCGCGGCGTGCGATCCCAGAAATGCATCCGAAACCCAGAAATTCTTCTGATCTTCAGATATAAATTTACCCAAATCCATTCTAAACACTCTCAATCAATTTTAAACATTAAACCCAACTTATTTCTAACCTCAAATCCATCATTTAATCGTTATTCATCAATTACCCAAATCAAAATCAATGAAATTCTCAAAAACCCTAACATCCGAAACTTATCAATTTCTACACAATTTCATACTCAATTCAATGATCAAATTAAACGACTTAAGGCACAAAGGAGCAGAAACTTACTTGATTCAAGCTTTCAACCTCTTAAAAAAAATCACTAAAACACTTCAACATTCAAGCCTAAATACATCGACGGCAATCCTTCATTTCTCCTCCAATATTCATCATCTTTCTCAAATCCGATTTAGCTAGGTTAACAACGATGATTGGAGCAATTCAAAGTAAGAAAATTGAAACAACAATCAAGAACGATGAATCACGAAGGAGAAGAGAAGAAGAAAATGGGATTTTCTCTCAAAACCAAAAGGGAATCGATCGAAGGAGGCAAATTCAAAGGTAAGGGTATATATATAAAAGATTTTAAAGCTAAGGGCATGTTTGGCAACTCTTATGCCACATGCCCAAATCTTAGGGTCTAACAATCCAATTCTTATTCTATTTTTCTCCCAATTTCGCAATGGTTTGCAACCATAATTCTAGAAATCACACCTTCAATTGTTTCATACCAATTGTCAATCAATCACGGACCCGGAATCCAATTAATCAGTCTCTAAGCCAATTTTTCGGTCCGGAATCAATACTCTAAAAATTCTGAAAAAATTCCTATAAATTCACAAAATTAATAAATACCCATTCCCATACTCAAATTTCAATTTGCATTCCTCTAAATTCAATTTCACTCCAATTCTATATTCAAAACCTGATCTATACAATTATAGCCAAATTTCCACTTTACACGATTTAATCGGGAAATTGTCATACATGTATGTACATTCATATGCTTATGAAATCAACAATTATTTACTGATGTCTATAGAAACTATAATGCATGTACAATGCAACATTTTCCTGTACTCAATCCTAATCCAATCCAAATTACCAATAGACCCGTCACATCGGTAACGGGATGTTACACCAGAAATCGAAGCAACAGAGTCTACCCAGGGGTATGCGTTGCCGCCACGGAATACACGGGGAATACCACCCACAAGATACTCACCTGAGCATGTCTCCAGAAAGCTCAAATACCCGATTGCCAATATAGTAAGGGGGAGCTTGTCTAAAGAAGCTAAGGCGTTTACCTCAGCATTGTATGCTGAAGCAATTCTTAGTACAGTTGAAGAAGCGCAGAAAAAGAAAGAGTGGTGCGAAGCAATGGATGTTGAGATGAGTGCCTTAGAAAAGAATGGTACGTGGGAGAAGTGTCAGCTGCCAATGGGAAAGAAAACAGTTGGGTATAGATGGGTCTATACCGTCAAACACAAGGCAGATGGAACAGTAGAAAGATACAAAGCTCGACTGGTGGCGAAAGAGTATACTCAGACATATGGGGTAGATTACTCTGAAACCTTCAGTCCAGTTGCAAAGCTTGATACTATAAGGGTAATTTTTTCCTTGGCAGCGAATATAGATTGGCCATTACACCAATTTGATGTGAAGAATGCTTTTCTGCACGGGGAATTGAAAGAAGAAGTTTATATGGAAGCACCACCTGGCTTTTCCCATGGACTCCAACAGAATGAGGTATGTCGTCTAAAGAAAGCACTCTATGGGTTGAAACAATCACCACGAGCCTGGTTCGGAGGATTTACGGTAGCAATGAAACGTCTTGGCTACAAACAAAGTAACTCTGATCATAATCTGTTCTTGAAAAGAAGAGGTGAGAAGATTACTTGTCTGATCATCTATGTAGATGATATGATTCTCACTGGGAATGACCTGGAAGAAATAAGAAGTCTCAGGGAGCACTTGTTCGAAGAATTTGAAATGAAAGATTTGGGAGGACTCAAGTACTTCCTGGGCATAGAAGTGTTGAGGTCAAGAAGAGGAATATTTATCTCTTAGAGGAAGTATGTGTTGGATCTTCTTGTGAAACTGGGCTTTTAGACTGTAAGCCAGCTGAGACACCGATGATGATGAATCATGGTTTGAAAATTGAAAAAGAAGCAAAATCTGATGATCGCGGAAGATATCAGAGATTGGTAGGACGATTAATATATCTCGCCCATACCAGACCAGACATAGCGTATGCAGTCGGAGTCATAAGTCAGTTTATGCACGAACCACAGGTGCAACACATGGACGCCATTATCAGAATTCTCAGATACTTGAAGGGAACAACCAGGAACGGGGTTTTATTTCAGAAGAATGGAAACATAGAAGTGAAGGTTTACACTGATGCAGACTGGGCCGGAAATCTAGTAGACAGGAGGTCAACTTCAGGGTACTTCTCTCTTGTTGGAGGGAACCTAGTAACCTAGAAAAGCAAGAAACAAAAGGTGGTAGCTGCTCGAAAGTCTGAAGCGAGTTCGGGGCATAGCTAAAGGTTTGACAGAATTGCTCTGGCTTGTGAAATTGTTGACAGAATTGGGTTTTCTGCCTAGAGATGCTTGTGAGTTGTTATGTGACAATAAGGCAGCCTTCAGCATTTCGGAGAATCCAGTACAGCACGACAAAACCAAACATGTGGAGGTTGATCGACATTTTATTAAAGAGAAGTTAGAAGACGGAATTGTCAGCTTACCATATGTTCGATTGGAAGACCAGCTAGCTGATATTTTGACTAAGACAGTTATGGGACGAACTTTTCATGAAGCTCTATACAAGTTGGGTGTTGGTGATCCTACCGCGCAACTTGAGGGGGAGTGTTAGACGAAGTCAAAAGCAGTTGTAATCATATTAGGAGTAGAAGAAGTCAAAAGCAGTTATAATCATATTAGGATTATCCATGTAGGAGTTAGTTTCCTACATGAACACTAGTCAAAATCTATCTATAAAAACATCACACTGTACATCAATGAAATCAACGAAAAAGAGATTCAAACCCAATATGCCTTTGTCTATTTTTTCTTTGTCTGTTTAACACCTTGATCCTAAATACTGGTAGCAATAAACATTAGGAATATCAAAGCTATATCTATGTCTTCTCATCTACATGTATTTAAAGATATGTTCAAAAGTTGGTTACCTCTTAACATACTTGTCGTTATCTTTTGATCATACACAAAGACAACCGAGGAAACTATTGGAATTTAGAGAGATAAGTGTAGAGAGAGAATTCACACGAGAACAAGGGCAAACGGAGCAATTTTGAAGAACTCAGCAACTCGTTAAGATTTTGTCTAATTGTATTCAATATCAAAGTACAAAATGCGTGTGTACATTTCCTATGGATTTACAGCATTTATAATACTCAATTTCTAACTACCAACTAACTAATTTTTCTTGAACTTCTTTAACTCGTTTCTTGTACGCTGTTTGCATGGCACTACATGAATATTTTGCTCCGACGCTCCAGCCTGAACTTTTGAGACATATCTCTTACATACTCTTCCTTGAATCAGAAATTCTGCTTTTGAATTCCTATCATTTTTCTTAACTGCTAGAAACGTGAAACGTTAAATCCTTTCGTAAACAGATCTGCGGCTTGATCATCTATATGAATATACTTAAGCTTTAGCTCCCCTTCCTGCTTTATATCCCTTAGATAGTAGTATCTAAGTTTGAAATGCTTAGTTTTACCGTGAAAAACCGAATTCATTGAAATTGATATCGTTGCCTGATTATCATGATTATCAATGTAAATCACCGTAGCTCCTTCCAAATGAACTTGTAAATCTACAAGCAACTTTTTGACCCATATTACTTGTTTTAGTGCTGTTGTGGCCACAACCAATTTAGCTTCAGCTATTGAGAGCGGCACTAATTCCTGCTTCTTTGATGTCCATGAGAAGTATACTGAGCCTAATGTTAAGCAGTATCCAGTAGTGCTTTTCATGGCTTCTGATGCTCCGCCCCAATTGCTATCTACATAACACATAAGCTCGCATTTTCCAGTCTTCTCGTATATCAATCCATAATCAACCGTTCCTTTCAGATACCTTAAAATTGTTTTCACCGCAATTACATATTGCTTTCCAGGATCACTTAAGTGTTTGGAAAGCACACTAACTGAGTACAAAACATCAGGCCTTGTAGCTGTGATGTACATTAAACAACCCACCATACTCCTATAATTCTTCCTATCCACCTCATCACCTTCTTCCCTCTTTGCCAATTTTTCTTTCAGACAAATTGGAGTTGATACCCGCTTACACTGATCCATCTTAAACCTTTTTAGTACATCTTAAATATACTTCTTTTGGCTTACACTGAAATACCTCCATACCTAAGAAATACTTCATTTCTCCGAGATCAGTCATTTCGAAGGTTTTGCTAAATTGTTGCTTCAGGAATTCAATTTGCTTCTCAAAACTTCCAGTAAGTAACAAATCATCCACATAAATTGAAATGACAGCTACATCACCTTCTTTCATCCACACATACATTGTTGGTTCACTGCAGCTTCTTCTAAATTTAACTTCTAAAAGGAACACATCAATTCTCGCGTACCAGCACCGAGGGGCTTGCTTCAACCCGTAAAGGGCTTTGTTGAGCTTATACACCAACTCCTCTTTTCCCTTTATCATGAAGCCTTCAGGTTGCTGGATGTAGATCTCCTCCTGTAGAACACCATTAAGGAAGGCGGACTTAACGTCCATTTGATGTACCTTCCAACCCCTTTCAGCTGCAAGCGCCAACAACAGCTTGATTGTTTCAATTCTTCCAACTGGAGTGAACGTCTCTCCAAAGTCCACACCTTTAACTTGCGCATACCCTTTTACGACTAGCCTTGCTTTGAGTCTGTTCACTGAACCATTTGGATTCAGCTTTGTCTTAAACACCCATTTCAACCCAACAACTCTCTTATCTGGAGGTTTTTCAACTAAGGTCCATGTTTCTTTCTTATCAATCATGGACATTTCTTCCTTCACGGCTTCAAACCATTTCTGATTCTACAATGCTTCTTGAGTTCTGGTAGGTTCCAGTATTGCTTCATTGCTTCTTTCATAAATTTTAGCCAAGCTCCTTGTCTCCCTCACTGGTACATGATCATAGTCATCATCGGACTCTTCTGGAATGTGCTCCTCCTCAGAGGTCCACCCATTCTGCTCATGCTGAAACTCTGGTTCTGCTACTTCTCCTGATTTTGCCTCTCCCTCATCATCGTAATCACCTGGGTTGGTTGTAGTTGTCAGAATATTTAAAGGCATTATTTCTGGATGCCTTCTAACTCCATTTATCTCCTTGTCTCCAGGCCAGCTCCAGCGCTCGTCTTCAAAGAAATGTACATCCTTGCTTACTTTAATTTTCTTCTGGCTCGGATAATACAGCCTGTACTCTTTGCTAACTTCAGAGTATCCCACGAAGATTGCAGCTTCAGCCTTGCTGTCGAGTTTACTTCTTCTGGCCTGAGGAATTAGAGCACTACATAGTGATCCAAACATTTTTAGATTTCTCATCTTCAGCTTGAAACCATGCCACATCTCATGCCGCGTCTTATCTTCGAGAGCCCGAGTGTATACTACATTCAAGAGGAAGCGGTGGTGAAGCGACCTCATTTCAAAATTCCTTGAAGCTTCTTCTCCAAAGATACACCTCGTCATATCCACCACGGTTCTGTTCCTTCTTTCCACGATGCCATTCTGTTGTGGAGTATAGGGTGTGGTAAATTGATGTTTGATTCCTGCTGACTTACAAATCAAACCAAATTCATTAGATATAAACTCTGAGCCGTTGTCTGTTCTTACAGACTTGATGCTCAATCCTAATTATTTTTCTATGAAAGCTTTAAACTCCCTGAAAACTCTTGCTACCTCTCCCTTGCTTTTGAGGCAGTATATCCACGAGTATCTTGAATGATTGTCGATTATTAACAAGAAGTATCTGCTTCCATTTAATGAGGCAACCGACATGGGCCCACATACATCCATATGCAATAGCTGAAGTCTCTCCTCAGCCCTCCATTTTGCCTTCTAGAATGGTGTACGTGATTGCTTCCCCATCATGCAAACTTTGCATGCAACACGGCCGTATGAAATTGATGGTAAGCCTTCGGCCATATCTTTCTTCGTCATTGCTTCCAATCCTTTCCTGTGATAGTGCCCAAGCCTTCGATACTAAAGGTCAGGTTCGGTTAAGTCTCCCACTAGTGCCTCCTATTGCAGCTCTTCAGGCTTCATCGAGAAGCTTTTGTTCTTCATTCGGGTGCAGAGAATCTCCTGGCTAGCGTTATCAATGACTACAAGAATTTGATTCAAAATGTACAGACATACCTCTCTCAATCAACTGGGCTACACTCAAGAGATTATGTTATATCTTTGGTACATAAAGAACATCTGCGATGATCTTGACACCTTTCTTGGTTTCTATCTCCACTTCACCTTTCCCTTCTACTCAGTTGCAGTCTCCATTTCCAAGCTTCACGTTTGCTTTCACCTCTTTATCCAAAGACTTGAATAAATTTGGATCTGAAGACATGTGGCTGGTGCATTCACTATTAATCAGCCAGTCGGATGGGTAATTCTTAACTTGATCGCCAATCACCACAAACAGCTGCTCTTCTTCTTCTTCAGTCACTTGTACGTTGGCTGCCGCTTGTGTAGATTGCTTCTTGTAGATGGCTTCCATGTGTCCTTTCTGATGACACCTTCTGCATTCTACGTCTGGCCTCTTCCAGCACCTGAAAGCTAGATGATTGGACTTACCGTAATGTGGGCAGGGATTGTAATTACTCGCTTTGTCTCCTCCTGCATTCTTGCCTCCATTTTTCTGGCGTGTTTAAGAGTCTTTAGTGCTAGACTGATACAATCATATTTTATATATTTTTAGAACTTTATATTTAGCATCTTGCATGTGTTTTATGGATATTTATGACCTTTTTCATCATGTTTTATAATTATTAGAGCTTTAGACACATAAAATACAAAAAAATCCTTAATAGGTTGAAATTAACACTGTTTTTCAATTTCTGGAAGATTTGACCTTTGGATCTTTGGATATTTTTATCTTGGGATCGGGTTATTAGAAAATTCTTAGATTTGGCAGGCATAATCTTGACTCATTGAAGAATGTTTCCACCAAGTTTTAGAATTTTTGAAAATGTCAGTTGAGAGCAGTAAATTTGTGAAAAGAGAGGACCAGAGTTGGGCAGACCAAATTAAAGGCAACAATTAAATGGGCGTGAATTCAACAACAATGAAGGGCGTGAATCAGCTACAAGGACGCACATCACTAAAGGAGAGGACCAAGGTAGCTTCAACAGGTGGACCGATCAAAAAAAGGACAACTGGAGCTTATTTAATCACAAGAGAAAGAAAACGTTTTGGAGGAATGAGCACACAACAGCTGGGCGTGAATGAGTAGAATAACGTAAGAGGCAGCTAGAGAAGTGGCGATGGAAGTTGCAGACAGTTGGAGAGAGTTAGCAAATTAAACGCACAAGGGATTAAGAGCAGCAAATTATTGTCTTATCAAGGGACCCACGCACAGCAGCGTGAGAAGCATGAATTGAAGAGGATACAATCAAAGAAGAAGTTTGGGACATGACACGCGGTAGTAGAGAAAACGCACAGTGGAGAAGAGTGAGGCGGCGTAACAAAATCAACGGAGGGTTTGGGGGAGGCGTGAAAACAAATAAGAACCAAATCAAGAAAGGCAGCGGCAGTGTTGGAAATTGAAGAAATCACACAAACATGGGACAAGTGAAGAGCAAAATTAAAGAGGCATACGGACACAAGGCAAGAAGGAATGACACTAGTCACGTAGCACGCTGGAGAAAAAAATCAAGAGAGCAAATCCCAAAAAACAGGGCAACAATTGAAATCATGTAAGGGCTGGCATTTTAAGAGAGAACGTGAGCAGTGGGCGTGAATGAGGAGCAGCTCCATCAGAGAATACACGCATCACGCCGAAAGGACCACCACGCATGCAAGAGGAGGACAGCTCCAAGAGAAAACGGAAATCACGCTGCTGGAGGACGCTGAAGACAGATAATGGTGTTTAAAAGAAAACAACATCTGGCTAGGCGTGAACAGAGGGAGATAAAGTTGATTTGGTTGTAAGGGAGTTGTTGGGTTTTTGACCACAACGCATACACCAAGGGGTAAGAAGACAACAAAGATAAAATCAACAAAAAGGGACAGAAGTGTGACCCACCACTGAGAGTAGAGGGTGGCGTGGACATCCAACAAAAGGAAATAACATTACAACTTAAGGAGGCCCACCATAAAGAAAACGAAAATGATTGGAAGGGACCACTCTCCATTAAACCAAGGCTCCACTCACTTTACATGGAGAGAGCTCTTCAACGCACATGGAAGAAGACTCTCTACTCTACATTTTGAACTTTCCACCAAGGAGGGACCACTAGATGTTACCCCACCAGCACTCACTCATATTTGGACTTCTCCACTCACTCTCTACAAGACCAACGACAACTCTCCATTTAATGGGAGAAGAGGGCATTCACGTGGGACAAGGAGAGAGGGCCTCATTTGTAACATCCCGTTACCAATGTGAAGGGCATATTGGTAATTTGGATGGATTAAGTTCGAGTGCATGCATAATTTGATTTGCATATGCATTTTAGCCTTTATAAATGTTGATAAATGATTAATATTGCATAAGCATATGAATGTACATGCATATATGACAATTTTCCGACTTGATGGTGTAAATTGGAAAATTAGGTTATAATTGTACAGATTAGGTTTTGATCATAGAATTGGAGTGAAAATCAAATTTAGGGGTTTGAAAATTGGAATTGGAGTATAGGAATATGTATTTTCTAATTTTGAGGATTTATAGGAATTTTTTGGAAATTTTTAGAGTTACGGGTCCGGACCGAAAATCTGGCCAGATGACTGATTAATTGGATTCCGATTCCGAAATCGATTGGAAATTGGTTTGAGATAATTTGAGTTATGATTTGAGGATTTATTAATTATAATCATTGCGAAATTTGGGAGAAAATTTGAATAAGAATTGGAGTTTAGACCCTAAGAATTGGACTTGTGACAATTAAATTGCCAAACAAGCCCTTGGTCGTTAGGTTTATAACCTTTCCTCTTTGAAAAATTGTTTCCACAATGCTTGCCCCTTCTGTTGAAAGAAAACTTGATTTTCTCTTCTTCGTGGATCATTAACCTTGCTTGTTGTTTCCATTTCCTTCCTTTAAATTGCTCCACTCATTCTCTTTAACCTAGCTTAAGCTTTGAAATGGAGAAAAATGGATTTGGTGTTGGTTTGAAGTGAAAAATCGTGGGTGTGCTTAGCTTGAGGATTTGAAATATCTTGGTGATTTGTGAAAGGTTGAAGGTTCAAATCAAGTAAGTTCTTCTTCTTTATGTTTTAAGTTGTTTGATTTGATCATAGAATTAAGTTATAAATTGTTTATGAATTTAGAAGTTTCAGATGATGTAGGTTTTGAGAAATTGTTAGGTTTGATTTTGGGTATTTGTGGAATAATGATTAAATGATGGACTTGAGGGTAGAAATGAGTTGCGTGTAGTGTATATAGTTGTTTGGGAGTGTTTTAAACTGAAATAAATGGATTTAAACTAGAAGATCTGAGAATTTCTGGGTTTCGGGCGTGATTTTGGGTTCGCACATCGCGACGTGTTCATCACACGTCGCGGCGAGCAAATCCTCCTTCGCACGCCGCGACATGTGAGCGAAATTTTGTCGCACGCCGCGACGAGTGAAAACGCACGCCGCGGCGAGCGTCAGCGATCACGCCGCGGGGCTCCTCTCGCGTACGCCGCGACGCGGGCGAGGAGTCTCACCGCAGCGAGCGATCCTGCACCGCGGTGAGGACACCTGAATGGTCCGATTGAGATGCTTTTAATAGGAGAATTTTGAGGTTGAATTCCTATTCAATTGGTTCTGGATTTATTGCAATTTGGAGACTAAGAATTATAAATTTAAGAGAACGGAATTTCTGAATCAATTTCGAAAATTCTCGGAATTTGATGGTTATTAAATAGCGAGTTTGATTTCGATTTCAAATTTGTTCCTATGATTTGGAATTGGATTTTTGGGAGTTCCGAATTTAGTGAATTGAATTATGGTATTAGGAATTGCTATCAATAAGAGTGAAAGAATTGAATTGAGAAGACTCGGGAATTGGAGTCGAAAATGTCATAACATGTATAGTACGAAATTTATTCGATGCATATGCATTATTGATTCTTGAAATTGGTACAATTAATAATGTTATCTATATTCTGATTGTTATAGAGGCTCAAGTGGAGCGTCGATCCTCCGATGCAGCGGAGACTTCCCGGCAGTAGCTCGAAAGTTAGAGGTGAGTAACCTAGTTAGTTTCTCAACCTTTATGTGTTACATTTTATGCACCTATGCCATGCGAAGTTAAGGAAGGATTACGTGTGCTTGTTTTGATCGATTTCGGACCACAGGTGTTTGAAATAATTGGACTTGATATAGAAGTGTACAAATAAGAACCAAATCAAGAAAGGCAGCGGTAGTGTTGGAAATTGAAGAAATCACGCAAACATGGGACAAATGAAGAGCAAAATTAAAGAGGCATAAGGACACAAGGCAAGAAGGAATGACATTAGTTGCGTAGCACGTTGGAGAAAAAATCAAGAGAGCAAATCCCAAAAATCAGGGCAGCAATTGAAATCATGTGAGGGCTGGCGTTTTAAGAGAGAACGTGAGCAGTAGGCGTGAATGAGGAGCAGCTCCATCAGAGAATACACGCATCACGTCGAAAGGACCACCACGCATGTAAGAGGAGGACAGCTCCAAGAGAAAACAGAAATCACGCTGCTGGAGGACACTGAAGACAGATAATGGTTTAAAAGAAAACAACATCTGGCTAGGCGTGAACAGAAGGAGATAAAGTTGATTTGGTTGTAAGGGAGTTGTTGGGTTTTTGACCACAACGCATACACCAAGGGGGTAAGAAGACAACAAAGATAAAATCAACAAAAAGGGACAGAAGCGTGACCCACCACTGAGAGTGGAGGGTGGCGTGGACATCCAACAAAAGGAAATAACATTACAACTTAAGGAGGCCCACCGAAAGAAAAGCGAAAATGATTGGAAGGACCACTCTCCATTAAACCAAGGCTCCACTCACTTTACATGGAGAGAGCTCTTCAACGCACATGGAAGAGGACTCTCTACTCTACATTTTGAACTTTCCACCAAGGAGGGACCACTAGATGTTACCCCACCAGTACTCACTCATATTTGGACTTCTCCACTCACTCTCTACAAGACCAACGACAACTCTCCATTTAATGGGAGAAGAGGGCATTCACGTGGGACAAGGAGAGAGGGCCTCATTCACTCTATATTTTAAGACTCCACTCATTTTTTAAGAGCCACCAACCAGCTCATTAACGTCACTCTCCATTTTTTTTGACTCACTTTGCTATCAACACCAATAGTGGGGTATAACGTTAGATAACAAAGGGGGGCTCCATTTACTCTACATTGAAGACTCACTCTCTACTCACTCTACAAGCTTCAAGGATACACACAAGGGAAAGGAGGACTCACTCAACAGCCAAGCATTAACGTGACACTCTTCATTTAATCTCCACTCACGCACATTTTGAGAGGAGGACTCCAAGACCAAGCAATCACCATTTGTCCTTCCATTCTTTCAACTCATTTTATATTCATAATGTTTGCTTTTATTATTTTCATTGTTGCTACTATTATTATGAGTAACTAATATTTTCATTCTAGGATTTTAACCGAACCCTTGATATAATCTCAGTTAATTGGTATTTTCTTCATTTAATCTCTTATGCCCGTTTTTACTTAAAGGCTTGATTATTGCAATTTGTTCTTAATGCTTTTCATAATTTGATCACCTATGAAATTGATTTTCTTAATCTTTGTGTAACGTAACAGGGAGCAATAGATTTGAAAAAAGATTGTAATAGCTTAGGATCACTTTCGTAGTGATTTGTGTCTAGGATCGGGAGATATCTATCCACCCTAAGTAACCACATTAAGATTGATTTGATAAAACTATCGTCAAATTATCACAATTTACCATAGAAATATAGGAAATTGGTTTGATGATTAGAATTACTAATGATCCGGGAGGGCTTAGTAGTTAATCCTGAATCTTAGGTTATCAAACCCGGTATATGAATTAAATTGAGAAAATTTTGACCCCGAGGTAAAATCAAAGGGGGAAGTTAAAATCCTAGATTTTCATTTCATTGATATTTCTTATATTTTTATCTTGCGTTAATTCTCGTTTTTATTTCATTTTTCAAACCATAATCAATCAATAATTTCTTTAATTTTTATGTTATTAGCTTAAATTAGAAGTTATTACGAGTATTACTTTTTAACTAATTTGGTCTCCGTGGGAATGATATTTTTACTACTTGATAGAAACGTGCACTTGCGTTTATCACCGACATAGACCCTCCTTTCGTCTTTTTCTTCTTCTTGAATTTTTCTTGAGTCTCTGTTTTGACAAAGACTCGATAAGCACCTTCAGTTGCTTCATTCTTTCTCATCAAAGATCTCTGCTCTTGAGCTTGCAAGGCACTCACAACTTCCGCAAGCTTTATTTGCCCAATATCTTTGGAGTTATCAAGAGAGTCGATTGTTGCTTCATACTTCTTAGGGACGGACACCAATAGCTTCTGCACCAATCTTTGATCTTTGAAATCAGCTCCTAAGAGTTTGATTTGATCAGCAAGATGAATTAATCTTTCACAATAATTCTGGATCATTTCATCTCCCTTCATTTGCATTCTATCGAATTCCCTTAACAGATTCAACACTTTTATATTTTTTGCCTTCTCATCACCCTCGTATTCATGCTTCAAGAAATCCCAGATTTCCTTCGCAGAGCCAAGTCCCATGATTCGAGTGAAAATCGAAGGTGACACTGATTGGTATAGGCACGATTTGGCTCGGGTTTTCTTTGTCACCCTCTCCCTTAACCACCGTAGCTGAGCAATTGGAGCATCTTCTGTTGGAATCTCAACCGTATAGTCTTCATCGATTGGTTCCCACAGATCCTGTCCTTGCAGGTATGCCTCCATCATGATCGCCCAGATTTGATATCCTTCTCCATTGAATATCGCAGGTTGCAGGGTCTGCGTTGAGCTCTCAACCATCTCTGAGTGTTCTTCGGTTGTAGTTGTGCCTTGTACGGGAAAGAGATAGACCTCTGAGCCAAGTTCTTTACCTACAGTTTCACAGATCCCTTAAAAATCTAACTCTGATACCACTTAGTCGTTATCTTTTGATCATACACAAAGACAATCGAGGAAACTACTGAAATTTAGAGAGAGAAGTGTAGAGAGAGAATTCACACGAGAACAGGGGCGAATAGAGCACTTTTGAAGAACTCAACAACTCGTTGAGATTTCGTCTAATTGTATTCAATATCAAAGTATAGAATGCATGTGTACATTTCCTATGGTTTTACAGCATTTATAATACTCAATTTCTAACTGTCAACTAACTAACTTTTCTTGAACTTCTTTAACTCGTTTCTTGTGCGTTGTTTGCGTGGCACTACATGAACATTTTGCTCCTACACTCCTATCTGAACTTCTGAGACATATCTCCTACAATATTGACCTTGATCTACTTATTTTTCTTCTGCCCTTCCTCTCTCCTTTAGGTTTATTGCAGTCCCAAACTTTGATAATGGAAGTTTGTTCAATAATTGTCTTACCTTTTCTACCATTTGTGATCTAAACCAAGTAGATTATTTTCAGAGACTTCAAATCTCCATCATACTTTTGATGATAAATGGAATGCAAAATTGTCCTGACCTTGGTTTGGCTAGGTTGGGACCTTCAGATGGACTAACTCACCTTTCGACAGCGGTATATACCCAAATCTAAGTGCTCTTTACCATTTTAAATCATACATGTAGTGGTACGTAATGAGCTCAATTTTGAACTCATTGATGAACTGGTTTATGTGCTTCTCAAACAGGTAGATGGGACTATCACATAATGAGATCAATTTTGAACTCATTGATGAACTGGCTCATGTGCTTCTCAAACAGGTAGTTGGACTATCAGATATCTTTGCTCAGTACTTACAAACTGGTCATCTCATGTCTAAAAGTGATGTGTGATAAACAGGTTTATCTATCTGAGCTTATCATTGGTAGGCATCCGTTGGATCGAAGCCACCGAAGAATGAACAAAAGCTCTTGGAGTGGGTTAGACCACACCGATCGATGCAAAAGGTTCGGTTTGATTTTGGACCCTAGACTTGAGGGAAATTATAATCAAGTCTGCATGAAAAACTTCTTCTTGTAGCTAATTGATGCACTGCACGATGGACTAAAGCACGCCGCAAAATGAGTGAAGTTCTGGAGATGGTCAATAAAATCATGAATGCAACAGAAAATGGAAACCCTGCACTCCCTATGAAAGATTCAGATTCCAAAGATGCTCCTCACATATCTAAAAGGGAATACTTGAAGAGAATGTTTATGAATGCATTAGTGGGAGAGAACATATGCTTGTCTTGGAGAACATGGAGACTACGTAATTAGGATGACTCAAGTAGGAAATCTTTATGTACAAACTAATCCATATGAGCACATGTGTTATGAAACAGATTATTTCTTAAACAGATCCTTCTTTATCATCCGAGTATTGAACATATGCTGCGGCATTATACTTCAAAATTCTCAACCACAGCACGCACAAATTAAAAGTTCTCATGAGTGGAAGACTTTTTTCAATCTGGCAAAGCAATTACATCAGATTCTTACCTTGAGCATGTTGCTGTCTAGATATTCATAGAGAGTTGGACTACTCTTCTCAGGACCTGAATTCTCCGCTGATATGATAACTAAAACCTGATATATTCGAGGCCTTCCGATACACATACTAATGTTGGAAATTAATTCAAATTTTAGAATTGTTTAAATTCCTTTAAAATAGGTCTTAGATTATCTTAGAATATGTCTTGGATTATATTTGATCTTATCTTGTAAGTTAGATTTGGTGGCTGAAAAATCTATTTAGTTGTTTGTATTTTGTCTATAAAAGGCAACTAAGTTTAATAATAAAAGTATGGGAGTGTTACATATTGTTAAACTTTTCTTATCCCATCTCTTCATCTTCTCTTCTTTTCTTCAAAATTCCAACATGGTATCAGAGCCTTAGATCCTTGAAGGACTGTGAGAATGGTAAAGGGCACTTATCTAACAAAAGTTCCATTGTCGAAGAAGGAAGGAAGCAATCTCCAATGTATATATTGCAAGAAGCTGGGTCATGAAGAGGAATATTGTTAGCACAAAGGAAAGCCAAGTGATTGAAGAAGAAATTCTTTTTAGAACTAGTTGAGAGAAAGTGCTCAACAATGGTAAGATGATGAGAAAGTGCATCATACAGTGAAGAGAAGGTGCTTCACAAATAAAAATTTAGATAGAAGTGCTCTATGAAGATAAGAAATGAGAGAAGTGCTCATGTTGAAGAATAGAGAGAAGTGCTCTATTGAGAAGTTTAGAGAGACGTGCTCCAATGATTGTATGTTGGTGAGAAGGGCATCAACGAAAAATTGGTGAAGAGAAGTGCTTCACATAATCATTGCAGGTTGATGAGAAGTGCATCAATAGGTGAAGAGAAGTGCTTCACATAATCATTGCAGGTTGATGAGAAGTGCATCAATAGGTGAAGAGAAGTGCTTCACGGAATATTCTAAAAATGGGGAGAAGTGCTCCATTCAAAAAAATTTGAATTAAGAGGGAATGTTGGAAATTAATTCAAATTTTAGAATTGTTTAAATTCCTTTAGAATAGGTCTTAGATTATCTTAGAATATGTCTTGGATTATATTTGATCTTATCTTGTAAGTTAGATTTGGTGGCTGAAAAATCTATTTAGTTGTTTGTATTTTGTCTATAAAAGGCAACTAAGTTTAATAATAAAAGTATGGGAGTGTTACATATTGTTTAAACTTTTCTTATCCCATCTCTTCATCTTCTCTTCTTTTCTTCAAAATTCCAACAACTAAAGTGTCCTAATGTTAATAAGAACCTACCTTAACAACGAATCAACACATAACTAAGATAAATGTATCCAAATCTTCAAGTAATACCAAATTGAATATCTAGGTGATACATATTGGATCAATTCGAATTAAGTTAGGTTCCAACTTAATAAATTAGTTAAAATTTTAAAGCATATGTAAAGAGCGTTAGAAATCATTTGCTGAAGAATTAGGTGTTATAAACTTTGTTCCCTTCTGAATAGAAGTGAAGCACAGAAATTCAGTATGACTTAAATTTTTTGTTAATGAATGGTAGATGTTGCTATTATCAATAGATCATTTTACTTATTTGAAATATGATCCTGGACTTTGAGATTTTTTGTGTTCTTTCTTAGCTTACTTCTTTATGGAACTTCAGTTGTATAGATGTAACTAGCTTTTGGTCGAAAAGCTTTGCGAGTCTGATGTATATGTACTTCTTACTCTATGGTTTTATCCTTTTAAAGTATTAGGCTTCTGTTCCTCCAAAGAATTGATCCTTTTTAGCATTATTTGATTACAGGCTTTGAGTGGCATCCTAATCTGCACATGGAACAAAGTGTCATTACTTTTGGTTGAAATTTCAGTTGAAGCTCCTATAGGGATAAGAAGATTCGTAAAGTAAAGGTATACAGTGAGCTTTACATTGAAATTCAGAGGTCTTTCATGGCAACACTTGATTTTTAATTTGGTACTTTAATATGTGACAGAAAAAAGGATCACGCTGGAGGAATGGAGAAACTCCAGAAGTTGCACCAGTGTCAGATGCCAAGTAACGCCTTCGTTCAATATTCTTGCTGGTGACAATTTTTTATGCTTTAACTTGCATGTTTTGAGATTTTTATATAATTGCTGTTAAATAATACAAATTGCATGATATTGCCATCTTTTGTTACTTGTTTTCAAGGATTGAAACATAATGAGTAAAGAATCGATCAATCTTGTTAGTCTTATGTAACAATAAATACTTGGGCTATCGGGTTAATGCACAGTATTGGCATTTGAGGCTCAATTACTATAAATAATATATATTAAATTAGTAGGTATAAATTATGTTTTTTAATAATTATAACATCAAACTTATTAATACAAATTTTATGTTTTTATTTTTTCAATATTATGTTAACTAATTTACATTATCAATATATTTATGGCAAGATTACTTTTTAATTAAAATAAAATTATTTTTAATTAAAATTATTGCGGTTAAAATAAAGATATTTTATTTGATATATTTTTATCATATAAACTTTAAATTATCAGTAGATGGCATGCCGAGTGAAGGTGTAGAAATTACATGCTTCCACTTGGTATTATTTTAGCCTGAGTTTCGTGAGCATGTATTCTTATTGTTTATGAATTGTTATTGGCTGCCCGTTTAATAATGCTGGATGAAATGAACTGAAGCTTGCTCTATAATCTGCCCATTTAATTAGAAGATTTTTTTAAAACAGATTGTGAAAAATTCTATGATTTATACACCATCTGATCCACCTTTGTTCATTGTGATTGATAAAGGTAACCAATCAAATACTTATTCTTCTTGGTTTTGGGGTTGATCTTGTTTACTTTTTCTTCGACATAAGTGCTATTTTTATCTGCTTATCAGATTTGTTCTTCTAGCAATTTGAAAGGAGATTCCTACTAGGTTGAGCATGAGGACAAGAATCTAGTTCAAAAGATAGATAAGAAAAAACCAAAATTTCATTTTTCTGGCAATATCAGATGTTAAGAAGTGAGAAGCTTTCACTTTGCTAAGGACTCAAGGGAAGAAACTAAAGAAGCACCAAACACAGACTTATAGAAACCTAAGTAATCCTGAAACATGTAGGAATCTTTTGTAGACTTGCAAAGTTTACTTTTGGGCCTCAGTCTGTGCTGCTTTCACTTTGACATGTTTAAAGTTATATCTTACGAGCCATTTATTTCCAAGTGTAAAGCTAAGCCATTGATGAAGACCACAAAGTTCAAGCCTCCTAGCTTTGAAAATGCCAACTGAACTCTGTTGTATCATCAACACCTGTAATAACATTGTCATGAAACCCTAAATTTACTAAAAGCATAATTGAACTTATCGTGGAAATCTTGATGGCTGAAGCTTTTGCTTTGCTGGTAATATTAGAAATCTCCCTCTTTCTCTGCCCCCCTGTCTGTCATATTTCTTCTCCTTTGGTTTTCTCTCCTCCTTTATGCTCACCTGGTATTTACCGAATTTGGGTCTGCTTCTGCAGGATCAGAACGGGAACTGCACATAATTGATGATGTAAACACACGCTTTCATCATAGAACCTGTTTGCTGCCTTCTTTTGTTTTCTGCTTATATAATGAAGTTAAGAAGGTAGTGAAGTGGTTAGATCTTGTCTCATGGTTCCGGGATCTAAATAGCAGAGTCCGGTTTTTCGGGTCTCAAAGGTCAGGTTAAGATATTGCCATCTTTTGTTGCTCGTTTTCCATGACTGAAACATAATGAGTGAAGATTTTCCTTAATCTAGCTCATCTTTGCAAGAGTTATCAGAAGCAAGTTGTGAGATCAAAGAATCAATCTTGTTCCTCTTATGTAACAATAAATACTTGGACTATCGGTTAATGCACAGTATTGGCGTTTGAGGTTCAATTACTATAAATAATATATATTAAATTAGTAGGTATAATGCCTTGTCTAAATAATTTTCAATTTTATATTATTTTATATGTTTACTTTAGGTAATCTTTCTAGATGCAAAATTTATACTTAACATGCTTTGAAAGATTAAATCTTTGAAACTTCTATAATTTGATGGTTTTCTATTTCATTTTCCATATTTAAAATTTTAATTATTATATAAATTTTCTGTTATGTTATATTAGTTTTTATTTAAAATAACATATTATTTAAGTCTCAACATTAATTTAGATATAATAGAATAAACTGTGTAAAAACTAAATAATATCAGAAAGAGTACAAATTAAAATTATAAAAGAAATAGAAGTGAGCAAATTTTCAATTTTGTTATAATTCTTAATAAATAACTCAAATTTGTTATAATTCTTTCTAATTATTCTTTTAAAATATATTCTTACGAAACCTTCCATCCACCACCGTAAGAGGCACAAGAGCAAATCTTATAGCAGAATAGTTAAGTATCAGTGGTCACTAGGTCGGTTGCAAGGACTTGAAGATAAACATATACACAGACAATCGCAACCTCTACAATTCGGTTTTCTACTTTGTTTCTGTCGGAACAAAAGACTGTATCTTGTTTGTACAAAAAGATTGTATCTTGTTTCGATAAGGGCTTGCGAAAACAGAAACAACAAAGACCTTCAATCAGAGACGATGAAGGCGGTGGCAGAGGCAGCGACGGCGACGGCGAGCTGTGGGTGGTTGAAGATTGATCAACATCTGCAGTTGCCTCCTCGCTTCTCCTCTTACTCGTTCACTTTCCTTTTTTCTTTGCTTTTATCATCTCGATCATCATAGCTGATTTCTTGTAATTCAAAGATTCTTCTGAGTTACAGAAGCATCCATTTCTGTTTACGATTTCGTTCAACAATAAGCAAAGTGTTCGATGAAAATCCATACTCACGGAAGCATCCAATTCGCTTTCAACAACAAGCAAAGTTTTTTATGAAAGCTGTCAGATAACGTAAAAAGAAAACAAGAGCAAAGTTTAATTCCTAATGCCCTCAGCCTCAACTATCCCTTTCTCTTAACTACACCCAATGTGTTGAATGAAAGTTGCGAGAGAGAGAATAACATGAAAGTTGTTTATCCATTTCGTTCATCACTTAAAAAGGATCGGACTCGGAAGCATCCAATTCGCTTTCTACAAGAAGCAAAGTTTAATTCTTTTTGGCCTAACCACACGCAAAGTTGCAGAGAAATCAGACATTGGAGCTCTTGAGGCGGGCCACTGCAGAACCGTCAGCTGAAGACTCCTTTATCGATTCCTTTCATCACTTAAGGGATCGGAAGCATCCAATTCGCTTTCAACAACAAGCAAAGTTTAATTCTTTTCGCCTAACCACACGCAAAGTTGCAGAGAAAATAATAAAATCAAACATCCTCACCGCTCTATAAATACTGAATTACCCATCTCTACCTCCTTACATTACTACCATTGTCAAGTTATAACTAGTTCCATCAAATTCTCTAATCGTTTTGCTTACCCTTTGATCCCTGAAAATGGTTGATGCTATTATTTCTGCTGTGGTGGAGGACCTAACCTCCATGCTCCTTAGTTCCATAAAAGAAGAGGTGAAGTTGGTGACTGGAGTTAACGATGAAGTTAAGAAACTCGTGAACAATTTGAAGTCTATTCAGGCCCTCCTGGATGATGCAGAGGAACAACAACTGAAGGAAGCTTCTGTCAAGAACTGGCTGTTCAATCTCAAAGCTGTTTCTTATGACACGGATGATGTAATAGATGAGTGGAAGACCTGGATTCAAACATCACAATTCCAGAATCAACACCACTCTTCGGGTTCCAGTCAAAGTCAGCTCAAGCACAAGGTACTCTATATTTTTCGTTGCATCTGCTTTATTAAGCGTGATGTTAGTCTTCGTCACGTAGTTGCTCGAAAAATAAGAGAATTTCAACAAAGACTAGATGACATTGCAACCGATCAAGTTAGGTACCAATTTTCTTCGTCCCAAAAAACTGATAAGCATATTGAGAGACATGTGACCACATCTTACATCGATACACAAGAAGTAAAGGGTAGAGATCAAGAAAAAGATAAGGTCAAAAGCATGATACTTAATGCCAAATCCAAGTTCCATATCGTCTCCCTGGTAGGGATGGGGGGGATTGGGAAAACCACATTGGCGCAATTAGTTTATAATGATAGAGAGATCCAAACTCATTTTGATAATAAGATTTGGGTTTGCATTTCAGAGTCTTTTGATGAAATGCGTATTGCTAAAGCAATTCTAGAATCTATTGATGGTTCCTTTATATATGATTTGAAGGAATTAGAAAACGTGTTAACAAAGATTCGTGGGATTCTCCGTGAAAAGCGATTTTTGCTTGTTCTTGATGATGTTTGGAATGAGAATCCCACTAAATGGAAAGAATTGAAACAATCTCTCACGTGTGGTTTATTTGGAAGTACAATTTTGATAACTACACGTAAAGAAAAAGTTGCATTAGTCATGGGGTGCAGAGATGAGAGTATATATAGAGTCGGACTTTTGAATAGTGACCAATGTTGGTCAATAATTAGTCAAATTGCTCTTGTTCAAGGCGATCGTCAAAAGTTGGAGAATATTGGTAGGAGAATTGCTGATAAGTGCAAGGGTTTGCCTCTAGCTGCTACCACAATAGGGGGACTTTTGCGCTTTAAGAAATCTAAAAAAGAATGGTTGAAAGTCATGGAACAAAAGGAATGGGAAGGTGAAGATGGCTTGGATTCTCTAAAACTCAGTTATTATGATTTGCCATTGTCGTTAAAGCAATGTTTTAAATATTGTGCTATCTTTCCTAAAGATTCTAGGATATCAAAGAGAAGATTGATTGGAATGTGGATGGCTCAAGGTTACTTAAAGAAAGAAGAAAAAGATGATGATTTGGAAATGATTGGTGAGACTTATTTTGATAATTTGATTGCACGCTCTTTGCTCCAAATTTCAAAATTTAATGATAGCATTTATATGTTGCATGATATGGTGAGTGATTTAGCCCAAACATTTACAAAAAATGAGTGCATAATGATAGAAGTCCTAAAAGATACAGAATTGAATGGAAACTCTTTACATGCAGATGCAAATGTTCGTCATTTGACTTTGACGATCGAAAATGATGCTTCATTCCCTATGTCTATCTATGGTCTCAACAAATTACGGAGTTTGATCATTCAATTTGTTAGGCATGGATCATCACTTACTGTTGTTGAACTGGAGGGTATATTTGATCATTTGACTTGTCTAAGGACTTTAGATCTTCGTGGGTGTAACATTAAAGAAATTCCATCTTCAATAAATAGATTAGTTCATCTTAGGTGGCTTGACTTGTCTGACAATAAAAATATGGAGAAGTTACCAGAAACTTTATGTGAGTGTTACAATTTGCAGACATTAACTCTTACTCAGTGTACAAATATGGTAGAATTACCTCAAGGGATTGGGAAACTAATCAACTTGATGTATTTAGATATTACGCGTTGTGATAAGATAAAATATCTTCCCAAAGGAATAGGAAATCTATGGCGTCTCAGAGAGTTGGCTGAAATAAACATAAGCATGAATGAGGGTGAATCATTTTCAATTGTTGAAATGGAGAAGTTGAATAATCTTAGAGGAAGATTGAAGATAAGAGGGTTGGAAAATGTGAGAAAACTAGAAGACGTCAGAAAAGCACAACTTGTGAAGAAAAAAAATGTCACCGAATTGCGGTTGTGTTTTGATAGAGATGACGTGGAAGAAGATGAGGCAGAGTTACTTGAAGCTTTAGAGCCACCTTCGGATTTGGAAATATTAAGCATAGAATCATATGAAGGCAAAACGTTCCCAAGTTGGATGATGAACCTGACTCTACTCACGAAGCTTAAGATTAGTAACTCTAGGAAATGTGAGGAATTGTCTCCATTGGGGAAGTTGCCGTGCCTTAAAGAGTTATACCTGGAAAGAATAAGAGTGAAAAGAGTGGGTGTTGAATTTATGGGAATAGAAAAAGAAAAAGATGCATCAACGCCCTTTCTATCATTTCCAAAATTGAAGATACTTTCATTTGAACAGTTTTGGGAATGGAAGGAGTGGGATGATATTGATGAGTGGTTGATGAAGAAAATTAATAATAAGACAATTACAATTATGCCACACCTTCAACAACTCTTTATCAACTGGTGCCCAAAGTTGAAGATATTGCCGTATCATTTACTGTCGCCACCCATCACCGCCAGAATTAAAGTATTGGATATACAAGGCTGTTATGTTCTTGAACAAGAAGTCCAGAGAGATAAACTTTCTCACATACCTCATTTCAACATTGGACTAGGTATTTTTTAAATCTTTGTTTACTCCGTTTCAATTACTTGTATTTTTAATATATTAACTATTTATTTTAATCTATAAATTATGTTCTTTTAATAATTATAAAATCAAACATATTAATACAAAATTTTAATTATTAATTTTTGTAATATTACATAAAATATAAATTATTTATTATCTCTACTTCTTTATCAATTGTCAATCCAGCCTTCGCCCCAAACCCCATCATAAGATTCAGAGCAGTAAGATACTTAAGAAGCAAACTATTAAGCTGGTAGCAGTGGAAGTGGTGGAGGCGGCGACACCGAGCGGTGGGTGATCGAAGATTGATCAATAGCTACAGTTGCCTCCTCGCTTCTCCTCTTACTTGATTATTATTTTATTTTTTTTTGCTTTTATCATCTCAATCATCATAGTTGATTTCTTGTAATTCAAAGATTCTTCTGAGTTAAAGAAGTATTCAAAGTGTTCGATGAAAATTCATACTCACGGAAGCATCCAATTCGCTTCCTACAAGAAGCAAAGTTTAATTCTTTTTGCCTAATGACACGCAAAGTTGCGGAGAAAACAGTCCTAACCAATAAGGACTGTTTCCCAGTCAACCAAATCCCGAAACGGTAAAGTCAAGGATGTGGGATCTCCTTCTAACAGAACAGAGCAGAGCTAGAAAAATAAAAGACTGAGAGTTTGGACAATTTGAGGGATGTTGAGATTGTTGAGCCTATGCCTAGTGCTGATGGCGATGCGGCGGAAGATGAAAATGGCAGTAACCAGAGTTGGAATTCAAGCATCGTCAAAAATTTACCTGTGAACAATCTGGGAAGAGTTCTCTTATGGCTTCCAACAGACGCACTGCCACCATTGTAAGTTCTTTATTTCATTTTCTTTTGTCTCCTCAGTACTTGCCAGTTACCCTTTTCTCAAAAGTTGGACAATAGCGGTAGTAGTAGCTATGAATTAAGTTTATGGCTTATTCCTTGATTTCTTATGGATGAATTACTTGGTAAAGTAAAGGGTTTTCAGGTCTCAAGGTCAGTTGAAGATATTGCCATTTTTTGTTGAAACAGACTGAGTGAAGATTTTGCTTAATCTTTGCGAGAGTTATCAGAAATAAGTTGTGAGATCAAGGAATCAATCTTATATAAAGAAAATATATTAAATTAGTAAGTATAATGCTTTGTGTAAATAATTTCCAATTTTATAATATTTCATAACTTTTTTAGTTGATTTATAACATCAACACCACTCTTCCGATCCCATTCCTCTGTGGGAGAAGGTACTTTCTATCTTTTGCTCCATCTGCTTTGTTACGCGTGATGTTGGTCTTCATCATGTAGTTGGTCAAAAAATAAGAGAAATTCAACAAAGAGTGGATGACATTGCAACTGATAAAAGTTGAGTGCTAACTTCATCTCAAAAAACTGATAAGCATATTGAAAAACATTTGATTCAGCAAGACAAAGTAAGGAGTCAGAGGGAGCATTTGATTCACCTACTTGCCAACAATCATGTAAGACTTAATCCCAACCCTGAACCTCTTAATAAGGCATGTATTATGCTCATTTTCCAATTTCAATCTCATACATTCAGAATGATACAATGCATGGAATGTTTCCAACTTCTTCATGATCACCACTGTGGCAATGTTAAGACTCATCTTTAGGATGTTTGTATGCTTAAAACAGAAAGTGTAACTGAAATGAGCATGTATGTTGGTGGAGTTAATTTGTCCTTGCGTCTGAACCAGCGACTAATTTAAGTATCTTTTCTTTAGATATGAATTCAGGAATAACATACATAAATTTTTGGTTAAACCCATCCTCTCTTGTGCAGCTTGATGATTGTGCCGTTGATGCCGTCATAAACAAGCTTTTCAAAAATTATAAAAATTGATGAAGATTTCTAGGATGAAAACATAGTTTGCGGTGAGTGATAGTTTCTACATTTATACTGCTTGTTGAATCTTTGGATCTGTTCACATCCATATAATTCTGTCATGCCGAAATCCACAAGTTTTGCTTCCTGTAGTCTTCAATCTCAGCAAGAAATTCAGCAGAGAAAGATACTTTATATGGGTGTATATCTTCTTATCAGGGGTGAGGCTGCTAATGTTCGCTTCATGTCAGAATGTCTATGTTAAATCTTCCACAATGTATGTACACATAATTTCATCATAAATCTACCCCATTTGCCTTCCACTGATTTAATTGCTAATAATGACGTCTTTGTCCATTCAGATGGCATACGAATTCCATGGCCTGTTGGCTGGAAATGTCAACATTGTTACTGGAGAAAATATTAGGCCTCCTATGGTGGAGATGATGAGGCCTCCTATGGTAATTCAGAAGGTACGTTTTCTCTATGATATACACACAATTGTCACACTTCAGAGCTTCTGTTCTGCTCGTGGATATTATGCCCTCCTAAATACCTCGTAGCTGTGGTGGTATATCTCATTCTTAATACATTGGTGGCTGCTTTGTTCATCTTTCCAATGCTTCGGAGGTGGATTGAAAACTCAGACTGGCTTATCCTCAAATTCCTTTTATGGTGGTCACAGGTATAGGAGGGCAGACCAGATTCTATTAGGACTCTCTGCTCTTAGACTTCTCTAGTTCTCTGTTTTTCTTCCCTTCCACTGTCCTGTGCTTTCCTTTCTAGAAGTCTTCTATGATCAATTAACACCTTCAGTTAAATCCATTGACACCGTCATTCTTCTCCCTTTACTCGTACCATTGCCTTAAAGTTCTATGCTGCAATTTTTGCTAAAACTACTGCCTAGTTCTCTCCAATCTTTAGATTATAGAAGGGATTTCAATATTTCTCACGATATCTTATTTTGATGCTTACAAAGCTTTTCCATTCTGGACTACCATCTGAAAGTTAAGAAATGTTAAGTTCACTTTTGGTCCATATATATCGTCAACTACATCTTCATCCTTTCTGATTCCTCTGTTTCCAGATAAAACCACTGGTGAAACCAAGTAATGATTTAATGGCCATAAAGCATGTAAACTATAAGTGGCATGAGTTTTTTCCAACCGGTATTTGGTTGATCTTACTTCCTTTCATGCTTGTCAACTAGTTTCCAACTTATGTTAACAGATGAATTCTAAATGCAGCTAAACACAATTATGGAGCGATTGTCTCAGTCTGGGCACCAATCAGCCTGGTGTGTCTCCCACTACTTTATTTCCATGTTCCAATCACTACAAATCGTTTTGATCAAACTACTCACATAGGAAGCCTTTTCAGTATTTCCAAGATCAGCTATAACACATCTGGAATCTCTTGTTTCTTGTTTCTTGTTTTAGGTTAGTATGTGATTTGTTAGTAATGTGGATCATTTTATCTTTCTTCGAACATCAAACGCTCTTTCTCAGCACTCATAATTGGGAGCTGTTGTGCATGCGTGAAATTTGGGCATTAGAATATCCAATCCAGTTAAAAAAGGAAGTTGAAACTTTGTGAAAAGCTCTATGTATATAAGGTTTAGTTCCAAGTCATCATGTCAGACCATTTCTTTCCAAACATACCAAAATCTTTACGGAGTTTTAGTTAACTGTGAGAAGCAGAAAGTCAATCATGATCTTAAAAGATGTTACGGATAACAACTAAAGCGTCTTGAACCATATGGTTGGTTTTGAGTGCTACTCTGCTCATCTTCTAAATATTACTGAGTTCCAACTTCTCTATTTTGTTGGTGCCAGGCATGTTGGCTATTGATTGTACGGTATTCTCCCTGGTATTAGTAGTGGAAAAAAGCAATTGTAGGAAATTTTGTTTCCACTGTCATCTTTGGTTTAGATTTTAAGATAATGAATTGTACATTACATTCTTCTCACAGATAAGAAAGGATTCTCATTTTCAGTAGCAACATATATGATACATAGCTGAGTGTTATTTTTGCGTCTCTTTAGGTCATGGCAAACAAGAGAAGTGAAGCTGCAAAATTTGCTCAGATATGAACTGAAGTGATATGTAGTTTCCGAGAAGAGGACCTTATTAGTGACAGGAAAGGTACAGCAGCCCTGCTAGACTGCTAAGACTGAATTGTGGCTTCATCTGATCCAGGGAGATGGATCTGTTGCTCGTTCCATACACGTCATACCCTGGTCTCCAGTTAATCCAGTGGCCACCATTTTTGCTATATCTGGGAAGCGGAGAAAGTATTAAGCAACCAAGCAATACTATCATACCAATTCATCGAATTTGATGTATCCCGAGGGCGACAACAATACCAACAATATAATAAAGGAAAATAAATACTAAAAAACACTTCTTTATGCTTCAAAGGTTTCCTTGACCAAATAAAACCGTACCTAACTGAAGCGTATATACTTTTTGTGAAGGCTGGCCGCAACTGCAGTATATACTTTTTCATCAGGTGTGAAGCCAGCCCCAATCATTCCGTCATACAAATTAAAAGCTTCTGATGATCTTCTTTCCTTGGACAATCCCAATTCATTGCATTACCAGTGAATACGTGCATGATTAGATCCTTCTTACGCATTTCGTCGAACATTTTCAGGGCCTGAGCTTCCTTCATTTTCCCTTTTACTGTCGCCAGCCATCACCAGACTCCAGGAATTGATTATAGATGGTCGCATTATTCTTCAACAACAAATTCCATAAGTTTATAAAGGCAAGACGTTCTTCTCAAGTTGGATGATGAAGCTAAATCTACTTAGGAAGCTTACGATTGACAACTCTGGAAATTGTGAAGATTTGCCTCCATTGGGAAAGTTGTAAGAGCTAAAACTAAGAGATGAGAGTGAAAAGCGTGGGTGTTGAATTGGGAACGGAAAAAGATAAAGATCCATCATCATCCTTCCCCAACATTGAAGATACTTTCAATTTCACTATTGTTACGAATAGGAGGAGTGAGATGATTGATGAGTAAATGATAAGAGAACTAATGATAAGAAGAAGCCCAATAAGGACTGTTTCCCTGTCTACCAAATCCTGAAACGGTAACACCAAAAGCGTGGGATCTGCTTCTAACAGATCACAGCCAGAAGAAGAAAAGACTGAGACTTCGGATAATTTGAGGGATTTGTCTCCTCAATATTTGCCATTTATCCTTTTCTCAAAAGTTGGACAATAGAAGTAATAGTAGCTACGAATAGCAGTTAATCTTATGATTGCGTCTATCTGTCATAAATGAAGTTTGTGATATTGTGTTGACATTATAAGTGGGGCTTTTAGATTCTCAAGAAGTGATGAATGGATGAATGAATGAATGCTGCTTTGGCCTAGTTTGATAAGTAATTGTGCCCCGTCTCAATGTGATAATCCTTTTAAGTTTATGGCTTCTTCCTTGTTTTCTTATGGATGGATCCCTTGATAGAGTAATTATATGCAGAGCATGGGTTTTCAGGTCTAGAAGTTGAGCTGAAAATATTGCCTTTTTTGTTGAAAATATCAGAAGCAAATTGTGAGAGGAGAGAATCAATCTTCTTGTGCTTACGTAACAGCATTGGCGTTTGAGGTTCAATTACTATGAAGAAAATATATTAAATTAGTAAGTATAATGCTTTGTGTAAATAATTTTCAATTTTATAATATTTCTTAACATTTTTAGTTGATTGAAGCATCAAAAACTAAGAGGCTATTTGTTTCTGTTTTTTTTTTTATTTTTTGTTGTCGTTTTTGTAAAAAAAAAACAGTTAAGTAAAACGTGTTTGAAACTTACTACATTGCGATTTTTGTTTACGAAAATAAAAAATCACAGCAGCTTTCTGAAACCAAAAACATCGTTTCTTTGAATTTTGACATGTTTTTTTCGACAAAAAATCAACATAACCCTGGTTTCTATCTCAAATAAGAATAATAATAATAATAATAATAATAATAATAATAATAATAATAATAATAATAATAATAAATTTTATAATAATAATTAATAATTAATAATAATAAGATAATTAATTTAGTATAATAAAATTAATAATAAAATAATAATATTAATAGTATTAAAAATAGTAAGTAGAAAATTTATAACAATAATTAATAATAATATTATTATTATTAACAATAAATAATAATAATAATAATAATAATAAATAATAATAACTTAATAATAATAATAACAATAATAATAATAATAATAATAATAATAATGAATTTAATAATAAAAAAGTAACGTAAAAATTTATAACAATAATTAATAATATTATTATTAACAATAAATAATAATAATAATAATAATAATAATAATAATAATAATGAGTTTAATAATAATAATAATAGTAAGTCGAAATTTTATAATAATAATTAATAATAATAATAATAATAATAATAATAATAATAATAATTAGTAGAAATTTTATAACAATAAATAATAATAATAATAATAATAATAAATTTATTAGAAATCTTAACAAAACAGGTTTTTATTTTCAGTTTTACGTTACAAATCTCAACCAAACAGGTTTTTATTTTTTAAAGCAAAAAAATAAAAAACAGAAAACAGAAAACAGAAATTAAAAATAACAACAGAAAAACAGAAGTGGAACCAAACAGGCCCTAAAACTCTCCTGCACTCTCAATTTTCCTTCAATCTGTAAAGCCCATTTATGTAATAAAAGCAGCCCAGTCCATAAAAACCTTTAAACTTGTATAAATAACCAAATTTTAGAAACTGGATTAGCTCATACGAAACCACCGTCTTAACTTTTCTCTCCACTTCCTAGTTAGTAAACGTGTCTAAAAATACACTAACGTAACTCTTTTCTCGTCAGTTTCTGTAATGCTCAAAATTAAGACAATCCAGAAATATTTGTCTATAAAAGAGACAAATCCTTGGAGAAGAAGAAAACTACCAAACCTCCGATAAAATCCCTATTACAATATTCAGCTATATATCTAGTAAGTAATATAAGGCTCCAGCAATCGGTTGGTGACATGTGTCCTGGTACTCTTCTTCAGTAGTTCCTCGTTAGCATCCGAAACAAGGCTTGGGCCGATGACAGTTTCCTTCATTTTTTTTGTTTTGCAGAAAAATTTGACAAACTTGTAGAAGTTGACAACTTCAAAGTGCCTCACAAGTAGGTAAATTCCGGTAGCCATTTTATATATTTTTTTGTGATTTTGATCATATTACACTAGATTTTAGTTGGTTTACATGTTGTGGTTAATTGAGAAAATAATTGAAATTGCATGAAGAGATAAAAATGAAAAAAAAATGGGGCTAAAAAATGATAACAGTAGGGCAGATGAGAGAAGTAGAGAGGGTGAAAATGATGATATTGTTTTAAAATTTTAAGTTGTAAATAAAGGCAGAATAGGAAATGCAGAAAAGTGAAAAATAAATCTGAAATTTAGTTACAAGAAGGCTTTTTTGGTACTAATTGAAATAGATGAGGATAAAATGAGACTTTTAATTAGTTATGGATATTTTAGTAATTATGGAGGATTAGGTAGTAAGGACATTATTTTTATAATTAAAAATAAATTGGAAGAGAGAATAATGTTATATTATTAAGTGAAATTGGGTTAGAAATTTTCGTAAATTAGTCTAATAGAATTTTGTAAATTTTAGGTTCAAAGGTTCGATTAAGGAGTAATTTGGATTGCCAATTAGATGAGTTCGAAACCAAGATAGGATAACCTTAGGGGTTGTTTGTTTCTGTTTTTTTTCTTCGTTTTTTGTTGTCGTTTTTGTAAAAAAAAAAACAGGTAAGTAAAACGTGTTTGGTTTACATTGTTGCGATTTTTTGTTTCTGAAAATAAAAAAACCATAATAGTTTTACAGAAACCAAAAAACATCGTTTCTTTGAATTTTGACAACATGTTTTTTTCGACAAAAAACCAATATAACCCTGGTTTCTATATCAAAATAATAATAATAATAATAATAATAATAAATAAATAAATAAATAAATAATAATAAGATAATTAATTTAGTATAATAAAATTAATAATAAAATAATAATATTAATAGTATTAAAAATAGTAAGTAGAAAATTTATAACAATAATTAATAATAATATTATTATTATTAACAATAAATAATAATAATAATAATAATAACTTAATAATAATAATAATAACAATAACAACAACAACAACAATAATAATAATAATAATAATGAATTTAATAATAATAATAATAATAAGTAAAAATTTATAACAATTAATAATTATTATTAATAATATTATTATTAACAATAAATAATAATAATAATAATAATAATAATAATGAGTTTAATAATAATAATATTATTATTATTAATAGTAAGTAGAAATTTTATAATAATAATTAATAATATTACTATTATTAACAATAAATAATAATAATAATAATAAGTATAAATTTTATAACAATAATTATAAATAATAATAATAATAATAATAATAATAACAATAATAAGTTTATTAGAAATCTCAACAAAACAGATTTTTATTTTCAGTTTTTATGTTACAAATCTTAACCAAACAGGTTTTTATTTTTTAAGCAAAAAATAGAAACCAAAAACAGAAACAGAAATTAAAAACAACAACAGAAAAAAGAAGTGGTACTTTTAAAATAAATACTGTTTTCTTATTAATAAATTATATTTTGAATTAATCATTAGTTTAATTAATGATTACTACTTACATACATGAATTATATTTACTTTAATTATTGACAAACTCACTCATTCATATATATTTTCATATCATTTGGATGTATTTTTGTTACTAAAAGTGATCTTTATGACTTTATTTGGTTATTATTTAAATTATTATGCCTTACGTTTAATTTGTATTTATAGAAGCAAAACTGTAATTTTGATTTAATTATAATAAATTAATTTTAAACAATTGATACTACTTTATTTGTAATTTTATTATAAGATACTTAAAAAAATTAGAGGTCAAAAAGATTAAAAAGAGTGATCCATCAAGTCAAAGAAGAAACACTCAACATAAGACAACAGTAGACAACAGTAGCAACCAAAAGGAGAAGAAATCTTTAAGAGAGCAGGCGTGCGTGGGCTAGCAAAATAGAGAAAGCGACGACGTGGGCTGTGTAGAGACGTGCGTGGTTGCAAGCTGTGTTTTTAAACCTGGACCGGACCGACCGATCCGATTGGTTCGATCGGTAACCAATCAGTGGTCTGATCCGGTTTATCTTTCAAAATCGGCTATAAATTGACTCAGTCTGAACAGGTCAAAATCGGTTAATTGACCGGTCGGACCGGTCCGATCCGACCTATCCGACCGGTCCGATAATTATTTTTTTTTTTTGAATTTTTTTAAATTTTGTTTAATATTATATATAATTAAATATAATTATTGCATAATTATTACGTTACACCGGTTTGACCGGTGGTTGAACCGATCGAACCGGTCAAACCGGTGACCAGTAAGGCCACCGGTTCGATGACCGGTCCGAGTTTCAGAACATAAGTTGCAAGGGTTTTGAAAGTACAGTAAACGGTGGAAAGAAGACAACATTAATTAGTTACTTTGTTGGTTTATGTCCTTGCAATTAATCATAGTTGTACATTTGATTATAAAAAATTTGTTTTATTCGATAAAAGTATTCTTTATTTTTGTGTATTTTAATTATTAATCATAAAGATAAAATTTCTGAAATAATTGTTATGCAGTTAGAAATTATAATGTGATTATAATTATAAGATTTAAATTGTATTTTTGTATTATTTCTAAAATATTCCTAGTCATAGTTTCATCAAAACGAGGTATTGATAAAATGGTTAGATTAGCACATATTTATTTTTTTCTTACGAAGAAAGTGATCGATTTCATAGATTATAAAGTATGGAGATACTTAAACAAACTTGTAGATGCTTATTAGAGAATAACTTCACTGAACAGACCCAATTTTGAGAATCCCAAATGAAACATTACTTGTGTGTCTGTGGATTATCTCATTATGTTGGTTGTATAATTAATCCTTAGACTTGAGATTACCAAAATTATCTCATGTAGGAATTACTATGTTTTAAAAGGTTAGATAATAAATTAAAAAATTAATTAGTTAATAATTTAAAAATCATTTATATTAAAATAAACTATTTGATAAATAAAATTCAAAACTAATTTATAAACTTTAGAAATTCTAAATTTTTTTTGAAAAATTCATGAGACTCAAAAACTTAAAATTTCAATATTTAAAATTTTTATAAACTTGAGAGATTCTACAATTTGGTAGAATTGCCTCAAGAGATTGGGACACTAATTAACTTGATGTATTTGAATATTGAGTGTGTATTGAGATAAAATGTCTTCCCAAAAAAATAGAAAATTTATGGCATCTTAGAGGGTTGACTGTGGTCATTGCAAGCGTGAATGAGAACAAGAGTAGACGTTTAAAAATCTTAGAGGAAGATTGGAGGGAAATGTGAGAAATCTAGAAGAGACTAGAAAAGCACAACTTAAGAAGAAAAAAAGTTGTCACCCAATTGAGTTTGAGTTTTGATGGAGATCATGTGCAAGAAGATGAGGAAGAGTTACTTAAGCTTTAGAGCCACCGTCAGATTTGGAAATATTAAGCATAGAAAATTATTGAGGCAAGACGTTCCCAAGTTGGATGATGGAGCTAAATCTAATCAGGAAGCTTACGATTGATAACTATAGAAATTGTGAAGAATTGCCTCCATTGGGTAAGTTGTTGTGCCTTGAAAAGCTAGTCCTAAGAGATATCACAGTGAAAAGAGTGGGTGTTGAATTTATGAGAATAGGCAAAGAAAAAGATGCATCATCATCCTTTATATCATTTCTAAAATTGAATATAATTTCATTTCAATTGCTTGTGGAATTGGTAGATTGGGATGATAGTGACGAGTGGTTGATGGAAAGAATTAATAATAAAACAATTACAAGGAAAGAATTAATAATAAAACAATTACAATTATGTCATCACTTCAAGAACTCTTTATCCACTCACCGCCGGACTTCAAAAATTGGATATATGTGACTCTTGAACATGAGAGTCATACGTTATACGTTATATATGGAGCAGATGTTAGGTTTAAGTCTTTACGTATGCATGAGAGACTTACACCTGCGAATGGGTCATGGATGCGTAGACTGGGCCTGGGCCTGGCATAGCCGATAGGTATGAGACCAGTCATTGAGAGATGGACCAATCGGCCCATGGGTCGTTATATTTAGGTTCGGGCCTAGCACGACCGTCCCAACCAACAGATAAAGAAGCTTATAGTGCTGTCTTATATATGGGATTAATTTTATAGCATTAATTAAATGAATTTTAATTTCTTTTCTTCAAACTTTATTACTTTATAAAAGTATTCCTGTTTTTGAATTTGTTGTACATTTTATAACATAAGACTAAATTCTTTTCTAAAGCTATAAATCATGTTATAAGCTTCATTATACCATTTCATGTCACAAATTAGCTAATTTATGCCTAAACATTAATTATCAATGTACAAGAAAACACCTTTTCCACTTCTTTATTAAGCGCTCTTTTCCTTCTTACTTTTTATATAAAAAGTAGGTGAGATTAAAAAAGAAGATTACATGTATGAAAATAATTCAACCTTTTAAGTTAATTTGCTTGAAATCGTGCAGGAATACTTTATCAACTACCGCGAACTATTTACTGTCGCCACCCATCACTAACAGATTTAAAGCCTCCCAACAGTAGTATTTAAAATTTCATGAGATTATCACTTTATTTAGTTTTGAAGATAATGTCAACAGATGATACTAGGTGAAAATAGGACCACTTGGTTCATTGAACCCAACACTATATATAACAAGAAATCAAATATATAAATTATGGCGATAAGTCCTCTTAAAGTGAGTAGTATCTTCCTCCCAACAGTAGTATTTAAAATTTCGTGAGGTTATCACTTCATTCGGTTTTGACAAGAATATAATGAATCGAAAGTTATTGGTTATGGTACTTCAATGTTCAAGAGAGTCATATATATCCAATTTATTTGATTGGATATATATTTGAGCAATCATATTAACGAGAGGAAAGACTCGGAATGTTGAAAGTGGAATATTATATGGAATTATATGGAACATGGTAAAAGGAAAGGACATAGAACACAATAATTAATTCAATATATACTGAAAAGTCCAATTATCCCATCCCATGATTGCACAAGCGATTTGAGTTACATGTTTTTTTGTACGCTGTTTGAAGAAGTGGTTGTGCATAATTATTGAGGCAGGCGACATGAAATAGTGAATGGTATTTGTTTCTTAGAATTCAACCTCGGAAGGAAGGAAACCCATTTCCTCGAGAACTTTGGTGCAGTCAGGGTGTGGTTCCTTAGTCATGAACCCAACAGGATTGGCATAGCGGCTCTTCCCGACCATTCCTACGTTCCTGGTTAGGAGTATTCTAGCAGGAACGTCACCCTTGAATTGCTCGCTGCAGTCAGGCCTCGAGCTTTTCACTGCCTTAACCTCGCAGATTTCGTCCTCGTGGTCTCCGCTCACCGGCAAATGATACGTCCCTGTGCTGTCTGTCAATCCGTCAATTTCGTATGTCATTGTTCCATTGGAACGTGCTCGGCATTCCAGACGAACCTTCGCACCTGTATGCATACACGTTGAAGAGAAACATGATAAAAGAGTTATGGTCTTTCGTGACTGTCTACATTTGATAATGACATTGAATATATATATATATATAGCACCTGCAATGAACTGTGTGAGACTGGTTTCAAATTCGACACGGCAATTGTCACAGTAGACTTTGCCTTCAACCATCATCATTCCAGCATACGCATAACCGAGGATTGAAGAGAAGCAAAGGGCTAGAGTAAGGGATACGACAAGGTAACTCTTCTCCATCTTTGTTCAGAGTTAAATGTTTTTCCCTGGACTTCTCTTGGCAATGAAATAGTTTGGTTGCATTAAAAATCAATCTTATAGGAAGAGACGGTTTTAAATTAGTTCGACTTCATTGGTAGACATTGAATATTTCTATATTAAGACAGTCAAGGGGGAGAGGCCTGTACTTCTTTGATGCTTATTTCATGGATCTTCCTCTCCTTTGCTCTTATTTCTCGCCACTAGAATAGGTAGAATGAACTACCTCTCGGGTTTCTGATGCTTACATTAAGACATTGTACCAAGATGTCCAATTCATCCTTGTAATCTAATTATAACAATTTTTTTACGCAACATATTTATTCTAGATTGGAGGGGAGGGGATGAAATGTGATGTAGTGAACAGACCTACAGGCCAGAAAGAATAATATGAAAATTAACCTCTGCTTACCTTTCTAGAAGTCTTCTATGATCAATTAACACCTTCAGTTAAATCAATTGACACCGTCATTCTTCTCCCTTTACTCGTACCATGGCCTTAAGTTCTATGCTGCAATTTTTGCTAAAACTACTGCCTAGTTCTCTCCAATCTTTAGATTACAGAAGGGATTTTCAATATTTCTCACGATATCTTATTTTGATGCGTGCAAAACTTTTCTATTCTAGACTACCATCTGAAAGTTAAGAAATATTAAGTTCACTGATGGTCCATATATATCGTCAACTACATCTTCATCCTTTCTGATTCCTCTGTTTCCAGATAAAACCTCTGGTGAAACCAACTAAGGATATAATGGCCATAAAGCATGTAAACTATAAGTGGCGTGAAATAACCTTTTTTCGTCCGTCCGATTGTCGCCTTAGGGTTACTTCAAAAATTTAACCAAGGATTGCGTATAGCGCAACCTCGGGTCGTTCTCTTGAGGAACCAAATGTGAAATTAATTTCCTAAGTAACTAAATACAATGCAAACTAAATTATCAAATGGGGTTGATTTTAACAATTACCTCTAAAATTACGACGAATTAAAATAAATACTAAAGACTTGTTTTTGGTATTTTTAAAATTTAAATGAGTAATTTGAAATGACAACGAGTAAATTAATTAAGAAAACAAACACAAGTAATTAACAATGATAAACGTAATCCTCCAGTTCAATAACGCAGGCAATCATCACTAAAAAAATATGGGAATTAAAACATTTGAACCAAGAATTAAAATCGAGCTTTTAAACTAACAACCGAGCCACCTCGAATTGTTACAAAAATATTTACCAATAATCCCAAATTACTACCTGCCACCAGACTAGTAAAATAGAACTAAGGATACTAACGCCAATGCTCGACTTTTACGCTTAAACAGAATTAATGCCAGCAACAGATAAAATGATCCAAATAATTCAAGCCACCTTGAATAATTACTAATTTCGCTAAAATCTCAATACAAAGTTTTGACCCAAAACAAAGTAATGAAATTAAATCCGAAATCAACACAATATCAATTGTCAAACATTAATCCAGTCATAAAACGCAACTCCAAATAATTAAATAGTAAGATCTACGAATTACTAAATAATTAAATGAACATAAAATAAATGTAGTTAAACTTCCCTATAAAAACGCCAAGCTCCTGCCTTTGCCATTGAACTGAAAGATTAGGAAAATCTAGCTACAAAAAGTCATTGAAGCTACTACCGACGTTGAGCTCCGACGGTCAGCCATAGGATTTTCGGATTTGGTGAAGACGACAAAGAAAACGGAATAAATCCCCTTTCTACGAACCTTGTCCAGAACATGCAACAAGACCACCAGCTCCTATCCTCTTTTATGTGATTAATTAAATAATCCCCTCTTGCTCTACCAGCAAAAATCACTAACGCACCTTTCCTTCTTATTTTCCAGCACACTTACCCCAAGCCACTCCACTGTTCACGCACCTCACACAGCCTCACCACACACGCCGGTCACACAAGCCAACCTCCAAACCAGCTCTTCACGTTATGTTTTTTTCCCTTCAGCCAAGCACCACTAACGCCCCACACAACAGAACACCCACTGCACTTTTTATTTTCATTCAAAACTCTCACTTGAAAACCACACAAAAATCACGCAACACTCTTCTCTCCTCACTTCACGTTTCACACACAGCCCAAACTCTCTTTTAATTTAACTCACGCAGCCCTCAACAGCAGCCCACAAATCACAGCACACTCACTTACACAACACACTCACTCACTCCTTTTTATTTTTCCAGCAACTCACATAAAGACATGCAACACTCTTCTCTTATTTTTTTCTCTTTTTCTCCAGCAGCCCTACACACGACAGCTCCCTCAACTTGCTCTAGCTCTCCCTTATGTCGCACAAACCAGCTCTCTCTTTATTTTGTGTTATTTTCTTCAGACCACTCACAAAACCAACCCTTCACTTGCACACTTATTTTTCCAACACACCTCACAACGCCTCTCACTCAACACCACCAGCTGCCTATTTATTTTTCCAGCAACTCCCAAGCCAACTACAGCACACACTCACCAAAACTTACAAACCACACAAACCCATCTCCCCCACAACAGTACACACGACAAGCTTTTATGTTCAGCTCCCCAGCAGCCTCACGTTTCTATCTTCTAATTCATGCCCATGCCAACTCCAGCTGTCTTCTTCCTTTTATTTTCAGCCTTTTCCACCAAGACAACACAAATCACTCACGTCACTCTCCTCTCAAACCCAGCACAAACACTCCACGTTACACCATGTAACGCCACTCACCTTCTGCTTTTCTTTAATTCCCATGCCAATACAGCTCAAACTCACAAGCCAACACTCAACGCCCATCTCTTCTAGACACGTCCAGCTGCTACTGTCACTCGAAGACACACACTCACACCAAAGCCAGTTGCTGTCTTCTTCATTTCATGCAGACCAACTTCTTCCACTTTTCCAGACCTCTTCTTTGACAGTCCACTAGTATCCAGCTCACATAGCACCTACCATCATTATTTTTCTTTGGTCCACACCCCATTATTACAGTTAAATCAAAAACGATAATTTTTTTGCCCCTATAAACAAAAATTAAATGTAAGGCAAAATAATTCAAATTATAATAAAATAAAGCTACAAATATCAATTTTATTGACAAAAACCCATCCAAATGAGATGAAAATATATAGGAACAAATGAGTTTGTCATGGCGTGAGTTTTTTCCAGCCGGTATTTGGTTGATCTTTCGTCCTTTCATGCTTGTCAACTAGTTTCCAACTTATGTTAACAGATGAATTCTAAAACTACTACCTAGTTCTCTCCAATTTTTAGATTACAGAAGGGATTTTCAATATTTTTCATGATATCTTATTTTGATACGTATAAAGCTTTTCCACTCTTGACTACCATCTGAAAGTTAAGAGATGTTAATTTTCTATCAACAGCCAAACGTGTATGTTGGTAGAGGAATGCACGAAAGTCAATTTCCGCTCCTGAAGTGAGTTTAACAAATTTTATACATGTGACTTCTTTTTGTTACGTGGTTTTAACATATTCTTCTGATTTCAGGTACAACATTTTCTGATTTCAGGTACACTAATACCAGAGAGAGCAGGTGTTCTCTCTTAACAGAGTTGTTGTGCATGCGTGAAATTTGAGCATTAGAATATCCAATCCAGTTAAGAAAGGAAGTTGAAACTTCGTGAAAAGCTCCATGTATATAAGGTTTAGTTCTAAGTCATCATGTCAGACCATTTCTTTCCAAACATACCAAAATCTTTTTGGAGTTTTAGTTAACTGTGAGAAGCAGAAAGTCAATCATGATATTAAAAGATGACAACTAAAGCATCTTGAACCATTTGGTTGGTTTTGAGTGCTATTCTGCTCTTCTTCTAAATATCACTGAGTTGCAACTTCTCTATTTCATTAAGTGCCGGGCATGTTGGCTATTGATCGTACGTTATTCTCCCTGGTATTAGTAGTGGAAAAAAGTCGTTATAAGAAATTTTGTTTCCACTGTCATCTTTGGTTTAGATTTTAAGATAACGAAATGTAAATTACGTTCTTCTCACAGATATGAACATTCCAGTCCTTACCCGGTTCATTTAACACATATTTGGTACCTTCAGATAAGAACCAGAAGAAAGGATTCTCATTTTCAAAGAAATTTGCCGAGGTTTACACCATATTTTGGAGTACTTTGTTTTCAGTAGCAACATATACAATCCACAGCTAAGTGTTATTATTGCGTCTCTTTAGGTCACGGCAAACAAGAGAAGCGAAGCTGCGAAATTTGCTCAGTTATAGAATGAAGTGATATGTAGTTTCCGATTAGAGGACCTTATTAGTGACAGGAAAGGCACAGCAACCCTGCTAGATTGCTCATTTTTACGCCTAATTTACTTTTCATGTCTTGTAGCTGCTGAGACTGAATTGTGGTTTCATCTGATCGAGGAAGATGGATCTGTTGCTCGTTCCATACACATCATATCCTGGTCTCAAATTAATCCAGTGGCCACCATTTTTGTGATATCTGGGAAGTGGAGACAAGGTATTAAGCAACCAAGCAATATGTACTCTCCTACGAATTCATTGAATTTCATGTATCCAGAGGGCCACAACAATACCAACAATATAATAAAGGAAAATAAATACCAAAAAACACTTCTTAATGATTCAAAGGTTTCCTTGACCAAATAAAACCGTACCTAACTTTAGATCTACAGTTAAGCTTTTTGAAGACTGCCCGCAACTGCAGTATATACTTTTTCATCAGGTGTGATTTGTGAAGCCAGGCCCAATCATTTTGAACAAAACTCTATCGTATTGAAGAAGAAGAAGAGAATTGTGAAAACAATTCTGCATATATTTGCTAATCACTATTCATCGTTTTATATACATGGGCGACTTAACCAAGAAAGTAAAACCTGTACTAGCTAATCTTGATAACTAACTAACTTAAAACATTGAAAACCGTTAATAAATAATCTTTAGCCCCCCCTCAAGTTGGAGCTTGTAAGAAATCGAACAAGCCCATCTTGGCAATAAAGGCGGTAAAAGCAGGAGTAGGAAGAGACTTGGTGAAGATATCAGCAATCTGGGTAGAGGATGAAGTGCGAGATAACCAAAGAAACCCCTTGCGCAGTTGGTCACGAACGATGTGACAATCAATATCCAGATGCTTAGTCCGCTCGTGAAACACTGGGTTGGCAGGAATGTAGAGGGCGGCCTGATTGTCGCACTTCAGAGAAATAGGAAGAGTAACGAGAATCTGAAAATCGCGCAAGATATAAGAGATCCATAAAAGCTCACAAACAACGGAGCTCATGATGCGATACTCGGCTTCGGCAGACGATTTGGAGAACGTGGATTGCTTCTTTGATTTCCAAGAAATCAAGGAGGAACCCAGAAACACACAAAACCCCAAAACAGAACGACGAGAATCAGGGCAAGCTGCCCAATCGGCATCACAATATGTTATAAGGTGAAAAGACAAATCAATAGGATAAAATAACCCCAAAGAAGGACAACCCTTCAAATACTGTAAAACATGTTGTGCCGCTTGACAATGGGTGACTGTTGGAGCATGAACAAATTGACTGAGTTGATGTACAACGAAATTGATATCCGGCCGGGTGTAACCCAAGTATAACAATTTCCCGACCAACTGTCGGTAAGGCTGAGAATCCTCAAGAAGCAAGCCATCTATAGTGGTCAAAACCAAGCCCTTCTGTAGAGGAGTAGTGGTAGGCTTACTGCCCATCAAACCAGTAGCGGCAACCAGATCCAACACATACTTCCTTTGGTTGACATAAAGACCACGAGAAGACCGGGCAATCTCAAGACCCAAAAAATACTTAGCATACCAAAGATCTTTAATAGTAAAAACAACATCTAAAAACTCCTTCACTTTCTAAATTTCCTCGGCTAAATCGCCAGTGAGCAACATATCATCGACGTAAACCAAGAGAAGCAAAAAACAGGAAGAGGTCTTCAAGGTAAATAAGCAATGATCATTCGGGGACTGTTGAAAACCATAGGATTGTAACTGAGAAGTGAGTTCAGCATTCCACTGCCGAGAAGCTTGCCTCAGACCATATAGCGAGCGCTTCAACTTACAAACATCATTGGGGCCAGCTTATGTATAACCTTCAGGTGGAGTCATATAGACTTCCTCTTCCAGGAACCTATGAAGGAAGGCATTATTGATGTCAAGCTAGCGTAGAGGCCATTGCTTAGCAGCTACAAGGGCAAATAATATCCTCACCGTAACAACCTTGGCCACCGGTGAGAAGCTGTCATTATATTCAACTCCCGCAATCTGAGTATATCCCTTTGCTACCACACGAGCCTTAAATCTATCAACCTCCCCATTCGGTTTCAACTTCACCTTGTAGACCCACTTAGAACCAATTGCCTTCTTCCCTTCAGGTAACTGTGTAAGCTCCTATATGCCATTGGCTTCAAGAGCAGCTAACTCTGAATTCATAGCCGCAACCCAGTTAGGATCTTTGCTTGCATGGAAATAAGACGTGGGCTCATGAACGGCAGAAACATTGGCAAGAAATTCAATATAAGATGCGCTAAAATCAGGGCTCACAGTAAACGGAAAAGTATTAGGAGTGTAAGGAGAAGAAGACAGCACATTGGGAGACGTCAAATAGGAGGGCCCACTGCGTATATGGGAGACAAAATCACTGAGCCAAGATGGTTGTTGTCTAACATGACCACTCTGCCTAAGTGGTAACGCAGGGTCTAAAAGAAGAGGTGGTTCTAGAAGACCAGGTTCATCAAGGTTAGATTAGGCTGAAGCGCCAGCATCAATCATCCGCAAAGACGAGCCATCAGACTCGAGGGTAGATGAGCCACCATTAGTTGCAACAGAATCCTTAGAAGAAGATGGTAACAAAAAATCATCTTGCATAGGTGAAGGGAAAGCAACAGAACGTATAGGAGCATCAGTGTCGAAAAGATGTTTAAAAGGGAAAACATCCTCATGAAAACAGACATCTCTAGAGACAAAACAACTCTTCGTGTCCAAATCATATAACTTATATCCTTTCTAGCCTGGAGAATGCCCAAGGTAAATACTACAGAAAGATCTAGAATCCAACTTGTCTTTATGAGGTCTAGTATTCGTAGCAAAACATAGACATCCAAAACATCTTATGTCATTATAATTAGGCGACTTCCCGGAAAGTAATTCATATGGAGACACCTAACCAAGGACCTTACTCGGCAATCGATTAATAAGGTAAATAGCATGGAGAACACTCTGTCCCCAAAACTGCTTCGGAAGGCCATAATGAAATAATAAAGCCGGTGCCACCTAAAGTATATGTCGATGCTTCCGCTCCACAACACCATTTTGTTGTGGAGTATAGATGCAAGTCTTATGATGAATAATGCCCTTACGTTGGAAAACTGCTTGGGAACTATGACTCAAAAATTCAGAACCATTATTCGTGCAGATAACCTTCACAATCCCTGCGTACTGTCTTTCAACAAATATGAGAAATTGCTCCAGAACATGGCTAGTTTGTGCTTTATGTTTCATTAGAAAAATCCAAGTGCATCTGGTTCTATCATCAACAATAGTCAAAAAATAATGTGCCCTACAAAGAGACATTTCTTTATAAGGGTCCCAAACATCAACATGCAACAAGTCAAAAATATTATCTGCTCTTGTATGACTGATGGGAAAGATATTACGAACTTGTTTAGAAAGAGGACAAACCTCACTTACGAAATCTTCCTTATTAACAGAGTTGTTACAAATAGGTATATGCTTCATTACAAGAACAAATGGGTGTCTCAATCTGGAATGCCACAAAGTGCTGTCAACAAGACGTTTATGAACACTACAAACATTCTCACTTGTTGTGTTTATGTGTGTATGAAGGCTACAAAAACTATTACGAACTGGTATGTCACATAGGAAAGAATTCGAATCAAGGAAATATAGGTTTTTAATGACTCTGCCTTTTGCCACTGCCCTTTCAATCTTCTGGTCCTATAGCAAGCAATGTTTAGCATAAAACAAAACATTGAAGGAAGAATTCTTGGCTAATTTGTTGATCGAAATGAGGTTATGGCTGAAAGTAGGAACATAAAGAACCGACTTCAATGTCACTTGATCACTTAAAACTATTACTCCACTATGCTACTTCATTCACTTCACCATTGATAACTATCAAAATTGTGAAGAATTGCCTCCATTGGGAAAGTTGTCGTGCCTTGAAGAGCTAAAACTAAGAGATATGAGAGTGAAAGCGCGGGTGTTGAATTTATGGGAATAGAAAAAGAAAAATATCCTTCCCAAAATTGAAGATACTTCAATTTCACTACTGTTGGGAATAGGAAGAGTGGGATGGTATTTACGAGTGATTGATGGAGAGAGTTAATAATAAGGACATGCCTTTAGACATTGCCATACCTTTTACTGTCACCAACTATCACCCCCAACCTCCATTGATTATATATAGAAGGATGTCCTGCTCTTCAACAATTCCAAAACCACAAATTTTCTCACCTACCTCGCCTCGATGTCTTTCATGCTACAACACGAGGTAATTTTTAATTCTTTATTCCACCAAATCCCGAAACGGTAACGCCAAGAACGTAGGATCTGCTTCTAACATAGCACAGCCAGAAGAAGAAAAGACAGAGACTTTAGACAATTTTCGGATTTGATTCCTCAATACTTGCCATTTACCCTCTTCTCAAAAGTTGGATAATAGAAGTAGTAGTAGCTATGAATAGCAATTAATCTTATGATTCTGTCTGTCTGTCTGTCATAAATGAAGTTTGTGATATTGTGTTGACATTATAACTGGGGCTTTTAGAGATTCAAGAAGTGATGAGTGGATAAATGAATGAATGTTATTTGACCTAGTTTGATAAGTAATTGTGCCCCATCTCAAAATGATAATCCTTTTAAGTTTATGGCTTATTCCTTGATTTCTTATGAATATATTATGTGATAGAGTAACTGTAATCAGAGTATGAGTTTTCAAGTCTCAAAGGTCAGCTGAAGGTATTGCCTTTTTTTGTTCAAACAGATTGAGTGAAGATTTTGCTTAACCTTTGCAAGAGTTATCAGAAGCAAATTATGAGATGAGAGTGTTGCGGTCTAAACAAAGCGATATAAATTTTATCTAAACCAATTAGAGGCAAGTGCACCCCGTCGACAAGTAATATAAATCGATAAGAACCGGATATCGTACCTGTTAGATATCTCCTAGTTATGGAATGTTTGACTGTGTGCTAATTAGTGAGATACGGCAGATGTGTAGGGATCCTTCCGTTATTATTCTACCTTAATTGGTTCTTCCTAGTTAGGATAGTTTTTCCTTTATATTCAAGTGTATATGCCTTGTAAGAATATTAATTTTTATATAGAATGAAATTCTTCATGGTATCAGAGCAGTGTCGAAAACCTAGGGACTCAGAATTAACATCATCATCGTCCCAACCAATCTCTTAACCCTAATCAGCCAAACCCAGCAACGAACCGAAACCAACATGGCGAATCTAACAAGAAGCGACAACCTAAACCAAGAGCTCTCAATACAGCTCGCCCAAAATCAACCAACCATGTTCAATTCGGGTAATTTGTCGATTGGAATCAAATTAACCAACGACAATTACCCTGTTTGGGCAAAATTAATGAAGATGGCAATCGGAGGAAAAGGATACCGATTGCACTTAACCGGCAATCCACCGGCCCCGGAGGAATCTGACCCAAAGTACGACCAATGGGAGCAAATTGATCAACAGATCTTTACTTGGATTATTCAAAACGTGGACACGAGTCTCATCACAAGCGTCCTTCAATACCCCACCTCGAAGGCGTTGTGGGATGGGCTCGCCACCACTTATGGAAGTGACGGAGACCCACTCCAACTCTTCGATTTGCACCGGAGAGCCAACACACAACAACAGGGGGAGGACAGCCTTGAGATTTTTTGGAATAAGCTTCAGGGCATATGGATGGCCATTGACCGGAGACAACCGAATCCAATGAAATGCACCGAGGACATCGCGACATTCAACCGAATAACCCAAGAACAGAGACTTTACCAGCTTCTGATCGGAATCGAGAACTGGTATGACTCGATCCGGAGAGATCTGCTGAAACAGGAACCAAAACCCACTGTCGAATCAGCGTACGCCACCATACGTAGAGAGGCGGCTCGCCTCAACATTTTGAGGACGGCGACCGACGGTGAGAAGGTGATCGAAACCCAGGAGTTGGGATCTGGCCTTATCGCGAAAAGGGAGAAAACCGGGAGGAATCACCCCCGCTCAGACGGCGCCGGAGTTGGCCGTCGGACATCATCATAGGAGGACAAATCAAAGCTCAAATGTGCACATTGCGGTAAGTCAAAGCACACAGCAGAGCAGTGCTTTGAGGTTATAGGATACCCGGATTGGTGGGAAGGACACCGGAAAGCTGGCGCCGGAGTGGCGGCAAAGGGGGGAGATCGGAGAGCTTATGTCGTAGTTGGCGACGGCACGGGAAGCGGCGAAGCGGAGTCAGGGGGGCCGCTGCAGGTGTCGTCCGGAGAGACGTCGGTGCAGCGGCGGCGACGACGAACGTCGGCCGCGCCAACGCCGCCATCACCTCTTACGGCGGATCTGGCACCAAGAAGGAAGGAAGCATTTCAGGTAAAGGGTTTGGGATTGGTGACCCAAACGCTAGTTCCTTAACTTATACTATGCCTGAATTTGCAAAAGGGCCCACAAATTATGAAACTTTGCACTTTAAACCACAGAACTCTAATAAGTGCGTTTTTCACACTAAGACCAATCCCAACCGTATTTCAAATTGGATTTTTGATTGTGGAGCAACTGATTCGATGACTTTTGATTTTTCTGATATTATTGAACCCATACACCCGAAAAAATCACATATTCAGACTGCTAATGGAGATTTGGTTGTAGTTGAAAAAGAAGGCTCGATATTTGTGACACCTAAACTGAAACTGAGCAACTGTCTCTATGTGCCATCCTTGTCGTGCAAATTGCTTTCTTTAAGCCAGATTACGACAGAGCTGAATTGTGTTATGCTGATTTATCCTCGGTTTTGTTTGATACAGGACATTCATACGAAGGAGATTATTGGGCGTGGTACTGAGAGGGAAGGACTATATTACGTAGATGAAATGGAAACCTCGTCAAAAGCTCTTCTTTCGGTGGGAAAAGCTGACACACAGATATGGCTTTGGCATCGACGGCTTGGACATCCCTCGGTTGGGTACTTGAGACTGTTATTTCTTGCTTTATTTCAGAATAATCAGACATTGAGTTTATCTTGTCAGACTTGTCTTACTGCTAAGAGTCATTGGACTACTTTTAAACCCAGTAATACATGGGTTGATACTTTGTTTTCTTCAGTACATTCGGATGTTTGGGGACCAAATTTCAGATTACTAATCAAAATCGGTTTTGACTTTGTTTTATTCATTGATGATTTTTCACGCATGACTTGGGTGTACTTTCTGTGTCACAAATCTGAGGTTTTCAATACGTTTGTGACATTCTTTAAAATGGTGGAAACCCAGTTTGATAAAAAGATTAAGGTGCTTCGATCGGATAATGGAAAGGAGTATGTTAATCAGGAAATGAACAGTTTTTTCCGAAAACCGGGGCTCATACACCAAACCACCTGTCCTAACACCCCACAACAAAATGGTGTATCAGAACGAAAGAACCGTACCATTCTCGAAATGACCCGAGCACTTTTGACAGAATCTCATATTCCTAATCATTTCTGGCCTGAAGCGGTTGCCACTGCAACCTACCTGACAAATCGTTTGCCCACTAAAATCCTTGATCACAAGACCCCTCTGTTTGTCCTCCACACACAAACCAACATAAAACCACACCTTACTCTACCACCTCGGATATTCGGTTCCACTGTGTTCGTCCATGTACCAAAGACCGACAGAAACAAATTGGAGTCTTGTGCAGTAAAATGTGTGTTTGTGGGATATGCTCCTCATCAAAAGGGGTACCGTTGCTGTAATCCGGTCAGTAAATGTGTCCATGTTACTATGGACTGTGATTTTGTGGAGACAGAGTACTACTTTCTTTGCCAGAACGGTGTTCAGGGGGAGAGTCAACATGAACCCCTATCCTGGCTCAGTTATCCTGATTCTGAACCAAGTTGTGAAGACCTCAGTACCACCACGCCTCCACCCAATGATCCTCCTCCGAATTGTGTCCAAACCAAGGTAACTGAGATCCTTAACTCTTCCTCTGATATTCATAATAACGCAGATCTCACAAATGCTACTGATACTGTTCCTGAGAATGTACCAGGAAATCACAGGTATACCCTACCGCAGCGAAGCAATAGAGGAATCCCACCACAGAGATACTCCCCTGAACGTGTTCCTCGATCAAGCAAATATCCTATAGGAAACATGGTCAGGGGGAGTATGTCTGGAGCCGCTAAAGCATGCTTTGGGAATCTCTGTGAAGAAAATATTCCCAAGACAGTACAAGAGGCCAGACAGAATAAAGCATGGGTGGAGGCTATGCGAGTGGAAATGGATGCCTTGGTTAAAAACGGAACATGGGAAAAATGTCGGTTACCAGACGGAAAGACACCGGTCGGGTGCAGATGGGTGTTTACTGTGAAGCACAAAGCAGATGGCTCAGTCGAGAGGTATAAAGCCTAGTTAGTAGCTAAGGGGTACACCCAAACTTTCGGAATCGATTACTCTGAAACTTTTTCCCAAGTGGCGAAACTTGATACAGTTCGAGTGTTAGTCTCTGTGGCTGCCAATAAAGATTGGCCCCTTCATCAGTTCGATGTAAAAAACGCCTTCCTACATGGTGACTTGTCTGAGGAAGTTTATATGGAACCTCCTCCAGGTTTCCTTGGGGATTTCAGGAAAAATGAAGTTTGCAGACTCCGCAAGACTCTATATGGATTAAAACAGTCACCATGAGCATGGTTCGGCAGGTTTACATTGGCGATGCAGCGCCATGGTTATGTTCAGAGTAACTCGGATCACACCTTGTTTCTGAAACAGCGAGGAGAACTTATCACATGCCTGATTATATATGTGGACGACATGATTATAACAGGAAGTGATACTGAAGAGATAACTCGACTCAAGGAGAACCTGTTCAAAGAGTTCGAAATGAAAGACCTCGGGGGCTTAAAGTATTTCCTAGGAATCGAAGTTTTGAGGTCAAAAAGAGGAATTTTCATCTCACAGAGGAAATATGTTCTAGACCTGTTAGCAGAGACCAGCATGCTTGACTGTAAACCGGTTGATACTCCGATACAGGTGAATCACAAACTGAAGATTGAAGATAATGGGGAACTAGCTGAGAAGGAGAGGTACCAACGTTTGGTTGGTAAACTAATTTACTTGTCTCATACAAGACCGGATATTGCATATGTTGTGGGGGTCGTTAGCCAGTTCATGCATAGACCTCAGAGAGAACATATGGAGACAGTAGTTCGGATTATTCGGTATCTGAAAGGAACCATTGGGACAGGAATCATGTTTGGGAGATACAGACAGTTAGACATAGAAGCTTATACTGATGTTGATTGGGCAGGGAACCCAAATGACAGAAGATCCACCTCCGGGTTCTTTACACTAGTCGGGGGTAATGTGGTGACGTGGAGAAGCAAGAAACAGACGGTCGTGGCACTGTCTAGTGCAGAAGCATAGTTCAGAGGCATAGCAAAAGGGGTAGATGAGATAATTTGGCTAAGGAAATTGATGATGGAAATAGGCATGGCTCCGGTAGGCCCAAGTCCTCTAAAGTGCGATAACAGAGCTGCTATAAGCATTTCTGAAAATCCGATTCAGCATGATCGAACTAAGCATGTGGAAGTGGATCGACATTTTATTAAGGAGAAACTGGAGAATGGTACCATCACGATTCCATTTGTCAGGTCTGAGGATCAGCTGGCAGATATACTGACCAAAGCGATCACTGGTCAGATATTCCAGACAGCTTTGAGCAAGTTAAGGATTGGCGACTCCATCACTTAACTTGAGGGGGAGTGTTGGATATCTCCTAGTTATGGAATGTTTGACTGTGTGCTAATTAGTGAGATACGGCAGATGTGTAGGGATCCTTCCGTTACTATTCTACCTTAATTAGTTCTTCCTAGTTAGGATAGTTTTTCCTTTATATTCAAGTGTATATGCCTTGTAAGAATATTAATTTTTATATAGAATGAAATTCTTCAGTACCCAAAGGAAAAATTTCTAACACGTAAGACAATTAAATTAAACGATTAAAAATTACTCAAATGATCTAAAATGGATTGATTTAAAAATAAAATAAAGTAAGCAAATTAAGAAAATATGAAAAATGCAAGGTATGAATTAAAATGACTAGATTTAATCAAATGACAAAAATCGATTAAGGTATTAGATTTCAATTGGATTAGACACTAAAAATAAAATTGTAACGGTGGATTGATTTAGGAAATTCTTCACTTAAGCACGTCAAACCCAATGTTCATGGTGTTCCCTTCTCTTCTAAATCCGAGTCACTACTTGGTCCATAAATAATTCGAAATAAAAGGCGTTAAATATAAGAAGCCTAAAATTAAGTTCGTTAATTCTAGGTATCCTCACACAAGATCCTAAGGTTGGTCTACACTTTAGTCTCAAGTATGTCACTTGATTAATTTTCCGACAAATTAAATCCAATTGGTTGTGGCATTCAATCATCTAAGGTCTTAATCTAGTTGATCAAGCTAAATTAGGACTAAATATGCATTTAATCAAGCAAAAATCAATACCACAAAAATTATCCTAATCCAATATCAATCTTAACCTTAACCGAAAAGAAAAACTTACTCACACATATTCATCAATGTAACATAAATCATGGTCATAATATATGATTGCATTGATTAAATCCACAAAAATAAAATAAATAAGGCAGTAAAACAAATTAAACAAATTAAAACAAAACACCCCTTATGATGCAACGTTGGTGGAGAGTAATCGTTTTGTGGGGCTGTAACGTATCTTGCTTCCTTGCTGCCAGCTGCTGCACTACCTCTTCATGTGTGTCGTTTCTAGCCCTTTCCACCAGCTGCTTCTACAAGCTACCAACCTCTCCTTTGGTCTCCACCAACTAACGTCATCGTCGTCTCCACCAGCAGCTCACGATGTCCTCTCCAGCTACTTGTTATATCCTTTTTTTTAAACCACCAGTTGCAACGTCTTCATCAAGCCACCTTGCTAACGTTTTTCCCAGCTGCACGTTGATGTTTCTGCCACCTTGCGTCCACCAGCTGCTTCATCAACATGAATGGAGAGAATCTTGAGTGGTATCTAACATTAATGATGGATTGGTTGCTTGGTTTTCTCTTCTCCAACAGCTGCTGCATCAACGTTTTCTTCACAAGCAGCCACGCTATTTAATTTCCACCAGATACTTCATCGTTTGTGGGTGGAGAATAATGGTTCAGTGGGGGCTATAGTGGAGAGTGTTTGTTTTATGGCTGTATGTTCAGTGGCTGAAGGAGTAGAGCTCTCTCTCCCTGCTAACGTGCGTTTTGTGAATGTATATATGAGGGCTGTGCGTGAGTGATGGATTGGAGCTTCTTCAACGACCTCTCTTTTTGTTTTCTCTCCAGCTCACGTATACTCCTTCTTCACTGCACCCAGCTCACGAACTTAATGACTCTCCGAGAGTTTTTAGCCACCTTTCACGCCCATGTTGTTGACTTCATTCTTCTCTTGTCATGCCCGCCGGCTTCTCCTTATTTCATGCTAACTATCTATTCATTGATGGGACAATTAAATGTGAAGGTTTTTATCCTCTTTTACTGTTCACATGCACACTCAATCTTCATGTATGCTGCCGCCCACTATCATTTTGTCTCTCTGTATTTGCTGTCTTCCTCTTGCTTCAACGTTGCTGCTTTGTTGTCTTCATGTGACACAAAAATAATTATTTATGCTCCACCTTATTCATGCCCATTACTCTCCAACGCCACTTGCTTTCCTGATCTATTTTTCAAAGATTTTTGGTCCAACGCAAATTTATGCTTTTTGTCCCTCTCTGCGCCGCCAACTACCAAATCTCACTCTGCTATCTCTTTCTTCTTCTCTTTGATGTGACAAATTAAGTGTGGTCCACTATGCACTCCAAAACCTTGCAAAATTCATGAACGCCTCTTCGTTTTGCTTGGCCAAAATTTTTCTTTTTAAATATCCTTTCTTCCTTTGAGATCTTGTCCTTGCTTTAGACTGTTAAAAATTCCAAATCTATTATGTGCCTAAAATTCAAACAAATAACATTTAATTAGTGCAATGTAAACATTAAATAGACAAGAGTTTAATAAATTATATATCTAAAATTAATATAAAATATCCGTTAACAGAGAAAATCAATCTTCTTGCTCTTATGTAACAACATTGGCGTTTGATATATTAAATTAGTAAGCAAAATGCTTTGTATAAATAATTTTCAATTTTATAATATTTGTTAACATTTTTAGTTGATTAGAAGCATCAGAAACTAAAACTTTCCTTCACTCTCAATTTTCCTTCAATCTGTAAAGCCCATTTATATAATAAAAGCAGCCCAACCTATAAAAACCTTTAAACTTGTATAAATAACCAAAATCTAGAAATTGGATTAGCTCATACGAAACCACCATCTTCTTCACCTTTCTCTCCACTTCCCAGTTCGTAAATGTGTCTAAAAAGTATTGACTAATGCCGGATGAAATGAAGTGAAGCTTGCTCTATAATTTATGAAAGTATGCAGAACCTTTATAGTGTAATGTATGAGTAAACCACACGAGACTTTTCTTTAAATAACATCATTTCTTTTTCCTATTCAAGTTTAAGAATCACTTATCATTTTTGCTCTCTTGAATGGCCTAGTTTATGTCTGTGGCATAAATACCAGTTATTCAACCATAGTTTTCCTGATGTAGGTCTCAGCATGAAAAATATATTGTGGGTTTAATTTTTCTATAGTTTCCTTTTTATTACTTGTAATACCTCCTTTCTTCAAGTTAATGTGGCTTCCTGTGGTGATTCTCTTATTTATCGCAGGATGGCTCTTATTTCGTGATTTATACTCCATCTGATCTACTTTTGTTCGTTGCAATTAAGGTAACCAATCAGATAGTTCTTCTTGGTTTTGAAGGGGCTTTGTTTACTTTTCCTTCGACATAAGTGTTGTTGCAATCTGCTTACTAGAATTGTTCTTCTGGCAATTCGAAAAGAGATTCCTACTAGGTTGAAGATGAGGACAACAATCTAGTTCAAAAGATAAGAAAAACCCAAATTTTCATTTTTCTAGTAATAGCGGGTGGTAAGAAGTGAGAAGCTTTCACTTTGCAAACGACTCAAGAGAAGAAACTAAAAAGTGCCAAACCTAGACTTCTAACCTAAGTAATCCTGAAACATGTAGGAATCTTTTATAGACTTGAAAAGTTGACTTTTGGGCCTCAGTTTGTGCTGCTTTCACTTGGATTATGCTTAAAGTTATATCTTATGAGCCATTTATTTCCAAGTGTACAGCTAAGCCATTGATGAAGACCACAAAGTTTAAGCCTCCGAGCATTGAAAATGCCAACTGAACTCTGTTATATCATCAACACCTGTCATAATATTGTCATGAAACGCCAAATTTATTGAAAGCTTAATGGAAGTTATCTTGGAAATCTAAATGGTTGAAGCTTTTGTTTTGCTGTTAATATATGTCCGTCATATTTCTTCTCTGGTTTTCTCCCCCTTTCTTTATGCTCACCTGGTATTTACTGAATTCGGATATGTTTTTGTAGGATCAAGACGAGGAACTGCACATAATTGATGAATTGCAGAATTCGTTTGTTTTGAGTTGATTTTTAAGTGTTGTTGCCTAAGTTCTAATAACATTGAGAGATTGATTGATTTATAGTTGAAACATAATTCGAACAACCGTATTCTTTCATCTAAAAACAAGATCTTTTGGAGGACCAAACTATAGTTGTAAGTGAAATAATTAAATCGTTAATCAATTCGCAGGCTATCTTCAAATTCTTCTTAGCGCAAGAAAATAAAAATCAGAACTGCAAAATAATGAGAAACACCGACAAAACACGCCAACGTTTGGTAACGCAGTTCGGCAAACTTGCCTACGTCTGCGGGGCCCTCACCCAGATTAATTTCTTTCACCGTAGTTTCCAAAAGTTACAAGGATTGATCAATTTCGCAAAACCCAATCTATGTAACTAACCCAAAAGCTAACTACCCGTGAAAGATCTTCACGCCCAATAACACGACCAACACGTGTTAACCTCGTCAGAGGATTTTTCAAGCTATTTCTACTCAAAGACAAATAGCAAATAAAATCAAGAGAATATCAATCTTCAGCTTTGAATTTTGCCTTCTCTTTGTCTCTTTGGATGTTTACTGCTACCCACCAAAAACACCTTCCCAAGGAACAACTTCAACAGGGGAAACAGTACAGAAAACGCAGCAGCCAATCCACCCTAAACTGCGCAGTCTAATTCACAACCCCAACAAAAGACTGCACACATAGCAGATCAAAAGAAACACTCATAATACAGCATAACCTAATCCACGTCAGCAGGAAGCAATTTAAAACCACCAGCCCTTATTCACGCAATCTCACCACAAATGCCTTAGGAGAATCCTTTTCAAAAAAGATTACGATGGACAACCAATTAATTCACCACAAGATTTCCAAATTGGATTTTACTTCCAATACTGATCCACGCACCATCCAATCTTCAATATATATCCCATATCCAAAAATGCCAAAAATACAAATGGGATTTATTTAAAATAAATCCTAACAATCTCCCCCTTTTTTGCATTTTTGTCACAAATACGAAACTCCTCCTAAACAACAAAATTGAACATATAACCATCAAATACACAAATCATATACTCCCCCTTAATCAAACATCAAGTGTATCCAATTATCCAAGTATCTCCCCCTTGGGACAAAAAGATGCCAAAAAACATGACGAACAGTCACGCATATACTTTAAAATCTCCCCCTGAATGGAACATTCATCATAAATAATCTGATGTCTACCTCTTGAAACAAAATCACAATCATAATAATCACCAGTAAATGCAGCGGAAGAATCATAAACACGTCAATATCACAATTTACCACCATTAAAAAAAAAACTTCAAAAATATAAAGCACACTGTCCCTGTGCCCTTCGAAGAATCTCAAACCTGGCGTTTTTCTTTGGCTCGAATGAAGATGTATAACACGAGTTTCCTGTAAGTTCTTGATAATCAACCCTTTTTCTTTCTTTTGTTTTACTTCTTTCGCCACATCCCCATAACATTTTCTCTTGGATGGTTTCTTGGATTCGAGATGAAGACCCTCGGTTTTGATTGTCATCTAGTGATTCTGCCGCATCATCATCTCAAGTAATGGAATTTCTCTGGTTTTGCGATTACTTAACAAAGAATTAAAGCGCAAATCTGGGCATTTTCTGGTTTTCCCCTCACTACATTTTTGTGCTTGTACCTGACCTTTTCTAATCCAAGCTTGCTTCGATTCCATGGGATGCTGCTGGAAACTTAATGGAGAACGTCTAGATTTTCGATTTTGGCCTCTTTGAAATATCATTTGTAATAATTGATAACACCTTGGCCTTATATGTCCAATGACTCCACAAAAATGACATGTAGGTATAAATCTATCACTCTTTTTCGGTGCTTCTACTTCTTGGGCTGATCTGGACATTTCAAACTTTTCTTCATTCACTTTGGAACACTCGCCTTTATAACCTATGCCTTGAAGATCCCCTTTAACTTTACCAATTTCCAACAACTTATCTAGTTTTTCCGTGCCTCCATTCAACATCCTCAACCCCTTTTCAGTACTTATTAATTTCATTCTTGCATCACCAAGTTCATCTGAAGTCAATGCCAGCTTCTTTTCTAATTCTTGCATAGTATTTTTCATACGAAGATTCTCCTCTTTCAAACTCTCATTATTTTTCTGCATTTTCATAAATTTCTCATACAAAGCCTTGTAATTCTCGTAGGTATTCCCAACTTTATCATCATAGCTGCCTCATCCTTTGTCATAGTCGAAATTGAATTCGAAATGAATCGATTCTGAAATTCTCAAGTTTTCTCCCTGCTCGCATTTCACATTACTTCTCGCCATCTTTATTAAGTAATCGGATCTTTCTTTTGTAAAGCAACCAGCCTGCATTATTTGTCAATTCTTCCTCACCGCCAAAATCACTTTCGTAATTATTTTCACCTGTGTGTGGTGAAAGACTTTCCTCTTTGTTTCTTTAATATGTTAGCACACTCGGATTGAATGTGACCAAACCCCTGACATTCATGACACTGAATTCTTCTGGCCTTCCGTTCTCCTTTTTTTCTTGCTTCCACCTGCAGTGCCAATCCTTTGCTCTTTTCTTGCTTACCTCTTAAGAGATTCATCTCAAAAGTCGTGAGAATGCCGATGACTTTTTCCGATGACAGATTATCAATGTCATGAGCCTCCTCTATTGCTGCAATTTTCGGAATAAACCTTGGAGGTAGCGATCTCAGCGTTTTCTTGACTAATTTCACGTTGGAATATTTCTTCCCCAGTTGATGAGCTTGATTGGCTATATCTCTCAATCTTTCATGAAAATCTCCAATAGTCTCATTCTCATCCATCTTTAGCTCTTCAAACCGCACAGCTAATAACTGTAGTTTTGACGATATCACAGATTTAGACCCTTCATGAATAGTCTGCAACATGTCCCACGCCTCTTTTGCCGTTTCACATGCTGAAATCATTGAGAAGCGTCCTTCGTCAACAGCACTGAATATCGCATGTATTTCTTGTGAATTTGCCAGTGCACTTTCTTCTTCCTGTCTGGTCCATTCAGAAGGATCTTTCTGAATTGTTTCCCCTTTATCATCAACAATTAATGGATGAGTCCAACCGTGTACTACCGAATGCCATGCTCTTGTCCCCTGAGCTTGAATGAAAAATTTCATCCGGGATTTCCATGACGGATAATTTGATCCATCCAACAGAGGAGGTCTGGTAATTGATGCACCTTCTCTCATAGTCATATCTGCGAATCTCGGATCTACACCAACTTGCTACCAAGTTCTGAACTGGTGACCCGCTTTGATACCAATTGAAATAATTAAATCGTTAATCAATTCGCAGGCTATCTTCAAATTCTTCTTAGCGCAAAAAAATAAAAATCAGAACTGCAAAATAATGAGAAACACCGACAAAACACGCCAACGTTTGGTAACGCAGTTCGGCAAACTTGCCTACGTCTGCGGGGCCCTCACCCAGATTAATTTCTTTCACCGTAGTTTCCAAAAGTTACAAGGATTGATCAATTTCGCAAAACCCAATTTATGTAACTAACCCAAAAGCTAACTACCCGTGAAAGATCTTCACGCCCAATAACACGACCAACACGTGTTAACCTCGTCAGAGGATTTTTCAAGCTATTTCTACTCAAAGACAAATAGCAAATAAAATCAAGAGAATATCAATCTTCAGCTTTGAATTTTGCCTTCTCACTGTCTGCTGGATGTTTACTGCTACCCACCAAAAACACCTTCCCAAGGAACAACTTCAACAGGGGAAACAGTACAGAAAACGCAGCAGCCAATCCACCCTAAACTGCGCAGTCTAATTCACAACCCCAACAAAAGACTGCACACATAGCAGATCAAAAGAAACACTCATAATACAGCATAACCTAATCCACGTCAGCAGGAAGCAATTTAAAACCACCAGCCCTTATTCACGCAATCTCACCACAAATGCCTTAGGAGAATCCTTTTCAAAAAAGATTACGATGGACAACCAATTAATTCACCACAAGATTTCCAAATTGGATTTTACTTCCAATACTGATCCACGCACCATCCAATCTTCAATATATATCCCATATCCAAAAATGCCAAAAATACAAATGGGATTTATTTAAAATAAATCCTAACAGTAAGTAACTATTCTTCCACAACCATTGATTTGGTGAACGAACTGAACAGTAGAATTAATGTTTTTGTGTTACTGTTTTACAAGAGGAAGCGATTGCTCTTTTAGGATCGTTAATGGGTGAAAGATGAACAGAAATTGGAAACAAGGTAAATGGTTCCTGCTCCTGCCAAGTTGCAACACATATGTAGGAGTGATTCCTCCTGATAAGGGCAATGAAGCAAGAACATGACGAGTAGAATATTAAAATTTTGTGTACATATAAAGCAAATCTTGTTTGCTTTTCGTATTATGCACATTCTTGTGTTTCTTTCTTGTAACTGAGAAAACAAACATTCTAAAAGGATATTCTATAAAGTTGCAATGAGTTGAATTCTAGCAAGCATTTTTTAAGGAAACAACGCGGTTCTTTGAATCAAGAGTGAAATCACAGATGATTTTTTTGAAAATTGAAGGAATTTTCATTTGCTACAGTGAAACTATTTACAACATTATTACAATAGGGTTCCAATATGGAATTCCAAAAAGAACTTTCTACAATGGCAAAACCACAAAAGCTAGTTTCTATGAAACCAAGCAACTAAATTATAAAAACCACCTTGCCTTCATACAATCGGATAGCTTGTGAGTGGCGTCTTTGGCTATCACAAGGCCACGAATCTTGTTAATGATTACTTCAGCGAGTTGATAAGGGCTTGTTTGCTCCTGTCTATAAATCATGCTATACCTCTCCCTCCATATATTATAGATTGTAAGAGAAAATGTTGTTTTGCAAAGCAAGCTGTCCCTCCTTTGAGATTTAGACACGCTAATGATCTATTGGAGTGTATTAGTCTCAGTCGTATACCAACTATGAAGCTTATGAAGAAGTTGACTCCATACAGTAGTGTGGTAGATGCAATTGAAAAATAAATGGTTCCTGTCTTCAGCTAGTGTCTAGCATAATTCACATATGGGATTGAAAGTCCCGTGCTACCTATCTTTGGTGCTTAATCTGTTCTTGAATGCTAACCAAGTAAACACGAAAGCTTTATGGTTGATGTCTTAAGTTTTGGGAATTTAGACCTTCCGCCAAACCCACACCCAAGGATATTTAATAGACAAAAAATTAGAAAATAACAACACAAGAGAATTTACGTGGAAACTCTCAAACTGGAGAAAAACCACGGGCACCGAGAAGAAAATCCACTATGTGAAAAATTCTTACAATCACACAATTTTTCCTCTCACCCAATCCTCCAATACACCAACACACTCACAAAGAAATACACAAGACAAACTCTCCAACTCTCACCTCAAAAGAGGAATTTAACTAGAGTCAAATTTGTACTACAAATCTTTGACTTTGTTTGGTGCATCAATTAAGGAAGTAGCCACCTCCTTATATAGGTGAAAGCCTTGCCCCAATTGTTGTCCCCAACTAATATGGGACAACAAAGGAGCCAAACTCAACAATCTCCACCTTGGCGACTTTGGTTGATCCCACAACCACACTCCACCTTAATGTAGATCTCCTGAAAATAACATAACTTTCACTGTAGAGAATTATCATGCTTCACAGCATCATGCTCCACAATAAAAGCATACCCACTTAGAATAAATTAATTCTAAGCCTTTTACATCGGCACATGTCGAAATTAATCTTGCTGAAAAATTATGGTGCAACTCCCATGTTTGGCTTTCCTAAAAGTTCATCAGCCATCGACATAAATTCCACCACATACCTTGCATTAATGCCAAACCAGTGCCCGTGTGCAAACTTGTGGACCCACTAACAGTAACACATCCTGTTTCATGGCAACTTTGAGATTAGCGACATGCCATGAGGATGTACATATATGTTAGAAATTACCAACAAATTTCTTAGAACCTTGTAGAAGAATTCTAGAATTAGGAAGAAAACTCTAGAATTGTAAAAAAACAAAATAAAAATTCTGAAAAAATCGCCCAAGTTGGCAACTTGGGCAATCTAGAGCTTTCCTTGCAACTTGGACAAGTTGCAAGGTTGGTGATGGGCAAGCACCATTTTTGTGATATAGAGAAAAGTGAAGAGAAGTGTGTAGTGAGGAGAGAAAAGTGAGAAAAGTGTGGAGTGTGTGTAGTGTGTCCTTCTTTGTCTCTTGTTTTGTATAAATCCTTTGGTATTTTGAGTCTTGTATTTGCGTTCTTTTATCAATAAAATTATCATCGTTTTTTTTAACAAGTGGTATCAAAGTCAGGTTGTGTCGTCTAGAGTCGTTGTTCCATTGTCTAATTTTTTTACGATCAGGGATCGTGTCTTAGTCGAGATTTTGCCAAAATTTAGTCACAATCTGGGATTGTGAAATTATTCGATTAGGGATCGAATAATTATGGCAGACATGAGTACCACTGTTAGTGGTATAGAAAAGTTAAACAATAACAATTATAATACATGGAGCACTCGTATGCAGTTCTACCTGCTAGGACAAGATTTATGAAGTATTGTCGGAGGAAACGAAACTCAACCTCCAACATTAGAAGAAGAATTGAAGAAGTGGAAAATTAGAGCAGGTAAAGCCATGTACGTGTTGTCGGTAACAGTAGAAGACGACATACTTCAGCAAATAAAGGACGAAAAGATGCCGAAGGATGCATCGGACACTTTAGCCCAGTTGTATGCACGCACCAACGATGCCAGGCTCCAGCACTTAGAGAACGAGTTATTGTCAATCTCGCAGCGCAATATGACTGTAAGTGAATATTTTACTAAAGTTAAATCTTTATGCCAAGAAATTTCTAAGTTAGATCCTCCTAATGCTATAACTGAAACAAGAATGAGGAGAATTATTGTGCATGGGTTACGCCCAGAATTTTTTGGTATTGTTACGGCTACTCGAGGTTGGGCAAAGGAACCAACCTTGACAGAGTTAGAAAATATATTGGCCAATCAAGAAGCTTTAGACAAACAAATGTCTAAAGTTGTTATTAAAGATGAAGACAAAGCCCTTTTCACCAATAGAGGAAAAGGGAAAGTCAAGAGAAGAACCGTGACGGAGGAAACCTCGAGAGGTCGAGGAGGTTGGCGGCCTCGCCAACGAAGAGGGAGCTTCAAGCAAGGGGGAGCTCGTCAAGGTCAAGATATAAGTTGTAACAATAAACAAAACAATCAGAAAGAAGATAGGTGTTATAATTGTGGAAGGAATGGTCATTTCGCTCGAGACTGCTGGAGGTCAAAATGCATGGAAGGAAATGCTGCCACATCGACGCAGCAAGATAGCGAAGAAGGATGGGATTTCCACGCATCATTTGCAGTTGTGGAAAATCCTAAAGAAATAAGCAAGAAAAGTGGTGAAATATCAAAGGTGGAGATGGCACTCACGGCTATCGGAGAAAATCAAATCAACTATAAAGATGATTGGATCGTTGATTCCGGCTGCTCCAATCATATGACAGGTGACAAAAAGAAATTGATGGGGACATCAAAGTATAAAGGAGAGCAAGTGGTGGTAACTTCCAATAATTCAAAATTGCCAATAACACATATTGGCAGTACCATCGTTGTTCCTCATTATAGTCAGCGGCCAGTACAACTGCAGAATGTCCACCACGTGGAAGGTATGTCAAAGAATCTTCTATCTGTATCTCAAATGATGTCAACAGGAAATTTTGTGTTGTTTGGACCAAATGATGTCAAGATTTATAAGGAGTTAAAAATTATCGGCCGACCCATAATGGAAGGAAAAAAGAGTGGAGTCTGTCTATGTAATGTCAGCAGAAACAGCATACATAGATAAGACAAGGAAAAATGAGACGGCTGATTTATGGCATGCAAGATTAGGACATGTAAGTTATGGGAAACTAAAGGAGATAATGAAAAAATCAATGGTCAGAGGGCTTCCAAATCTAGATGTCCGAGATGACATTGTATGTGCAGGATATCAATATGGCAAAGCACATCAATTACCGTACTAAGAGTCAGAATATCGAGCCAAAGCACCCCTGGAGTTAATACACTCTGATGTGTTTGGGCCAGTAAAGCAGCCATCCGTCAGCCAATTCAGGTACATGATTACCTTTATTGATGATTTTTCTAGATATGTGTGGGTCGATTTTATGAGAGAAAAGTCAGAGACATTGAGTAAGTTTGTTGAGTTTAAAGTGAAAGTAGAAGAGGAGATAGGACGAAGGATACAATGCCTTCGCACTGATAATGGTGGAGAGTATACTTCAAAAGAGTTCGAACAATATTTGCATCAACATAAGATCAGGAGGCAGCTGACTTGTCCAAGTACTCCACAACAGAATGGAGTAGCAGAAAGAAAGAATCATCACCTGGCAGAGATCTGCAGAAGTATGCTACATGCAAAAAATGTACCAGCAAGATTTTGGGCCGAAGGTATGAAGACGGCAACGTACATGATTAACAGATTACCTCAAGCAAAATTAGGGACTTCACCGTATGAAAAACTTCGAAAGGTAAAACCCTCAGTAGGGTACTTTAAAGTGTTTGGATGTATGTGCTACGTATTTGTGTCAGGTCACCTACATAGCAAATTCGATAAAAAGGCAATATGCTGCATATTTGTTAGATATGACAGTCATCATAAAGGATGGAAGTGTTGTGACCCGACTACAGGACGATGCTACGTGAGCAGGAATGTTGTCTTTGATGAGGCGTCTTCTTGGTGGTCACCACAAGTTGTACTATTACCAGATTCAAAAGAAATAGAGGAGCAGCTACAACAACGGTTAGAAGAATCTACAGAGGCTGATAAGACTCAACCAATTGAAGAGTCTAGAATTGATACTACGCAACCAAGTGAGGAAGAATCCATGGAGATGAGGCTGTCAGAAGAGAAAAGCCCATGGAAAACAGGAATCCATCATGCAACTCCAGAAGAAATAAGGCCAAGTCAGATAGAGGACATTGAAGAAGATGTTCAACAGCCATCGCCTCAACCACGAAGGTCAACTAGACAAAGAAAGCCAAATCCAAAGTATGCAAATGCAGCAATAATAGAGGAAATTGGTCTAAAAGAGCCGATAAGTTATAAAGAAGCATCATAAAGCAAGGAATGGCAGTAGGCAATGGATAAGAAAATTCAAGCATTAAAGCAAAATGAAACTTGGGATTTGGTGCCGAAGCCTGAAGGAGTAACACCTATCTCGTGTAAATGGGTCTATAAGAAAAAGACTCGACCAAATGGAACAGTTGAGAGATACAAGGCACGACTAGTGGCTTGTGGTTTTTCACAGAAGTATGGATTAGATTATGAGGAGACGTTTAGCCCAGTGGCAAAGATTGCAACTATTCGTGTACTCTTAGCACTTGCCGCAATCAAGTCTTTGAGACTCTGGCAGATGGACGTAAAAAATGCCTTCCTACATTGAGAGTTAGACCGAGTGATTTATATGGAACAACCTGAAGGTTTTAAGAATAAAGATTATCCAAACTATGTTTGCAAGTTGAAGAAGGCATTGTATGGTCTAAAGCAAGCACCACGAGCATGGTATGGTAAGATTGGAGAGTTCCTTATTCAGAACGACTATAAGATGAATCCTGCAGACTCAAGCTTATTCGTGAAGACACGAGGTAATAAGCTGGCCATAGTCTTGGTATACGTGGATGATTTAATCATCACAGGAGATGACGAAGGAGAGATACGACAAATTCGAGAAAATCTCTCGGTCCGTTTCCAAATGAAAGAATTAGGTGAGTTGAAACACTGTCGGTGTCTTAGACATCTTGTAAATCAAGAATCAAGAAGTAAGTCAAATGTAAAGTCTGTTAACAGAGTGTTGACTTAACAACCAAGTGTATAAAAAACAGAACAGAGTAAATGAAATTCATTCATTCTTCTCATATACTTCTGTCTCCTACGATACGCAAATATACAAATACACATATACGAACTCCTAAAATAAGAGTGGTATCAGAGCACTATTATAGATCTTAAGGGGTCTGTGGAGCATTTTATCAAACAAGGAAGGGGCTACCTCGGAGACGTTATAATCACCATAAATGGAAGGCTTCTCTAGCATGCAAGCACCTGTATTTGATGGAGAATCGTATCAGATCTGGGCAGTTAAGATGCAGACGTATCTTGAAGGTCTAGACTTGTGGGAGCCGATTGAAGAGGACTATCAAGTAGACCCATTAGCAGATAATGCAACCGTGAATCAGATTAAGTTTCAGAGGGAAAGACTTACAAGAAAAGCAAGAGCCAAGTCTTGCCTCTATTCAGCCGTGAGTCCTTCATTATTCACGAGGATCATACATTTAAAGACGGCCAAGGAGATTTGGCATTATTTGAAATATGAGTTCGAAGGAGATGAGAGAGTGAAGAGCATGAAGGTGATTAATTTGATGAGGGAGTTTGATAAGCTTCAAATGACTGACGATGAGTCTATAAAAATGTATGCCGGAAAATTACAGGATCTTGCAGACAAGATCAGGCTTCTTGGGAGTCGATTTGAGGATGAAAAGATCGTGCAGAAAATGTTGATTTCTCTCCTAGAGAAGTTCGAAGCTACAATCATCTCTCTGGAAAATACCAGAGACATGGCAGATTTGAAGCTATCGGAGCTGCTAAGTTTTCTGCAAGCCCAAGAACAGAGGAGAGCGATGAGGTCCGTAGAAGTGACCGAGGGTGCCTTAAGGGCAAGCCAGAAAACTAGCGGTGGAGGGAAGAAGAAGCACTGGTCGAAGGGTGGCTCGGAAGGGAAGAAGCAAGAAAAGCAAGATGCGGCAGAGACCTCAGCCCAGTCCCAAAGAGAACCCTGTAAACACTGCGGTAAGTCTAATCACCCCCGTTATAAATGCTGGAGGAGACCTGACGTAAAGTGCAGGAAGTGCAAGAAGTTTGGGCATATCGACAAATTTTGCTGGAGCAAAGATCAGTCACAGAACTCAGAGAAGGCCCGAACAGCAGATAAGAAAGAAGAGGATCATCTGTTCGTAGTTTCTTGCCATAACACCTCAATACCATATGACAGTTGGCTGGTCGACAGTGGTTGTTCCAACCATATGACCAGCAATTTGGGCATATTCAAGAATCTAGACAAGAAGCATACCTGTAGAGTAAAGATCGGAAATGGGCAATTGATTTCTGCCCGGGGAAGAGGAGCAGTTGTCATCGAGAGCCTGAAAGGACCAAGAACTCTAGAAGATGTACTGTATGTTCCAGATCTTGAACAAAACCTTCTCAGTGTCTCATAATTGATCGACAGAGGATACTCAGTTCTATTTCAAGGAGGTTTCTACACAATTTCAACCATGGAGGGGAGACTTCTGTTCAAGATAAAAGCAAGGGATAGAAGCTATGTGTTGAACCTTCTTGAGCAACAGGAGATGGCACTAAAAGCAAATGTCAGTCGAGCAAATTTATGGCACAAGAGATTAGGCCATCCACACTAGAAAGGCCTGATAAAATTAAGTGAGTTTGATCTGGTGCAAGGTCTTCCAATCCTCTGTCAACCTCAGCAAGTCTGCACCACCTGTATTCAAGGGAAGAAAGCCAGAGAACCCTTTAGAGACAGCACCTGGAGAGCATCCGAGCTATTTGAATTGGTTCACACGGATGTGTGTGGACCAATACCAGTGGAATCACTGAATGGGAGTAGATTCTTTATCACCTTTATAGATGACAAGTCAAGGTATTGCTGGATCTATTTCCTAAAGACCAAGGCTGAAGTGTCGGATGTCTTCCAAAGATTCAAGCACATGGTAGAGAATCAAAGTGGGCAGAAAATTAAGAAGCTGAGAAGTGACAATGGAGCAGAGTATAAGAACCAAAAGATGAAGAGAATTTGCGAGGATAGTGGCATCATGCATCAGTTTTCAGTACCATACACACCTCAGTAGAATGGGGTGAGTGAAAGGAAAAATAGGACCATTGTTGAAATGGTGAGATGCTTGTTGGAGGAGAAGGCTCTACCGAAATTCTTATGGGATGAGGCTACAGCTACTGCAGTATTCTTGCTAAATAGATTACCTACTAAAAATTTGGAGAAGAGGACATCATATGGAGTGTGGCACCAGAGGAAACCGAATGTGAGAAATTTGAAAATATTTGGCTCTCCATGTTATATCCATGTACCACAGCAAAAAAGAAGCAAGTTAGATTCCAAGGCTATAGCAGGTGTGTTTATTGGTTACTCTGAAGTGACCAAAGGATATAGAGTGCTAATTCCAAACAAGAAGGAAGTGAAGATCAGTAGAGATGTAACATTTCTAGAAGAGGAGGTTTGGAATTGGGCTGAAGTGGAAGATGACAATGTTCAAATAAGAAGGCTGCTGATGCAAGATGGCAGATTGACTGGTGCTACATCAGATGAACATTCAGAAGATGGAGCTAGACCACAAACAGATGAAGAGCTCGAACATCCACATGAAAATGAGAAGGACCCAGAACAAGAAATACAGACTGGTAGTGAGATTGAAGATCAAGTAGATCATTTCCCAAAAAGAGGTACAAGGCTTCTCTCTGAAATTTATCAAACCTGTAATCTAACCCTCTATGAACCAACAAGTTTTAAACAAGCTCAAGGAAGTAAGGAATGGCTAGCTGCAATGAAGGAGGAGATCAAGATGATTGAAAATAATCTGACGTAGAAGTTGGTGACAAAACCACCCGATAGGAAAATCATTGGCGTAAAGTGGGTTTATAAGACAAAGATGAATCCAAATGGCCCATTGAACAAGTTCAAGGCAAGGCTGGTTGTCAAGGGGTATTCCCAAGTAGATGGAGTAGATTACTCAGATACTGTTGGGCCCGAGCCTCGGATCCCCATTCCCGAGGCGGCCCCTCGGGTAGCGCCGGCGACAGACGCCCCATAACGTCGGACCCGATCCCAACATTTACACATATGCATAGACATAGTTCGATCATAATTCGCACACAACCATTCTCATACAATCCAGCACTTACACATGCATTTAAATCATGAATTAAACTTATGCTAGTACAACCTGAAGACATTTAACAAGTGTTCAAAATCATCCAAAATACAAAATAAGTTTCAATCCAAAAATACATGAAAATGCTCTATGATAATATGCTCGGAGGGCCAACCAAAATACGAACTTAAGGCAAAGCTCCTAATTAGCTTGAAGTTTTCGATGCCTCGCAAGCTCAAAGATCGTCCTACTCTGCACCTGAGAAGGGAAAGTAATGGGTTGAGCTACACAGCTCAGTAGCTAATATAATTATTGTAACATCCCGTTACTATTAGCAAGGGCATTATGGTAATATTGGGTCGGACTGATAGGTTTCATTGCATTCACTGATTGAGCATATTACTGGCCTCTAATTATAGAGGAACAGGTTTATTGCATATGCATTTATTCCTAGGTACATGCATTCATGTTTTTTCGGCATTTTAATTGTGAATATGAATTGATTGGATTGTGAACTGGAAACTGACTGAACTGACTGGATTGCAATCGATTGAGAAATTAGGAGTAAGTGGACTCGAATGACTGATTTAGAATAGTCTAAGAGTGATTGGCTACTGATAGTGTCTTATAGGAAATTTTTAGAAATTCGGGAGAAAATGCCCGGACCGAAAATTTTGGAGTGACCGACTGATTGACTATATAGTACTGAAAGAATTGTCCAATGGCAAAGGAAATATTAGAGTTATACTGTTAGGAAATTAAAATGTTGAGCCATTGAAATTTAGAGACTGAAATTTGGACTAATTTGGAGACCTATGTCTATATATAGCTAGGTTTGAATTTGAGAAATTTACCTAAGGCATTATCGTTTCTCTCTTCCCCTTCTCCACGGTGTTCTTCGATTTTTCCTTGGGTGAGGATTCTTTGATCTTTCTCTATGGTTTTCTTCTCATTGTGCATAGCTAACTGGTTTATTGTGATTGATGAAGGTTGAGAAGGATTGAGAGTGGATTATCGTTGAGTTGAAAGATTTTAGGGTTACGGTAATTTGTGGAATTGATCTTCGATTGGTAAGTTTTAATGGCATTAATGTTGTTATTAATGGTTTGTATTGCATTTATGGCATTTATTATGGTTGAGTTAGGTAGTTAGAAGTGAGTTAATGATGGTTTAATTGTAAAAATGGCGAAAAATCGGATCGGAGAAGACGAAGTCGCCCGCACGTCGCGACGTCTGCAGGTGGCCTCGCCGCGACGAGCAATTGCATGGTCGTCGCGACGAGCGAACCCAGACGCTGAGGTGAGCGGATGATTATCGCGCCGCATCGAGGCGAAAGTGAACGTCGCGGCGAGGGAATTGGGAGCTGCACGCCACGGCGAGCGGATGATTATCACGCCGCGGCGAGCGACCCGTATACGACGCGACGAGAGTCGCAAGGTCGCGACGAAGGGGCTTTTCTGATTGGATTGATTTTAGTTTATTGGGTATAATTGATGGTGTAGACCTCCGATTGAGGTGATTTTGGATTCATTATGAACTAGGGAAAGAGGTCTACAATTGAGGATAATTATGGGAGTTAGAATTTAATTTAAGTGGTATTGATTTATCGAGATTAAGGTCAATTATGGTTCATAGTGCGACTTGAATATTGAATTGAGACAATTGGAGTTTTAACTGGGATTTTCAATAAAGGTGTTGACCCAATGAATAGGGAACTGTTATAGGAAGTATGAATTGAGAAATTTGAACTGAATTTTAGGATGGAATCAATTATTGTTGATCAATTGAACTGCGAGTTAGAATGGGGCTCAATTGAACTGCGAGTTAGAATGGGGCTCAATTGAACTGCGAGTTAGAATGGGGCATAAGAGTTATAAATTGGGTTTTAGCGCCGGGAAAATCGTGAGCATGCATTGTACATAATTCTACTGAGACATATGCATTACTGAATGGCTTAATTGAGCATCTAGTAATGGGACTGTGTTTTACTGTTATAGAGGCGCCGTTGGATCGTCATTCCACGGACATTGCTGGAACTTCCAGGCATTAACTCGGAAGTAACAGGTGAGTAACCTAGTTGGTTTCTCAAATTCATGACTGTCTAAATGCTCAATGTGAATTACTTGCCAATGTGAAATTGCATGATTACTGAAATATATATGATCGAATGGTATGTTTCTACTGTATTAGATTGGACTATTGTATTGGACTGGACTACTGTATGATACTGAGAAATGCAATACTGGGCTTTTATAGCCGTACACTGTAGATTACTGAACACTGAATTACTGAACACTGCATTGCATGCATAAATGCATGATCAGATAATGGATATGTGACCCAAGTTGCTCTATCTTGAAAAGAGCCTTGAGCTCGAATATCTTGATCGACGCCTCGAGCCCGAGGGGAGAAATCACGACGCCCCCCACTGAACCGATCGAGCACTTGGGCACAATACTGAATAACTGGAAAAGAGTCTCATATGCATTGTATACACATGACTTATTGAATTGCGACACTTACTGAATTATGTGATGACATGAGAGATTGCAAATTGTTACATGCCTCGTGAATCTGCTGTATGATCCGTAAATTGTTATGTGTTATTGTAAATTGTTATTTGATCGCGAATCGTTATAGACTCACGTAACTTGCTATATAATACTGTTAATTGAATATTTCTGTGCTATGCTGTACGTAATTTGCGTAATGCATGATTTGAGTGAACCATCGATGATGGTTTCTCACTGAGTTCGCAAACTCACCCAAAATTGCATCTAATTTTTCAGGATCGTTAGTGTAAACCCCTAGCTCCGGAGATAATCTTTTCCTGTCGTGCGAGCGTGCTGACAAGAGAAGCGATGGCACACAGGTCGGTCAGCTGGGTTGGACTTTTGAGGATGACTTAGGATAGATGCTTGTATCAGTTTCCTTTTTGGTTTTGTTTAGGGGACTGATAAACTTGTCTATTATGCTTCTGGATGATTGTACCAGATGATTGTTTTGGATTTTAAAAGTTACTGATTTTTGTTATATTATGGTTTAATTATTGCGATGCTATGTGGATTATTAGTGGGAATATTCTGGTGGTGCACCTTTATCGTGGGATATGTGTCGGAGCGACCTCCGGGTGTCCCGATATGTACCCTACGGTGAGGGGGCGCTACATTAAGTGGTATCAGAGCATGGTTTGACATCTTTTGGGATTAGTCTGTTTTAGGCAAGAATCACTATAAGAATAGTGGAACTGATCGTAATTTCTTGTCTGTTTTAGGTCATCCGTCCTTGGAGATCGAGTTGAGTTACCAGCTGACCTGAAATCGGTAGGAGCTAGTAGGGAGTCTCCTGCGCCTCATTCAGAGGAATTGCCTCCTCGAGTTCCTGTGAGACGGGAACGGAGATATGATCTACTGCGTAAGCAGGGGGCGGTTGACTTATATGGCAGCACCGACCCTGCGGAGGCTGAGGGATGGCTAGAGAGGACTGAGAGAGTCCTCGATCAGATGGACTGTGACCCGGATAAGCGTTTTGACTACGCGGTTTCTACGCTCTGAGGTCCTGCATATCGCTGGTGGAAGGCGTTAGGACGGTACCACCGTGCTCATGACACTAACATGGGATGATTTTCTGAGGGCATTCAAGGACAATTTCATGCCCAAGATCTATCTGGAAATGAAGTTGCAGGAGTTCTTAGAGCTGAGACAGGGGCAGTTGACCGTGGCCGACTATGAGGTGCGGTTCAACGAGTTAGTGGTTTATGCTTCTTCATTGGTAGCTTCTGAGGCTGACAGGTGTCGGCGTTTTGAGGACGGACTCAATCTGGAGATCCGTACCCTATTGGCTAGATCCGATATGGGTAGTTTTATTGAGTTGAGGGCTGCAGCAGTGAGGATCGGCATTCTTGAGGCGATGTATGGTCGAGGCTGGTCGGGGACCAGATTAAGAGATCAATGAATGCCGAGGCAAATCTTGGCAGAGGGTATAGCAAGCGGTAGAATAGGCCCTTCAGATCTGCAGGAGGGCTGAGCAGACCGGTCATGGGCGGAGGGCGATTTATGCATCGGTATTAGTGGTGGCGGCGATGCGAGTTTGAGGCGATCTGCTCCCTTATGTGAGCATTGTGGCAAGAGACATAGTGGAGAGTGTCGATGGTATGCGGAGCTGTTTGAGGTGTGGTTCGATGGACCACCTAGTGAGGCGCCAGAGACTTTGGGAGCCCAGTCTACTATGGTGGAAGATCAGCGACAATACCACGGCAAAGAAAGCCGTGGAGGTGGATCAGATGGAGAGGCCGAGGCCGAGGCCGAGGTCAGCAGAGGGTCCGCAGTGAGGTCGAGGGACCGGCAGCATAACAAGCGATCCTGAGCTAGGGTCTATGCCCCGACTTGGCGGGAGGCCCAGATTCCCCGGATGTTGTTGCGGGTATGCTTCTGATTTCTGGTTTTGAAGCATATGCGTTGTTGGATCCTGGATCCACCCATTATTTCATTGCACCGCATTTAGCATGTAGACTGCATGGGGATAGGCAGAGGTTACAGTATGGGTTAGAGGTGAGTACACCTCTAGGTAGTACGACTGTATTGGGAGAGATCTGTATGGGATGTCAGGTTCAGATCGATCGAAAGCGGTTTGAGTGCCGATCGTCGTTTTGGCTCGAGGAGATTGGCGTGATATTGGGGATGGGTGGTTGATTGCGCAATAGGCTACTATGGACTGTTATACCAAGGAGGTCGTATTGGAGTCTCCTGGTCAGCCCAGAGCTGTGTTTCGAGGAGTTAGTCAGGCAGTGCCAGCGAGGATGATATCCTTCTTGAGTACCCTGAGGTTGATGCAGGGAGGTTGTGAGGCCTATCTGGCTCACGTAGTGGATACTAGAGTCGAGCCGAGATTGCAGGATGTTTCCGTAGTCAGGGAATTTTTGGATGTGTTTCCCAAGGAGTTACCGAGATTGCCGCCAGAGCGGGAGACAGAGTTTGAGATTGATCTCGTTCCCGGTACAGCCCCTATATCGATCCTTCCGTATAGGATGGCACCAGTAGAACTGAGAGAGCTTAAGGCTCGATTCAGGAGCTCTTGAATAAGGGTTTATTAGACCGAGTGTTTCGCCATGGGGAGCTCTGGTACTGTTTGTGAAGAAGAAAGATGGGACGCTGAGACTGTGTATTGATTATAGGCAGTTGAATCGGGTGACAGTGAAGAATAAGTATCCACTGCCTAGGATTGACGATTTATTTGATCAGTTGCAGGGAGCTCAGGTGTTCACTAAATTGGATATGAGATCAGGTTATTACCAGTTGAGGATTTCAGAGGCCGATGTGCCTAAGAGTGCTTTCAGGAGCAGGTATGGGCATTTTGAGTTCCTAGTGATGTCGTTTGGGTTGATTAATGCCCCGGCAGCCTTCATGGCTTTGATGAATAGAGTTTTTCAGCCCTACCTAGATCGGTTCGTGATAGTATTTATTGACGAGATTCTGGTCTATTCGAGGAGTAGACAGGAGCATGCTAAGCACCTGAGGATTGTTCTCGCAGTCACGAGAGAGAGAAGCGGTTATGCGCCAAATTCACCAAGTGTGAATTACGGCGATGAGATTGTATTTAGGGGCGCGTGGTGTCCGGTGAGGGTATCGGTGGATCCTCACAAGATAGAGGGTTATGAGTTGGGAGATTCGAAGAGTGTGCGAGTTGCGGAGTTTCTAAGATTGGCGGATATTACCAGAGGTTAAATCGAGGGTTTTCATTGATCTTCGCCCCTTTGACGAAGCTGTTGAGGAAGAATGTGCCGTTCAGATGGTCTGAGGAGTGCCAGAAGAGCTTTGAGGAGCTGCAACATCGGTTGACGACAGCACCGGTGTTAGGCATTCCGTCTGGGACTGGAGGCTTTGTGGTTTACAGTGATGCCTCGCATCAAGGATTGGGGTGTGTATTGATGCAGCATGGGAGAGTTATAGCGTATGCCTCGAGACAGTTGAGGTCTCATGAGGTGAATTATCCAGTGCATGACTTAGAGTTGGCTGCAGTTGTATTTGCTCTGAAGATCTGGAGACATTATTTGTATGGTGAGACGTTCCAGATCTTCACTGATCATAAGAGTCTCAGATATCTGTTGAGTCAGAGAGAGCTCAATCTGGGACAGAGGAGATGGATAGAGTTACTAAAGGATTATGACTGCACGATTGAGTATCATCCAGGGAAGGCCAATGTGGTAGCCGATGCACTGAGTAGGAGATCGTATGGTAGTGCAGCTCAGGTTCAGGTTTCGAGGTTACCTGGTCTGATTCAGTTGAGAGCTCTTAATGTACAGATGGATTTGGGTCAGGATGGAGCTCTGATTGCTACTCTGAGGCTGAGGCCAATGTTGCATGACAGGATCCGGAGAGCTCAGGATCAAGACCCAGTGTTAGTGAGACTAATTGAGAGAGTCCAGGCCGGTACTGATTCAGAGTTTGAGTTGAGAGATGGGACATTATGGATGGGACAGAGACTGTGTGTGCCTGATATTGATGATTTGAGACGTGAGATTCTGGAGGAGGCACATGTAGCTGCCTATGCTATGCATCCTGGTACGACCAAGATGTATCGTACTCTGAGACAGCATTTCTGGTGGCCTGGTATGAAGAGGCAAGTGGCAGAGTATGTTTCCAGGTGTCTGATTTGCCAATAGGTTAAGGCTGAGCACCAGGCTCCAGTGGGTAAGTTGCATTCGTTGCCCATTCCGGAGTGGAAATGGGAATTAATTACCATGGATTTTATGACGGGATTGCCTAGGACACCGAGGCAGCATGATGCTATCTGGGTCATAGTGGACCGATTGACTAAATCAACTCACTTCTTGCCAGTGAGGGAGAGCAATACTCTCGATCAGTTGGCCCAGAAGTATATGACTGAGATTGTGCGGTTGCATGGGGTTCCGTTGTCGATAGTCTCAGACAGGGATCCCAGGTTCACCTCGAGGTTCTGGAAGAGCCTACAGACTGCTATGGGTTCGAGGTTAAACTTTAGTACTGCATTTCATCCTCAGACAGATGGACAGAGTGAGATGACGATTAAGACTGTTGAGGACATGCTTCGGGCGTGTGCATTGGAGTTCAGAGGATCATGGGATCGATTAGCAGCGATTGAGTTTGCATATAATAACCAAAGATGTCGAGTAGTATTGGGATGGCACCGTATGAGGCCTTGTATGGAGTCCGTGTCGATCGCCATTGTATTGGGATGAAGAGGGTATGAGATCGATAGAGGGTCCCGAGCTGATTCAGGATCTGATGGATAAGGTACGATTGATCCGGAGTCGCATCAAGCTGCTCAGATGCATGTAAGAGCTATGTGGATCAAAGATCGGCGAGAGATGGAATGCGATGTAGGGGATGAGTGTTTCTCCGAGTGTCTCCTTGGAGTATCGAGGTTTGGCCGTAAGGCAAGTTGAGCCCTCGGTATATCGGTCCGTATGAGATCCTTGAGAGGATAGGACCGCTGGCTTCTGATTGGCATTACCGAGTGAGTTGTCCCGGATGCATGACGTGTTTCATATTAGTATGCTCGACAGCACTGCTTCGGACCCGACGATGTGATTAGGCCGGAAGATTGAAATAGCGGTGATTTGAGTTATGTTGAGGAGCCGGTACAGATTATAGGATCGCGGGTCAAGCAGCTGAGGAACAGGGTGATTCCATTGGTGAAAGTCCTTTGGAAAAACCACTCTTCTGAGGAAACTACATGGGAGACTGAGGAGCATATGAGGAGTCAGTATCCTCATCTATTCAATCGGACAGGTATTAAATTTTGAGGACGAAATTTTTATTAGGAGGGGTGAATTGTAACATCCCGTTACTGTTAGCAAGGGCATTATGGTAATATTAGGTCGGACTGATAGGTTTCATTGCATTCACTGATTGAGCATATTACTAACCTCTAATTATAGAGGAACAGGTTTATTGCATATGCATTTATTCCTAGGTACATGCATTCATGTTTTTCGGCATTTTAATTGTGAATATGAATTGATTGGACTGTGAACTGGAAACTGACTGAACTGACTGGATTGCAATCGATTGAAAAATTAGGAGTAAGTGGACTCGAATGACTGATTTAGAATAGTCTAAGAGTGATTGGCTACTGATAGTGTCTTATAGGAAATTTTCGAGAAATTCGGGAGAAAATGCCCAGACCAGAAATTTTGAAGTGACCGACTGATTGACTATATAGTACTGAAAGAATTGTCCAATAGCAAAGGAAATATTAGAGTTATACTGTTAGGAAATTAAAATGTTGAGCCATTGAAATTTAGAGACTGAAATTTGGACTGATTTGGAGACCTATGTCTATATATAGCTAGGTTTGAATTTGAGAAATTTACCTAAGGCATTATCGTTTCTCTCTTCCCCTTCTCCACGGTGTTCTTCGATTTTTCCTTAGGTGAGGATTCTTCGATCTTTCTCTATGGTTTTCTTCTCATTGTGCATAGCTAACTGGTTTATTATGATTGATGAAGGTTGAGAAGGATTGAGAGTGAATTATCGTTGAGTTGAAAGATTTTAGGGTTACGGTGATTTGTGGAATTGATCTTCGATTGGTAAGTTTTAATGGCATTAATGTTGTTATTAATGGTTTGTATTGCATTTATGGCATTTATTATGGTTGAGTTAGGTAGTTAGAAGTGAGTTAATGATGGTTTAATTGTAAAAATGGCGAAAAATCGGATCGGAGAAGCGAAGTCGCCGCGACGTCAGCGACGCTCGCAGTGGCCTCGCCATGACGAAAGCAATTGCATGCTCGCCGCGACGAGCGAACCCAGACGCCGCGGCGAGCGGATGATTATTGCGCCGCATCGAGGCGAAAGTGAACGTCGCGGCGAGGGAATTGGGAGCTGCACGCCGTGGCGAGCGGATGATTATCGCGCCGCGGCGAGCGACCCGTATACGACGCGACGAGAGGTCGCGGCGAAGGGGCTTTTCTGATTGGATTAATTTTAGTTTATTGGTATAATTGATGGTGTAGACCTCCGATTGAGGTGATTTTGGATTCATTATGAACTAGGGAAAGAGGTCTACAATTGAGGATAATTATGGGAGTTAGAATTTAATTTAAGTGGTATTGATTTATCGAGATTAAGGTTAATTATGGTTCATAAAGTATGCGACTGAATATTGAATTGAGACAATTGGAGTTTTAATCGATTTTCAATAAAGGTGTTGACCCAATGAATAGGAAGCTGTTATAGGAAGTATGAATTGAGGAATTTGAACTGAATTTTAGGATGGGATCAATTATTGTCAATCAATTGAACTGCGAGTTAGAATGGGGCTCAATTGAACTGCAAGTTAGAATGGGGCATAAGAGTTATAAATTGGGTTTTAGCTATTTGGGAAAATCGTGAGCATGCATTGTACATAATTCTATCGAGACATATGCATTCTTGAATGGCTTAATTGAGCATCTAGTAATGGATGTGTTTTATCATATAGAGGCGCGTTGGATCGTCATTCCACGGACATTGCTTTGGAACTTCCAGCAAGAGTTCGAAGTAACAGTGAGTAACCTAGTTGGTTTCTCAAATTCTCGATCGCCTAAATGCTCAATGTGAATTACTTGCCAATGTGAAATTGCATGATTATGAAATATATATGATCGAAGCGGTATGTTTTTATGTATTAGATTGGACTCATGATTGGATCGACTATCAGATGATACTAAGAAATGCAATCTCGGGCTTTTATAGCCGCATAATGTAGATTATCAACACCGAATTATCAACATCGCATTGCATGCATAAATGCATGATCGATAATGGATATGTGACCCAAGTTGCTACTATCATCGAAAAGAGCCTCGAGCTCGAACATCAGATCGACCGCCTCGAGCCCGAAGGAGAAATCTCGACGCGCCCCCATCGAACATCGATCGAGCACTTGGGCACAATATGAATAAGCTGGAAAAGAGTCTCATATGCATTGTATACACATGACTTATTGAATTGCGACACTTACTGAATTATGTGATGACATGAGAGATTGCAAATTGTTACATGCTACTGTGAACTGTTGCATGATACTGTAAATTGTTATGTGTTATTGTAAATTGTTATTTGATATCGCGAACTCGTTATAGATCATCGTAACTTGCTATATATATCATTAATTGAATATTTCGTGCTATATCAGACGCAATTTGTGTAATGCATGATTTGAGTGAACCATCGATGATGGTTTCTCACTGAGTTCGCAAACTCACCCAAAATTGCATCTAATTTTTCAGGATCTTTAGTGTAGGCCCCTAGCTCCGGAGATAGTCTTTTCCTGCCGTGCGAGCGTGCTGGCAAGAGAAGCGATGGCACATGTGCCTGGCCATTGGGTTGGACTTTGAGGATGACTTAGATAGATGCTTGTATCGCTTCCTTTTGGTTTTGTTTAGGGACCGATAGACTTGTCTATTATGCTTCTGGATGATTGTACCAGATGATTGTTTTGGATTTTAAAAGTTACTGATTTCTGTTATATTATGGTTTAATTATTGCGATGCCATGTGGATTATTAGTGGGAATGTTCTGGTGGTGCATTTTTATCGTGGGATACGTATCGGAGCGACCTCCGGGCGTCCAGATATGTACCCTACGGTGAGGGGGCGCTACAATTATAGCCATCGGCAACTAGCACAAATCCCAGCATATGAATGTATATATATTATATCTACACCGACAACAATTCAAGCACTCACATGCTAATCAAACAATTGACGCATTCAATATAATTAATTCAATTCATAAATATGTCACAAAGTATGCTTCACAATGCATAATTCACATATGCAATGCACATCACAATGGCTTGAGGGTTCCATGGAAACAAAAGGGAGAAACCAAGTTTACACCTCGAGCTAAATGAGTCCATTCGGATCTCATAGGCCACAAGTCGGCAGTAGGAGAAAGCTCTTGTCTCACGCACGTGATTTAACTAAATGGTTCCACTCTCGCCAAACAAAAGCACATAATCATGCTCATAATCATTTTATCATACGGTATTCTTTCATATCTTGCATTTAGTCAAAATGCCATGACCGAAGTCGAGGCATAACATGCTCAGAATCAGAATGTAATGCTATCAATTCCTATGATTCTTTCAAAATATATGAGATCAAAATCATTCAATTCATCATATTTAAACACGCACAACATATAACATATATTCATACATAGGCAAGAAATTGCATAGCCACACAATAACTATAAGTATATTACCCACCTAAGATCGCTCGAGTCGTTGACTCACTGGTGTCCTTCCTCTTGCGATGGAATCGGGTCAGCTTGGTTTCCTAAAACAGCCAAGTTTCCATTCAATCAGTATCTACATAAAATATTCAAAGCTTGGCAATTCAAAATAAAGCGCTAAAAGTCTACATTCGACTTCCTCCTAAAATTCCAAACCCTTCGAGGCAAATTCTAAACTTCCCTTTTCCATACATCTTGTAGTCCTTATTCTCTGGATCACAACGACTCCAAAATCACCTCAATTGGACATCTACACCAAGAGATATGTCCAAAAGACTAAACATTTCACTTTCGGATAACCTGGGGCTCGCCGCGACGAAGGTTCACTCACCGCGGCGAACGACCCAGCTTGCCGCAGCGAATAACATGCCACTCGTCGCGACGTTCACAATGAGCTCAAGACGTCGCGATTTAATAAACATTTATTCGTCATGACGTTGCTTCCCTTCTGCACGTCATGGCGTGTTCATACGCGACGTCGCGACAAAGTAGTCCGAGCTCGACTCCGAAATCCAGTTTTTCTACATTTTCAACTTCAATCCTTTTCCAAACTCAAAGGCATCACATCTAAACCTTAGATCAAGTCTTATACCACATTTCTAACCCATTAACAACTCAAAATTAGTCACAAATGCATCAACCGAAGAAATCTCACCATTTTTGCCTTAAAACCCTAAAACCTTCGATTCTAACACATTCAAGCCATCTTAGGTTTTAATCTAGCCACAAAACAACGGGATGAAGATAAACTTACCTGAAAACTGCTTCAAACGGTCGGAAATCTCAAAAATCGAAAAACCCTCTCTTCTCTTCTTCTTCCTTCACCGACGGCGCACTCTTTTCTTTTTCTCCTTTCCTCCTCTTTTCCTCTCTTTCTATCTTCCTTCTCTTGATTCTAAATGGACAAAGACTAAGTTACCCTTCTCACAAGCCTAAACCCATTTCAACCTAAGAAATCTTCCTAAAATGCCCTCACACATTTTTATCCCTTAATTCTCATTTAAACCACATTAAACGCAAATACACCTCAATTATCCACTAATACTCCAAATTAAATCAATATAAGCCGTAATCACATAATTATCACAATTCATGCTTAATATCATCATTAAAAAAAATCGGGGTCTAACATTTCTCCCCCTCTTAAAAGAAATTTCGTCCTCGAAATTTACCTGAATCATCAAAGAGATGCGGATACTTCTCCCGCATAGCTTCCGATGGCTCCCATGTAGCCTCCTCTATCGAATGGTTCCTACACAGAACTTTGACTAGCTGAACCGTCTTATTCCTGAGGACTTTATCTTTGGTATACAAAATTTGCACTGGAAGCTCCTCATAGCTCAAATCATCCCGCAACTGAACCTCACCGGTCTGAATGATATGAGAAGGATCCGATCTATACCTCCTCAACATAGACACATGGAAGACATCATGAATCTGCGCCAATTCCGGAGGTAATGCCAATCTGTAGGCGAGTGGTCCAATCCTTTCAAGGATCTCATAAGGACCCACATACCTCGGACTCAATTTCCACTTCTTGCCGAATCTCAATACTCCTTTCCAATGAGACGTCTTAAGGAACACTTTCTCACCGACTTCATACTCCATCTCCTTTCGTTGAGCATCAACATAACTCTTCATCCTATCTCAGGTCTTTGCCTTAAGTCATTGCTTAACCAAATTGATTTTCTCAACTAAATGCGTCTCAATCAACTCGTCCTTCCAATTGCCTCTCCTTCTTCATCCCAACAAATCGGAGTCCTACATCTCCGCCCATACAAAGCCTCATATGGAGTCATCTGAATGCTCGAATGGTACGAATTGTTATAAGCAAATTCGACCAACGGCAAATGCTCATCCCAAGCTCCTCTGAAATCCATCACACATGCCCTGAGCATTCCCTCTAGAGTCCGAATGGTCCTCTCAGATTGACCATCCGTCTGAGGGTGAAAAATCGTACTAAAATTCAGCTTCGTCCCCAAAGCTTCCTGCAAACTACCCCAAAATCTCGAAGTAAACCGACGGTCCCTATCTGACACAATCGAATCCGGAATCCCATGCAATCTCACTATCTCATCAATGTACTTCTTTGCTAACACATGTAAAGAATCAGTCTGCTTGATCACCAAAAAGTGAGCTGACTTGGTCAACCTATCCACAATAACCCAAATGGCATCATGCTTCTTACTGGTCATGGGCAATCCCATCAGAAAGTCCATAGTCACTCGTTGCCACTTCCATTCCGGGATGGACAATGGCCTCAACATGCCTGAAGGTGCCTGGTGTTCAGCCTTGACTTGCTGACACACTAGACACTTACTGACAAACTCTGCTACATCCCTCTTCATGCCTTTCCACCAAAAATGCTCTCTCAGATCTCTGTACATCCTGGTGCTACCCGGATGCATGGCATAAGACGCATTGTGTGCCTTATCCATAATCTCAGCCTTAACCTCCTGCACAACCTGTTCCCCACTGTCATAAGCCCATCATCCCTCACTACGACTTCTGAAACTTTACCCTTCTGAATTTCATCTCTGCGATTGCTCAAATCCGCATCTTGAGCCTATAACTCTCTAACTTTCTCCCCGAGTATCGGTCTCACTCGGAAATTAGCAAGAAGACACCTCGACTCCTCCTGCTTCAAGCTTATCTTAAGTTTGGCCATCTCTTCCAATAAAGGAAGATAAACCGATCGAACATGCGCAATCGAAGACTTCCTACTCAAAGCATCCGCCACAATATTGGCCTTGCCCGGATGATACTCAATCAATAATTTGTAGTCCTTAAGTAACTCAATCCATCGTCGCTGTCTCAAATTCAGTTCCTTCTCTGTCTCAAATTCAGTTCCTTCTGGCTCAACAAATACTTTAGACTCTTGTGATCGGTAAAAATCCTCGTCTGAACTCCATACAGATAATGTCTCCAAATCTTCAAGGCAAAAATCACAGCTGCTAACTCCAAATCATGCGTCAGATAGTTCAACTCATAAGGCTTCAATTGCCTCGAAGCTTAAGCAATTACCCTATCTCCTTACATCAAAACACAACCGAGACCCTTCATCGAAGCATCACTGTACACAGTATAGCCCTCATCTCCCGATGGCAACATCAAAATTGGAGCACTCATCAATCTATGCTTGAGCTCCTCGAAGCTCCTCTGACACTCATCACTCCAAACAAACTTCTGATTTTTCCTCAATAACTTAGTCATCGGAGCGGCTATCATGGAGAATTCCTCCACGAATCTCCTGTAATAGCCTGCTAAACCCAGAAAACTCCTCACCTCTGCTACATTCTTCGGGGCTTCCCAACTCACCGCAGCTTATATTTTCTTTGGATCCACATGCACTCCCTGTTTCGAGATCACATGTCCAAGAAATGCATACATTGGTATCGTCGAATTTGGCATACAGCTCATGTCTCCTCAAGGTTTCCAAAGAAATCCTCAAATGCTCCTCATGTTGCTCGTCACTCTTGGAATAAACCAAGATATCATCGATAAAGACAATGATAAATTGGTCCAAGAATGGCTTAAAGACCCGATTCATCAAATCCATAAATGTTGCAGGCGCATTTGTCAATCCGAAGGGCATAACCAAAAACTCAAAATGCCCATACCGAGTCCTGAAAGCAGACTTTGGCACATCCGATTCCTTAATCCTCAACTGATGATAACCCGATCTCAAGTCTATCTTAGAGAAGACTCTCGCTCCTTGCAATTGATCAAACAGATCATCAATGCGAGGAAGCGGATACCGATTCTTCACAGTGACCTGATTCAGCTTCCTGAAATCAACACACATCCTCAACGATCCATCTTTCTTCTTTACAAAGAGAACCGGAGCTCCCCAAGGTGAAGAGCTCGGTCGAATATACCCCTTCTCCAACAACTCCTCCAATTGCTCCTTAAGCTCTTTCAATTCCGCCGGAGCCATCCGGTAAGGCAGAATTGAAATCGGGGTTGTACCTGACAGAAGCTCAATGAGAAACTCAATTTTCCTAGCTGGCGGTAGTCTTGGCAATTCCTCGGGAAAGACGTCCGAGAATTCCCTGACTACTGGAATATCCTCCGCCTTCCTCTATCCGCCTCGTGTCAACCACATAAGCCAAAAACGCCACAACCTTTCCTCATCATCTTTCTCATCAATGTTGAAACAATTTGGCGGACTCGCTTTCGTCCCCAAGAACACTACTCTTCCGCCATCATCCAATTCAACTCCACCGTCTTCTCGCCATAATCCAAACGGGCATTGTATCGTTCTAATGTATCCATGCCCAAAATCACATCTAGTCCTCCCATCTTCGGTGGCATCAAATCAACCACTAGAAGTTCTCCATCAATGCGAATCTCACAACCTCTATACACTTGACTAATCACAATATATCGCCGATGGAGTACTCACCAACAAAGGAGTATCCAAAGGGCTCACAGCTTCTATCACACACGGTCTACTCAAGAAACAAACGAGTGAGTAGAACCGGATCAATCAAAGCAATCACAAGATCGTAAAATAATCGAACCGCACTCAAAGGACTACATCCGAGCGGTCTCTGCATCCTCTTTAGTCATCGCAAACACCCTAACTAGTGCTTTCTCTCTCGGTCTCCCCGTAAGATTCACCCTCTTAGCCAGATCTCGAATCGCCCACTTCATTGCAGCCCTCCTCGTCCCATGGTCTCGCCCTTCTTGAGCTTGCAGATCCGCCTCTCTCTTGTCGTGGAGGCTGAGGACACTTTCTGGCAATGTGTCCCTTCTCTCCACAGTTGAAACAAGCTCTTGTTAATCTGAAGCACTCTCCTCTATGAGCTCTCCCGCAGTGCTCACACTTCGGGACGAACGACCTATCTCCATCTCCCCTTCTACTGCCGCCCACCGTTGAGGCTTGGTGAGAAACAGTAGAAGTCCTCATCGGCCTAAGTCGGCTTGCACCACTGCTCCTCTCCTCTGAATGAACTGGGAAGCTCCTAGCACTCCTGTCTGGCATAGGGGTACTAGTGCTACCTCCTCTCCTGGACTGCTCTCTGCCTTTTCTCTTCTTGTTCATAGCACTCTTGATATTCTCTATATTTTCAACCCTTAGAGCTGCCTCAACCAGCTGCTGGAAATCACAAAAATTCTGTACAATAACCTTCTTTCTGATGGCCAAATGCAATCCCAACTCAAACCGGCAACATCTTGCAGCTTCACTCAACATCGATCCAAGCATACCAAGATAGTCAGGTAAACCGGCGCCATACTCACGATCGTTATATCCCTCTCGAGTGAGACTTAAACTCCTCTCGCTTCGCTAAACATAAACCTCTCGACAGATACTTCTTCCGAAGCAACCACGAAATCGTCATGCCAACCCCATCGGCCTCATCTCGACTCCTCGGCACAGCCTCCCACCGGTGGAGAGCATCCCCTTACAAACTCACAGATAGATGACTCTCTCATCATCCTCACACTCCATCCGGTCAGCACTCTCGCCTTCCACAACCATGTCTCGGCTTCCTGGATCTGATGTCCCAAAGAAATCAACTGCCCCATACTTCCTCAACCGGTCAAACCATCTCCTTTCTCGAGTGAAATTTGAAATAGAAGGTCAGGCATCGACCCATAGCCCGCATTTAATGCCTGAGTAAAGGCCTGGAACAACCTCGGATGTAATGGAGGCACTGGCTCCTGTGGAATCGGAGACTCCTGCGTTTGCGAAGGAATGGGCTCACTACCTAGCCCTACAGAAGTCTCAGCATTCCCTGGGGCTACTGACTCATCAGTCCTCTCCTCTCTAGTCGGAGAGTCAGGAGCAGCAGATCCTTGCATCACTCCTCGTGTTCTTCTACGAGGTGGCATCGTACTCCTTCAAATGGAAACACTAAGGATTAGCTATATGGCAATCTACATGTATGCATGATATGCATGTCACTTAATGCAATCAATTAATGCAACAAATAATCATATATCACACAATTCATCCTATTATGCAGTCTAAGCCAAGGACACTAAACCTAGGCACTCTGATACCAAACATATTGGGCCCGGGCTCCGGATCCCCATTCCCAAGGCGACCCTTCGGGTAGCGCCGGCGACGGGTGTCCCATAACGTCGGACCCAATCCCAACATTTACACATATGCATAGACATAGTTCGATCATAATTCGCACACAACCATTCTTATACAATCCAGCACTTACACATGCATTTAAATCATGAATTAAACTCATGCCAGTACAACCTGAAGACATTTAACAAGTGTTCAAAATCATCCAAAATACAAAATAAGTTTCAATCCAAAAATACATGAAAATGCTCTATGATAATATGCTTGGAGGGCCAACCAAAATACAAACTTAAGGCAAAGCTCCTAATTAGCTTGAAGTTTCTGATGCCTCGCAAGCTCAAAGATCGTCCTACTCTGCACCTGAGGAGGGAAAGTAATGAGTTGAGCTACACAGCTCAGTGGCTAATATAATTATAGCCATCGGCAACTATCACAAATCCCAGCATATGAATGTATATATATTATATCTACACCGACATCAATTCAAGCACTCACATGCTAATCAAACAATTGATGCATTCAATATAATTAATTCAATTCATAAATATGTCACAAAGTATGCTTCACAATGCATAATTCACATATGCAATGCACATCACAATGGCTCGAGGGTTCCATGGAAACAAAAGGGAGAAACCGAAGTTTACACCCTGGACGAAATGAGTCCATTCGGATCTCATAGGCCACAAGCTGGCAGCCGGGAGAAGGCTCTTGTCTACGTGCACGTGACCAACGAAATGGTTCCACTCTCGCCCAAACAAAAGCACATAATCATGCTCATAATCATTTTATCATATGGTATTCTTTCATATCTTGCATTTAGTCAAAATTTCATGACCGAAGTCGAGGCATAACATGCTCAAAATCAGAATGTAATGCTATCAATTCCTATGATTCTTTCAAAATATATGAGATCAAAATCATTCAATTCATCATATTTAAACACGCATAACATATAACATATATTCATACATAGGCAAGAAATTGCCTAGCCACACAATAACTATAAGTATATTACCCACTTAAGATCGCTCGAGTCGTTGACTCACTGGTGTCCTTCCTCTTGCGATGGAATCAGGTCAGCTTGATTTCCTAAAACAACCAAGTTTCCATTCAATCAGTATCTACATAAAATATTCAAAGCTTGGCAATTCAAAATAAAGCGCTAAAAGTCTACATTCGACTTCCTCCTAAAATTTCGAACCCTTCGAGGCAAATTCCAAACTTCCCTTTTCCATACATCTTGTAGTCCTTATTCTCTGGATCACAACGACTCCAAAATCACCTCAATTGGACATCTACACCAAGAGATATGTCCAAAAGACTAAACATTTCACTTTCGGATAACCTGGGGCTCGCCGCGACGAAGGTTCGCTTGCCGCGGCACGAACAACATGCCACTCGTCGCGATGTTCACAGCGAGCTCGTACGTCGCGGCGAATAAACATTTATTCGTCGCGACGTTGCTTCCCCTTCTTGCACGTCGCGGCGTGTTCATACGCACGTCGCGACGTGCGGGTCTGGAGCTCGACTCCGAAACCCAGTTTTTCTACATTTTCAACTTCAATACTTTTCCAAACTCAAAGGCATCACATCTAAACCTTAGATCAAGTCTTATACTACATTTCTAACCCATTAACAACTCAAAATTAGTCACAAATGCATCAACCGAAGAAATCTCACCATTTTTGCCTTAAAACCCTAAAACCTTCGATTCTAACACATTCAAGTCATCTTAGGTTTTAATCTAGCCACAAAAAAACGGGATGAAGATAAACTTACCTGGAAACTGCTTCAAATGGTTGGAAATCTCAAAGATCGAAAAACCCTCTCTTCTCTTCTTCTTCCTTCACCGACGGCGCACTCTTTTCTTTTTCTCCTTTCCTCCTCTTTTCCTCTCTTTCTATCTTCCTTCTCTTGATTCTAAATGGACAAAGACTAAGTTACTCTTCTCACAAGCCTAAACCCATTTCAACCTAAGAAATCTTCCTAAAATGCCCTCACACATTTTTATCCCTTAATTCTCATTTAAACCACATTAAACGCAAATACACCTCAATTATCCACTAATACTCCAAATTAAATCAAACTAAGCCGTAATCACATAATTATCACAATTCATGCTTAATATCATCATAAAAAAAAATTCGGGGTTTAACAGATCTTTTCGCACTAGTAGCAAGATTGGAGACAATTTGACTGATCTTGAATATATCTGCTGAGAAGGGGTGGGTTGTGCACCAGCTTGATGTGAAGTCGGCTTTCCTAAATGGAGAGCTGAAGGAGGAGATTTATGTTGAGTAGTCGGAGGGGTTTTTTGTAGAAGGTAAAGAAGAACATGTGTATAGGTTGAGGAAGGCGTTATATGGGCTGAAACAAGCCCCAAGGGCATGGTATGACAAGCTAGATAGTTATCTACAGCAAATTGGGTTCATTAGGAGTGAAAGTGAACTCACCCTCTATGTGTGGAAACAGAAGGGAAGACTTGTGTGTATGTCTGTCTATGTGGATGATTTACTTTTGACTGGAGATGATGCTAAGGAGATCGAAGGAGTTAAGCTCAAGTTGATGGATCTGTTTAAAATGACAGATCTGGGAATAATGACATATTTCCTAGGAATGGAAATTCATCAAAGTCCAAGAGGAATTTCGATCTGCCAGAGGAAGTACATTAGAGAAATGCTCAAGAGATTTAACATGTTGGAATGCAAACCAGCGAAATCCCTGATGAATAGTAAGGAAAAATTGCAGAAGGAAGATGGAAGTGGAGCTACGAATGAAAGAAGGTATAGAAGCCTCATTGGAGGTTTGATGTATTTAACCTCATCTAGACCAGACATCCAGTTTCCAGTGAGTATGTTGTCGAGGTTTATGACTGCACCAACAGAAACCCATATAACTGCAGCCAAAAGGATCTTGAGGTATCTAAAAGGAACTTACAACTTCAGCCTCAAGTATAGCAGAACAGGGAGTTTGAAGTTGAAGGGATACTCGGACAGTGATTGGGGAGGCTCTTCAGATGACATGAAAAGCACCTCTGGTTACTACTTTACACTGGGTTCGGGATGTTTTTCATGGGCATCTAAGAAACAAAGTGTAATGGCTCAGACAACAGCCGAAGCAGAGCTGATCGCAGCTACAGCTACAGTGAACTAGGCGATTTGGTTAAAGAAGATGATGGAGGAGCTATGTGTTACACTGGAGGGAAGCACAGAAGTATTAATAGACAACAAAGCTGCTATGGCGATGTCCCTAAACCCGGTGTTTCACGGCAGAACTAAACACTTCAAAATGAAGTGTTGTTTTTTACGCGACATTCAGCAAGGAGGAGAGATGAAGCTTGTGTATTGTAGAACAGAGGAACAGATAGCAGATTTGTTCACGAAGACATTGCAAGGAAAAATGTTTGAGTACTTGCGAAGTAGAGTTGGATTACAGCAAGACTCCTAAGACAGGAGGAGTATGTCGGTGTCTTAGACATCTTGTAAATCAAGTATCAAGAAGTAAGTCAAATGTAAAGTCTGTTAACAGAGTGTTGACAGCCAAGTGTATAAAAAACATAACAGAGTAAATGAAATTCATTCATTCTTCTCATATACTTTTGTCTCCTACGATACGCAAATATACAAATACACATATACGAACTCCTAAAATAAGAAACACTTTCTTGGTTTAGAGGTGGAGCGCACAAAAGATGGATTGTTTTTATGTCAACAGAAATATGCATAAGATCTTTTAGAAAGATTTGGTATGTTAGATTGCAAGCCAATATCAACGTCAATGGAGGTAAATGCTAAACTTCGAGCTACGGAAGGAAAAGACTTAGAAGATAACACGATGTATAGACAGCTCGTGGGCAGTCTAATCTATCTCACACTGACATGACCAAACATTGCATTCTCAGTTGGAGTTGTTAGCAGATATATGCAAAATCCAAAGAAGCCTCACTTGGAAGCAGTACGGAGAATCTTAAGGTATGTCAAGAATACTATTGACCATGGTCTCTTATATAAAAGAGATAGTACGTGTCAGGTTAAAGGGTACTGCGACACTGATTATGTTGGAGATTGTGACACAAGACGATCAACAAGTGGCTACATCTTCAACATTGGCTCAGGAGCAATCTCTTGGTGCAGTAAGAGACAACCAACGGTGTCCTTATCAAGTACAAAAGCAGAGTATAGAGCAGCAGCAATGGCAGCACAAGAATGCACATGGCTCATACAGTTATTAAAAGATCTAAATCAACCAACAGACTACTCGGTGGAGCTATTCTGTGATAATCAGTCAGCAATACAACTAGCAGAGAATCCAGTATTCCATGCACGGACAAAACACGTGGAGGTACATTATCATTATATTCGAGAAAAAGTTCTCAAAGGCGATATAAAAATGAAGTACATCAAGACAGAAGACCAAGTTGCAGATATATTCACAAAGGGTCTCAGTGGAACAAAACATGAAGAGTTTTGCAAGCAGCTTTGAATAATCTCAAGGAAAATTTTCAAAAGAAATTAGTTGGTAAGGGGGAGTGTTAGAAATCACCAACAAATTTCTTAGAACCTTGTAGAAGAATTCTAGACTTAGGAAGAAAACTCCAGAATTGTAAAAAAAAAAAGAAAATTCTGGAAAAATCGCCCAAGTTAGCAACTTGGGCAATCTAGAGCTTTCCTTGCAACTTGGACAAGTTGCAAGGTCGGTGATGGATTGCCTATAAATAGGCAATCCAAGCACCATTTTTGTGATAAAGAGAAAAGTGAAGAGAAGTGTGTAGTGAGGAGAGAAAAGTGAGAAAAGTGTGGAGTGTATGTAGTGTGTCCTTCTTTGTCTCTTGTTTTGTATAAATCCTTTGGTATTTTGAGTCTTGTATTCTCATTTCCTCACTATTTCTAACCGCTTAAATGACTGAGACATACTCATGCATGTAACTCATATACTAGACTGGGGATCAGTTGTCACTGTCTGCCGTGACATGACTTAAATGCATGTACTTGACACATTTTTCTCAAAATGCCCATGTAAGATTGTACTTCTAGGCTCTGATACCACAAATGTAGCACCCCACTCCCGCGAGACCTAAACCTGACATCGATGGTGATATCCCAGCCCGTGACCCGCGATGGTGGTATGCTAGAGCAGTCAAAACAATTCAAAAACTCAGTAATGCATTTTTCTTTTGGAAATCAATCGAGTGCGCGTAAATCGGTAAACAGTTTGGGCCTGCAATATGAAAACATTTTCAATCAAATACTATTTCAGCACTCAACTCAGTTCATATACATCTAATCATAGCCAAATTGGGCCCAATACTATAACAGTATTTATTCGTGAAAAAAAAAACAAATTTACACATATAAATTAGAATGACTCAAATACAGACATGAAACCGATCCCGACTTCAAACTCTGTCACTCTTGCAGTACTCATACTCCCGTTTGTCTAACGGGGTACTCTTGAATCCCTGAAAAATAATTGCAATGTTGGGTGAGTTTGCGAACTCAATGAGAAACCATCATCGATGGTTCACTCAATTCATGCATATACAATCAATTTCCCAAATATCACATAATCACACAATAGCATTTACAGAAATATCACATGCAATTTCATTATTCACATTTCACATCAATCATATACATATGCGGCGCGATGTGACACTTTCATTTTCTTTTCGTTGTTGTGACCGTCGCTCAAACTGCCTCGATGAGGGGCACATTGCATCGAGCCGGTGGCTCGAAAACATGGGCTTGAAGCCTCGATACATTGAGCCCGAGGCTCAATACGTTGGACCCGAGGTCCGTGCGTTGAGCTTAAAGCTCTCATATCGCCAGGCGTGATATGCCCTGATACGGTGGCTGCTCCGGTCACAACTGCCTTTATCTGATCATGTCATTATGCATGCAATGCACATGCCCCAATCGCCAATTTCACATGCCAAGTGTACATTCAATTTCACACATTTAACACTTCAATGACAAATTACCGATCCCTCGGACACCCTTGGTCCGCTCCCAAATCTAATCAATCACGTAACCCTCCATTTCATCCACATGGCATAAGTATGGAATTAAACACACAAATATTGAGGAACCAACTAGGTTACTCACCTGAACTTCCGAGCTACCAGCCTGGAAGTCTCAGCAATGCCCGTGGAATATCGGTCCATCGGAGCCTCTATAACAATCAAATAAGTCCCAATTACTAAAATGCACAATCAAAACAATTTAATAATGCACATGTCTTAAATAGAAATGTACTATGCCTATTCATGACTTTCCCGGAGCTATTTCCCATTTCCACTTTCTGATGTCACAGACTAACCTTTTACTCAATCACTCAACAAGGCCTAATTTCAATTCGATAACATACCGTAGAACTCACCAATTTCGTTTATACCAATTAGTTCCATTTGCCAATTCATGTACACTAGACTAATCTCACAAGATCTCAAAACCAATTTTCATTTTGAACTAGATCAAATTCACTTATTAAAAACTCCAATAGCATCGAATTCACATTCATAAATCTCGCAATTATAACCCTTTTGCCATGAAACTATCCTTAGGCTGCAATACAATCACATTCTTAACTTTCTTTCACTAAAAGAGATCTCAAAAATCCGAATTCAACTCTCATTCTTTTCCTCAATTGTAGACCTCGTTCTCTAGATCATAACGAATCAAACATCACCCTAATTGGAGGTCTACACAATTAGTTATGCCCCAAAAATTAAATTAAAATAGTTCAAAAATCTGGTCCTCGCCACGACGTGCAGACGCTCGCCGCGGCGTGAAACAACGCTCGCTGCGGCGAACGCTTCCTTTGGGCTCGCCGCAATGTGTGGGAGGGAGCTCGTCGCGGCGTCAATATTTCACGCTCGCCGCGACGTCCCACCTTGCTCGTCGCGGCATCTAAGCGTTTCCTCGTCGCGACGTGCGGCCCTGGTTCGTCTTCTCCGATTTCCTTTTTCCTCTTTCTCTCTCTAAAACCAGTATTAAACACCCTTAACTACCCCATCTTCCGCAAAAATCAACACATGAATGTATTTTACTAATAAATAAACAACATTGGAGCCAAAATCACTTACCAATCAAGCTTGATCCTCAAATCTTCGAAATCCCCTCCAACCCTATCCTCCACAATTTAGCTTCCAAACCTTCACAATCAACCTCTTCCTTTAGGGATCATGCAAGACTTTGCACAAGGTGTAGTAAACAAACAAGAATCCGGGAAGGAGGAAACAAAATCACAAGGAAGAAGGAGGAAGATCAACGTCGAGCCCTAAGAAATGAAACCTCCATTTCTTCTCCTCTTTTAACCTTAAGTATTTAAAGGTTAATCACTAAGTCTTTTGCCCATTTTCCTCATAAGGCATGTAAATCTGTTACTCTTTTCATGGTCATTTCCAGTCCAATTTGTCTTCAAATTTCAATGGCTCGACAAATTAAATTCTTAGAATCATATTTCTAAATTTCTATAGCTATTTACCAGTTATTCTTATACTATGCAGTCAATTTGTCCAACACTCGGAAAGTTTCCGGTCTGGACTTTTTCCTCTCGAATTTCCAAAAAGATTTCCAGTTCACTGTCAACTGGTGATCACTCTAGTACATTTCCAACTCAATATTCAAACTCGATTATTCCAAAATTTCGAACAAATCATAATTAAATCTAATTCTCTCACAAGTCACAATTCATATCGTCTTCAAAATCAAACGCTGGGAAAATGTCATGAATGCATGTACCTATATGTGCATGTGCCAAATGAATCAATCCTCTATAATTAGATGCCAAATGAATGTTCAGTCGATATTATGCGGTAAAATCATATCCCATCCCAATTTACCAATATAACCTTCCCATCGGTGAAGGGATGTTACAATTCTCCCCTCCTAATAAAAATTTTGTCCTCGAAATTTCATATACGATTGATCCGAGAAACAAGGGAATTGTTTCGATCACTATATACTGTGTCCCACTTATTTCACTACATGACCACTTCCTGTCAAATATACTGAATCAATACAATCGATCACTCTTTTTCCTTTCTCAATCTTTACACTATCATAACTGATTCCTCATGATTACTCGCAATTCTTCACTTTCGGTATCAATAATACATATACCAAATTATAACAATATTTCCTAATCCTGTCCACGTAACACTTAACAAATCCGAATCATCTTTTTGGTTTTAACTGTCTTACCCATCTATTAACACCACAATCACATAGAGATCATTTAATCACGAATTTAGTTTCCCCATTTACCTTTATCTCCATCTATTCATTTTGGTTGAGGCGATACATTACGAAGCATTTCATTTGTTACTTATCAAATTGCCTCTACTTTAGTATTAAAACACTAATCTCATAAGATTCTACTAACCTCGATAATAATCAACTCGACTCATTGTCATTACCTTGTATTTCTTAATCCCTATTACAAATTCACTTTACTCATCAACATAATACACTGTTCAAATGGTGTCACCTATACCACAATTTTTATGTCCTCAATCGATCTGGACTATACATCAATCTCATATTCCTATGAACCCCAAAATACCAGTTTGACATTTATTTCCAAGAGTCAAGTCTGATGGTTATTCGCACATATAATCTTCGGATTTTACCCTTTTAAACCATCAATTTCTTTTTCAATGTACTCTTACTAAACCCTAAGGCTCTGATCATTCCTCGCGATTTCTCTAACGGTTTCTTTAGTCTATACTACACCTATTTCTTCATTGGATTATACATATCACTTTCCTCAACTGTGCCAATTTATCTTCTTCACTTTTCACTTTTCAAAAGCAATTAATCGATCATTAATGACCATAATCACTATCCAATTTAAATACAATTGAGACACTTTACTCTTCGGCAATACATTAAACTCCTTATACCCATAATTAATCCATATAACTCTTTCAATATCGAATGTCTCCAATGAGGAACAATTTTCTTATAATTTTCTCTGTTTCATCATAACATATTCTGACACATATTCCTTTACCCTAATTTCTTCACATAACCCAATTTATTTGCAATAAATCACTCCCGGGGTTGAATAAACATTCATTATATCAATCTCGCACTTTCAGAACATAATTACACAAACTATTCATGAACCAATATTCCTCTCATATTCGCGATTAATATTTCCTTGATACTCAGTAATTCTCTTACAAAATCAGAGTCATTTCATTAACGTAATACACACTTTTTCAGTAGCATACTCTATCTCTTACGCTTGAATCTCTGCTAGAATTTGGACTCCAAAATTTACTTGTACTCCATTTCAAATTTATCTCTTCGATGGTTACTATCAAATCAAAGCGTCAGATCAACTAAACCTTGTCGATCATTAATACTATTCATAAAAACTCTATCAATCAACTATTTTTCATCACAATAAATCAGTCACTCCTGATACTTCACGAAGATCAATCTCTGAAGGGCATTTAAACAATTTCATTTCCTCTAATACCTTGACATACACTACCATAATCATCACATCTTATCTGACAATATATTCACATCAATTTACCCATTAATAGCTCATACTGCTAAGAACACCCTAATCTCATTTAATTCTCGATAACCTTTCTCTTTTTGGTACCAGTTCTCGATCATGGGGACCTTGCTATATTCATGTCCCTCTTTTTATTCCCTCAAGCTCATTACCTATGCTATCATCATTAATAGTCTCACTTCTTTCTCAATTGATCAATATAAACATTCTCATGCCTTACTCTAACCCATCTTGGATTTGGGGCTACAGGAACTATGATCAGAACTTATTTAATAGACCGTCGATTTCTTCCTATATCATATTCACGCACATTACCCGCTTGTACTTAATAATTTCACCCATGATGGTGATCCCACTATCAGGTGTACGTTCACGTAGGCGAATCAACTGAACCTTAACAACTTTTTCATCTATCACTTTCATTGCCTTTCATTTCACTCTTTTCATTATTGCATTATACCCAGGTATTTTCATACTTAAATCAATCTCATAGATGTACAATCATTCCTAATTTCCTACTAACATAATTTGACTCAAAGTCATATATCATTATTCATAACTCTCATCACAGTACTCAAACCCAATTGTAACTTCTCAAGATCATAGAACATTTTATTTGCATCCACTTTATACGCTTGATTTTCCTCTATCAATCCACAACTATAACCTGATTTCTATTTCACATTCAAGGATATACCCAATATAATTCTAATATTGTATTTCATAATATAACCACCAATACCAGTGCGCTAAATCTTCATTAGTCAAATCGAATCATACACTTTTTTCGATTCCTCGATATCCACAATTTCCCTTTATCACATTCTAACACATTCTCATTTCCTCACTATTTCTAACCGCTTAAATGACTGAGACATACTCATGCATGTAACTCATATACTAGACTGGGGATCAGTTGTCACTGTCTGCCGTGACATGACTTAAATGCATGCACTTGACACATTTTTCTCTGAATGCCCATGTAAGATTATACTTCTGGGCTCTGATACCACAAATGTAGCACCCCACTCCCGCGAGACCCAAACCCGACATTGACAGTGATATCCCAGCCCGTGACCCGCGAGGGTGGTATGCTAGAGCAGTCAAAATAATTCAAAAACTCGGTAATGCATTTTTCTTTTGGAAATCAATCGAGTGCGCGTAAATCGGTAAACAGTTTGGGCCCGCAATATGAAAATATTTTCAATCAAATACTATTTCAGCACTCAACTCAGTTCATATACATCTAATCATAGTCAAATTGGGCCCAATACTATAACAATATTTATTCGCGAAAAGAAAACAAATTTACACATATAAATCAGAATGACTCAAATACAGACATGAAACCGATCCCGACTTCAAACTCTGTCACTCTTGCAGTACTCATACTCCCGTTTGTCTAACGGGGTACTCTTGAATCCCTGAAAAATAATTGCAATGTTGGGTGAGTTTGCGAACTCAATGAGAAACCATCATCGATGGTTCACTCAATTCATGCATATACAATCAATTTCCCAAATATCACACAATCACACAATAGCATTTACAGAAATATCACATGCAATTTCATTATTCACATTTCACAGTCAATCATATACATATGCGATGCACATGTGACACTTTCATTTTCTTTTCGTTGTTGTGACCGTACGCCTAAAACTGTCCCAGTGACGGGCACATTGCGTTGAGTCAGTGGCTCTGAAAATATTGGGCTTGAAGCCCTGATACATTGAGCCTGAGGCTCTGAATACGTTGGACCTAAGGTCCTGTGTGTTGAGCTTAAAGCTCTCATATACGTTGGGCGTGATATGCCCTGATACGGTGGCTGCTCCGATCACAACTGCCTTTATCTGATCATGTCATTATGCATGCAATGCACATGCCCCAATTGCCAATTTTACATGCCAAGTGTACATTCAATTTCACACATTTAACACTTCAATGACAAATTACTGATCCCTCGGACACCCTTGGTCCGCTCCCAAATCTAATCAATCACGTAACCCTCCATTTCATCCACATGGCATAAGTACGGAATTAAACACACAAATATTGAGGAACCAACTAGGTTACTCACCTGAACTTCCGAGCTACCAGCCTGGAAGTCTCAGCAATGCCTGTGGAATATCGGTCCATCGGAGCCTCTATAACAATCAAATAAGTCTCAATTACTAAAATGCACAATCAAAACAATTTAATAATGCACATGTCTTAAATAGAAATGTACTATGCCTATTCATGACTTTCCCGGAGCTATTTTCCATTTCCACTTTCTGATGTCACAGACTAACCTTTTACTCAATCGCTCAACAAGGCCTAATTTCAATTCGATAACATACCGTAGAACTCACCAATTTCGTTTATACCAATTAGTTCCATTTGCCAATTCATGTACACTAGACTAATCTCACAAGATCTCAAAACCAATTTTCATTTTGAACTAGATCAAATTCACTTATTAAAAACTCCAATAGCATCGAATTCACATTCATAAATCTCGCAATTATAACCCCTTTGCCATGAAACTATCCTTAGGCTGCAATACAATCACATTCTTAACTTTCTTTCACTAAAAGAGATCTCAAAAATCCGAATTCAACTCTCATTCTTTTCCTCAATTGTATACCTCGTTCTCTAGGTCATAACGAATCAAACATCACCTCAATTGGAGGTCTACACAATTAGTTATGCCCCAAAAACCAAATTAAAACAGTTCAGAAATCTGGTCCTCCCATGACGGTTGGAGTCGTCGCATGACATGAAACAACGCTTCACGCGATTTAACGCTTCCTTTGGGCTCGCCACGATGTGTGGGAGGGAGCTCGTCGCGGCGTCAATATTTCACGCTCGCTGCAACGTCCCACCTTGCTCGTCGCGGCATCTAAGCGTTTCCTCGTCGCGACGTCTAAACATTTCCTCGTCGCGATGTGCGGCCCTGGTTCGTCTTCTCCGATTTCCTTTTTCCTCTTTCTCTCTCTAAAACCAGTATTAAACACCCTTAATTACCCCATCTTCCGCAAAAATCAACACATTAATGTATTTTACTAATAAATAAACAACATTGGAGCCAAAATCACTTACCAATCAAGCTTGATCCTCAAATCTTCGAAATCTCCTCCAACCCTATCCTCCACGATTTAGCTTCCAAACCTTCACAATCAACCTCTTCCTTTAGGGATCATGCAAGACTTTGCACAAGGAGTAGTAAACAAACAAGAATCGGGGAAGGAGGAAACAAAATCACAAGGAAGAAGGAGGAAGATCAACGTCGAGCCCTAAGAAATGAAACCTCCATTTCTTTTCCTCTTTTAACCTTAAGTATTTAAAGGTTAATCACTAAGTCTTTTGCCCCTTTTCCTCATAAGACATGTAAATCTGTTACTCTTTTCATGGTCATTTCCAGTCCAATTTGTCTCCAAATTTTAATGGCTCGACAAATTAAATTCTTAGAATCATATTTCTAAATTTCTATAGCTATTTACCAGTTATTCTTATACTATGCAGTCAATTTGTCCAACACTCGGAAAGTTTCGTCCGGACTTTTTCCTCTCGAATTTCCAAAAAGATTTCCTCAAGTTCACTGTCAACTGGTGATCACTCTAGTACATTTCCAACTCAATATTCCAACTCGATTATTCCAAAATTCCGAACAAATCATAATTAAATCTAATTCTCTCACAAGTCACAATTCATATCATATTCAAAATCAAACGCCGGGAAAATGTCATGAATGCATGTACCTATATGTGCATGTGTCAAATGAATCAATCCTCTACAATTAGAGGCCAAATGAATGTTCAGTCGATATTATGCGGTAAAATCCTATCCCGTCCTAATTTACCAATATAACCTTCCCATCGGTGACGGGATGTTACAAAGATCATCATCCATGGAGACAATATTAGCGACATTGTTAGTCTCTCCATTAACTGACCCAAAGCCTCTTGCCGAACCCACTCTACCTCTTGGACAATTTTTCGAAGCCCTATTTCCTGACATTTTTCATGTGCTCTTCTGCCTTGATGAATTTTACCGTAGAAGTGAATAGTACACCAAGAAAGTTTCCAGGAAAGAGAGGTGGGTCACAACGGACACTCTTAAATTCCAAGTCTTTCCTTAGCCAAAACTTTCCTAGACATGTACTACCACACTACCACACCAAAACTCCACCGCACTTAATAAACCTTTCTCAAGAAAATCTTTTATGATGTGGAAGATCAGTCAAAACTGCGACCACAGAGCATACTTAGAATTTTCAAGAAAAAACACACCTTGGCTCTGATACCACTTGTTGGGAATTTAGACCTTCCAAACCCACACCCAAGGATAATTAATAGACAAAAATATCAGAAAATAACAACACAAGAGAATTTACGTGGAAACTCTCAAACCGGAGAAAAACCACGGGCACCGAGAAGAAAATCCACTATGTGAAAAAATCTTACAATCACACAATTTTTCCTCTCACCCAATCCCCTAATACACCAACACACTCACAAAGAAATACACAAGACAAACTCTCTAACTCTCACCTCAAAAGAGGAATTTAACTAGAGTCAAATTTGTACTACAAATCTTTGACTTTGTTTGGTGCATCAACTAAGGAAGTAGTCACCTCCTTATATAGGTGAAAGCCTTGCCTCAATTGTTATCCCCAACCAATATGGGACAACAAAGGAGCCAAACTCAACATTAATGCCAGAGAAGAGAGCACCAGGGAGCATATGGGGAACTAGTTTGGAGGATGTTGTAGCATGACTTGTTTGTGAAAGCGTCGTTAGGGTGGAGTTTCCACACGATTGTATCCTCGTTGCTTTTGTTTCAGAGACGGGAAAAACTCACAAAATGTATGAAATCCTCTGAATTGTCTAGACTATTGGCCTTCAGAAATGAGTGATGCGACTTTGGCATTACGAGGGTTGCTCATCTGAAATAGAATGTGATCCTCTAATTCATTAATTTTATACCAATTTTATCTCAACTCATCTCAACCATCTACTACAGTACTAGTGGATGGTTTGAGATAAGTTGGAATATGATTGGTACAAAATTAATGAATCAGAGGATCATATCCTATTGGATAGTTGAGATGGATTGAGATAGAGTTGATAAAGGATTAATGAGCTAAGGAATTTAAGGAGATTTGAAATGGAGACGTGATCATCTGTCCTCTTTTTTTTATTCTTATCATATCTTATTGAATTTCAGGAGACTCATATAAATAGATGACTGAAATTTAATAAAATAGGGTAAAAAAATGACATAAAAAAATGAATAAAATTCAATAAAATAAAATAAAGACAGGAGAAAGGGACAGATGATTTGAGAGTGTGAAATGTGTTAGATCATTTCTTCGTATTAATGAATTGAAGTTGGTCCAGTCATCATACCAAATTCATATGAAAGCATCATCGCTCAGTTGATAATGAATGTACGGATAAATAATATCTCTTGTTTTCAACATGTCACGAAAGATTCAAGAATCACTTTTGATGATAGGTAGCTGCCAGAATTTGATATTAAATCATATATAAATTAAAATTTTAGTTTTAAATTAAAATTTTTAATTTTTAATTAAAAAGATTTAGTAGTCAGCAATGGAGCGAGTTTAAATCTGATTCGGCCAAGACGGCCGGAAGGTACCGCATCGCCGTAAACCGAGACGAAATCCGATTTACGTCGATCGGGTCAAATTCACCCGATCATGCGGCGTTCGATCGACGATCGGCCGGAATCTTAAATTCCGGCCGATATCGGAAAATTTCGAAAATTGCAAGGACCAATTTGCAATTTCCAGAAAATTTAACCTAAAAATACTTAGCCCCCCACCCGACTTCTCGATTCTTCTTCGGGCTTCTCTCTCCCACGCCGCACGTCGCGCGCCTCCTCGCCGGTGTCTCTCTCCGTGTCTCGCGACTGTCGCCTGGCCGTCGCCGTCTCCTCGCCGTCTCCTCCTCGCCATCGACGTCTCGTCCAGTTCTCCAATCCTCCTTCAAGTCTTCGACGTTTCTCCCTTCAAGGCTTCGACAGATCGGTCTCCTCGCCGCCTTCTCCTCCGTCCTCTTCATCGTCGTCGCACCACACGACCACCGAAGAAAGACCCGACCCTCAGACAGTCAGACGACCCTCATCGAAGATCCGATTGTTTTGGGTGTATGTTTTTGATTTTGTGTTTGATTTTTAATGGAATTTTGTTGTTGATTGCTTATGTGATCTTTGGTGGTGTTGTTGATTTGGTATTGTTGTTGGATGAAGGTAGATTTGGAGAAAATGGTAGGTTGATTTCGGCTGAGCTGAGAATGAGGAAAACAAATATGGTGGAGCCGTGGAATTGGGGCAAATGGTTGAGCTTTCGGATGATGGTGGATTTGGTGGATTTGGGGAAAAATCTGAATGTGTGAAGTTGTTGAAGTTGACATTAAATTTTGTCATTTTGCCTTGTGGAAGTACCTGAATGTGAAATTAAAATTGATTGATGATTGGTATTGGTTTGATTAAAATTAAGTTTAGAATTGGAATAAAATTTGGAATCGCCTTTGAAAATTAAATTTGGAGTTGGAAATTAGATTATGGTATTTTGCATTTTGCATTTTGGAATGGACTATTTTGCAATATTTAAAAAATTTAGGGACTATTTTATAAATTTAAAAATATCCCAAATCTCGATGTAATCAAATCGATACCCAGACAGATTGCTCAGTTCAGGAGTTCAATCCGATCTAAATGCGATGCAGTATTCATAACATTGGTAGTCAGTCCTTATTTCTAGTTTTTCTTAAAGTATAAAGTATTATTACTTTTTATATGGTTTTGATAATTTTATTCATGTAATATTATTTAAAAGAATTGCAGCATAAGGTATTAACGCATTTTTATATTATTTTTTTAATGTAATTATATTATTATATAAATTTTAAAAATTTTATTTGTTTATAATTTACATACTATTAAATAAAAATATATAAATATAGATAAATATGATTAATTAACATAAATATTTTATTCTTCTTCTTATTAAATAACCAGATATAATAATTGTCCAATAAGAGAAGTAATAATAAAACCCAAAGTAGCTCCTCCGCGCAGCTTCGCAGCCACTTGCAGAAGCGCTGTGCGGTTTTGGCGATTCAACAATGTCCATACCCAAAGAGCTTTACCCTTCACAGGACGACCTTCTCTATGAAGAAGAGATCTTGCGCAACCCTTTCAGTCTCAAGCTATGGTGGCGCTACTTGGTGGCCCGCCGCGAATCGCCCTTCAAGAAGCGGTTTCTGATCTACGAGAGAGCTCTCAAAGCTTTACCTGGAAGCTACAAGCTTTGGCACGCTTATCTCACCGAGCGTCTCGATATAGTCAGAAATCTACCCATCACACACCACCAGTACGAAACCCTAAACAATACGTTTGAAAGAGCCCTTGTTACTATGCATAAGATGCCCAGGATATGGATTATGTACTTGCAGACGTTGACCAATCAGAAACTCGTCACTCGGACTCGTCGGACGTTCGATAGGGCTCTCTGTGCTTTGCCGGTGACGCAACATGATCGAATTTGGGAGCTTTATTTGAGGTTTGTGAGTCAAGATGGTGTTCCAATTGAGACTTCACTTAGGGTTTACAGGAGATATTTGATGTATGATCCTGGTCATATTGAGGAGTTTATTGAATTTTTAGTTAATTCTCGACTTTGGCAAGAGGCTGCTGAGAGGCTGGCTTCTGTGTTGAACGATGATCAGTTTTATTCTATTAAGGGGAAAACAAAACATACATTGTGGTTGGAATTGTGTGATTTGCTTACTAGACATGCTAAGGCTATTTCTGGGTTGAATGTTGATGCTATTATTAGGGGTGGAATCAGGAAGTTTACAGATGAGGTCGGTAGATTGTGGACATCTCTTGCTGATTATTATATTAGGAGGGGTTTGTTTGAGAAAGCTAGGGATATTTTTGAAGAGGGTATGTCCACTGTGGTTACAGTGAGGGATTTCAGTGTCATATTTGATGCATATTCACAGTTTCAAGAGAGTATGGTTGCTCACAAGATGGAGGATCTGGATATAAGCAACGAAGAGGAAGATGGGGCGGAGGAGAATGGGGTAGATTTGGATGAAGATATTCGTTTGCAAGTGGATTCTAACTTTGAAAAGAGGATACTTAATGGATTCTGGTTACATGACGATAATGATGTGGATTTTATGTTGGCTCAACTGGAATTTTTAATGGATCGAAGGCCTGAGTTGGCTAATAGTGTACTTTTGCGACAGAATCCACACAACGTGGAACAGTGGCATAGACGGGTTAAGCTGTTTGAAGGTAATCCAACAAGACAGATTCTAACTTATACTGAGGCTGTGAGGACAGTTGATCCAATGAAGGCAGTGGGCAAGCCTCATACTTTGTGGGTTGCTTTTGCTAAATTGTATGAAAATCACAATGATCTTGTGAATGCAAGAGTAATCTTTGACAAGGCTGTACAAGTGAACTATAAAACTGTGGATAATCTAGCTAGTGTGTGGTGTGAGTGGGCTGAAATGGAAATTAGACATAAGAATTTTAAAGGTGCATTGGAGCTCTTGAGGCGAGCCACTGCAGAACCGTCAGTTGAAGTCAAACGAAGAGGTAATTTCAGTTTTCCTGACATTCGTAAATATTTCTTGATTAATTCTTACAGTTCAGGATGGTTTGTTTGGCTTGGTAATTCTGTCACTTGATATAATCACTGTGTAAGTTGATTCAATTTGTTACTTGGTCTTGATACAAAATTGAAGGTCCAGGCATATGTTTAAGTAATGCAAATACATTTTATGATACTCCTATTATTCTAGGTCCTTACATCCACACTTATTTGAAAAGATCTGTTATCAGGAGTTTAGGCCTTGAGGATTGTGTCAAACTGGTGGAACTTCTGTTCTGCTTTATTGTTTTAAGTTGATTTTTGTATTCTTTTTTTGGGTGCTCAAAATCAGGAACTAACGTTCAAAAACTTTAATATTTGATATCAATTACAGTGGCTGCTGATGGGAATGAGCCTGTTCAGATGAAAGTGCACAAGTCTTTGAGACTTTGGGCTTTTTATGTTGATTTGGAGGAGGGTCTTGGGACCTTGGAATCCACTCGAGCAGTTTATGAGCGTATATTGGACCTTCGAATAGCTACACCACAAATCATTATCAATTACGCATGGCTTTTGGAAGTATATTTCTGTAATATTTTGGTTCTGTCCTTCTGACTGCAATTTTTTTTAGTAAAATTATAAATTGTACTGCTTTTGCATCTGTAGGAAAATAAATACTTGGAAGATGCGTTCAAGGTATATGAAAGAGGTGTCAAAATATTCAAGTACCCTCATGTGAAAGATATATGGGTGACATACTTATCGAAGTTCGTGAAGAGATATGGCAAGACAAAGCTGGAACGGGCAAGAGAGTTATTTGAACATGCGATTGAGATGGTATGCATTCTATTGAGCAATCTCAGTTTTTCAGTTCCTCAGACTTTTAATTGGTACTTACTTTGCACATGACAATAGACTGATGATAATTCTTGTGCTACTGTAGTGGTTTTTTTTTTTTGAAAATTGAATAAAGGTTTGTATTAACTATAGCAAAGCTATCTCAACATTATTTTTTTTTGGAATTTAAGCTATCTCAACATTACGATGAGTTCACATAATAAAACAAATTATAAAAGCATATGAAAGATGTCTGCAGCTATGTAGTACTTGTTCACTTCCTCATTCCTGTAGATCCTCTTGTTTCTTTCCTTCCATTTGCTGTCATAATGGCTCTGATCTAATTGATGATGTCTGCAAGTAATTAGTACTTGTTTACTTTCTCATTCCTGTAGATCCTTTTGTTTCTTTCCTTCCAATTGCTTGTGTATTTTTCTTTATTTGTAGAAGCTTTTTACTGGGGTTTGTTCCTATCATCCAAAGTATTATCTACTTTACTTATTGACTTCACTTTTCAGTGATGCTGACCTTACTGTTTGTGGTTCTTTTCCTACACTTGCCAGGCACCTGCGGATGCAGTGAAACCGCTGTATCTCCAGTATGCAAAGTTAGAGGAGGATTATGGCTTGGCGAAGCGAGCCATGAAGGTGTATGATGAAGCAGCAAAGGCTGTTCCTAACCATGAAAAACTGAGTATGTATGAAATTTACATTGCTCGTGCATCAGAAATCTTTGGTGTTCCCAAAACAAGGGAGATATATGAGCAGGCTATAGAATCCGGATTGCCAGACAAAGATGTAAAACTTATGTGCTTGAAGTATGCCGAGCTTGAGAAAAACTTGGGAGAAATAGATCGTGCACGGGCAATATATGTCTTTGCAGCCTCATTTTCAGATCCAAGATCTGATGTGGACTTCTGGAATCGATGGCATGACTTTGAAGTGCAACATGGAAATGAAGATACATTCCGTGAAATGTTGCGTCTCAAACGAACCGTCTCAGCAAGCTATAGCCAGGTATCATGCCGTCCTTGGTGATCCACTCTTTGTTCGAAATAGCCTGATGTCAATTATACTTAAAATGAGATAGGATCCACATAAGTGAATGCTATTATATAGTCTTTTATTAGCAATGAACCGTTATCAGATCAAAGCCAGAACTTTTCATTATAGCAAGTGGGACGAATAGGACACACGCCCAGTCCTGTGACTTTCTACTTTTTCTTTGTTCAAGTTTGGTTGTTGTTTCCAACTTCTACTTTGAACTGTTTCCATTTCTGCTTCATTGGCAATGTGTCTCATATTTTTTGTACTAGTTGATCTTTTATCACATTAGCTCATTGACATCTTAAGTGCAACATGTCTTAGAATTTTGATGATCCATTTTTGCTTTATTTAATTGCTTTGATACCAGATTTTACTGGGATTGCTACGTAACTTCTTGATTTTGCTTCTTGCTGCAGACGCACTTCATCCTGCCTGAATATATGATGCAGAAGGATCAGAGGCTGAACATTGATGATGCCAAAGATAAATTGAAACAGGCAGGGGTTCCCGAGGACGAAATGGCTGCTCTGGAGAGACAGATAGCCCCCGCAGTTAATGACACTGCTGCTAGAGATAACAACGGTAGAAAAGTTGGATTTGTAAGCGCAGGGGTGGAGTCACAGACTGAAGGTGGGACAAAAGCTAGTTCGAATAACGAAGACATTGAACTTCCCGAAGAAAGCGATTCTGAAGAAGGTGATGATGAACGAGTCGAGATTCAGCAGAAAGATGTTCCGAATGCAGTTTTTGGAGGATTGGTCAGGAAGAGGGATGAGGGTGAAGATCAAGGGATGATGACAGATGGAGTTGGTGGTGCAAGGGATACTACAGATGGTGAAAACCGGCTTGGTGCACTGGAAAGGATAAAGAGGCTAAAAAAGACATGATTGGCATCAGAGCTTGTGATAATTATTAACATGTTTCTTCATATCCTTTTACTCAACGCTATCTCTGGCTGGGACTGGGATGAAATTTTGACGCCATTTTATGTTGTAATTTTAAGTTACTGTAGTTCCCTGTACTAGTGTACACTGTATATCTTTTAGTGACTATCAGTTGTCATTACCGGGGAGGTTTGGAGCCTTGATTGAATGGCAATAAGCTAGACCGGGTTCGGGTGATTCCAAACCTAATTGGGCGTTTCCGGGTGATTTGAAGTCCAATTGGGCATCCGACCAAGCTTCAGGTAAACCCTAATTTTAACCCTTTGAACAACAACGATGTTTTCAGGTGATTTCAAGCTCGATTGGGCATCTGATCAAGATTTGGGCAAACCCTAATTTTTAACCCCTTGAACAAAATGGTGTTTTATTCAATTGGCTCTCAATAGACGTTTCATCTATTAAACAAAATTATGTTATTTAATCTCGATTATTCGAGTCAAAATGATCTTTGATTATTTGAGTTATTTTGTGTTGGATCGATTTTAGACTTAAAAAATATTTTTAAATTAAAACTATAATACAATATGAATTCTAGGTAAATTGCTTTTCTTATATGTATATATGTAAGAAAAAATTTAAAAATTTATTTTATTATTTTTTACAAGCTTCATAGAATATGTCTAATAAAAAAATCAAATCGGTTTTAGCAGTTTAATTATGAAAATTTTGAAATAACCAATTTTTGTTGAAGTTTTAACTTTTAGGTTTAATTTATTTTAGTAACCTTTGCTGATATTAAAGTAACAATAATTAATTAATTTTTATTTATCAATCTTTCTTTTCAATTAAATTTTAAATTAATGATAGTTCATTCTAATTTTATTTTAAAATTTTCAATTTTATAAACCTTAAACCTTTTCTGTTATAAGTTTAGCTTCCCATTCAGTTTTAAAATATTAGAATGTCTTTTTAAATAATAATAAGATTTATAATTATTATCTTTTAATTATATACATAATAAGATATACTTAGTAAATATGTTTAACTTGTTAAAACAATATCTAAGTAAATATGATGTCTTGAAAGTATACTTAAATTTGATTTGAACATAAGTCCTTTAAATTAGTAAATACATAAAATTATTTATTAAATATGTCATATCTTAAAAATTATATTATTGATTTCTATATATATATATATATATATATATAAGTCCAGAATTATTCACATGAACATAACTATATTTCGTGTATATATATATATATATATATGTGTGTGTGTGTGTGTATATATTTTAAATTAACCTCCAATAGGTTTCCCAATATTAAAAGGAGATTTATGATGTCCTGAAAAATAGTTTTTAAAAGATTGTTAAAAATTGGCCGTTCCATTTTCAAGCTTACGAAATAGGCGGGAAAAGCCCCAGTAAAAGCAGCAAAACGACAAAAGCGGCCGCCCATTTCCCCTCACGCTCCGATTCCAGATCTCCGGCGATGATCAACGTCCTCAACGTGGCGGAGAAGCCGTCGGTGGCGAAATCGGTGTCCGGCATACTATCTCGGAATCAACTGCGAGTGAGAGAAGGGCGGTCCCGCTACAACAAGATCTTCGAGTTCAATTACTCCATTAACGGCCAAGCGTGCCACATGCTCTTCACGTCCGTCACCGGCCATCTCATGGAGCTCGAATTTGAAGAGTCCTTCCGCAAGTGGCATTCTTGTGACCCGGCAGATCTCTACCTTGCTCCTGTCCGGAAATCCGTTCCTGAGGTACAAATCCTTTTGATGCATCGAAATGTATCAAACATTTAAGCAGACCCTCTCTACTGTTTACTTAGTATTTTGGTGTAGGATAAGAAGGATATCAAAAGGACATTGGAGGAGGAAGCAAGGAGGTGTCAGTGGCTTGTTTTGTGGCTTGATTGTGATAGAGAGGGAGAGAACATCGCATTCGAAGTAATGGAAGTATGTAGAGCAGTTAATCGTCAAATCACGATTCGTAGAGCTCGCTTCTCTGCTTTAATTGACAGGTTTCGTAAGAGAATATGCTATCCTCATTCACTGGATGGAAGTTAATTCTAATTTGTGGAATTCTAAAACTTGGGATTCTGGAGGGATTGGAACTGAATCAAGTTACTTTATATTCATGTTTGTTTGGTCCTGATTTTAAAAAATATATATATTTAAACCAACAGGGAAATTCATGAGGCAGTTCAAAATCTTGTCGCTCCTAATCAGTGGTTTGCTGATGCTGTGGATGCTAGGCAAGTGAGTATTGTTCATCGTGTAGGAACGAATGTCTAACTTTTGTAAAACTGCATCAACTATTTCACAATAATAAAGTCACAGAAACGAACTCAATGATAATCTTTTTTGTTTAATTCTCTTAGGAGTTAAATTTGAGCTATCATATCTCCTACCTAATCATAAGTGATATTTCCTATTGATAGCTAAGAGGATTGATAATGACCCTTTTCATATTGCAGGAAATTGATTTACGAATTGGTGCTTCTTTTACCAGGTTTCAGACCATGCTGTTGAGGGATAAGTTTATCATAGATTCCGCTCAAGAAGAAAGAAATCTTGTTTTAAGTTATGGGCCTTGTCAGGTTGGTTGCGGCTTACAACTTCAGAGCACGGGATTCAAATGGTTTAAATTTTGATATTACTTGCATACTAGTTATGGATCAGTCCTTCTGATTTGTTGATTTTGCAGTTTCCTACACTTGGCTTCATTGTGGAACGTTATTGGGAGATACAATCACATGAGCCAGAAGAGTATTGGACTATCAATTGTTCTCACACATCAGATGAAGGAGTCGCTACCTTCAATTGGGTGTAAGCTCTTGAGGTTCGGTACACAATGCCTTTCGAGTTTTGGATGTTATAATCTTAAGATTTATGTCACCTTGGTTTTACAGGCGTGGGCATCTCTTTGATTACAATTCAGCAGTTGTACTTTATGAAATGTGCGTTCAGGAACCCACCGCAACTGTAAGCAAAGAGTTCATTTCCTGGGAACTTATTCAATTTTGAAGTACTTGTTTTTCTAATTTTGAATTTTTAATATTTCAAAAAGGTAACAAAAGTACTGCAGCGAGAGAAGCTGAAATATCCTCCATATCCGTTGAGTACTATTGAGCTTGAAAAACGTGCTTCAAGATATTTTAGGATGAGCTCTGAGCACACTATGAAGGTGGGAGCATTTGGGATGCACCTCTTATGTTACATTCTTGCAAGTCTTTGCTATTAATGGTATAGACGCATCGATCAATGTCGAGTTAAATTTGGCATGTTGATGATTCATCAACAACATCAAGAAAGAGTTCAGAAACACTATCTGCGTACTAGTTGAACAATTGGGCTCTTCCATATACTTTAGGATATGATAAACATTTAGCAATTTTTAGGATACAATTCTACAGGTGCTGAAAACGTCTTTAAAAAAACGTTGGATAAGAAATAAGGTTCTTTTGTAATTAAAAATATCTTATTGCTATTGTCACAACAGATTTTGAGACTGATTGAAGCTGTTTCTGCCATAGCAGGAAAACAGAAGAATCATTCTTGTGTTTTATATCCTCATTGATTTGTTTTACCATTAATCTTTGACGCATTCAATTCTCCTCCTGCTTTTGTTATTTGTAGGTGGCAGAAGATCTTTATCAAGCAGGTTTCATCAGTTATCCTCGTACAGAGACTGATTGCTTTTCTAGCAGGACTGATTTGCATGTTAGTAACTTTATCTATTAGGTTTCTGTGTGTTTCGTGTTTCTTTGTCGTCTTCGCTCTCTTTGTATGGTGCTTCTTCCGTGAATATGGTTCTTATTGGCCTGCTATATTGCTCAGCGTTAACTATTAATTTACCAGCTGATTTCAAATCTTATATAGGCAATTGTACGGGAACAGCAACAACATCTTGTATGGGGATCATATGCACAAAGGTTGTTAGATCCTGGAGCAGGACTTTGGAGAAACCCGAGTAGTGGTGGGCATGATGACAAGGCCCATCCACCTATTCACCCCACTAAATTTTCTGCTGGAGAAAGTGCATGGAGTCAAGATCACCATGTCAGTACCTCGGATGCGGTCTCTCTTACAAGGCTTCTAATATATTCTTGTAAAGTTAACTAAGTTCGACTTTTCACAGAGATTGTATGAGCTAGTGGTTCGCCATTTTCTTGCATGTGTTTCACAACCAGCTGTAGGGGCTGAAACTATTGTGGAAATCGATATAGCTGGTGAACAGTTTTCTGTAACAGGGAGAGTGATTTTATCTGTAAGTATCCTATCTAATTCTTAGCCTTCGGTCCTTTTTCATTTTTTTTAATATTGTAATGTCTGAAGTGAACAAAAGGGAATCTTCAATAGCTTAGCTAAGTCCATGTTTTTGCACGAGAATGTAAATCTAAATGCTTGGTTCATCAAGTATCCAACCCTGTTATAAAACTGATCACAATAATCTGCCTTGTTTTGGACAGTCTCTTCACAAATAGACAAATTATAAAACAAGGTGGACCCTTGGCTCAAGAGTTGGGTATTCTATAGCATGGACCGTTGATTCATCTATATTCTTATGTATATGTCTTGTTCATTAGACAAGCTTTAGAGCGACATGAATGACTAAATTAGTTTTGTCTCATCATTGTCGACCACTCTATGGTTTATTTGGAATAGCTTTTCGTGCCTTGCTTCTTGTAAGCGTCACTATCTAATGCAAAAGCTTTCTCAACCAGAAAAACTACTTGGATGTTTATCGTTTTGAATCATGGGGAGGTTCAATCATTCCAACATACGCCTTTGGACAACAGGTTTGATATTTTCCGTTGAATTTGAAGATATATGATTTTGTCCTTTCCTTCCTCAGCCGTTGGTTTGTTGTTATATTAATTATCTTTCAGATTTTCTTCTCAAAATTATATAGGAATAAAATTATGAGGATCGCCATGTCCTATAACTTATATTATTGAATGCTTTTTGGTTAACATTGCATTATCATCACCTTGGGAAACCTTTCATAGCTTTATTTGCCACATAAGGCAGCAAAGAGCACCTAGAGAGTCATTTAAACAAAATTTTCTTCTCATGCTGGAGGTTTGAAGCTTGTGGAACTAGTACATCAAGATCAAAGCAGCAATTCAACTTATGTGCATGATATTTATATATGGAACTAAATTGAGGAGTTGATTTTCTTTTTCTTGCATGTTCAAATTACCACATTTGTAAAAAATACGATGCTAGTTCTTATGCACTGTCTGGGCTAAGTAATTAATTGATTTAGTAGTTGAAACACTAAAAACTGATTGTTTAATTTGCTCACATATGTTGGATTGATCAATGTAATTAACCTGTTCATAAACAGCACAAGGTAGCACTTTCTGAACACAAAGGAATGCAATGAAACAAAAAACACAAGAACAGAAAGTCCTAGGATTGTGTAGTGGGAAGTATTCAATATTAATGATTGTTGGTATGATTATTCAGCTTGGTGACTGGGATGAATTTGACAACAATATCAGAATATTCATTTTGCTAGAAATCTTTTGTTTTCAAATTTCACCCAAGCTTTGTAACTAAACTTCACCTGTTCCTATCTCCCACCTTGTTGTCTCCTCACATCTGAAAAGGAGATCTGGCATCCTTCTTTATATGATTTTCCTTTGCTGGGTAAATTAGTTGATATTGTTCAAAACAAGCGTTCACCAATGGAGACTGATTAGCACAGTAATATTTTGAGCTTATATCTCTTTGTTGGATTAATTTCAAAGTTTAAAGAATAGTGAAAGAGACCACAATGTTGAACCATGATACAGTTTACTCCAACATCACTCACTCTTGATTCTGGAGTAACCAGACCACCGCCTCTGCTTAGTGAAGCTGATTTACTAGCTTGTATGGACAAGGTTAGTAAATTTGATGTTATTTAAAGGAATAAGTAATAGATGATTTTGGGTAGAGAATTCCTTGGTATCATTATATACCAGCTGATTCTTTGTGTTATATTCTTGTATTTAAGGCGGGCATTGGAACAGATGCGACGATGCATGATCACATAAAAAAGCTGCTAGATCGTTTCTATGTGACGAAGGACGCAAATACTCGTTTCTCACCAACTAGTCTTGTAATCTTACTGAATCTGGCTCTTGGTTATGTATATTGGTCTTTTCCAAGTTTCATTTTTCTTGTCTGTATGCTTGTGGGTTTAAGAGCTACTATTTGCATGTTTTTAAGTGAGGACAATGTATAGTGCCATAACATTGACAGAACATTAAATACTAACAACTTAAAAACGATATCTAGAGTTTCAGTTATTCCTGCTACACATGCAATTATCTGACTCAGATCTATTCCTTTCTGCAAATTCTTGTCCTAGTATAGGAAATTTGTACTATGACTTTGTCTGAAAAGTAAAATTTGGTTTGCTTCTGCATATACTTTTGTTGTTCAGAGAGTTAGACAATGCAGAATAGGAAAGATGGGAATTGGGGAAGATTATAAAGCAAGCAGAAATGAAGAGAGAACATACCGTAATCAGGTTGATAAGGGAATAAGAAGACAAATTGACGAAGGGAAAAAGAGAGGACGTGTTTAACTTATCCACTCGACTATTTAATCATTTACCTAACTTGAGTGGACGGTTTTAAGGCCTAGATTGTCCACGGTTTGCTGAAGTATCCTAAAGCTATGACAAACATCAAGGACACCAAGTCCAGCTCTTGCTACTAGGCTAAATATGAAGCATTTACCTTTACTGCATCTGGAGTTATATGACTTATTATGGGCTTTACAGAGGCAATTGTTCATTTATTAATTATGAGCTGATAATTTTCAGGGGGAGGCTCTAATTATGGGATATGATAATATGGGGTAAAGTTTTATGTTCCAGTAACTAGGTGTCTTCTACACCTTGAAGTGCATAGACCTTTGTTCTACACTTTTACTGAGGAATCTGCGACTTTTAAATCTCTTTAGGTATGAACTCTGGAAACCCTATCTCAGATCAATGATGGAATGTGACATGAAGGAAGTTAGCGTGGGGAATAAAAGTAAAGACGAAGTTTTGACAAGATGCTTACAGCAAATGAAATCTTGCTTCCTGGATGTAAGTTATTACTGGCTTCCTCCTGCTAAGGGAATCTTTTAGCTGGGAGGGATTTTCTCTTGTTAGTCGCAGACAATGACCGCTGCCATTAATAGCTAAACAAAAAGAGAGTTGCTATGGTGATACTTGAGCGTGTTTGCATGCTTTCAAGGCTTAATTCAAACTCCTTCATTGTTTGTTTAGTTCACTTAATAGCAGAGTATGATCAATCATACGTGCAGTGCATTTTGTTAATGTCCAATATCCAATCCAAGGCAATATGTTTGCAGGCGAGGACAAATAAAATAAAGCTTTTGGAAGCCATGGAAGTTTTCTTTCAGAGGTGGATCCCCAGCTCCTCCAAAACTTTTTATATATTACAAATGGTTCAACCGTAATCCATTTTTTATCGCCTATACAGATCGGATAGATCTGGAGGAGATGATGTTCATGCAGTAGGGGAAACCGTTAGGTTGTGTGGACTTTGCCAGGAATCAAACATGGTATTGAAGAGAAGCCGGGTATGAGCTTTTTTATTTACATTATGTCTATATGGGCTATCACTGAGTCATCACATTTACTTAAGGGCCAACTGTATTATCAATTAAGTAAATGTTTCATATTTCCAAATGATAAGGTTAAGTAAGAACATGCAGTTTTACTTACATTTCCATGCTACTTTTACAAGTCTAGGACTTTCCTATTGTCTAATAAAATTAGGTGGTCCCTCTGAACAGGATGGCAATTTTATGGTTGGCTGCTTGGGTTTCCCACAGGTTGGTTATTTTTTCACAGAACGTCTTATTCCTTATCAAAGGAGTTCCCAACGCGTAATTCACTGTTTTGAGAGGAACCGTAATGGTTTTTTCATTTATATCATCCTGCTGACGAGTTAGTTTGCAACTGTTTAATACTGAATTTGCCAAATTGCTCTTATATACCTTTATTTTCTCCATTTTTCCTAGTCGAGTTCACCATCATTTTTATGGATTCCAATAAATGCATAAATTTGGCTACATTATCCTTTATTTCTATGATCATTTAAATCTAGATCGTGTTGATCCAAATGTACTGATTATTTTTATGTTGCATATCTTTTCAATGTTTTCATCCTTTCATATAGAGTAAAATCATGGTTTAGGAAATTGCTTCATGGTTCACTTGGCTGAAGGACTAGGGTAGAAATTTCAGTTTTGGGTCCTCAAATCTCACTCTTCTCAGCCCACGTGTAGGATTTCAGCTTTGTTGACTGAGTTGTGAAAAATGTTATTTATAGATTAACATCAATAGCAACTTCTATGTTTCTTTTAGCGTTGCTCATATTACAATTACAAAGTGAAGTCACGTTATGTCTCATGCCAAAACTGATGGGTTGAATGTGGATGTTTATTAACTTAACTCTTATCTATCATATATTGAACTTCCATTTCTTTCAACTTCTCAGTGTAGAAATGCTGTGTGGCTCCCTGGAGCTGTATTAGAAGCCACTGTTACCAACAACGTTTGCAACTCATGCACTCCAGGTTGTTATGTGTATTTCTTCTTAACTGCTTCATAGGTGGCTAAGACACCAATTTATGTGCTAGTGTTATCTGGACTTCTACTTGCAAGTTGTAGGTTTCTGAATTGAAGGAAAATTCATGCTTTGAGCTTTTTAAGTCAGTGAAACTGGATCAATGTCCCAAACCTTCTATCTTGTCCCTTTCTAATATGATAAAAGTAAAAGTATCCAAATCAGTTCTTGTATCATGCATCTCCCCGAGAAAAATTTATCTAGATATTTTTCCAAAAAAAAAATTCATCTAGAGGCTAGGAGGAAGCTGAAGCTCTTCTAAGAAACAAATCTTCTAACTGGTTCCGAGATAGAACCTGTAGCTTTAATAGAGCTAATTCTCTTGTACATAGTCACTTCACCTTTCTGAAAATGTTCAATCCTGCATAGGTTGCTAGAAAATTACTTCGGTTGTAGTTTCTGGTTAGCTCTATTGCATTAATTTATTGCTTGTTTCGGTTCGCCAATATTCTTGGCTGATAGAACCCTTTAAAATTTTCAGGTCCTGTATATTTGATTCAATTTAAATTCCGCCAGATCGAAATTCCACCAGGCTTTAGTGTCAACCATTTGGGTAAGTCCAGCCCCACAGTATAGATTGCAGATTGCATTATTACTTTGAAATAGACCTAAAGATAACTTGATTAAATTTTATACAATTTGACCTCCAAACTTTTGTCATGAAATTCTTGAAGTGTCCAAATTATCAGAGGCAAGGGGTTTGCCAAGGCGATCAAGCGTCCTGTTGGTATTATATAGCATAATCATGTTCCATTTCATTTTAGGCGCTGAGCTATGAAAATTCGAATTATTGGCAACTCATCATTAACCTTTTACCTGAGGGCCCATCATTGGCTGATATTTTTCACTCTAACAAGCCTTCTAATGCAATCTCTTTCATTGAGCTAAAACATGGACAAACTTGAAGCTGAGAACGAAGTAAAAACTTATGGAGTAAAACAATATGCATATATGCGTGTGTGTGTAACATGTTGTTCTACGCAAACTTCCTAAGGACCCAGTTATTATCTGCACGTATGCCTTTGTATCTTTTGTGACCAGCTTGGACAATGTTCTTCTGAACATTGGATTACATCGTATAGATCTATAACGAAGAGAGCATTAGTCTCAATTGGAAACCCTGAACCATTTACATGTACTTGGTTAATCTATTCCTCGCTTCTCAATATGCATTCTATGATCTTATTTAGTTTCTTTTTACGCCTTTCATGCAAATAACTCCGGGATCTCTTTACAATTTTCTGCACCATGTAGAGACATATAACATTAACTATTACAGTAGTTGCGAGGAGTTCAACCTTAAATGTATGTTTAACGTCTCGTTTTTGGCTTACGAAAATTTTCACTCATGTTGACCAGGTTGCATTGGTGGCTGTGATGAGACTATTAGACAATTGATAGATATATGTGGAACTGGTTCACGCACACAAGGTTTGTCTATATCCTCATCTTCGGTATTTTAATAGTCCTGTTAATAATTATTAGACCTAGTATATAGTCCTTGTTCTCATTTACGAGTTTTTTTCGTCATATATAATTACTATTTAGTGATTAATAAATTTTTATACTATTATTTAATATTATTTAATAATAACTACTAATAATGACTAAAGAAAGGATTTAAATAAGATTATAAATTATTAATTATTAATAAAAGAAAGACAAATTAATAACCTTGTTGGCAATAGAAAATCTCATGAAATGAGGAATGTCTTCTGCAGCAAGGGGTCGGGTACCTTCTACAACCCCTAGCAGTAATTCTAGGCCGAGTGCTTGCACTTACTGCCATCAAACAGGACATGCATCAGCGAGTTGTCCATCACAGCTTTCAGCTTCCCGACTTTCTCGGTCTCAAGCAAGGAATCAACAGGATGGTATTGCTAATATGGTCTCTCCTCTGAATTTGCATGCTTTTTAGATGACAAGTTCCTTTTCTTGATCAAATCAACAAATATTAAACAAGAGAGAGTGACATATTTGACTGTTAAGAAATACAGAGGTTCTACAGTAATTTTCATATGATCAGATATCACGGATATCTACTATTGGCCACTTGCAATAGAGTACTCCGGTAAAAGTTAGAAATGATCGAATTTCATATAAAATGACTGCATTTTGATTAATTAATTTTATAATATTAAATAAATAACATTATTTTATTTAATAATTTTAGTTCAATTAGTTCAATTAAATTATTAATTTCGAACTAGATAATCAGTTGGATAGCTAGACTCTGATTTAGTGGATCTATTTGTATTTCCATAATTTGAAGAAAAGATATCATCTCAATTTTATGTGGCTGACGTCGATCATCCCTTTGGACCATCATTTGAAGCATATCTGGTATTTACACTGTTAATGCTGTATTGCAGGAGAATCTTCAATGTCATGCAACACGTGTGGTACACCTTGTGTTCTGCGAACTGCTAATACTGAAAATAACAGGGGAAGAAAGTTCTATTCCTGTCCATCACAATCATGCAACTTCTTTATGTACGTAATCTAAATCCATTACATGGCTTTGTGAGTATAACTTACTTTCGGAAAAGTTGTCAGCAAGGAAACCAGCAAATTTTCTATATCCTCTTTATGTTTGTGATATGCCCTTTGAATGAATACAACCGAAGTCAGAAAATAATTAGTCTATCCTACCTACCTTGGCAATTTTGAAATGAATTTTCATTTTCTGTTCTGTTTCACTCATAATATTACGAGTCCTTGATTAGGAAACAAGTTCAATAGAACAAACAACTATGGAGAGCATGTTGTTCCTTATTGCATGCTGGTGTCTGTAATACAGATGGGAGGACAATCTCAATAATGGCATTGGTGCAAGAAATGTTCCACGTGCAGATACTGTTAACCGGAGGCGAGCTGGCCGTGGTGGAGGCCTCCAGAACGGAGGACATGCTACTGGTGTGACTTTTGTATCAGCCACTGGTGATCCTTTGCCTGAGAGAAGATGCTACAAATGTGGTGATCCATCACACTTCGCCAATGTTTGCCCACATCGTGGTTCATGATTCACACTCTCAGAAACAAAGATTCACATCATACTGAAGTAGATTGATGCAGTCAAATGGAGAACGGGTAAATTTTATTAGATAAATCTCGTGTTTAAGTTCAAGCCCAACTCATGTCTAAGTGGGCTTTGCCAGTATACTATAATACCGATGCCAAATGGAACCGTAACTAGTCATTCATAGCTGCAAAGAAACAACTCATTTTCCTTGCAATATTAATGAAGGTCCAATCATGAAAAAGTAAACTGTGAGGTCAATTTAGGATTAGAAAGCTTTCATTTCAACTTAGTGAAATCACTAGTGGGACAGTTATCAGAATACAAAATTATATTTAGTAGGCGAATCATCAAGCCTTGTTCTTGAGATGAGTTTTAATTTTTCTTTTCCTTTTTCTGATAGGAGTAGGACAACTACAACTAGCTCTGTAGGATCAATGGTTAAATATTTCAGTGATTTCACCCCCACACTATCCAATATCCTCCATCCAACAAAAGCCTCAAGAATTTATAGCTAAACTTGTATTGTACACCAACCTAGAGACATTCCAATAGGGAAGAACCCCACTTGCTCTCATTGGGTATCGAATTCCTGGAACCCACAAAACTTTGTGAGGGTTGGGTGAATGATTTAGCCCACACGGTCTGTCTATATAAAATAGAAAAGCAGAGCAACGTGTAAAAGAATAGTTGGATAGCCAAAATTTGGGATTGTTGATACGTTATCTTAACGTGTCTATTAATCCAAAAACAAATTTAGTATTCCAAAACTAGAATGTCTTAATTTAACGTTCAAATTTGTATTCATTATTTTTGAAATCAAATTTGTATTCATTATTCTTTAAGGTTATATTGAATAAAATTTTAATATTATATTGAAATGATCTAATCAGAAATACTAATGTAGGATTAAGTGATGTATTTAATTTAATTAGAGTTAACAAATTTATTTGTATTCTTAAAATTAATTGGTTGAATTATTGATAGTTTAGGTTTGATCTAATTTGTTATCATTTTTAAATTTACCTTATATTTACAGATCTTACTTGTTTATATTTTTAACTTATTATCTTTCACATTATCAAAATTAAACACTTTCTTTTAGATAACTTGAGAACTTTGAAGTTGTAGGTACACGAAGACTAAACTCAATCAATTAAACTACCTTTGAAGGCAAATTTGTTAATTTGGTAATATACCAATAACAATTAGCCAAAAGAATACAAATGCGTGAACATGATCAACATAATACACAATACATCTTCTAGGCGTGGAATAGTTTATTTACCTCCAAAAGCCTTTTAGTGAAAAGAAAACAAAAAGAAAATACACAAAAGAGCTCTCTGCAAAAGCACATGCAGAGCAGAAGAAAGGAAAGCATATATTCCCCCACAATGAACGATCTGTTTTACCGGGCACCGAAACGTGCAGTAGTGGTGGGGTAGTTGTTGACGAGTGGGTCAGTCTGAGTCTACCATTTTTAGCGAATGAGTTCTAAGTTGGCACATTAGTGACACATGCAACGTTCGGCGTTCGTGTTTAGTTTATTCGGTTTTTCCCTGTTTCCTGACGTATTTTTATCCATAGTGTCAGTGCCCAACATGGGTTGTTTATGTGTGGCCATAGCTTCACTGCTCTAATAAGAAGCATAGATACGGATACAGACATGCGATATGATACGGATACGGATGCAAGAACACGTCAATTTTTAAAATTTGGTGAACACGAACACGACATATATATATATTATAAAATTTAGAATTAAGAAAAAAATTCAGAATTTATAATATAATATATATTGATTAATGTGTTTCAAGACTTCCAACATCTTGATAGTTTATATATATTTGATACTTGATAAGCCCCTCTAAAAAAATATGGAGCATATTTTTCATTAAACAATGTCCGAGTGATCTCTAGATATGTCCGAATTGTATCTACCGTGTGTTAGTGAGTGTCCGACACAGACACGTGTCCGACACGCCGACACGATTTCATTTTGCCGTATCCGTGCTACGTAACTGCGCCTATTATTCAGGAAAAAGGTTCTATGTTTTATGCGTGGCCATAGCTCCACTACATAGCTACAATCCCTATTGTTCAGGAAAAAGGTTCTATCTTATTACAATATAACTATATTATAACATGTAAAGTATTGTAATAGTTACAGTGAATGACCTAAGATATCTTCCAATATCTTAGAAAATTTCTGTAAATCTTTGTGCTGAAGAAGAGGGAGGTTAATGATTGTCTTTTTGTCCAAAATTTATCAGACTTACTTAAAGTTTAGTCAGTCTGTAGTTAAAATATTGGTCAATAAATTAGGCTAGTTAATTTGTATTTAAGTTAATTCCATTTTTTTGTCATAGAAAATATATAATACGTGTTTTGGACAATGTTTTTAAAAATTGAATCGATTTAATCAAGTAAAATTTTGAATTTTGAATTTTTTATTTAGTTCAATAAATTTATGCTGTCGGTTTGTTAATTAATTGGTTAGTTTTGTATACTAATAAGTTTTTATACATCAAAATAAATTATTTAATTTTTATTTAATTTTAATTGATTTTTGATAAATAAGAATAATATTTTAAATTATTTTTAAAATTTTAATTTATTTAATCTTTAATTAATTTTATAACGGTTAAATATTAGTTGAATCTTTTAAAATTTTAATTTTTGTCAGATTGATTTAATTTCTAGTCCTATTTTTAAAATAGTAGTTTTTGATATGATATTGTGAAGCTAATTTTAATAAATTTTCTTTTATTATTAAAAAATTAATTATTATTATATCTTAAGTCAATATTAGATAGTAGGAATAGTAATGAATTAGGTTTTAATATACAGTTTCAGTGTGATTTAATTGAATTTACTTCGATATAAAAATAATATTATTTTATTGAATTACTTTAAGTATTTGAAATATGAGAAATTTTAAGTTGAATTTTTCAAACTTTGAACTCAACTTGAAACTTTATGACTTTTGAATATGATCCGTAGGTTTGGAAGAACGTAAAGGTGATTCTGAAGTATAATGCACGGTATGTGATTGATGAGAGTGATGTGCACGGAGATGTGAATTTATGTGCAATGCTGGGTCGTCTCTTTCCTTAGCTGCTAGACACTTAAACCTCAAGAGTCGTTTAGGAGTAGCCGTTGGGCATAATTAAAACGACTACTAAGGCCATAGAATAGAATTCGGTGAACTAAGCAATGCCAAGCTGCTTTCCATTATCGATACTCTATAATTTGCATTGCTCAGCTGAAACATATTGCTTCTTGGAGCTTACCATTTGGTTTGGGTGGGGCACGAATTTTGTCGTGCGCGTCAACCCAACTCGAATTAGTATTGTCCCCTTTGGTCTCCAGTTGTGAATCTTGTCGCTCGAATTAAGAACCTCAGAGTTTTGTTGCGTTGAGACGCACGCCTCACACCACTGGGGTCGGCACGCACTACAAGATCAGTGGCCCACTCAAACCAAAAAGGCCCCTTTTTGGTTTGGGTGGCCATCGATTCAGATATATCAGGTCTTATTTCAACTAGAATTAGTATTATCTCATTTGGTCTCCAAAAGTGGATCTCGTCACTCGAACCTGGGACCTCAGGGTGTGAGGCGTGCGTTTCAACGCAACAAAACCCTGAGGTCCCAGATTCGAGCGACTGGAGACCAAAGGGGACAATACTAATTCGAATTGGGTCGGCGCGCACGACAAGATTCATGGCCCACCCAAACCACCATTCATTTGTCCTTTCCACCAACAATTTAATAAAAATTTCTGCCGAATTTGAGAGTATTTACTAATACGTAATCTTATTCTTAACTAATAGATATATTGTTTTTAACTTCTTTTTGTCAAATGTTATTAAAAAATCAAATTTAGTTTACAAGATTATTTAGGCATGACCAATAATTGAGTTAAACTCAAAATTTTAGTTAAATTTGGGTCAAAAGTATAATAATATTATTTTATCAAATTGATCTGGTATATATTAGTTTATTAAATATGATTTGAAATTCAATTAATTCAAATTTATTTTATTAATAATAAATTAAACCTAATCAAACTTAATTTAATATCTTTAATTGATTACTGTAATCAATTTTGAAGAATGGTTTGTGTATTATTTATTTTATCACAATAAATTGTACAATAATAACAAGAATAAGTTTATTATCACTTTCTCATGCTTTCTTCAAGCAACTCTATATAATAATTATAATTAGATTTAAAGATTATTAGAATTTAACCTGCATCATTATTTTTTATCACGTGTGTATATGAGTTTATCAGAAATAGCCTATCTATTATGTAAGGATAAGGATGTATATTATTAGACTTTTCTAAATTTTACTTTGCTGTAAAATTTCAGATTAAATATAATAATGATGACGATTATACGAGTGGAAAACCTCTTTTTTGCATTTTTTTTAAAGTACGATAGAATAAAAGGAGATTGCTAAAATATTAAGCAACAGAAGTTCATTTCTTGCAAAGGAATAATAGAAAGGAATAGGAAGTGCTTTTTGCAACTTGGGAACATCTCACTCTCAAGGAAGAATAATAGACAGTATCTTCAATTCAATCTTCTACATTTAATCAAAGTTGCACAATTATGATTATGGTACGAGTAATGATGATAATAAATATGATTACATTTGCTTTATCTCTTTATTCCTAAAATAAAAAATTTATAATTGTAAATTATGACTATAAATAAATTATTCGACACATAATAACCTTTAAATCATATAATAATTTAAAGGTTACCACTCTACACTTTTAGGATATATAATTATGAGTACATTTATATTAGTCAAGTCACCAAACCATACTTACAAGAAATCCTTAAAAGATATCATATCTACTAAATATTAGTATTCGTGTAATATAACTAATGAAAATCTTTTAAGACAAAAATCATAGTATTGAGGGAGTAGTATATTTCTCCATAAAACAAAAACAATAAAAAATCCTACAAAAATACTTTATTTAGTTTAATTGAAAACTTCCACAAACTTATTGTAATGACAAGCATAAAAACGGATTGGATTGGATTGGATCAGGTTGAATTCGAGCTTAAGTATTTTAAATTTTAAATTTTATCTAAAACTTCTCATTTTTACGGTACAAAAAATATGAGAAAAAATTGATAAGGAATGAAAGTATCTCTATCATTTTATGATATAGGAATGAGAAAAAATTCTCGAATTAATCTCTTACTTTAGGTCTTTTTATTTGGATGACAGGAGACAAAATTATCCGAACCCTTTCCTCGTTCTTTTAGATTTAAGTCTGACTAAAATAATATTTTACGACTAGAAATTTATTTATTTTTAAGCCTACTCCTTTATTATTTTGTATTCGATTAACCCATCCTTTATATTGGATTGGGTGATCGAACCTAAAGTTTCAAGTTTCAGATTGATCTTAGTAGGTCTTATGCGGTTTGAAATTCGATCTAACGCGATGGAGCCTGAGCCAAGTTAGATTAAATATATTTTAAACTAAAAATAACATTATTTTATTTAAAATAATATTGTTTCAATTAAAAAATTCAAACTTTAGCTGAAAATTGGAACCTAAACTTAAAATTTTTGAAAGTCTGAATTGATTAGAAGTTAATTAATTTGTAATAAACATATTGATTTTGGGTCAATATTTACCAAGAAAATTAAAAGGTAAAAAAAAAAACAAACCTAGTACATCAAATCAAGGTCAACAAATAAAAGGAGGAACGAACGGCAGAAAGTGGGGGAGCAGCATGACGGTGATAAAGTGGCACGTACAGTAGAAAATATCTAAAAGAAGTTAACTAATTAATTAACATCTCGTCTACTAACAAGATTCGTTGCTCGCTTCTCAATGCAGTGAAAAAAGCGGCTTTCACGAGCATTTTTTAGAGAGAGGAAACGACGATCTGAAGGAAGAAAGTGACGTTTACTTAATATATTATTACTGATTAAAGCTGTTTTTAGCGTCTAGTGCTTTTGTTTAATTGTATGTGTGAGAAGGGAAGCCAGTGGGGTGTTTTTCGGCGTGTTTTGTGGTGGAGATCGATGAAGTTGGTCAGCGAGCGCACGGTGGGCACCGCCGAGGAGGATGGAGACGGCGGAGAAGGGGAGGTGGTTGTGGTGGGAGTAAAGTTGGATGTTCAGAGTAAGGAATTGTTGACGTGGGCTCTCATGAAAGTAGCCAACCCCGGTGATCGGGTCATTGCTCTGCACGTGCTTGATTCTGTCTCCGGTACTTCAGCATTTGTGTGTGTTTTTGTGTTTTCTGGGTTTTGGTTTTTGTTCTCAAAGTTGACGTCTTTTTGTTGGCGTTCGTGTGTGTGTGTGTGTGTGTGTCCGGTGGAAATTGAAGGAGGGACTTCTTCGCTTATGTCTCTAGTAAAAGCGTTTGATTCTCTGTTGGCTGTCTATGAAGGTTTCTGCAACTTAAAGCAGGTTTGTTTCATCTTTTCTTATCAAAGTTGTGATCCTTTTGTTCTTCTAGGGAATGTTGCCTTCATGTTTGCTACTTGTTAAAAAATGGTTGAGATTGTTTTGTTTACGGGAAAGAAAGGCTTTTTATTGAGTGATAGTTGTAAGGTTTTTCTTCAAAGTTTCCTCTAAATTGGACAAGGAATACGGCTTTACACAGTCTTTTAATATCTTCATATTTACAATGGTTTGTGTTAATGAGTTAAAGGGTTATGTTTAGGTGGATTTGAAGCTCAAAGTGTGCAGAGGTTTTTCGGTGCGGAAAATTCTGGTAAGAGAAGCAAAATCAAGCAATGCAAACAAGGTTGTTGTGGGAACTTCCAAATCCCCCCACAGAATCCGCTCCTCAACTTCGGTAGCAAAGTATTGCGCCAGAAAGTTGTCCAAAAGTTTGTCCATTTATGCTGTTAGTAATGGCAAATTTGTGTATACAAGAGAAGCAACAGTTACAGGTATCTGATACTATAAAAGGTTTTGGTCCTTTACCCTTTTGATTTTTGCTTAGAGGTTCTGTTCCTATACTTGCTATTTTGATTTGTTGTTGTGGTCCGGATCTCAAACATGGTTAGTTTTATGTTTGTCCGGACCATAATTTTAGTTCACACCCGAGTCTTGTTTTCCTAGTTGTTGGATGCTCGGGAAAGGATATCAAGTTACTAAGTGATACAACTTATGCTGTGGTGGCAGACAAATTGAATCAAGTAAGTCAAAGTTGCTCAGGAAAATCCCAGAACAAAAATTCTGTACATTCTACTTCAGGCTCATTGTCTCCAAATGACTCCAAAAACCAATTGCTGGAGTTATACAGTATCCAAAGGAGTGATACTATACCAAAACCAAATTCTGTTGCATTATCTAGTTCTAAACAGCGGTGGTCACTTCTTCGGCGACTAATTCTAGGGAAGAATTCAACAAAGAGAACATCTCTGGCCAAATGGGCATTGGCACTATCGAGCCAGAATTCTTCTTCTGTGGTTTATCCAGATCAAAAACAATATGCTTCAGATACTCTTGAAGGCCATTGTTTTGATGTGGAAGCAGAGAATGGTGCTATTGTGCCAGTGGGCCCTGAGGTTGTATGGTCTCCCATTTCACCACACCATGGCTTAAGTGACCTTCCTGAAGAATTGAAAGGCATACATGAAAAATACTCTTCAACTTGTAGATTATTCTGCTATGAGGAACTTTTGTCAGCCACTTCAAATTTCACCCCTGGTTGGTTTTCATCACATACCTTTGATGTATTGATATGGGTTTTCCTTGTCTGCTCTTTCTCTTCTATTCTGGGATTTTTAACTAATTTTTTTTGGCCTTTTGTTCTAGAAAATATGGTTGGCAAAGGGGGTAGTAGTCATGTGTATAAAGGATGCCTTCCAGATGGAAAGGAATTGGCGGTGAAAATCTTGAAGCCATCTGCGTATATGTTGAAAGAATTTGTTTCAGAAATTGAGATCATTACAAAATTACATCACAAGAATTTAATGTCTCTTTTTGGGTTTTGTTTTGAGGACAATAAATTGATTCTGGTTTATGATTTTTTATCAAGAGGAAGCCTGGAGGAGAATCTTCATGGTATTATGAATTCTCTACTTATGTGATGAGATAACATGTTCCTCAAATGAGTGATTCTAACTCCTAGTTGCTTCTCTTATGAAGGGAATAAGATCTCCGATGCATTTGGTTGGAAAGAAAGGTATAAAGTGGCACTAGGTGTAGCTGAGGCACTTGAATATGTGCACAATTACTGTGATAAGCCTATTGTTCACAAGGATGTTAAATCTTCAAACATACTTCTATCCGATGATTTTGAGCCCCAGGCATGAACCGTACTTTTGTGAGGACTGCTTTTCTACTGACATGATTTTGGTGCTTAGTTTTAACTTGTTTTGTTACTTCAGCTGTCAGATTTTGGACTCGCAAGTTGCATTTCTAGTGGTTTGTGCCATGTAACTTCTCCTGATGTTTCAGGAACCTTTGGGTGAGTTATTTCTTCTTATATGAGCCACTTGTTAATTGTTTTGAGGTATAAATGTTCTTATTGATTCTCACTCCTATCCCAGATACTTGGCCCCTGAGTATTTTTTGCATGGGAAGGTGAGTGAAAAAGTTGATGTGTTTGCATTTGGGGTTGTCCTCCTTGAGCTTCTCTCTGGGAAATTACCAATCAACAGTGAGAATCCAAAATGCCATGAGAGCCTTGTTATGTGGGTAAGCATTTTTATTCCTCTTCCAAAAGCAACCTTCACACCTCGTTTCTTGCCCTTAAAAAATGTTTAGAAAGATTCTGGTTGAAATTGGTGGCTTGAGAAATTTTTTTCTCTTTTTTGCAATGTTTCTTTTATTTTCTTCAATTGTCCTTCTGGTCCTGGAACTAAAGTGTGCAGAATGCTAAGGCAGAATTAGAAGACAAGTTGTATATGAAAAGGATCCATTTGAATTATGTTGCTTGGTTTTATACTTGCACATGTACAAGAAAATTCAAGTTGCATGACTTGAGTTTTCTTCTTATTTGGAGATTTCAGAATTTTGGTTGCAGTATCCTAAAGAAATTTAATTTGGTGCTTTCAAAAATGCTTCTATCAAACATTTATTGACTATGAAATTCACAGGCAAAGCCAATTCTAGAAGGTGGTAAAATTTCTGAATTGCTTGATCGACAAGTTAGAGGTGATCGTGATGATAACCAGATTGAGCGAATGGTTTTAGCAGCAACTCTTTCCATCAGACGCTCACCCAGATCACGGCCAGATATCGGTCTTGTGAGTTCAAATGCAGTAAACTGTTCATTTGCTTTTATTTTGTAAGCTGATCCCTTACAAATGCTGTAAAAACAGATCTTGAAGCTCCTCCAAGGCGACAGGGAAGCAATGGATTCAGCAAGGCAACAAGTGAGTGCATCAGAAGAAACTGATGCAGCGGATGGGGAACCACATCTTAATAACATCCAATCCCATCTTAGAACTGCATTGCTCGATTTAGAGGATGACTGCAATTCAGTCAGCAGCACTGAACAAGATATCTCTATAGAGGATTACTTGAAAGGGAGATTTAGTCGTACACCAAGCTTTGAGTAGCCACATTTTGCACAGAGCATCTTGTGGATTTTAACCCGGTTTTATTTTCTCTATAGACTATAGCCCTTGCCTCTGTACATAATTCCCCTCTGTAGCATGTTCTCTTTGCCTTAGTTTTTGTTTATTGTGGAAGATGGTAATTCAGAGTCTTGGCAGAGAGGATAGTTTGCTCGTGGTTTCGTCCCCTCCTCGACTCATATTTGTATTCATTCCATCTTTCTGTAAGGTCAGTCTTTGGTTCTGATCTCAGGAGTGTTATTCAGAAAAGAGAATGACCCTTGCCTGATTATGCAATTGTAGAGTTTTCAAGCAAGCAGCTATCTTTCTTCGTCTCCCATATCAAGCAGATATATAAGCTTTATACATAGATACCATTTCCACTATTCCAAATATTTTCTTAGCTCTGTTTTTTCTTTGGAATCAAACAAGAAAAACTCAAATTTAAGCTAAATTCAACCTAAGTGAATCAAGTTCAAGCTAACTTAGATCGAGTGTCTTGAAACTCAAAATTCAACTTGAACTAAAACATATTTTCTTTTCAAGGTTAGGATGACACCAATGACCAAACTCAAACTTAAATCTGATTAAATTAAATTTTCTTCCAACAAGACAACTTCCTTGTCAAGTCTAAAATAACACTTAAGAGCATTTTAAGGTAACTGTTAATTCACAACCAGTATCAGCAAGTTAGCTGTACCAGAAACATCCTATATTATTCATTCAATCCAGAATCAAAATAATGAAATCTGTGCCTGTCCAGCAACCAAAAAGGATTCCCACCAATCCTACAAAACTGGGAATTTCTACTCTGGAGACGCCTCATCTATGAGAAATCTTTATCTGTTTCTTCCATAAAAACAGAATCCATTGATCGCGGTTTAAATGTAAGGCTTGGTGATTGCTCTGCAAGCCAGTGTATCACAAAAGTTCAGATAGAACTGCTCCATGTTACTGTTCAGGCCGACATCCAAATGCACCTTTGTGACTTTCCAATGAAGACATTTGGTATTGTGTTCATTGGAGTGTCTGCTCCATTACTTCTGCACTCAATAATCATACTCAGTAGAACAGCCAACTAATTGACTATGTACTTAGGAACCAGCCAGAGAGAAGCATGGGGAAATCTCCCCTACAAGCACAAAGTAGCACCTCCCATGAGTGTGACCAATTTTGTCATTCTCGATCCCAGTTTATGAAATACAATCCAAGAATCATTCAGTCTTCATCATCACTGATCTCAAAAATTGAAGGTCTAATCATAGATGAGCCATGGGAACCTCTAACTCTATACAAGGAGATACAAGCTCTTGGGTTACTTCTGGAGATTCTAAGCTTTGCTGCAGCTGTTAGGATACGTTTCCCAACTGCAGCTGTTTTCTCCAGCTGGTCCACTGACCCTTTAAGTCTACAGTCAGTAGTTGTTGATCGACGACATATCCTTGCTGGCATCCTCACGGCAAACTGAGGCAATGGGTAGGTTTGCGTGACTGAATAATCAGTGCTATGCTTAGCTTTCAGCTGTTTCTCAGGCTCATTCCCTTTGCCTGTGGAATTGCAGTCAAACCACTGTGAGCTGCAACATGTACTTTCAGTTCCAGAGTTAACTGGCGTGCAATTTTTATTAACGGTATGAGTACCTGGAACAGATATCAGTTTCAATCACCTATTACTGGAAGTCTCCATGGTAGGAGTGGAAGATTGTTTTACTAGAATGTGAAAAGAAAACCTTCCAATACATCGTCTGAAGTTCCTTTATTGCTTGGGCATCCTTTCACACCGTTACTGAGACTGATCCATGAGAAGTTCTTCACTATTTTTGTCATCTTCTTCGTATTGTCTGCATCAGAAGCAGTTGCAGGAACCGTTCCTAGACCTTTGGTGCTCTTAAATCCTTCCATCTTCTTCCATGTGATGTCATTCCTTACTGCATTCATCATGACATGGTCAGTGACATAGCTGAAATCTGAAATTCAATTGTCAGTTTAAGCAGTAAGATGCTTGTATAATACCTGATTTATCCAAGACATTGGAAGTACCAGTACTCACTTCTGCATGAAGAAACCATGTCCTTTTGAGACCTTGGAAAGAGTACTTTATTGGGAATGAATCTGGCAGGTGGTAGAAGCAACTCTTTCGATTTACCATTAAATTCTGCACTCTAATCTCTCCTGATTTTGGGAAACAATTGAAGTGTGCTGCCTCAAGCTTTCCTACAGAACAATTTCTAACAGACATTAACATCTCCAGGAAGGATATAAGAAGAGTTGAAACTTACGGAAGTCTAGTTGATGCCTCTGATTAGTTGAATACTATCTGGAAATAACCAACAATTAGATACCTTTCAACTTTGTATCTAACGCCAGAAAAGTTCAAAGTTGGAAATCATCAAGGTCAGAGAATGACCGGTTGCAAGAAAACTAAAACTAATCCAGCAATCACTCTGGCTTATGATACAACAAGATAATATGCAATATGTGTAGTAACGTTGAGCAGAATGATCTTACACAATTGATGCAAATTGCAATAACAATTTACTGCAATATTCGATCCGATCCTAACCACAATATTGCAGACCATAATTTAAAACTATGACTTCGAGCAATCAGGTGGGCAGAATTAGTACTGGCTACAAATACTTGATCGTGCAGTCAGATTTTTCACAAGGGAACAAAGAAGTCGAGAAACCCGCCTGGCATTCTCGTAATCAAACTGGAAAATAAAATACAAATTCGAAAGAACCCATCATGGGAAACATCGAAACAGGCAGTGAAATTGGCACATCAGGAGATTTTGCATACAAAACAAGCATGAAAAAGGAACGAGTTCTAAGAAGGGAATGATAATAGAGCAGAGAGTGAACAAGATATAAACTTTTTCATGTTTTCTCCGATTAACCAGAGACTTTACTCTTGAAATCAGCGGCGGAGATGTCTGGAGAGACGGCCAACACCATATAGGTTCTTACGTTCGTCTCTACGAACACTGCCACTTCGCCACCGCGAATTGTCATCGGAATATGCAAAGAGACAGCTAAAGAGGCACAAATGTATTAGAACCTAACCAGTACGACCTTTATAAACTTTCACCTTTCACTTAACTTTTCTTTTATACTATTCGTCTCTCATTCTTCACCTTTTGAGACTAACCCAAAAGCCATTGAGCCGAAAGAATGGCAATGTCGCTATTACATCATTACTCCAACCCGACACACCATCACCACCAATGCTTCTTCTTCTTCTTCAATCCTTCTTCTCTGGCCACTCCGTCATTGCTTGTCGTTATCGTCAGATACTAGTATGGATATGGAGCCCAAACTTCGATCACTCCAACCCTTAAAAGATGCAGACTTGTTGACAAAGATCATAGTTCAGCATTCGAATCCTAACCCACTTCACGCCATAGCATGTTTTCTTTTGCTCCACGGCATTTGTCTCCCTTCTTATCCCGTCAACCAAACCCTCTTCAAACATCATCAGTTCGAAAAGTTACAATTTTGTTATCGACATTCTCTCCAAAGTCCGTCAATTCGACGTAGTTGGCAGCTCATCGTCGACATGGACCAAAGGGTATTCAATAGAGCCTAATGTTCTTACGTACAATGTTCTGTGAATAAAACATGTAAGAGACCAAAGTTGCAGCCATAGGTGAAGTTTGAGAGGATGGTCAAATTGGAAGATCTTACATTCAACATCTTTAATTCTGAAAAATAAAAAAAAATAAAAGCTTTTGAGCATATACTTCTGCCCTTGAAACAAATGAAACCGGTTAACTTCATTGACATTGAAGTTCTAGTACATGGGGACCTTTCCATTGCATAATAGACAGCAAAAGAATCAAGAAAGAAATGTTCATTGTCTGAGCGGTAATCATTTCATGTCTAAAAAAATGGTTTGCTTCTCTATACAAGAATTTCATTTGCTTGCATGGGAAGTGATGTTATACATTCAACACCCTTTGAAGCTCCCCAGTTAAATCATCCAGCTCAATAACTTCTTTATCAGGTCTTCTGCTGGTATCTTCCTCAAGTCTTTGTTCTATTCTCATCTGGTGAAGCTCTAAGTTCAATTCAGAAATCTGCTTCTGCAGTTTAGCTCCTCCATCTGGCAACTTAGAAACTGTAGCCTGTTGTTTGTTTTGGAACGTGAAAGATAAGCAGATTAAAGTCATGCTCTTCTCTTTAGAGGTTGAACTTAAAGCATGTCCATTAAGTAAATAAATCGGAATATAGTTCAACAAGTTTCAAAAGGGTGAAGTTATTATGTATATTCAGATATGGGATTGAAGTTGTACCTTATTCGCAAGTATCAGGGATAACCTGTTGATCCTCTCCTTTATTTGAGATTCTGTCAGTTTACCTGTGCTCTCAGGAGAAGTGCTTTTCATATTCAGGTTTACGTCCTTTGGTTTAAAGGCATACATGGCTCTGTAAACAGAAAGCAACAACTCAGCATTTTCAAGTTACAGCATAAGCCATAAGAGGATTACTACTAGAAGAACATGTTTGGCAAACATACCCATCAACATGGTCTTCAGACGAACAACGCGATGAATGCCTGACAATTGTGATTCCTTTACCCCTGATCAAAATCAGCGAGAATGCAAATAAACATGGTAGTAAACGGCAGAATTGCAATCTTATTAGTTCAAATTTTCAGTTGGTTGCTAGCAAGTTACACCTTAAAATGTGAGCCAAGAAAAATGAAAATGTTCACCTTTTCTCTTCTTCATCTTGTGGTACAACTTGAGCAGGTGCTGTCTTGGAGAAGAGTAAACTGTGATGACTTACTCCTGCTACGCCCAGAGACTCCAGAAACTTTATGTGGGCTTCCAAAGATTTATCCCTATAAGAACAATAATAACAATTAGGAAATTATGAATTAAATTTAATGAGATGGACATGGCAAGCCTGTAAAGAGACAATCAAGCAAAAATAACATCTGCAAGGAAACTATGATCCCGATCCGCAGTTTCGCAATACTGCTCAACATTAACCATCCAAGCTTATGCATTGAGTGCTGCACTACCCACAAGGACAGAAAAAAAAAAAAGAAGAAGCAATATTTGGTTTAAATAGCGTTTATGAGGATCAAGACTAGTGCCTTTTTATGTTCGAAGCAAATAGTGGTGAGATCACTTAAAATAGGCCCCAGGAGATTCATATTAAAGTAATAACCAAAGGTATTCCCAGTAAATCAATATATGCTGTAGTGAAGGAATAATCAAGCTAAGTACATCTCGTGCTGACTGTCATGCTCTTCATGTAATTGCTGCTGTGTAAGGGAAACATCAAACCCCTGCTTTGGGAGACTGAATAATTCACGAAGATCCTGATAAGAATGAATTTCAAGTTTATTAGTTGCCCAAATATTTACATCTAAAGGTGAACATGATACAGAAACAATTTCATGAACCTGCTGGCTGAAATATCGAATCTGTTCTTTGTGTTCCGTTGCAGTTTTAAACAGACCTCCCTTGAATATCTGAGCCATTTCAAGGATTCAGAACCATGCCATTGAACCAGGTTGGAGATGTAAAATCTTAGCATGTAATCAATGAATTGGCATGCAGGTAAAATCTTCGTTCAACCAAATATAAATCCAACATTGAGAAAGCAAGTGAAACAGCATTAACTGATTATGTGATTTGAATAAGAGAAGACTGTTTAAAAGCATAAGATGTCAAAAAGCATAACATGTCAAATGTCAGTAACACAAGCCATTTTCACTTAATATCTTGTTTCAACATGGAACAAAGAATTGCCTCAGCTTTGCCACTATATAGATAAGCAATGTGATTGTCATGTCCGAAAAACTTTAAGCAGAGGACAACACTATACCTGCTTTCTGTATATCTTCTCTTCAACAGTTCCGCATGTCATTAACCTGTAAACCAGGACATCCTTCTTTTGCCCAATACGATATGCACGATCAACACTTTGGTTATCCGTGCTGCAAATAACATGTCAGTTGAGCCACATCTCAGAAAAATTGACCTCTACAAGACCAAATTATACCCAACGGATTTTTAAGTTGCACACGTGCAGATAAGTCCAAGTAAACAGAAAGCCCTTCTTCAGGGAAAAAGAATGTGCATCTACCATGTGAAATTACACATATATTAAGTTGAAGATGTGCACAACTTGTCAGAAGAAATATGCACCACCTTGTCATTAGAAAAATGCAACTTATAACATCCATGATCGTTGCAAAGGGTTTGGAAGTGGCAGAAACTAAAATCACCAGCCCATAATAGTGAAAATAAACATGCTTTATCTTCCGAATTTCTTGGGTTTTGATAGTCCATTAAGAGAACTGGTAATCCTGTTCCTAACAAGATCAATTTCCATAGTTTTCATTTTGGACTTCCACAAGACACTTGATCTTAAAACATAGTTCTCTGGTATATGCTTTCTATCCCAAGCATTGGAAAAGCTGAAATAAGCACCTTGGATTCCATGCAGGATCAGCCACGATAACACGGTCTGCTTTTGTAAGTGTAAGTCCAAGACCACCAACTTGAGATGTCAGAAGAAATATACTAGCCCCAGCACCTTCTTGAAATTCCTGAATGTAGATTTGAGAATTGTAGAAGATTTCTCAAAAGTTTTATTAGAGTTTTAGAAATGAGAAGTTCAATCACACTTACATTCACAATCTTCACTCTATCAATAGCTTTAGTAGTACCATCAATACGCAAGAACTCATAACCATTGGATAAAAGGGATTCCTGTCACAAAAAAAAAAGGGGAGCTATAATAACACACACTCCTTCAAAAGCCTAACTACTACAAACTCCATAGTTATAAATAGAAGCATGGTTCTTAAATCCTTCAACTTTACAAATGAGCTACTAAATAAAAAATGTCTAAATTTCTGAAAAAGACAGACAAAGTGTATTGCCTCCAATTGAAGTTCTTTCTACCATCAGCATTTCAGTAGCCAAAGGACTGTACAAGTTGCTGGGTGCAAGTTGCACTAGAACTACAAATTGATGTGTAGAAATACTTATGATAATCAACAGTAAAGATTCTTAAATGGTTTGAAGGGCATGAACTACAAATGGATGATTCAGATACAAAATACTGGAGTAATTACTTTACCATTTCCAGTCCAATAACACAGATAACAAACTAAACTATAAGGCAAATTCGAACTAGTTAGTACAAATGACTAAAGAGATAATATCAGTAGTCAAACAAAATTATGTCCAGCACTATACCAGTTTAATTGCCAATATCTATAGAGGAATTCATGTAAAAAAGTGGAAATGCAACCAAACCATACTGAAAAAACAGCACAATAAAAAAAATTGCAGATTTGAGAAACCTGAATGAGGTTTAACATCTTGCGAGTTTGGGAAAATACGAGTACATTGTGCCCCTCTGGAATTAAATTATCCTGCAGAAGAGCAACGTATGCATTAATTTAAGAAAGCAAGCATTATTATAAACAAGCATCAACTATGAGTGTGCAACATATCTCACCAATAATGATAATATAAAAGAAATCTTGCATGAAATATAATCGTGTTTCTCTTGAAAGTCAGTTCTTTCAGCAACATCAGCCACATGCATTGCCAATTTTTCTGCTATTCCGACATCTTCTGGATTTAACAAGGTTTCCATCCCTTCAAGCACATCCTCAGCCGCTCTCTTTGTCAAAAGAAGGGGGTGATCACATATTTTCTTCAGAATCTGATCCAAGGCAGGGTAATTGGTTATGTTAGTGAATTCTGTCATCAACATTAAGAGCAACGAAGATGCGTGGCAAGATTTGAACTATACATAGAAGGATACTACTAAGTGCAGGAAATTAAACAATGACACTTAGAATAATTAACTATGAGCTCAGCAAATGACATGTAAAGTGCAGCATCTGGAATAAGAAATTTATTGAATCAGACAGATAACCACATCAACCAGAGTGTGAATAGCTGTAACTCCTACACAGTAGTTTTGCACAATCTCACAAGTAGGTTATATGTTGCTTGACACTTAAATCCATATACAAGCAGTCCCTCCCCCTGACCCACAACTCAAGTAGGTTATATGTCACTTGACACTTAAATCCATATACGAGCAGTCCCTCCCCCTGCACCACAACTAGGCCAATCATTATTAATTCTTGGAAGTTAGTCAACCCATACGGTAAAATATGTAGCTATACAAGAAGTTGATGGCCAGAGACAAAGTGAGCTCGAGCTTCTTACATAAAAGAAAACTGAAAAAGAAGTAAAACATTAAAAAATCCAGAATCTAGAAATATATAACCTACAATCGTTAGGCTAAAACTATTAGAATATGTTAAAGAGAAACTTGATTCTACCTATTAACTTATATCTTCCTACTTCCAGAATTTCAAACCAGTAGAGCAGTATATAGTTTGACATCCATGCTTAGCATATTGAAAAATAATATCATTCTTTATTCTTAAACTGAAAAAAAAAATGATTCATTCATCTGCATTGTCCATCAATCAACATCATTAACAAAAAGGATTAAGAGCACTCAATCAATGACCCAAAATTAAAAGGATCTGTTGATTTAGCATCTGATAGGACAAAATTCCAAAATATCCCTTTAATGTCTAGCAAAATGAACTAAATAATAATAGGCAAAAAGTATAAAGCACCGTCAATGCAGCAAGTGGTGAACCATCGAAAGCAGAGAGAACCAGCTCACTCTGCAAAAAGGCTTCATAGAGTTGTCGCTGAATCAAAAATAAGCCAAATGTAAGAACCAAAAGTACTGCATAATACAACAGGATATACCAAGACAAGTAAATATCACCTGGCAACTAGTCAGCTTTAGCCATACAATGATCTCGTTCTTCTTGGAAAGCTTGGTATTTGTAGCATCATCATCATCCTTAAATACTTCGGTTTTCAAGCGGCGCAAAAAGTAAGGTTGAATGCGTTCTCTTAGTTCCTGTGAGTACACAACAAAAATTGATGAATGACTTCTAGTTTATGAAGCATGCAGTTGGATTTCGTCAACTGAAGGACTAGGCAAATAGCAAAATGAACAGTTCAATTTTTGTAGTTATAGAACTTCAAATCAATACATAAGACTACAATTGGAGCAAGCCTCATTCAATAGAAAGTTCTATGATACTCAAAGTTTAATAACCCTCTAAGAACATAAATTCATTCCATGTTTTGCATTTTCCTTTCCCAAGTATTCTGAGGTGTCAAGCTATTTGACATTGGTATACGTAGTATAGTTTTAGATATAATGAAAAGAGTTTTGAGGCTAGTTTTCCCATTTCAAAACAAAGAAAAAACTGAAAAGACATTGGAGCAGAAGCTACCAGAACAGGGATAGAAAGCACATCCTAGTAAATATAAAATTATTTACCTTTGCAACTTTTGAACCAATATATTTTTCTCGATCATAAGCATTCTTTTCATTTCCATGAAGTATGGGAAGCTCAATATGTTCCTTAAACCTGAAGGAGTATAAGACTTGATCTAACAGGAAGGAAAATTTCACCAAATTCAGCTGAGGCATGAAGAAGTTAATTACCACTTGTAATCGCCAAGTAGGTCTGGACAACAGAAGTTAAACAAGGCCCATAATTCCTGTTTAAGAAACATGAGTTAAAAGAATATAGAATTGCATTGTAATAAGAGCGTAAAAAATTAACAGACAAAAACATGATTGTGATTGATGCTACCTTAAGATTGTTTTGAATTGGTGTTCCACTAATAATAATTCGATGGGCACTAGGTATCTCTAGCAAACTTTTTGCCCTCTGTGTACTTGGATTCTTTATGAGATGTCCCTGGAAACATAGTTAAATAACATGAAGTGCTTGCAAAACGTTACAAATGGGAAATTACAGATATTAACTAAAAGCTGAAGTGATGATAATGCTGATCATACAAATTCAGTCAGGGCCAGCATTGGAAATCAGATTCTACTAATATTAACCTCAACTATAATCTACTCAATCCCAAACTGCAATATATGTTCAGACAGAAAGACCTAGAAACACAGATACTGATGCTCCCATCACTTCTCTTATCAGCTTTGATTTTGACTTATTAGCATTTAGCAACATCCCTGGAAGCTGTTCACTAAATATTGATTAGTTTACTCACATCCAGGGAGAACAAAATTTCTGCAAAATTTCTGAAGATTGATCGAAGGTAATGAAACTTGATAGATTAAGTTTTGCATCAACTAACGAAATTTTAGGAGAGAAACAGAATTAAAAGCTAACAGCCAATCTTCAGCAAGCTTCATATGAAGCATTCAAAAGACAGACCAAAATTAGTGTTTTGTTAGCTGATCAGATTGTATCCCACCAATGGCATCATATTAAAACCTCCTTTTCAATATGAATACCAGGTTAATTAGAAATTTGTTAAATTTTCTTTTGATTTTGTATTGTGGTAACCAAACTTTCAAATTTCATATATATCATACTTATCTAGCACAAAATTGACAACTTCTACAAAAAAGAATCTACAATTACATGACAATTATCGTCAGAATGTTCAAGATTTTTGTTTGATCCTAACCAAACGTATACAATGAAAAGTGGGAAAATGTAATTTTCTTGCTGAATCGCAGCAGATACTAGATTTTTACCTCATCAAGAATCATATAGTCCCAAGTGTTCCTACACTCAGAATCCTCATCAAAAAAATAATGATCTCCTCTTAATGATTTTGAGTTGTTCCGTACAATGTCATAAGTTGTAAGGAGAATACCTTTGTCCTACAAGGAGACAATGAGCACAAGGAAAGATCCAATATTAAGAATAGCAATGACAACCACTATTAATATAGAAGATATTTCCCTTAAATTTCTGATTCACAATAAGATGGAGAAAATAGTCATATATCTTATTTCTTATTCCCTTATAATCAATGCCTAGCAATACTATGATCGACTACACTAAGCAGCATATTAGAATTTGATATTACATACAAGGGAATCTCAAGACAAACCTGAAGTACATATTGTAGCTCATATTGTCGAGTTTTGATAGATGTCGAAAAATATCTACATGAAAGTATAAAAACCAATCAGAATTTATTTGTTTTTACATCATTCTTAAAAAGTGGTTGGGAAGTGTCTGTATTGTGAAAATCATTCAAGCAATATATCCTACTCTCTGGTCTTCCCAGAAAGACCCACAACAGATAGTTCTTTGATCCAATGTGAGAGCAATGTTTTAGGAGCCACAACCAATACCCTTTTAATCAACCTTGAATGAAACAGTCCAGCCAGGTAGCCACAAATCTGCAAGGAGAAAATTCTTCATATAGATAACTTATGCAGGTCTGGGTACAAAAGGATGTCCACAAAGTAAGCACACATTATTACCTGCATTGTTTTTCCCAAACCCATATCATCGCCTAAGATGCCACCCTTACCTTGACAATGCAAAGACCAAAGCCACTTTAACCCTTCAAGTTGATGGGGATACAATATCTTTGCAATTGACCCAGGTAACTGGTAAGTACAGCCAAGTCCATTCAGGGTAAGGAAACCCTCATCCTCAGACACAACCTCATTTGTATAATCATCCGACACATCAATCAAACTGGAAAAATCAGATGATTCTGGGCAATTATCTCCCATTTTTTCATTCAAGGCCTTTTTCTCACTTAAGATCATACAATCATCATCATCATCATCTTCGTCTTTCACTTTATGAGAAAAAGATTGTCCCACATGTCCAAAACTCTCATGCACCCCTTTAGTTTCTTTCTGATTAAGTTTTTTCTCAGCTTTCTTCATTTTCTGGGCCTCACTGACATAATCATCAGGATCAAATTCACCCTCCAGATCACTTTCCTTCTCTTCTTGAACATGTAACGCAGAAGATTTTCTAGACAGAAAATGTTCATCTATCCTTCTATAAAGGTCCTTGCCCTCATTCAACAGAGAATTGCTCTCCTTAGCATTGTCAATGTTATCCCCAACCTCCTTATTTATGTTGGATGTAGAACCGGATAGATCAGAGTCATGAGAAAATGTTGACTCCGCGCTTGCATATTCAGCAATACCAACTATCTTCTTATGATCTCCATCTCTCGAGGACATTCCAACAGCATCAACCACACTGTTGACATTCCGTGGAACCCTTTTTTTCTCAATTGACATAACGTCAAGCCTGGATGTGAGGTCATCAAGAATATCTCTGATTTCGTTGGCACCTTGATCATGATATTTACCAGCTGCACTTTTTGATAGCTGAGGTGAATCAAAATCAGTAATGTCAAAGAATGTTGGCTCTTTGTCCACCGCTGTACTTGTGTCAGCCTTTTCATTATCTCGAGATGAGACTTTGCAAAGCCGTCGTCGACCCTCAATCTTAACCTTTACTGGATTTGCCTCTTCTAAAATCCACGAATAACAAAAATCATTAGCATATACTTAAAGCAAGGCAACACCCACAATTCGTATTAAAAATTACAGTAAATTCAAGAGCCCTCTGCCATAAAATAAGAGAACTTGGTGCCAAAAGATCAAACTTTCCCTACATTTATTTTCCGAAATCATCACATTTCCACATTTTAAAAATAAATAAAAAAGCCCAATCGTAATTAAAAGCATAAAAGTACCAGGAGAAGAATCAAAATCCACAATTCCAGAGAACTGAGGAATATCATCAACATCACCACTATCTCCAGTTCCTCCACCCACTGCTTTGCAGAGACGACTCCGACCTTCTAATTTCACCTTTGATGGCTTAACTTCTTCCTCTGTACATCAATCGAAACAAAAACATCAAAACCCAGAAAACAAACCAGCAAACGAATTATCTCCATCAAACACAAAAACGAAAACGCAATAGAAGTAGGGAAATAAGGAGTCAAATAACACGACCGTGGGCAGCGGAGGAGGACGGAGGTGGTTTAGGAGGAGCGGAGAGGTCTTGGAGAAGACGATAGTGACGATCGTTTAGGCTCACCGGTTTCCGATTACTTCTTCTCTCGTCGGCCATTTTGAGGTGATCTTTTTGGGTCAGTTTGGTTGAAGTGAAAATGAAGTCGATCTTCTTTCCCGCTTGGTGAGACTTTTTTGAACTTTCTATGGTTCGATTTGTAAGTTTGCATTGGAGTTTCTTTTATAGCTACTCTCCTCCTTGTTGGCAGATTTTGAAATTAGCCAAACGGCAGTCACGTCCGTACCTTGGAAAAAAGGCCATGTCGAGTTTAGGTCCATTAAGCTACAAGCCTGGCCCAAAAATTTGTCCCCTAGACTCCGGTCTAGTCCGAAATTCCAAAGTTTAATAGTGAGTTTAAATATATTTTTAATTTAAAAAAATTCAAAACAATGTTGAATTTCCACCAAAGCGCCCAAAATTTTGTTGTCATCCTTACGTCAGTTAAAATTTCACTGAAACATGGGATTTAAAAAATTTAATAATACGCAGTCTTATTTGTGACTTTATTTAACAATCAACTTATTTCATTAATTATTAGCTAATTCTATAAGTTGTTAACGATAACTGATTGTATATGTAAAATAACTTATGAAGACATAATTTTTGAAAAAGTATAAAATATATATATTATATAATTTAGTATTTAGATATTTAATTCTATAAAATTAAATTTATAACTCTAATAAAAATATATAACTTATAATAATAATAATAATAATAATAGAATAATAATCATAATCATAATAATAATAATAACAATATTAATAATAACAATAATAAAATATAATAATAATAATGATGATACATCCAAACATAAAATATAAAATCTAAATAAAATTTAACATAATTTAAATAGAGCGAAAGAAATGAACTTCATCATTTAAAGCAAAGATTTATAACAATTTAAGAACAACATTTAACTGTCATTAAACTAAAAGTAATACCATTACAAATAATTATCATCTCTCAAGTTTTTGTTCTTCAACACTTTCTTGCATAGAGTTAACTTTAACATTTTAAAATACATTTGGAGATATAAATTCAAGATCTTGATCAATAAAGTTAAAAATCAAGTTATTAATTGTACTTCTTCTAATATATTTATACAAAGCAAAAGTTGCACAAATTTTTTTGTTTTGATCCATAAATGAATACTTAAGCATTTTTTCTAATATCTTCTACCGAGCCTTAAGAACACCAAAAGTCCTCTTAATATAACTTCTCAATGATCAATTAAAAACTTCTCGACATCTTCTTAATTTTACACCACAAAATTCTAATTGATGATACCTTTTCTTTGGGTAAAGTGTCAAATATTATTCTCTTTCTAAATAGCCTTTATCAATGAAATAATATTTACCTAAATGTCCATAAAATAAATATAATTATTATAAATGACATTATAAAAAATCTAAATCATAAATAGTAACTCCACAAATTTCAAAATCATCTATCGATGATTTTGGAAATTTAAATATTGAATTACCAATTGTATAAAAAAAATACGAGAATTATTTATCGATCTCTCACAATTAGCTAAAACATACGTAAATAGTAATTTAAAGTCAATAGCTCCAATATAATCCTAATATAAAACAATGATTATAAGATAATAAAACAACAATTTTCAATAAAAATATAATGAAGGAAAATAAGAACATATTAAATTACCTTAAAATATGGCATATATATAAAATCATTGGCAATTTGTTATGAAATCTCCTTAAATTTGAGATTGTTTAGTACAAGTAAATCCCTTAAAAATCTATAGCACTCAAAAGCTCTTTAAAAACTCTACTCAACAGTTTTACCTGAATGTTGAAAGTGCTCTTGGACATTTCTATTAAGAGAACCTTTATTTAAAACATACACGAATAAACCAACTTTCTCCAAAATAGACATCCTATCGGAAGGTCTCAAACCATAATTATTTTCCAAAATCATACATAATTAACGAAATGTATTAAAACACTGTTTTTCATTACCATTCAATAATTCATTCATCCATCATGATTCTTTGTATATGTGGTTACAAAATACACAACTATATAACCCACTGCACAAGCAACTAAATCCCAAAAATCATTCTCATTGTCCAAAAATTGCTTAATTTGCAGAAGTTGCATAATTTGCATAACATTAGTGTCCATACCTGCAAATCAACAAGTGAAATTATATTCTAAATAAACATACACTAATATGTCTAAATATAAAGAAATAAATAATATAACACGTAATAAAATTATAGATTACCAACAAAATAATATATTATAATAAAATAAGCTAACTAAGTCCATATTGTCTTAAAACATACCATATTAACATAAGTGCATAAATACTAAAGAAGGCAAACTAATATAAACATAGTAATACATAGATAGAAATTATGTTTAATATTTTTATGTTTGTCATACTCATACATAACCTTTATGTATTTAACTCTCTTTGTATCATCTGGTAAACTAAAAAAATAGTCCTTTTTTGCAAATCTTCAATTAAAAAGCAAGCAAAATAAAATTTAAGAGTACTAGTTTATAAACCAAGCAAAGTACATAATTTTTTCAAAACATTTGTAATATCATAATGTGACGCACCTGCACCAATACTTTGTGATGCACCAATATTCATCGTATTCAAAATTTTTGTCATAGAAGTATTCATCTCCATTGTTGCATTATGCTTCTCTTGAATCAATTGTATCATATTTTCAAGTCTCTCATACATTGCTGCAGATCTTTCTACCCTTTTAGTAGAATCAGTTCTTGCACTCTTATTGCTTTGTAAACTTTCATTCTTCAAAACTCTTTTGCATCTTCTTCTCTCATTCCCTTCATCATGTGAAGCTTGAGAGGTAGCATCAAGAGTAGATGCAAGGGTCGGGATAGTTTCTCTCCACATCTCTTTCCGGTGACTAGTAACTTGATAATTATTTACATCACTAATTTCATCTATATTCTCGTTATCATGATAGCCTGACAAATAATGATAAATATTATAACAATTAGGTAAACAAAGAATATATACTCCCTCAACTTCTCGTTGTTTTTGCAGAGGGTCAGCCAACAAAATGTAATTTCTCGTCTGAGTCAAACGTCCAAAAACATTTATATTAAAAATTACAGTAAATGAAAGAGCCCTCTGCCATGAAATAAGAGAACTTGGTGCCAAAAGATCAAACTTTCCCTACATTATTTTCCGAAATCATCACATTTCCACATTTTAAAAACAAATAAAAAAGCCCAATCGTAATTAAAAGCATAAAAGTACCAGGAGAAGAATCAAAATCCCCAATTCCAGAGAACTGATGAATATCATCAACATCACCACTATCTCCAGTTCCTCCACCCACTGCTTTGCAGAGACGACTCCGACCTTCTAATTTCACCTTTGATGGTTTAACTTCTTCCCCTGTACATCAATCGAAACAAAAACATCAAAACCCAGAAAACATACCACGAAACGAATTATCTCCATCAAACACAAAAACGAAAACGCAATAGAAGTATGGAAATAAGGAGTCAAACAACACGACCGTGGGCAGCGGAGGAGGACGGAGGTGGTTTAGGAGGAGCGGAGAGATCTTGGAGAAGACGATAGCGGCGATCGTTAAGGCTCACCGGTTTCCGATTACTTCTTCTCTCGTCGGCCATTTTGAGGTGATCTTTTTGGGTCTGTTTGGTTGAAGTGAAGTGCAAACGAAGTCGATCTTCTTTCCCGCTTGGTGAGACTATTTTGAACTTTCTATGGCTCGATTTGAAATTTTGCATTAGGGTTTCTTTTATAGCTCCGCTCCTCGTTAGCAGATTTTGAAATTAGCGAAACGAAAACACGTCCCTATCTTGACAAAAGGCCATGTCGAGTTCAGGTCCATTCGGGTACGAGCCTGGCCCAAAAATTTGTCTTTGAATTCCGGTCTAGTCCGAAATTCGATCCGACTTAAGCAATCCAAAGTTTAATAGTAAGGTTAAATATATTTTTTATTTTAAAAAATTAAAAACAATGTTAAAATTAATTTGCCAAGTTGTTAATATCTAATTAAAATTTTACTAAAGCGCGGGATCTAAAAGATTTAATAATGTACAATTTTACTCGTATCTTATAAGAAAGTTGTTTTCAAAATTTTATAAAAAAACTAAAAACTGACCCACTCTCTTTATTAATCCAAGGAATGAAGGAGAGTAGAGACTTTTAGTGTCCCCTCTATTCAATAATTGGAGTTACGAAATTACTAGCTGATAGAATATGCCTTTCTCTCGTGTCTTTCTTTGTTCATATTTTGACATTCTAGTGTCTCAGGTATAGAAGAATCATACTTATCCATCATGAATTTAATGGTTAAACTATAAAAAAATTCTGATTCTAAGGCTTTAAAAAGAAATTAAATTTTTTAATTCATTAATTATATTTCCAAGCTATTTAAAGTTCGGGTTAAAAATTGAAAATTGATTTGGATAAAAGCATATTAGACAAATTTTGCTAACATAGAAGTTCTGCATTGAGGGGGCGGTTGGTTTATATGGAGAAATGGTAATGGGAATGAGAATGAATATAGTAGGGAATGGGAATGGATATTATCATTATAATTATAATGGTTGGTTAAGAGGAAGGAATGATTACCATTACCATTGATCGTGGTTGGTTTGTAAAAAATAATGTAATTAATTAATTTCAATGTATTAATTAATTAAAATATTATAATTAATTAATTAGAGTTTTTAATTAATGAATAAATTATATTTCAATTAATTCTATTGTAACTAATTAATTATTTTAATTAATTAAAAATTTGTAATTAATTATAATATTTTAATTAATTATATTGTAATTAATTAATTATAATATTTTAATTAATTATATTGTAATTAATTAATTATCATATTTTAATTAATTAATTAATCACAATATTTTAATTAATTATATTTTAATTAATAAATAAAAACATTTTAATTAATGAATAATTATATTTTAATTAGTTATATTTTAATTAATAACAATATTTTAATTGATAATAATGTAATTAATTAATATTAATAATTTAATTAATTATATTTTAATTAAATAATTAATTACAATATTTTAATAAATAATGATATTTTAATTAATTAATTAATTACTTTATTTTAATTAATGAATGGATTATATTTTAACTAATTACAATAATTAATTAATTATATTATTTTAATTAATTACATTTTAATTGATTAATTAATTAATTACTATATTTAATTAATAAATGAATTATATTTTAATTAATTATAATGTACTTAATCAATTAATATTATTATTTTAATTAATTAATTGTAATTACTTATATTTTAATTAATTAATTATATTTAATTAATTAGTATTAAAAATATTTTTAAAAAATGATTCTACTAAGGAATGAATTTCATTCCTCTACTAAATGGGGGTACGGAGGATTCCCCCAAAGTGGGATATCAATCCATTACCCCTATAATCATAATCAACAACCAACCACTCATTTCTCATTCCATACCCATTAACCCCTTTCCAAACCCATCAACCAAGCACTCCAAGCACTCCTTGAGTATCAATCATCATAATATAGGCTTTTGCACCGTAGTTTGCGCAGAACTATGGGGATATTTATCAGGTTACAACTTGCATGAAATCTTGGTTACTAAACGAGTGTAATTAAATGTGGACTCTTTTATAGTTTTCAATATATTATCATCCTCGAATGATCAGCAAGTTCAATATAATTTTATGCTCCTGGGCATTCATAACTTAATAGCCAAAGTGTGGATCATAAAAGTTCAACATATATACCGTGAGGATAATAGAGCTGTAGATTGGCTAGCTAATTACATAAGTTTTTTAGAACTTGACATCCATCTATTTCAAAACTAGCTTGTGGGTTGTCTATCTATCCTACTAAAGGATATCTCGAGGATGTTTCTTTCCTGACTAATAAATTAAAGTTTTGTGTATATCTTTTATGATTAAAAAAAAGAATGTCTAAATTAGTCATTTCAGATAGAAAGCTTCCAACTTTAGCTTAATCTCTTGTGATCATCAACAAAACTAAAAATGCCTCTAACTAGTCATATGCCTCTCTGCCATTTCCTGTACAAACATTCAACCTCAAACTCACTTAAGATTTACCAAATTATAGCTTACCTGAAATTCTTAAGAGACTTTAGAGTTTTGAGGTTTTCCTCTTCAATATGGAGTGTTTATGTTCATTGGCTTTTCTTTTTTCTTGTGATGAATTTATCAGAATGTACTGATCTGATCATACAGTCCTTTTCTTCATTCAATTTTTCCTGTCAACTGTCAAACTCCATTGATGACTTCAAGAGTTATTTTGTTGACTTCAAGAGTTTAAAGAGAAAATAAGTATAAAAAAAGTTCTTTAATTAGATGATACTTCAATTTAAACTTTAAGATCCTCTTTTTCATAATTTGGGAGGCAATTTTAGAAATAATGAAAATAATAAATTAGCATCTAATTTATCTCTTAATTCAATTCTTAATCTAATTATAGTAATAACAACCATTTTCGTGTACTCTAGTCAACAAATCAAGTTCGAATTGAAAGATTTTTATACCAAATTAACTTTGTTTAATAATTGAAGAACTAATTAATCAAAACATCATTTGGTCTTCAACCAATCAAATTTCTGGGTTATCTAAGTCTAATCAGGTCGAACTCAGGCCTAACCTTAATCATGAAGGCAAATGAACACCAACTTCGCTTAAAAGTTGCAGTTATGAAAATAATCACAATATATAAGGTAAGTCAATGTGAACCTGCCCATTTAAGCCAATAAATTGATTTTGGTATTCATAATTCAAGAGAACATCACAAAGTTAATGGTTTGAATGAATTTAATTTGAATACTTACCAGGGCGATGCACTAAGAAACTTGGCAAAAGATTATGGAAATAAATTGGCACTTACGAGTTTAAATGTACATACAATGCCGTCTGGGGCGACAAGATTACAGAACACGAGACCCATCTAGGGATTGAGCTTCTTGGGTTGACATGTATATGTACTCTTCCAGTTTATTACCGCCATGGAAGCAGGGGAAGAATCTATAAAGTTCACGCATTGGATGGTCGCAAAAAGCAGCAGCAGCAAAGAGTTGCCAGAAGATGCGGTGTAAATTTTTGACTCTCGGTTGTTCCTTGTTTTCTGTTCCAAGTATCAAAAAGTGGCAAGTTTGGTAAAGGAAGACCAAAGCTCCAGGCTGCCTATAAATTTCAGCTTCAAGTAACATGTTTCGCCAAATGTCCAAGATTCTAGAGCGGGATCACAACATGTTATGAAGAGATCGCGGAAGCAACGCTGGGCACAGGATCACTGTCTGCTGTAACAGAAGTTTGCCTCGGGTATTTTCGTTGTTCCTGAGCCTTTCTTCTGTTGGATTCAAGGATAATTAGGAGGGCTGTAATGTCAGCAGGGCTCACACCACCAACTCTACTTGCCTGACCAATAGTTTGTGGCCTAACCTGGAAGCCACAGAGTTGATAGAATCTGTTTCATATGTTCGATAGAAAACATACAAAAGACAGTTTTGAATAATCAATCTGCTCGATCCTCATTTGCAAGCAATCAAAAGGATTTTAGCATAATCAGCACTCTTTCCAATTATATACAGAGAACTTCTCATCCAAGTATCTCGAAACAAGATTTTAAGGTTAATATACCATATAATTAAATTGAAGATAAGTGTAAGGAAGTGGACAAGGTTCATATATAACATACATTCAACTGAATATAGCAGATTTTTTGCCGGTACTGTTATGACCTAAGTGCATGACAACATGCATAAAAGACATGACAATCATTGCCATCTGATAGAGCTCCGAGGCCATTAGTTTATAGTAGACGTAAGAAGAAGTTGGCGAATTCTAGCAACACGTGAGTTAGTTACAATTTAGTGACAGATGTCATCTAATCATTGGGGTAGGATGGATTATATAAAGAGGGGAATATTTTGTATGGGAGGTATGCATGAATTTCTGGATTGAGTGAGTGTTTGGGAGGTACAGCCCCTCATATAGGCTGATTATTATTTTCAGTGTATTCGTTCATTGCTACTGAATATCAATATACAATACAGAATCGATGAGATTGCTTTGATCCATCTGATTCTTTCAAACACATTATACTGTCATTCTTAGAGGAGTTCTATCAAGTGGTATCAGAGCACGTTCTTGGTGCCGTTAGAGTGAATTCGTTTCGGTAGTGGATGGTAGTGACGAGAAGAATGGAGAAAATTGACTTGATAGAGAGGAGTGTAGCAAACCTGGCCGAGATGTTGGAGAGAAATGATGAGAAGACCCGCCGACTGGAAGAAGCATTACTGGAAATCATGCAACATATCAAGGGAAAAGGAGCAGAGTCTTCCAAGGGAAAATCGGTAGTGGAGACGGCGGAGGAAACTGAAGGAAATGGAGTAGGCGAGTCGGCCGAAACAAGGCAGGGTAGTAATATGAAATATGAGGGGGTTAGGCGTTTTGAAGCGAGAGAGGAAGGAAGAGTTTATGAGGAAAGAGGAAGAAGGTTAGAGATACCGATCTTCTGTGGAGAGGACGCATATGGCTGGGTGAATAGGATAGAGCGATATTTTCAGTTCAATGGGGTTGTCGACCGTGACAAAAGGGACGCTGTGGTAGTGGCAATGGATGGTAAAGCACTGGTGTGGTTCAACTAGTGGGAGGCGCGGAACGTGACAGCTGATTGGAAGGAGTTTAAATCGGCAGTGCTTAAGCGATTTCAGCCTACGGTAGCTAAGAACCCATATGAGCTTCTGTTTGGATTGCAACAGTCTTCGTCGGTGATGGAGTACCGGGAAAACTTTGAGTTGTTAACCGGACCATTGCGACACATAGATGAAGAGATTCTCACGGGGTTGTTCTTAAATGGATTAAAGGTAGAAATCAGGGCCGAACTTAAGCTGCATCAGACTGGATCGTTGAGTGAGGTGATGGATATGGCGTTACTGGTAGAGGAGAGGAATTTCATTGTGAAGCAGGGGAGCGCCAGTACTGGATCACGACAGATCCTCAACAAGCCAGCTCAATTCCACCGGTCAACCACCGTGGACTTTCGACCCAGACCCCCAGCAGCGACGGAGGCGAAGGGGAGTGCGGTAGTACCAAACCCGACACCGACCCAGAGAGACGAGAGTGGAGGAGCTAGGAGGTGCAACTTCCGACAACTTCCACCGGAGACACTTAAGGAGAGGTATGAGAAGGGCTTGTGTTTCTACTGTGATGAAAGGTTCACCCCCAACCACGTTTGCAGGAACAAACACTTTTGGGTATATATCGTGGAGGATGAAGGAGAAAATGAGCCTCCAGAGGACGTTTTTATGGATGCTGAAGGAGACGACTGTGAAGGTAAACCATTGCAGTTGAATCTGATGAGCGTGATGGGATTAACTTCGAAGAGATCATTTAAAGTGTGGGGAAAATTGAAGGAAAGAAGAGTGGTGATATTAGTGGATTGTGGGGCCTCCAATAACTTTATATCAAAGGGTTTAGTAGAGGAGTTATCCTTACACGTGTTGGATACTCCATCCTTCGTGGTCCAAGTGGGAGATGGCCATAAAATAAGAGAAAAGGGGGTTTGCAAACAGCTGCAGGTGGAGACGCAAGGGATCACGATTAAAGGGGATTTTTTTTTGTTTGCTTTGGGTGGAGTGGACGTTGTGCTAGGTTTGGATTGGCTTGAAGGGTTGGGTGATATACAAGCTAATTTCAAGGAGTTAACACTGAAATGGAGGGAAGACGATAAGCGGCTCAGCTTGAAGGGAGACCCAGCTTTGATGAAATCGGTGGCCACCCTGAAATCGCTCTATAAATCAGTAGGAGAAGGAGGAGAAGGCTATCTGGTCAGTGTAAAGAACATGGCACCGCAAGTGACAGCCATGGAGGGGTAGGCGACTCAAATGATTGTTAGCCGAGTTTACGGATGTGTTCTCCCACCCACAGGGTTGCCTCCTCAGAGGTGTCACGACCACGCGATCTCCTTGAAACCAGGAGCCGAAATACCCACGGTAAGACCCTATCGATATCCTCATTACCAGAAAAATGAAATAGAGAAGATAGTGGGAGAGTTACTCGCTGCGGGAGTTATCCGACCAAGTGTGAGTCCCTTCTCCAGCCCAGTGATTTTAGTAAGGAAAAAGGATGGCGGATGGAGATTCTGTGTGGATTTTAGGGCCTTGAACAAGGTGACCGTAGGGGACAAATTTCCAATACCGACTATTGATGAGCTGCTGGATGAATTGGGAGAGGCCAAAGTGTTTTCGAAGCTTGATCTAAAGAGTGGCTACCACCAGATTCGGGTCCGAGAGGAGGACATCCACAAGACGGCCTTCCGAACACATGAAGGGCATTACGAGTGGCTGGTGATGCCATTCGGGTTGTCCAATGCACCCGCTACTTTCCAATCATTGATGAATGAGGTATTCCGTTCTTATCTTCGCAAGTCTGTTCTAGTGTTTTTGACGATATTCTTATATCTGATCCGGACTTTGAGCAACATTTGAAAGATCTAAGGGTTGTCCTATTGATCCTCCCGAGCCATAAATTGTATGTCAATGAGAAGAAGTGCGATTTTGGCAAAGAGCGGTTGCAATATCGGGGCATGTCATCTCGGGACGGGAGTAGAAGTGATCCATCTAAGATTGAGGAAGTTGCAACCGCCGATACCTAAGGATGTGAAAGTCGTCCAAGGTTTTGGGATTTACTGAGGTACTACCGACGCGTTTTGTTCGAGATTATGGCAAGATCGCCAAACCCTTACCCAACTACTCAAGCGGGAAGGGTATCGGTGGAATGTAGAGACTCAGCAAGCCTTTGAATCACTTAAGGCGGCCATGGTAAACCTCCCGACTCTAGCTGTTCCTGATTTTTCTAAATCCTTTGTGATCGAGACTGATGCATCCGGGAAGGGGCTAGGAGCAAGACTTATGCAAGAAGGAAGGCCCTTAGCTTATCTCGGTGGGCATTGCCTCCAAGCGCTCTCCAAGTCCGTTTATGAGAAGGAGTTAATGGCAGGAGTGAGGGCGGTTCAAAAGTGGAGACACTACCTGTTGGGAAGACGTTTCATCATCCGAACGGACCAAAGAAGCTTAAAATATTTGATGATCGAGGTTGTTGGGAGAGCAGCAACAAAGTGGACAGCAAAATTGTTAGGGTATGATTTTGAAGTACAATACAAACCGGGAAGGAGAACCAAGCAGCTGATGCGTTGTCGCGTAAAATGGATTGTGCTGCTATATCAACATAAAAATGACGGATTCGGATGATGGAGGCAGAAATTCAGGCTGATCCGAAGCTAACCACTATCATGCAAGATCATTAAGTGGGAGCAAGGAACATCCGGGCTTTTCGGTTAAGGGGGGCAGGTTATATTACAAAAAGAGACTAGTGTTGTCCAAAACATCTAGTAGGATATCGACCATTTTGCAAGAGTTACACGACTCACCTATAGGCGGTCATTCGGGGTTCCTACGCACTTATAAACGGGTGCTGGGATTGGTTTTTTGGGAAGGCATGAAGAATGACATCAAAAAGTATGTGGAGGCATGTGAAGTGTGTCAACGCAATAAGTATCAAGCATTATCCCCTGCTGGTCTATTACAGCCACTACCAGTCCCCTCGCAAGTGTGGGAGGATATTTCTATGGACTTCATTGGAGGTCTACCGAAGAGTAGGGGAATGGACAGCATCATGGTGGTCGTCGATAGGCTCACAAAATATGCTCATTTCCAGCCTTTGGCTCACCCCTTTACTGCTTCAGACGTGGCAGCACTCTTTGTTCGAGAGATAGTAAAGCTACATGGCTTTCCGGCCTCCATAGTATCGATAGAGATAGGGTATTCATGAGCAGATTTTGGTCGAGCTTTTTAAGCATGCAGGACACAATTGAAGTTCAGTTCAGCCTATCACCCCCAAACCGATGGGCAAACGGAGGTCACCAATAGATGCTTGGAAACATATCTCCGTTGTTTCACCGGAAGCAAGCCGAAGCAATGGACTCAATGGTTATGTTGGGCTGAATTCTGGTTCAATACAAACTATAACAGCTCTACCAAAACTTCTCCATTTTATGCTCTATATGGAAGACATCCACCCACCTTACTTGGCTATGCAGGTGAACTATCAACAGTGGAAGAAGTGGACAAACTTCTTAAAGAGAGGAATGGGATCATTCTTGAATTAAGAGACAACCTCTTGCGATCTCAAAATAGAATTAAAGTCCAAGCGGATAAGAAACGAAGAGAGGTGGAGTACACGGTGGGAGAAAGGGTGTATCTGAAAATCCAACCATACAAGCTTCGTTCCTTAGCGCGGAAGCTGAATGAGAAACTCAGCCCTCGTTACTATGGACCCTTTTTGATTATTGAGAAAATCGGAGCAGTGGCTTATAGGCTGGAATTACCTACATATAGCAGAGTTCATTCGATTTTTCATGTGTCATTGCTTAAGAAAGCTGCTCCTACTCATGTTCAGATACAACCCTTACCTAAGCAATTAACCGACGAATGGGAGCTGGATTTCCAACCTGATAGGGTGTTGGGAACTCGAACGGATGCTCATGGGAATGAGGAGGTCTTAATTCAGTGGCAAGATCTTCCTACCTTTGAAAATTCATGGGAATCTTATGCTGCAATTGCTGAGCACTTCCAACATTTCACCTTGAGGACAAGGTGCAAGCTTTGGAGGGAGTATTGATAGAGCTCGAGGCCATTAGTTTATAGTAGACGAAGAAGAAGTTGGCGAATTCTAGCAACACGTGAGTTAGTTACAATTTAGTGACAGATGTCATCTAATCATTGGGGTAGGATGGATTATATAAAGAGGGGAATATTTTGTATGGGAGGTATGCATGAATTTCTGGATTGAGTGAGTGTTTGGGAGGTACAGCCCCTCATATAGGCTGATTATTATTTTCAGTGTATTCGTTCATTGCTACTGAATATCAATATACAATACAGAATCGATGAGATTGCTTTGATCCATCTGATTCTTTCAAACACATTATACTGTCATTCTTAGAGGAGTTCTATCACCATCTGAGCTCGAGCATAATCAGAGATGATATATAGATACATTATAGTGATATGATTTAAATTCAAACATGATAGAAAATTCAGGGAGAGAAATTAACTTGTTTTTCGACAGCAATACATTTTAAAAGCACTAAACATGAAAGCACAACAGTATATCTTTTGAAAACGTGTGAGATTTGAAGATAAAATAGAGCATTTTTGAAGTGGGACAGAAAACATCACTTCTACAAACCTTGGAGAGCTTCTCACGAGCTTCAAGCGACAAAGTTGCCATTGCAAAGTAATCCAGGTCGTCTGGAAGTAATCTATTTTGTTGATGGGCCATCTACAAGTAGAAAAAGCATCCATTTGATGAGCCAATTTTGGCATCAACGTATTCTGTTTTTTCTTTGTATCAAATCTATTATGTAAACATTTTCTAGGAAAAAGGAAAAAATCAGTCAAATAATATAGGATGTCTCATCTTACTACATAGCTCCTAAATTTATTTAGATCAATCATAAATGAATTTGAAAGCCCAAACATACACACAAGAAACAAATGCACTTCATGTAAAAGGCAACTCATTTAATATGAAAAGAAGCAAAATAAAATATCAACAATGCGGGCTGAACATTGCTGGGAATGGGACGAAGTGTTATTCCTCCATTTCACTTATTGGTACAAAGCATTGTTAACCACTTCACCAAACTTGACCATAATCAATAACCCTGGATCCTTGGAAAAATTCCAAATATAGGCAGATAAACCTTTTCAAAGGAAGTTGAATAACACCTGTTGCAGTTGGATTTGCTGGCGTGTGATGAAGCCTTCATACTTGACATCGATCTCCACACAGTCTTTCTCCACTTTAGACAAGACTTCATTACCAAAACCATGCTTATCAAGGACCTCGTATCCCACATGTGGTTTCTTTAGAAGACTCTCCAATGTTGAAGAGTCCCTAACAGGCTGTCCAGACAAACGAGTAACATCAGCAGCCAATTCTCCTCCTGAAAGAAATATAAAAGATAGATATAAATCGATCTCCAAAATCAAGAGAAATTCTCTGTGTGTATGATTTAATCTCAAATTCAAACACAATGTATGTGAGCACCAAATCATTATTATGTTCCTGACAAGGCATATTTCCTTTCTTCTCTCTCTTCCTCTTTCTCTCTCAACCAACTACAAATCACTGTTAACCTTTTGCCACAATTCAATCATTAATCCAATTGCACAATGCAAAAAAGCAAGAGCAACAGAATTTGATATGCATCGAGAATAAAGTTCAAATATGCTTTCTAATTATGCTTTCACTCTTTCTTTCACAAGAGAAATGCACCCATCAATTATGTATTGCTCTTTTCCTCTGACAAAACAGTTTGATCATGACTGGACAATTTAGAAGAGAAAATAAATAGACCAGATCAAAAAGTAGATCAAAAAGTTTGAGATTTGGTTATCATTTGCATCCATTCTAGAGAAGAGTTAACTAGCAAAATGGTAACAATTACTTTATCTGCAAATAAACTGATTATCAACTTATATGGCTATGTAATCCTTATAAGTATTTACAGGTATTTCACGTCCTAGCTTAGCTATGACAGAAGGATACAAACCTGAAATCCTGACAGCTTTCAAACGCCTTTTTTCCTCAGAAATTCGAGATTGCTTATCCTGGTACAGAGTCCAGCGTCTATCATCTATCAACCCAATTTCACGGCCCAAAGGTGTGAGACGGCTATCAGCATTATCAGAACGAAGAAGAAGACGATGTTCTGAGCGGCTAAGGGAAAGGAAGAGGAAATAAATTTGGTCAAATTTTAAAGCAGAATATTTGGCTTATTCCTGAATAGTTCCCTATGGTTTTGATACTCTTCAAAAAAGAAGTTCTCATAATTCGTTAAATAGTCCACACACACCCCTTCTGTTAGTTTTTTCCTTCAAAATTTTGACAGAACTAACATGTGACATTTAACAAAGTATGTGGACTTTCTTTCAGGGTATTAAACTATAAGGAGTTTTTCTTAAGAATGTGCCAGACCACAGGGGAAGTACAGGTTTTTGTACCTTAAAAAAATCAACAATTTGAGCAAATAACACTACAACAATGAGTTATATGCATCTAAGAAGATACCTTGTTAACATGCGATAAGGCTCACGAAGATCCTTAGTGATCAAATCATCAATCAATGTTCCGATATAACTGCTTTCTCTCTCAAGGATAATCAGAGGTTTACCATCTGAATGCCTTGCAGCATTTATACCAGAAATAATTCCCTAAAAATGTAAAATATGAAATGAGACATACACAGAGGAACACCATAATCACCTCAAAGTAAAAAAGATTACTTTTGTATCATGAGAGAGGTCCCATTTTTGCTTTTCCTCTCTAAAAAATTATAGGAGATGAATAACCTGTGCAGCAGCCTCTTCATAGCCTGTTGTCCCGTTTATCTGACCAGAGAAGAAAAGTCCTTCGACCTTTTTAGTCATGAGAGACCTAAAGCACTGGTAAGCAGGCAGGAAATCATACTCCACAGCATATGCAGGTCTTAGCATTGAACAATTTTCAAGTCCAGGTAAAGTTCTAAGTAGTGGTAACTGTAGCCTTTCTGGTAAGCCGGTAGAGAACCCCTGCAGGTCAAGCAAATAAATAACTGGAAATACGGCACATTTTAAAATAATGCAGAGCATAGGGAAAAACATATATATAGTATTAAAAAAAGATGCTGATAGTTTATATTAAAAACAATTGGTCATCAGAAAATAATGGCTATTACAAGAAGTAAATTTTCAAGACAAATCAAAGGAAAACTCATTTTCCTATTACGCTTGTTAGACTAAAACAAAAATAAGGAGCAATAGTGCAGAAGCCCCTTCTAGTTTATATCAGCAAAGGGAATTCTTGCAACCAAATATCCAAAATTTCCAAGACTTCAAGTTGTACCAAAACCATGTTCCTGTAGCTTTATACATGTCCAGATATCACCCTGTGAGATTCCAGGAAATTTCAGTACACAACATGGGTGATAACTGGACCCATGTCATATTCCTACTCATAATCAACTGGAGCAAAGATCTCAGTCACTGGCTGTGGACCCAAACTTAGTCACATAAGTGTAGTACTGGTTATTAAGGGAACATACGTTAATAGCATGAAGTTGGATAGTTTGTATGTATTTGGGAAATTAAAAGATAGGAAACGTTAAAATTGTTGTAAACACAGTGCCACCTTGGCTCTCCAAGTGAATCATGTTCCAAGATATTTATGCGTTTGTAAATTGAACCAAGAAAAATATCAATTAGCCCACAATTATTCATGAAGAAGCTAGGATTGCAGTTAGTAGCGTGCAGATTTCAACGAGCTCAACTGCTTATATCGGTGCGGGTGGTCACTTCAGTCTCATTTTCAGAATCAGGATATCCAAGCCTCTAATTCATTAAGCTGATAACCCTATCAAAACGTGTAGCTAACTTATGCATATAAGATGTTACCAACTTAATGTGATTTATTTGCTTAAGTTCCCTAAACTGAATTGAAAAGCTCTTTAAGAGGTGGATTCACCTGTCTTGTTTTCTTATTAGTTTCTTTTATAGCATAATAGGAAAAAAGAATTAAGATACAAACCTGCACATACAGCTCAGGCACATTTCGACCTTCTGGTTCAAGAAAAATTTGATGGGATTCTTTATCCTGAAATCTGACAATCTGAATATAAAAAAATAATAATAAGTACACATGTTGAGCGCTTGTCAACAAAAATCAAAAGGTAAAATAGGTACGATAATTTTATTGACATGAAAGTCGTATCTAGTTATGACACATTGAATTGAGAGAGAAAGCACCAAACGGACTACATACATCCCTCACTTTGACAAGAAACTTAGATCGAATACTTAAGAAGAACGAACAACTATCATGAAAACAGACAAGAACAAATGCGCACCTTATCTTCAATTGACGGGCAGTACCTTGGCCCCTTTGCTTCCACCCATCCTCCATAAGTGGGTGTTTCATGCAAGTTATCCTTAATAAGTTGATGAGTGATTTTTGTCGTGCGTGTTAAATAGCAACACATCTGTTCCCTTTCTATGTGAGCATCAGCATCAAAACTAAACCAGCTAACCTATCAACCATAGACCCCATTATGAAGTACATGCAGACACTCAATAACCATAAACAAATGTACCTCATTCTCATTTCATTAGTCTAGCTGATGAACTATGAATTTAGCCTACATACCACTCTTCAATCTCTACATTAATCAGTTTACAGATTTAACAAAGCTACTTGGCATTTGTAGCCAATCAACTAACACCTTTCTCAATGTTACAGCACAAATGTAATTGATGAGCGAGCACTAACATTCTTTCTTGTTCAAATTGCCCTGGCCTAGTAATGAAAATTACAAGAAAGGTGAATATCCTAGCAACGGGAATAGTACGCTTTGAGGTTATGCTTGTCATAAAAGTAGATTGTGAAGCACTATTGGACATCTGGAATTATTTAGAATTAATCTTCTGAACCTACATATGAGATTAAATGGAAGGACCTCTTCATCTCCATGCTGGGGTTCCAAAACTGTGAAATCTACAGTCCGAATATCCACGCGTGCTGGGGTTCCAGTTTTTAATCGGTCAGTTTCAAATCCAAGACGTTGCAAATTCTCTGTGAGTCCCTGAGAAGCTGACTCGCCAGCTCTTCCTGCAGGCATCGAAGTTCTACCCACCCAAATCTTACCACTCATAAAAGTGCCAGTTGTGAGAATGACTGAAGGAGCGTAGAAGTTCATGCCGAAAAAGGTAGAGACACCTTCCACATTGTCATTTTTCCCTAATAGTATATCTGTTACCATTGCCTCTCTCATGGAAAGATTTGGAGTACTGTAATCAAAGCAAACCACACAGAGAAGTCAGACAGGTGCCAGGACGTCAAGAAAGTAGTTATTTGGGAGTAAAGAAACAAAGCCAGTAAAATGCTAAATAGTGATTAAACTTGACATGGTGATTGCCTTTTGATAGATAAAAGAAAAACTTAAAAGTTTTCTACTATAGACGTTACGTAAAAGAAGAATAAAACAAAGTTTTTGGAAGAATAGTTTGACGGCAAAAGAAAATTAAAATGTTATGATACCTAAACAAGTAATCCCCGAAAAGACACCATAAATAAGAGATTACTGCTTGTGTCTTCCTTCCAAAGCACAAAAGAGACTCATAATTCTTCAATGTATACCAAACACACAATAAAGCAAACAGAATCTTAGATACATTGCTCTATTATTTTGCCTACTAGATTGTCTAAAATTGAAATCAAATGAAAATACAAATCATTACTGCTATGTGTTCTTCCTTCTCAGACAAATAACCAGAGAGAAAAATATCAAAAACTTTTTAACAAATTTTCTGATACCTTCAATTTCATTTTTATTTCTGTCCTTTGCCCAATAGGCATTAAAAATGTAAAATTAGGAAATTTTTTCAGTCGTCACGAGATCAAGTATAAGCCTATTAATTCTCATTTAGACACGAGAAACAATTTTTCGTCCACCAAAAAAACAAACTATAACGTGAGCAAACCCCAAAACTGAGACAAGCAAAGGCCCAAAGTAGCATCACTATGGCGGGCATGTGATTCTGGTGTGGTAGCATCACTAGACCTTATCTTAGTTAATTCACATGCAAAGAGTAAGAGTGAACAACTTGCCTCTCTACTATTTTCTTCATCTGCATCGCATATTCCCTTTTGTCAGTCTGTGCACGTAAAGCTCGGACAGCAGGACCTCTTGAGCTGTTGAGTACACGCTTCTGTAGATAGCACCTAAAGCATGAAGATAAATGACAATCATGTTTAAAATTTGACACAAATAAGTTACCAAATATGATGTCCACTATATATAAGCACTTTTTCGACACCAATACTTTTCATTCCATTTATCAAAAAATATCAACAGGTTTTCAGTTGGAAAATGTACTTCTGGTTACTTTTTGGTAATCATGTCTGACAAGCTTGCCTATGTTTCAGTGAAATTGAGAGAGTCTAATACAAATCAATAAAAAGCAAGTGCAAGCAAGGTTTGCACTTCCTAGTAAATCACCAGATAAGTAACTTTCAAAAGCATAGTGTGGTATTGAATATTACCTGTCAGCAACCTTCCCAATTTCACCACCCAGTGCATCCACTTCATGAACTAATTGTGACTTTGCAGGTCCACCAACTGCTGGATTGCAAGGCTGTACGAAACTATTGGTCAGGATATTACTCTTTCTTCAGGAGCGTGAGTGGTTTCAGAGATACTCAAACAACTTCTAGGATTTGGTTGAAAAGCATTTGGGTATTTAAATGGTTGAAAACATGGATATCGGTTCTCTTCATCGAACAAATTCAAGTGAACTCGTATAAAGGATTCATGAAACGGTGGCTATCACCAGTTAACCATTCCTCAAATACAAGCATCTAAATGTTAAATAAATCGTTCAAGAGGATAACCTGCCATGCTATTCTATCGATATTCAATGAGAGAAGAAGCGTTTTTGCCCCCAAACGAGCAGAAGCAAGAGCTGCTTCACAACCTGCGTGTCCACCTCCAACCACAATGACATCATATCTTTCATCATTAGCTCCACCGTGACTACTCCAATCTGTAATTTCTTTTGAAATTCGGAAAGTAAGTTAACAGAAGTATCATAATATCATGTCCGACTACGATTAACCCATACAAGAGTAGCAACAACTGATGCAAAATTTCAATACAAGCTTCAAATTTTACGTGACATGCAAAGAATTCATGTTTTTTAGCAAAATAGTCATCAGAAGTGAGAATTGGTACTAACATATAAACAAGAATATAGAGAAGAGAAAGTTAAAAGCGGAAACCTGGAGAGCTGGTGGCGGTGGCGGGAACGGAAAAAGGACGGGAGAATCCAAACACCCCAAGCCTCCGTCGAGGACAGCGACGGAAGGAAAGAGCGTGAGACTTGTGGAGAAGAGGTAAAGAGAAGGAGATGTGTAAACGTGAAACGCGAGAGAGATGAAGAGATATTGTGGAGGCCGTTGCCATGTGTAAGTAAATGCATATACACGCACACGAACAGTGTTGTTACTACTGCTGGATTTGAAGAAGAAAAAGAAGGAGGAGGAGGAGTGAGGAGGAGCAGGACATGGAAGAAGAGGAAGAAACAGGGGAAGAGCACTGTTGTCCAATTGTTTGCTGTCTTATCAGTCAATGACTCAATGCACCTGCGAAGCTTGTCCTCGAGAGAAATGGGTCGGGTCGCAACTGGACTCGATGATCTAGTCAGACCCAAAACCCAATTAATCTTTTTTTATTTTTAATTAAAATAATATTATTTTATTATTATAAACAAAAAGATCATATCATTATATAATTTTAGTATAATTCGACCCGATCGAACTTCGAGTCTCTGAAGCAACGATATATCAAATGTAATTAATTAAAATTTAATATATTCTAAATATAATACATTAAATTTTAATATAGTAATAATATACTAAATTTTGATTTAAAATAAAAATTAAAATTTTAACAAAACAATATAATTGATTACATATAATAAATTAGAATTTATTAAAATTAAATAGAATATATTAAATTTTCATATAAAATTTAACTATTTTTCATTTTTCCTTTTGAGAAAAATAATATAATTAACTATAATTAATTAAAATATATTAAAATTTGATGTCAAAATATTTTATTTTTCTTTTGTAAAATAATATAATTAATTAAATATAAAATATTAATCAAATATAATTAATTAAAATATATTTTAAAAAATTTTAACAAATCAATTCATCATCAATAATAATAGTAATTATTCTTTCATCCTAACCAACTATTCTTATTATCATTATCTTATATGCACCAACCACGCCTAAGCTTTTTCGACACTTTCTTTCACTATAAATGAGAATAACGACTAAAATTTCAATCTCTCGAACACAAGGTACTGCTAGATGTCACGATTCTAGGGTGCTAATTTTCGAGCTAAACCTCGAGTTAGCCCCTCGCACCCAAACTTCATTTGAGTCACTAGACTCCAAAGTCTTTTGTCATTCCTAATCATAGTTATCTTACAAAAACTCCTTATTTGACTTTTGTGAATGTGTAATTAAATTCAATCAAGTTGGTTAGTAGAATTTCTTACATTAGCAATTAAATTCAATCACGTTGGTTGGTAGAATTTCTTACATTAGCAAAATGTCAATTGGATTCGAACTCAAACTCATGTCTAAAAATTAAATTTTATATTGGACTCAAGCTTAGGCAAGTCAAACCTGACTCGATCTATTGCCGTGCGTAAATTGGATTGAATTAGTCCTTCTTAGGTCGGATTCAAAACTCGATTGACCGACCGGGGCCAAAAAATGTAACCCTAAGTCCATCTCTAATAAATGCGCTTTTTCTTTATGCATTTTTTAAAATTCTCATTTTGTAGGGACTTGTGATTTTTTCTGTTAGAAGGATGAACAACCTGAAAAGGTCAGGTCTTTTTGAAGCTTTGGTAGAACCTGATCAGCCGTCTCATTCCTGTACTTAAAAATCTCTGTTTATTTTTAAAATAATTTCTATAGGTCTCATCGGATGTTATGAAATTATTGGTAATAGTGAGACTGAGTACCTATAAATACTGTCCATAGCCATCAAAGATCAAGCGTCAGCAGAAAAAGCATTCAACAATGGAGGCCCCCAAGTACGAGGCAGAGACGTATGTGGACGCAAGACCAGTTTATCCAATCGACTGGTTTTCTATGCTTGCCGATCTCACTTCTGACCACTCTTTGGCTTGGGACGCCGGCACCGGCAGTGGCCAAGCGGCCGTCGGTGTGAGTTCTTCTTCGCTTTTGTCTTTATCTCGCTTTACTTTCTCTGTTTCCAGTATATAATTAGGTTTTTCTTATCTTGAAGGTGGCCAAGTATTACAAGCATGTGATTGCAAGTGATATAAGTGAAGATCAGTTGAAGCATTCATTGAAGCACCCACATGTTAGTTACGTGCATACTCCATTATCAACTACCAATGAAGAGTTTCTTAAGTTGATCGCTCCTGAAAACTCCGTTGATCTGATCACGGTAGCTACAGCTTTGCATCACTTTGATCTTGAAAGCTTCTACTCTCTTGTTAATCGCATGCTTAAAAAGCCTGGAGGGGTTATTGCTGCGTGGACCTATAACCTGGTTCAAGTTAGCCCAGAATTCGATCCTCTCATTGAGCGTTTCTGTGAGAGTTCTCTTCCTTACCAAAATCCAGGCGTAAGGTACGCTTTCGAATGCTACAAGACCATTCCTTTTCCTTTTGAGAGTGTAGGTTTAGGAAGTGAAGGGCATCCAAAGGTACTGGACATGCCAAAAGACATGTCTTTTCCAGGGTTTTTGGGACTACTGAGGTCATGGTCTGCAGTCAAGAAAGCCAAGGATGAAGGGGTTGAGTTATTGTCTGATAAGGTGATCAAGGAGTTCCAAAGTGCTTGGGGTGAACCAGAATTGGTGAGAACTGTCATCTACAAGACATATATGCTCGCAGGAAAGGTCAAGGTTTAAGATGGTTTATGCGCCTGATATGTACTATTAATAAAGCATGCTTTCTTTTAAGATTGCATCGGAATTGTAAGAATAAGTGCTCCCTCTGCAGCCGATCTTTGCGGCGGTTGTAATTGCTGTTGTCAATTGTAATTTAAGAATCTGATCCAGCCTGAAGATTTGGTTGGTTTACCTGCTGTGTTTGCAAATGTTTTGATCATGGATTCCTTTGCTTACAGTGTGATATCATACCTATTCAATATTTGTCTTTGTATGGTGTCTGATGCAAGTCTGTAGTTGTAAAGTTTGCTTACAGGGGAATGAACAAGTTTCTGATACTGCTCTCAGGTTGTAGTTGTGAAGTTTGCTTACAGGGGAATGAACAGGTTTCTGATACTGCTCTCAGGTTGTAGTTGTAAAGTTTCAATAGTTGAGTGTCTTCCTTTCAGCTTCCTCTTACCAATTCACATCAGATGTAAAGTGTTCTTAATCAGTGTTGCATCAGGACCAGGAATTTCATCCCCCTTCTAGAGTGAGCCATTTATGTTATGCTCAAAGTTTTAGGTTATGAACTCTGGAATTAAACTATAGTTGCAGGCAGTTGCAGTAACGATCGGACTGCAATTTGAATCCCTTCTGTGTAACTAGTTTCTTTTAGTTACTGCAAAAACTGGGCAGGCTGGTCCTGTGTTTCTCGTGATATGCTATATCAGTTTGCTCTCCCCTTCTCCCCCTTTTTTTTTGGGCCTCAAATCCTCCGTCTCTCTTTCCCTGTCCCTATCTTATCGTGTTAAATCTAAGCTATATATAAATAGATAGTTGAGATTTAATAGGACAGAATTGTGGGTCCCTACATAAATAAATAATTGAGATTCAATAAGATAGAGTAGGAATAGGAAAAGGGGGAAAGAGGATCACGCCCCTTCTTCTAAATGAGGTTACTTGTCAATGCCTTGAGATTAAAGAAACACTTATTGATAACTTATCATATCGAGGTAATATTGTATGTTATTAGATAAAAACTTATTAATTTATCGATTAATTAATTATAATTATAAAAATTATTAAAATAAATCGAATTAAAAAGTTAAAAATTGAACTGAAATTTAACTGGTTCAAAATTTTTACAATTAAACCGATCGAATTAATTAACACTCATAAGTCATAATTAGTAATATTAATAGGTTCGGATTAAATTAATTATACTCTAACTATTTTTAATTAGAGATGACATTTGAATTTGAATCCGACCCGTATGCCCTGCCTCGACCTAAGGTCAATTGGTCAAGTTTAGAATAATCGGGCTTCAAGTCAGGCTTAGACTCGGGTTATCTAAGCTCGGCCTAGTTTGAGACCTAACAATTAAAAAAAAATGACGTTTATTTATTATTTATTTAAAAAATATAAAAATAAACTAGTGCCAAATCATTCGCTCGCTATCTTGCCCCGGCGACGTTACCTAACGGATTATTTGTATTTCTACTGTTTCCATTGTCCCCCTCGACCCCATTACTCTCTCTGTTACTAATTCTTATGATGTGGCCTCTGATTTCGAGGGGGCTTCTCCAGTCATTGGTCGTGACGAGACAACTTCTGAGTTTAATATGAGTGTTAGGACGGATGGGAAGGGTAAGTTTAAAGCAGTTAAGTTCTCTTCCAAGTTCAGGGCTAGTATTTTGACTGAGTTGCATTCGAGTTCGGTGGAATCGACTCAGTGCCCTCGCCGAGTTCCCCGTGCTCCATCACAGGAGGCGCAGCGGGGAGTGGGCTCCATTTGTAAATCCTTTAATTTGTATTTGGGTTTGAATTGGTTTAATGTGGATGTGATATGTGATCGAGTAGTTTTTGGATTTCTGGTGCAGAAATTGGAAGTTACTTATGTTGATGTTGAATTGGTTGATTTGAAATCCGGAGACCTTCGATGGTGTTTGGATTTTAGAGACATGAATTCACCTGCTATTGTTCTCCTTTCTCATCCTTATGGTAAGAAGAGCAGTAGTGATCATGGAGGTTTTGTTCTTTGTATGGAAGAAAGTCTAAAGCTTTCCGAGCTGCTGCCAGGACCACAAATTCTGCAATCGTCTCAAATTTGGTAGGGATGATATGCTTAATAGTTGGTTATTTGACCTTGTTCTAAGGACATGAAGTTGCTGTTTTCTTTTGTCATGTTGTTCACTCATTTAACCCTGTCACATTATCTCTCTTGGTATTGTTATTCAGACCAAAACTTGCAAGTCTGTGGATGGGGTGTCGTTATCTGTGGATAGTTCTCAATCCCTGACTGTAGTGGAGTATATAAAGCTAAGAGGTACCACAATTAGATGTTCTGTTGCTGTTTCCTGATGGGTTCTCTGCTCTCTATGTTCGCTTATTCATTTTGTTTCCTGTTATGCTTGGACTATAGCAAAGAGGCAATTGGAGCAGGGGAAACACCTCGTGGGGGTTGGTTGGTAACAAGGTTGCGGTCTGCTGCACAGGCTGTTGGAAATTCAAATGCTGATATTTCATCGACTGGGGCTCCCCAAAATGATCATGTTCCTGTATTGAGTTCAGATGATGCATCATCAACAGTTATTCATGAGATATCAGAGCATAGTCCTTCCCTTTCTCTTAACTCAGATGCCAACCTAATGGGTATTCAGAATTCAAGTCTTCCAACACCTGCTCAAGTGATTGTTAAGAACACTCCTGTGGGTTCTAGTCGTGTGTGTTTTAACTGGCATGAATTTTGGAGAGCTTTCGGTCTGGATCATAACCAAGCAGATTTGATCTGGAATGAGCAAATTACGCAAGAACTGCGAGAAGCTTTACAGGCTGAGGTTCATAAGTTGGATGTTGAGGAGGAGCGCACTGAAGATATTGTTCCAGGAGGTGCTACTGTACATATATTGGCCGGACAAGATGGTGTGCCTCAGATATCATGGAACTACTCTGAGTTCTCAGTGAATTATGCTAGCTTGTCCAAAGAAGTTTGCGTAAGTCAATATTATTTAAGTTTGCTGCCTGATAGTAGCAGCAATGGTAAGGCACAAGGTTTCCCTCTATGGGATCCAGCTGCTTTCTTTAGGCCACTTTATCATCGATTCTTATGTGATGCAGACACAGGGCTTAAAGCAGATGGTGCTGTTCCTGATGAATTGGGTGCATCTGATGATTGTTGTGACTTGGGAGGATTGGATGGTTATGGAGGTGGCGACGGTTCTTCTCTCAGGGAGCTATGTGCGAGAGCAATGGCCATTGTATATGAACAGCACTATAGTATGATAAATCATTTCGGGGGTATTGCACATATTACAGTTCTTTTGGACAGAACGGATGATAGAAGCCTTGAAGCACCGTTTTCTTCTTCTTTTGAAGGTACATTTTAATTGCATTTGCCAAATTTTCATCCAATACTTGTATCTTATTTGCTTCCTGAAATTGTCTGGTATTGTGAAATTTGCTATATGTATTGCCATGGAGGTGTCTAGGTGCTTTTACCTTGAGTTCTCCTTCTTTCTTTCTTTATTTTCTCTAATTTAATTAGTTTGTATCTTTTATTTGTATGAGAATTTAAAAGCTACTGCGATTTGCGACCTCAGTATGGAACAGCACGCTAGAATCATGGTGCTGTCTTTCTTTGATTGTCTGATTGTTCTCTATTTCCAGGTGTTGATGAAGATCTTGTCCAACATTGAGGATTGTGTTAAGGTTGGAGGGTGTGTGTTGGCTGTTGATTGGCAAGCTTCAGAAAGAACTGCTATCCCTTTACAATCTAACTTATTAGCTGCTACTGCTTTCACTGAACCACTTAAAGAATGGATGTTCATCGACAATGATGGTGTACAAGTTGGACCTCTGGAGAAGGATGCTATAAGAAGGTTCTGGTCCAAGAAAGCTATTGATTGGACAACAAAGTGCTGGGCACCTGGGATGGTGGAGTGGAAGAGATTGCGTGACATTCGCAAACTTCAGTGGGCACTAGCTGTTCGTGTTCCTGTTCTCACTCCATCTCAGGCTTGCATCATTTCACATCGCTAAATGATATTATTTTTGTCTACATTTCATAACTATGCTTGTTTAAATATCTGTGTGATCTTTAAAAATATATTTGCAGTTTGTATGTGATTTATTTTTATTCTTGGTTTCAGTGAAGTATTTGTATAATCTCCCGCTCTTCTTTATTATGCTTTTTTTACATCTGCAACTGATGGATTTTCTATGTAGGTCACGGATGCAGCATTATCCATATTACACAGCATGGTATATGCTCACTCAGATATAGATGATGCTGGGGAGGTAGTTACCCGAACCCCGAGAGTAAAGAGAATTTTATCAAGTCCTCGTTGCCTTCCACATATTGCACAGGTAATTCAGATTAGAGTTTGGGCTTTTTCCTCTTGTCTTGATCTCAGTTGAAACTCAAGTCTTCTGACAGACTTGCATTCCCTTTTCCACAGAGTACTTTTCAGCAATGCAGGATAAGTCAAGAAGTTAGATATCTATTCTACTTTTTGCAACTAGATTTTGGCAGGTTTTATCTGCATTTTTTGTTTTTATTAGGCTGATGTAACTACAGAAAGCAACTCTGGAAAATAGATAATTTCTTTCTGGTTGTAAATTAATGTCATGCATTTCTGTATCTAATGCCGGTTCAGGTTTTCATGCTTTTGCAGGTTTGGAAAGCTTACAAGGATCAAAAGCATGATCTCTTCCTTCCTTCAAGTGCCCAATCTTCAGCTGTAGAAGTGGCAGTTCTGATTGTGAATTCATCATCTATTACCTATGCTCTCACAGCACCGCCACCTCAACCTGCTCATACAACCCGCATCGACAACATCAGACAATCTTTATTCATAGCAGATGTAGTTTACCCAAATCATTATACCTAATCTTTACAGCCCTTACTGTACAGCCTAGTTTCCTTTTTGCTACATTTTCTTTTCCCATTTTGTATCCGTCCTAGTTTCCTTCACATTCATGGATGTGAGGTGTTTAGCATTGCAATTTTCTATAAACGGTGATAAGCCATATATTTTCCTTTTCCTCAATTGATGTAAAAAGATACTCAAAAGTCATTTGTAAGTTTATTTGGCTTATTGCCCATAAGTGAGGTATTTTACTGGTAGTCATGGCAAGGCTGGCGATTTTTAATGGAATTATAGTTTTTGTTGTTGGATGGAAAAACCTTCTTTGCCTTCTCTTTTCTCTCATCTTATTCTTTGATATTGGTTTCCATTGTTGAATTTGTTTGGGAGCTACCAGTGTTCAGGAATTTGATCTAAGCAGGAATGACCGTGGAAACAGTTTAGTTCCTGGAAACAGTTTAGCTTCTTTCTCTATGATGTTTTATCTTTGATATCAGTGTCAGACATTGAAAAGAGTTTGATTCCTGATCAGGAGAAGACTGGCACCCATCTCTCATGAAGGAAAAACGGAAAGGCAACAATTATGGATGTGAATCCACGAGTAAGATTTATCCGAAGCAATTCATGTTATTAAACTTACAATTATTAGTACTTGTACAATCTCTGTAAATCTTGATTAGAGATTGATAGGTTGAAGGAGGGATATAGAAATCTAGAAAGAGACAAATTCATGTATAATCTAATATCACACTGGAATAGATTATATAGTTTGACATGAAATCTTATGGAATTCAGATTCGTGCATAATCTAATCCAATTTACACATTCAAATTTATCTAGGATTCATATTCTTAACATATCCTAATTCAGTTGACATATTCATATTCATGTATAACTTGATCCAATTTACAGTTTGTATAATTTTGGATCACTTGTAGATACCTATTACAACAGAGGTATAGATCAACTATCCCATACATTATAGGATTGTAAGCAATGATAAAAAGTTGCAGAAATTTTGAACCATTAAATGAATACCTTAAAGAGCTGAATATGTATGAGATGCCTTCTGGTCTATAAACCAGAATGATGTCTAACGAAGTCATCAGAGACTTCACCCTAATCTAAGTCATCAATAAGAAAAAGGAAGTGAGAAAATCTATTCTAACTATTTACACAAAAATTGCTATCTGTCTGACAGCTTGAATTAGAAAATCTGATGTACAAAACATCCCTGCCTTCTCCTTATTATCTTTTTGTGAAAATTAGAATGTTTGAGCTTGTTAAACGTTGGACTCGCCGCTGGCCTGTACTCTGGCAAGAGTCTGCCTGTGTTGTAACGAACCCCACAAGCATTGCACAACGTTCTAGGACCCATTGGCCCCATTCTCCACAGTGGAGTATTCTGTGTCTGACAATGGCTGCATCTTCTTTGAGTCTGTAATACTTCTTCATTATTCCTCTTTCTTTGTAGTTTCTGCTGCTTCAAAGCTCGCTTGCTTCTTCGTTTTTTACAGCCAAAACCTAGTCTCAAATAATGGTTTGACCAACTCCTCTTCAACTCTTCAGTTTCAGGTGTTTCGGAAGGCCCTGCTCCAGGTTTAATCCAAGTTATTACTCCTGACTTTTTCACTGGAGAAGCTCCAGGTTTTATGCAAGGTATTGTTCCTGACTTTTTCTCTGCCGACTTTGCTTCAGGTTTTCCAAGAAATCCCCCTGCTACTTTCCTGTCATGTTCTTCCCTTTCATCTCGAGTATACTCCAAGCTCTTAGACTCTTGTGTCCCTGACCATAAACCATTGATGGGTTCATTAACCAAAGTAGGAAAGAGGCCAATAACTTCTTCAATAGGATCTAGTGGAACACAAAGACAATTCTCTAAACACGGATCATCACTAGGAACACCAATACTACCCACATCATCCTCTGTCAGATTACAGGAATCATCAAAATCACATGGGAAAAAGGTCCTGAATACAAATATTAATCCTATCAACTTGGAACTGATCATTATAGAGATATATATACATGTATGTATGTGTGTGTGTCTATATATATATAGTTATCTATACAATTTCAAGTTAAATTTGTCAACTTGTATTTGATTTGCATACCAAAATTACGTCGTAATCTTGTATTTGAAGCAGATTTATCTTCTTAATTAGTTGCGTTAACCTGAGATTATTAGTACCTGATTTTAGGAGGATTTGTTAACTTTAATTTAACAAGTAATTAAATTACAAGTTTATTATATTAGTATTTAATTAATTATATGGACATGTAATCTTATATTTATGCATGTATTTGGTCATATTAAGATACTATATACGTGAAAAATAATATAGATACTGTTTTGAACAATGATTTTGGAATCATACTTTGATTACGATATGATAACCAAAAGGATAATGCTGTTTTCCATAGGAAAGAAGATAGAAAATAATATTAAAACCAATTTCTCAATCGAAAATTAAAACATATATTTTGTTTTACCACAAACACTCAATAATTGTTTTTAGATATTATCCAATGGCAGTATTTATCATTGACTTAGTAATATCTGTGGCGGAAAAAGACAAAAGGTCGTGAAGAATAACATTTGAGGACTCTTCTTTCTGGTGGAATGGAAGAGAGAGTCTCTATTTTCTAAATTTAGTATTATGTCAACACTCAAATTAGGTAAATTTGATTATCTTATATATAATCTTAACATCAAAAAATTTAAAGATTTGATTTGTAGTATGAATTTATGGACTACTGAGTACTGATTAAGAAGACTGCATACCAAAAATTTTAATTATTGTTGTTAATTTTTTAATTTTAATTAATATCTTAAAACCAATTTTCAATATCTCTTTGTTTTAAATATCAGACGTTTAAAGTTTAAAAGATCGAATTGATATTAGACAGTCATAAATTAGCTAAAGATTGAACAAAATAAAAATTTGAAATATTATTAAAAGGAAAGAATTTGAAATTTAATTAAAATTTTAAATAAAATTAATTGATTTATTTTGGTCATTAAAATTTATTAATTTACAAAATTGATCGATTAATTAAAAATTGATTAGTTTTTAATAACAAGAATTGTTAAAATAAATCAAGCTAGAAAATTAAAAACTAAACTAAAAAGTTGAACGGTTTAAAATTTTATAATCGAACTGAACATTGTTTTACACAGTAAAATAAAAGGGTATATCTTAATTTAACATCACTTAGTTTTTCTAATAAAAAGAAAATGTGATTAAAATGGATCCAAGTAAAAGGACAAAAACAATTTATTACTATTTCTTTTAATATATTTCATTCTAACTTACAGGAATAAAATTTTGGTATATGATTAGTCGATGCGTATCCATATCCCTAAGAACAAAAATAATCCTCATCCTTGTGTTCGTGTCTAAGTAGAACTCAAACGAGACAGATATTATGGTACGTTGCCTTACCTAATGTCCATGGTATTTTAGCTGCGAAGATTGTGTATATCTATTTTATACATGTTCTACGAGTTGGAAAATTGGGCCCAAAGCCGAACTTATATATAGCGGGATAATTACAATTTTTTTTAATTTAATTTCTTAAAATTAAGATCACTTTAATTTTATAAAATGATTAACACATAAATCATAATCAAGCATAAATCTTAATTTATACTTTGTTCCGAAGTTTGATCGTTTTCTTGTCGTATACCTTTAACCCTTTATGAAATTGATTCATTTCGACCACTGTAGCCGCACAAATATTCAGTCTCTAACAATATCCGAAGAATATGCTGAAAGAACTATGTCACTTATACAAAGAGGGTTAAGCAAGAAATACTAGTTCTATTAAAGTTTATGTCTATTTATGATAAGTTTAAGATATTTTAGTAATTTAATGAAAATTAAATTCTAATTTCAATTAAACTTTAATTATAATTAAATACCAATTATGTTCAAATAAGATTCAATATTTCATATTAATACTTATTTATTAGATATCTCATATTCAATTATACAATTTATCAAATTTTACAATCAAGTCCAATTTGATTAAAATATTTTGTTCTCTTCAGTATCATATTTTATGTGAGCCCCATTAGATTCTTAGTTATGGTGACAATGATTAGAAATTTTAATTTTAATTCATAATTAGAATTAGATAAATGAAAATTCTTTTGATTTATCTTTAATTCTTCAACTAAATAATTTATGATTATAGATCAAGATTGTCATCTAGCAATACATCATGACCACCCAAATATTTAATAATGTCAAAGTAATTTTGACTAATCTTTTTGTACATAATTTTTCTGTATAATTTAATCCTTTTATCATATAATATTCCGATTAGACATATAGCATGGAATTAATGCTCTATTGTGAGTCCACTCATATTAGTTATCTGTCATTTTAAATTACTAACATTTGTAAACAATTTACAATACATCATTTTATGTACATTCCTATTTTTTCTCCTCGTATCTATCTATTACTGAATTTTCTATCCACCAATTATGTATAGGACCAACGGTTATATATCCCTAACTTTTCTCCATAATCCTTGTATAGGAATAACATAACAGCTATTGTATCCTTTTTAAGTGTTTGATTTCAATACAATCTGTGTAACTTTTCTTCTAGTTAGTATATTTCTCATGGTATTAGAGCGCCATGGCAGAGGCCAGTAGCACCAATACACTATCAAATCAATCTACAAGAGGAGACCTCAATTGCAATTTCATTGTTAAAGTTGTCATTTTACACTTGTTTGGTATATAAATCTCTTTAATGTGTTGAAATTATTATTCAAAATTGATAGATTTGTTTCTTAATTGTTTTGGGATGATTTTCAACCATTAGGAGATGAAATTAAATTAAAAGAGACAAAGAAACTAAAGATAATCTGAAAATTTCATATTGACAACAAATTCAATTGACTAAGCATTGGCGCAGGACAAAAATAATCTGCAAATTTGTTTTCAAATTCAAATATGAGATTTTCATAATCTTTAAAAACCAGATTGCTATTTTATCAACGGAGATCTGCAACTTGAAGTGGGGATAAGGATTATCTGCTGAAGATCACGAGGAGAAGACGAGAAGAAAATGCAAAAGGAATAAAGATGCAAAATTGTTACTCTTCACGCAGCCTTTATAATAGAATGAGTTTTTAGGAAGAATGAATTGATGGCCATTGGGATCTGAAGAAAAAAAGATGTCGATAGTCAGAAGCTCTGATACCATATAATAGAATGAGTTTTTAGGAAGAACGAATTGATTGTATTGATCACCTTGCTTGGCTTTTATACAGATACAAATATATTTGAATTGAATACATTATCTACAAGATTCCTGAATATCTTCTATTTTGTTGTATCAGCTGATATGATTTGATCTCACAGATTGGAAGAGAAGTTTGTTGCCGATATGATGAGATATGCGTTGACTTGGAATATGAGCTTGTCCTGATAGCCTTTTAGTGTTAGGATAGTTTTTCACTTTTTTGCAGTTTTTCTTCTTCTATTCTCGACAGCAATCATTAGTTTTGGAATAGTTTAGAATTTATACAGCTTTTCCTTGAGTTTAGGACTTTTTTTGCACTTTTTTCATCTATTTTTGTGGACAGCTAGCTTTCGATTTCTATATTATTTCTTTAAGAATTTTCAGATGCTTTAGAGAAGGACTAGGGATGAAGACTATGTGTTTGACTATTACTTTGTTTTTTCACTTTTGTTACGAGTAGCTAAATTTCTTTCCTTGGTTGAGAAAAACCATGTTATCATTTATTATGTATGAGATGTTTTAATAAAGTTTGTTTTGTTGATAAACATTGAGTGTCTTCTGAATTACTTTTTTCTAATTGAATTGATTGATTTCTAGGTACGCAACTAAGAATTAATTCATTTAATAGCTAGATTAATGAAATGTATCGTTCAGTTTTGTTAATCACAAGTAGCAATTAGGATTACCTTTTTTACATTAGAGTGGGAAATTATAAGATACTTATCTTGATTAGATGCATGTCGTACATGTGTTATATTATTCATTGGTTTCTTTGTTCTTAAAACTATTATTCAATTGAACCTACGATCGTATATAAGTTATTGATTAATAAGAATGCTTAGAATATATGTTTCTATTCATTTATACTTAAGACAAAACACCCTCAATAAATATTTATTGATGAACTAAATTTTATATCAAAGATCCATTTTAGTGTGATAACATCTATAACCCAAAACTAAGGCTTTCTATAAAATTTTCAGATCCAATTACTTTCATTGATTTTCAATTTTTATCATCTCTTTCCTTAAATTGCCATGAATTGAAAACACCCCCTATTTCTATTGTCGTTAAAATTTCTCATTAGAATGATACTCACTTTCCACTACTACATTAATTTGTATTAACATAAATTGGTTTCATTTTTAATTTAGTTGTAGGCGATAGCAGTATCATTCATGATTCTAACTCCCAGTATTACTTGCATCCTTCTGATCATCCTGAAACTGTGTTTGTCACATGTGCTCTAAATGGAGACAATTATCCCACCCGGAAGAGAGCAATGCAGGATGCTCTCCATGCTAAAAATAAGATTGCCTTTGTTGATGGCTCTCTCAACAAACCAGACTCAACCTCTTCTGACTACTTGGCATGGACTAAGTGCAATTCAATGATTATTTCATGGATTTTTAATGAACTCTCTCGTGACCTTCATGATAGTGTTGCTTATGTTGAGATGACTCATAAATTATGGCTAGATCTAGAAGAACGCTTCTCACAAGGGAACGCCACTCATGTACATCAACTCAAGAAGGATTTATACATGCTTCAACAAGACAACAAGTAAGTTGTTGCATACCATAACAGGTTCAAGGCTTTGTGGGAAGAATTGTAGATTTTTGACACAACTCTATGATGTTCTTATGGTGCTGGAAAGGATTTTGTGGCTGCCAAGAACAAGAGAAGGTGCACCAATCTCTTCTTGGATTGAATGACAATTTCAAAATGGTACGCTCTCAAATCCTAAATTTTGAACCTCTCCCATCATTGAGCAAACTATATGCTATGGTAATTCATGAAGAAAAACAACAATCCTTGGCTATAATTCGCATTCCATCCTTGGAAGCTACTGCTCTTTCTATCAAAGTAGATCATAGTTATCTTAGAGTTTTTAACTCTGATTGTTCACAGAAAAAGTGCCAACAATGTAATAATTATGGGCACACCAAAAAAGAATGTTTTCAGCTAATTGGATATCCTTCTAATTGGAAGCACAAACATGGAAATAATCAAAACAAAACCAGACTTAACATCAAGCAATCGGTTTCTTACAACACATGCGGCCAATGATGCTGATAACTCCTTGAACTTGGCCAATGATGTTGGTAAACAAAATTTCAACTTCAATATATGGATAATTGATAGTGATGCTTCTGATCATATGGTTGGATCAGAAGATATGCTAGATGATGCAAATCGCATACAATATCATTCTACAGTTAGCATACCAAATGGTAATGCCTTACCTATTACTCATGTGGGAAGCACTACTTTATCATCTGATCTTAAACATTCAAATTTCTTATGCATACTAGTTTTTAAATGCAATATATTGATAGTTGGAAAAATCACCAAAGACCTCAATTGTGCTATTATTTTCCTTGCTTAATTTTGCGTTTTTCAGGACCTCAAAACAAGGAAGCTGATTGGATTAGGTAAACTATAAGATGGAGTTTATCAATGCAATTTTCATCAACAATCTATTGCTTTTTTTGCTTCTCAAGTTTCAAATGCCAATCTTTGGCATAAGCATCTAGGCCATGCCTCGCTTCTTAGGATAAAACAAATTTCTAATATAGATGTTACTCTTTCATCTGAATTTGTTTGTGATATCTGCCATAAAAAACAATCTAGATTACCTTTTTTTATCCTAGCACCAATAAAGGTACTCGTTTTTTGCTACTACATTGCAACATTTGGGGACCTTATGCTACTTCTTCTTTAAGGGGCTCACAATATTTCCTTACTATTGTTGATGATTTTTCATGTTGCTCTTAGGTTTATCTTATGCGTTATAAATCTGAAACATATAAATATTTAACCTTGCTTTGTCATATAGTAAGGACTCAATTTTCTCTAGATGTTCAAAAGATACACAGTGATAATGATGGTGAATTTACTTATAATGATTTCAAAGAATTTTGTTTCGCAAATGGGATTGAGTTGCAAACTTCCTATTCTCATACACCTTAGTAAAATGGAGTTGTTGAATAAAAGCACCGACATATCCTTAAAGTGGCTCGAGCCTTGAGATTCGAAGTCAATTTCTCATTCCAATTTTGGGGGGAATGTGTTCTTACTGTAGCTTATACCTTATACCTGCCAATTTAAAAAGTGTGGAAGACTAGGGAGTGGCCATGGGCGTCTTAATGTCGGAGGACAAGATCGTTCTTAATTAGTTGTACCTTTCGTTTTCCAAAATTTGGTAGAAACTCAAAAAAGTATCATGTTTGATGAAAATTTATCACCTCTGTGATATGTTTCTTCACTTCAATTGTTCTGTTTTGGAACCTCCGCAGTGGTGAATATCCACAAAATACTCTGAATTCAAAGATAGAAGCCCTTCTTATTCAGAAGTTATTTGGGGTTTACAAAATTCAGCTGCCTTCTCATATAAAAATTGAAAGAACGTAGCAAATAGCAAGAGCAGAGTATCGGTGGTGGCATCATTGGTTCACCCAATCACGCCCTGTATTCCTGTTTCTTAGTTCCTATCATTAATTCTCATCCACAAATTTCTTTTTGTCTTATTTATTTATTGTGAACTTTGTGGATAATAGTTGTTGGCATAAGGTAGGATTTAAGTAAATGAACTGATGATTTCATGCCCAATCACGAGAGGCACAACACTTCTTTTAGCTTCAGATCAAAGAACAATTTCACTGCCACCTTATTATATGTATATGTTGTTTTCCATTTTCCTTTTTTGCTTACATGTTTGCTTTTCTGTCATACAGTCTAATCTAATCCCACTCAGTGCTTGTCAAATACCCATCTTATCCGTCACTTCCTCCGGAAACAAAAAATTGTTTCATTTTTTATTCTATTTTATGCTCACATTTGATTTTTTAAAATTTCAACATTTTTAATAAAAGTTAATTTTAATATAAATATTTTATATTAAAATTAATATTTAATAAACATTAATTAAACTCTAACTTAATTTTTTAGCAATTTTCATTTTAAAATATGTAGAACATTTTAGCAATCAGGTTGCCATGCATATAGCTGCCAATCTTATCTTCCACCAATGCACCAAATACATCGAGATAGATTGTCACTTCATTTACGAACACATTCAAGCTGGGAAGATATAAACTACACACATATCATTGAAACATCAACCTGTTGATCTCTTCACCAAAGCTCTTAGACAAGACCAGTTTCATTCACTTTTACCCAAGTTAGGCATTAAGAACTTCCATGCTTTAAATTGAGGGGGCATATTAACGTATATCATAATTGACGACGTACATTCCTATTTTATCTCCTCATATCTATCTACGACCGATTTATCTCCACCAATTATTTATAGGACCAACGGTTATATATCTCTAACTTTTCTCCATAATCCTTGTATAGGAATAACATAACAGCTATCATACCCTTTTTAAGTGTTTGATTTCAATACAATCTGTCTGCCTTTTCTTCTTGTTAGTATATTTCTCATAAGTAGTATCAAAATATAGCAATCCGTATATAAGATAACTTTGAAAACTTTAAGTTAAATGATCACTTATACAATGATTACAATGAGAATTTTCATAAACATATAAGTAGTGTTTCAAATGAATTTCTCATATTATGTTAGTTCAGTTAACTTGTTCTTTAACAAGCACCCACATTTTTGTTTAAGTATCTCCATACTTTAGTCTATAAGATCAACTACTTCCTTCATAAGAAAAATATAATGTGTGTAAGTCTTTTTACATTTTATTAATGTCCAATCTTAATATAATAATGATGAGGAACAATTTAGGGATAATAAATAAATACAATATGAATTTCATAATTATAATCTCATTTATAATGTATAATTATCTCATGAACTTTATCATATACATCTAAACATGTACAAGATAAAAAATTCTTTTAAATTATTTTGTCACTAAACTACAAACAATCGATTGGCTATATGTTATAAACTAACAATCTTTCACTTACATTAAGCCAATCGTTTATCTATCTTATATCATATCATCATATGATGATTATGCTATCATTGGGATAGAGGCTTAGTAAGAAATTTCTACAAGATTCTCTATAGCATACACTTGTTTAAATCTTACAACTTTCATCTTAAGTACCATCATAATTAAGAAAAAATTGCCTAAACAAATTAAAAGCATGCTATCTTCTCTTCATGTGTTCAATCCATAGCTAGATTAAGGATGCTGATATGATTGAATGTTCAGTCTGTCTCTTTTAAATATCTTGATGTTCCCAGCTCCTCCAAAAAGCTAAAGTACCAAGATTTTCTTCCATTTTTGAAAAGGTATAAAAATAGAATCAATGCTCGACAAAACAAGTCTTCGTTTTATGCGGAAGTCTTATTCTTATCTCTTCAGTTTTGGGGAGTTTTCATATATATATATATATATATATATGAGTTCACACTAATTCCTTCTTAAAAGATCAACAAAGAGTTTGGGAAAATGCATCAAGAATTTCTTACAGACTACGAGTGCTGTTTAACTAGTGTTGTTGTTGTCATCCAAAACCAAGACTACTCCCGCGTCCCCACAGAATTTATACACTAGTGTTGTTGTTGTCATCTTTCTTACAGACTACGAGTGCTGTCAACTAGTGTTGTTGTTGTCATCCAAAACCAAGACTACTCCCGCGTCCCCACAGAATTCATACACCAGTGTTGCTGTTGTCATCTAGCTTACTTTTCCAAATTTGCTTTCCCTGTTGCAATGATTGTGGTTTGAAACCTTTATACCAGATGTTACGTTTGCCTTCTCTACGAAGGGATCACCAACTTGGTGGTCAAGAAACAGATACGAAGATATTAACACAACCAACCATTGTCGTTAATCTTATAAACAGAGTTCCGCTTGGACCAGAAGAAACCTAAATTTGTAAATAAAAATATTATAAAAAGGTAAAAGATATAATTTTTGTAATTTAAAAACTTTAAAAATCTATATATTCTTTAAAATTTTAGAAAGTATTTTTTGAACAGTTAAAAATAACTAATTGAAATATCATTTAAATTAATAATATCTTACCTTGAAAATAATAACTTACTATTTGATTAACTTATATGTGAGTTTATCGTAAACAAATTCTTTACTAGATAAGAAAGAGTAAGGTTACGTAATATCGACTTTTTTAATCTCGCAAGTCAGTAAAAATTCAACTGAGATGATGATGATTAAAAATCAAACTAATTTAGTAATTCAACCAATTTTTTAATAACTTTATTATTAAAACAATAATTTTATTCTAATTTATAAAATTATCATTTTAATGATAAAATTATTAAAACTTAGTTTAATCTAGTTCATTTTATTTAAAATTATCGTTTTAAATAAATTTTTAACTTTGAAAACTAAAATATTTTCCTAATTTAATCATATTTTAGATTTTTAATTTTGTTTGATATTTTTATATACAAATTCCTTTTGATGTACATATGATGCTTGCATATTTTTGTTGTTATTTGCAATATTTGATTAATTTAAATATATCTTTTATTGTTATTTTTTAACTTAAAAAATGTAAATAATATAAATAAATAAATTGAAGTTTGAACTTAAACGACTTACCAACTTAAGCTCAAATGTCAGTGTATTATGGGTATCACTTCGCAAAGTATGTACCAATTTCTAGAAGAAGTATCAATTCAAATCTGTCTCCTGATTTTTTTTTTACCATTTGAGCTCATAATCTAAGCACGAGCACAACTGTAGATCCCATAGAAATCTCTGCCTACTGGATAAGGTGGTCTGAAACAAAGTTAGAACAGCTGGCAAAGGTGAACGCGTCCCATCTCATTAGATTCTTTCAACATCACAAAGAGTTACGATTTTGCTCAGAATATTAGATGGTTCTTCTCCCTCTCTGCTAAACTTTGAGGCGTCTATTTTAGGAGAGCAGATCCTCTATCGAGTTTTTCCTGTCTTATTTTATCTAAGAATAAGATGACGCCGTTTTATCCTTAAAATTTGCACTATAATGTTTTAAATAGATAGTATTTATGGACCCACTCACGGACGCCGTTTTACAGCCATTTAAAAAACCAAACTAGCAGCCACTTTCCATTCTTTCAATCCACCTTCTTTTTTATACAACTCCAAAGCATCTGATTTATTGAATTATGGTTTTGTTGCTTATTCGTATTAAGAACATAATTAAAAATAATCACCAATATTATTTAATATTATTATATATTTATTTAGTTATTATATTTGTAATAATATTAATATATATTTATTTAATAGATTAATTTTATTAATAATAATATTATTATTATTATGAATTTATTATTATTATTATTATATTAGATATGATTATTAAATTTATTAATTATATTAATTTCTATTATTATTATGAAATTTGTTATAATAATTTCTATTATTATTATGAAATTTGTTATAATTACCAATTTTCTTCTTATTATTATTAACTTTAAAAATAACTTGTGTCACGAAAAATCATATTTTAAAAATAATCTTTTATCTTAAAACTTTTATTTAAAAATAAGATTAAAATAATAAAAGTTAAAATATGTGTCACAAATAAAATTAATTTTAATTTTAATATTTATCTTAAATTTTATTTAAAAATTAAATTTTAAATAATAATAAAATTAAAATATGTGTGTGACACAAATGAAAGCAATTTAAAATTTAATTTTTATCTTAAAATTTTATTTAAAATGTGACACATTTTAATTTTGTACACATCATGATTAAGATTTTATTTATTTTCAAGATTAAAATTAAATTTAAAATAATAATATACAAAATATGTCACCTTTTAAATTTTAAGATAAGAAATTAAAATGTAAAATTGTTTTAATTTGTGTCACACATATTTTAAATTTTAAACAAATAAGATAAAATTAAAATTCATTTGCATGACATAATTTGATTTTGTTTTACTTACTATTTTAACTTTACTATTCTGATTAATTTTATATTCCTTATAATTTTGACTACTATAATTATTTTATTATTTTATTATATATATTATTTTTTTTATTATTATTATTTTCAGGAGTTGAATATCTATACTTATTATTATAAATCTTAGGAATTTTGTAATTAAATATATTATTAATCTTAGTATTATTATTATTATTAAATTCCTTATTATGGTTAAATGCATATATGGTAACTTCTAATATTATTATAAAATTGCTTATTATTATAAATTTTCTTGTTTTATTATTAAATTTAGTATTCTTATTACAATAATAATATAATAAGTATAATATTTAATAGACTATTAGAATAATTATAATAATAAATATATTATACTAATGACAATAATTATCTAAATAAAAATATATTCTAATTAATAATAATAATAATAATAATAAATACAAATTATATAATAATAATAATAATAATAATAATAATAATAATAATAACAATAATTACACATAATAATAATAATTTTGAATAACAATAAATATAAATTATAATATAATAATAATAAATATAATTACAAAAAATTATAATAATGATAAAAATAGCCAGGGCGAGGGCTCGCCCTAGATATTCAACCATTTAATGGCCAAATAGCCAGGGCGAGCCCTCGCCCTGGCTATTTAACCATTAAATAATAATAAATATATATTATTTATTTAAATAATAAATAATATTTAATAATATTAAAATTATTAAATAAAATTATTTAATAAACTATTAGAATCATTATAAAATTATTTGGTCAGTCTCGAAGGCTCGCTCTCATGAGACCAAATATATTAATAAATAAATATAATACAAAATAAAATAACACTAATATTAATAAATAAATATAATAAAATTATTATTAATTATTATTATTTTCTTCTTATTATTATAAAATTTTGAGTAGTATTAATTTAACTGTTTAAAATGGGCTTTAATTATTAATCCTATATTTACTATTATTCTTATTATTAATAAATTATTTATTTATTAATAAGATAGGGTAGGAGTGGACACAAATAAACTCAATTTTAAAATTTAAAATTTTATCTTAAAATTTTAATTTAAAAATTAAAATTAAAATAGTAAGTAAAACAAAATCAAATTATGTCATGCAAATGAATTTTAATTTTATCTTATTTGTTTAAAAATTAAAATATGTGTGTGAAACAAATTAAAACAATTTTATATTTTAATTTTTATCTTAAAATTTAAAAGGTGACATATTTTGTATATTATTATTTTAAATTTAATTTTAATCTTGAAAATAAATAAAATCTTAATCATAATGTGTACAAAATTAAAATGTGTCACATTTTAAATAAAATTTTAAGATAAAATTAAATTTTAAAATTGCTTTCATTTGTGTCACACACATATTTTAATTTTATTATTATTTAAAATTTAATTTTTAAATAAAATTTAAGATAAAAATTAAAATTAAAAATTAATTTTATTTGTGACACATATTTTGACTTTTTATTATTTTAATCTTATTTTTAAATAAAAGTTTTAAGATAAAAGATTATTTTAAAATATGATTTTTCGTGACACAAGTTATTTTTAAAGTTAATAATAATAAGAAGAAAATTGGTAATTATAACAAATTTCATAATAATAATAGAAATTATTATAACAAATTTCATAATAATAATAGAAATTAATATAATTAATAAATTTAATAATCATATCTAATATAATAATAATAATAATAAATTCATAATAATAATAATAATAATATTAATAAAATTAATCTATTAAATAAATATATATTAATATTATTACAAATATAATAACTAAATAAATATATAATAATATTAAATAATATTGGTGATTATTTTTAATTATGTTCTTAATATGAATAAGCAACAAAACCATAATTCAATAAATCAGATGCTTTGGAGTTGTATAAAAAAGAACTCGGTTTGAAAGAATGGAAAGTGGCTGCTAGTTTGGTTTTTTAAATGACTGTAAAACGGCGTCCGTGAGTGGGTCCATAAACACTGTCCATTTAAAACATCATAGTGCAAATTTTAAGGATAAAACGGCGTCATCTTATTCTTAGACAGAATAAGACAGGGAACACTCGACAGAGGATCTGCTCTCCTATTTTAGTCTCAACTTTGAATGGAACATGGGATCGAGTTAGAGGTCGACTCACGAGAAGTAAGTTGGAGAGGTGATCCAACTTATAATATCCTATCTCAACAATAGCTGTCTCTCACTCTCTTAGTTTGGGTATAAATGAATTATTCAATAGAAATTGGGTCATAATTTCCTGCTATATTTACAGAGAAAATAATCGATGTACAGACTGACTCATAACTTAACAGTGTAATTTGAAATCGGAATATTACCTTTGATGGTACACCTATAAGATACCTCTAACTTTTTTTAAAGGACATGTTAGGTGCTTATTGCCCATGTAATTTATAGTGTATTTCTTTCCTTATTAAAAAAAAAATGGTCTTGTGTTTCAATGCCAACTCGCCCTTAAAAAATCAAATCAGATCAGACCTTATCTTTGCTCTTTCACTGTGCATTGTTTCAAAAACTGATAAGAACATGGTGATTACCATGCCCATTTACATCTGATTTGCTTGCTTTTCACCTTGTAAGTTGCCTATTAGTATTACCATTACACAGTACAAGCACCTTTTCTTTTTAAAAGGCAAAAGCATCACGTCACCCCATTTTTGAACTCATATGTCATCACTCACGAGTTCTAACGGGTAAGGATAAATTCGTAGTGATGGCCGGAATTCTGGTTTAGATCCTCTGTACTTATATTTGAGGAGCAGCATATCTGTTCCAAGATTTTAGGAGTAGAATGTCTGTTTCAAATTAATTTCAACCTTGTTTTAATAATTCTTTATTTGCGGGAATTAGTTTATAGTCGAAAATTCGACCGTAATTGAAGGTTTATATTTGAGTTTAATTTCGATTAATTTTATTTTAAAATTTAAATTTTTTTTTGAGTTTTAGACTTAAACAAACTAAGTAGTTAAGCAATTAATATATGTGATAAAGTACGGATTAGTTCGTAATTAGAGCCAAAAACTTTGATTAACTCAGTCAAATTATTAATTTTATGTTGAGTTGGGCCTTTGTTGCCATTATTACTCAAACATCACGAAAGAATAGTAAACTTGTTTTAAGAGTTGGTAGATCAATTGTGATTGGACGGTGAAAATTTAAGTTGATTATATCATCATAAAATGAATATATAGTAAACATTAAATAAAATTAAAAATAATAATATCTATCAAAATTGAAATTTAATTAAAGAATGATAATGTTAATTACAAATTAATATGTTTATTTAAATATATGAAATAAATAGGTTAGTTTTTTATAATAAAAGCTGTTAAGGTAAATTAAAAATAATATTTTATTAAAAAAAACTTTCTGTATAAATAATAATGTATGGACTATGGATGTGAACGGGTTCATATCAGAAGACTACTACCACTTAGGGAAGGTTGTATTTTGTAGCGAAGAAATGAGTGCGCCAGCCGCCGCCGCCGCCGCCGCCGCCGCCGCCAACACCACCGGCACCGGCACCAGCAACCAAACTTCCGACGACAACGTCCGACGTACCGCCTCTGATTCCTTCTGCAACTACCCGTTGTCACGTTCGCAAGTGAGGAACAGTATCTTGCAGGATGCAATTCGTTGTTTTCCTTCACAGCGCAAAAAAGGGTAGAAGTACGCAGTTGATATACACTTAACACTTCGTTTGGAGGTGGTTTAAAGAAGATGCGGGATCGGTCTGTTACTCTTTCTTCTTTCTATTGGAATAATAGATCAACATACTGGAGGCGCGCTCTTGCGCGCTTTGTACCTAAGAATCAGCTTCTTAATTCGTAGTGAGATTCTGAGATATGATCATGTTCTTTAAGCTTCTGGTATTAGTTGTTGTTGTTGTTATATCTACCGACGTAGATTATTAAATAATCTTCTGGTTTGCTTTCTTTAATCTTTAATCCTCTTCAGTACTGGTATTCTTCTTCTTGTTTGGACATCACTAAACCTGAGAATGAATTTGAGAATTTACCTTTATCAGGATTCAGGAATGGTAGTTTCCTTATCGGTAAACAGTGTATCTCTCAGCTTCTAGCGTGTTTAAACTTATCTGTTTAAATTCAATTGTCGGCTTACTGTGGGTCTTACTTCGCATAAAAGTTATGAATTTCTAGGACCTCGTCATATGAGCACATGTAAGTATAAGACATTTTGTTCACGTGGAATTTAGAATTTTAGTTTTTAAATAAATTATAAGTTAAGTTATGTCATTTGATTATGATAAAGATGATAAAGTAAATCAATAAATGATCTAAATTAATAGATCAAAATTTGGGTAAAAAATAGGTCCCAGTTAGTATAGATCGGGTCCATTTCTACCTTGTAATAGAGAAGTCCGATATAAAAGTTATATAAAAGTTAGGTTTTCTGCAGTTACTAAAAAGAACGTTCACGAGTATAAAGATTTCTGACTTATTAGGGAAGTTCAGAATTTGAGGAAACTGTAGAAAGACCTAACTCGTGAATCGGTAATCACTTTTTACTGAAAGTCTCAATAGATTCAGAAACGTTTAGAGCTCAAAATCGACTTTAAAAATAAAGATGAAACCGAAATCTAGATATTTTGTATTATCTTTATTTTTAATCCTTTCATGTAAATTCTGCATACGTAATAAGGCTTCCATTACATACTCTAAGTAGATACATCAGACCGGTTCAAGGCTTTTGACCATTTGAGCTCATCATATAAGCACACGTAGATCCATCAGATTGGTTCAAAGTTTGGTCTTTTGTGTTTAGTACCAACCACTTCGAAAATGACATCAGGTCTTGTCCACTGGAGCTAGTGCTCAATGGAGACTAACCCAAAAGCGACTCGATTTGGTTTAATTACCTTCAACTCCTTTGAAGAATCCTTTTTTCCATTTATACCAAATATTACGTTTGCCTTCTCTACGAGGGGTCAGCAACTTATGGTCAGGAAACAAAAATCACAAGAAACCATTACATCATTTTATGATTAACCTAAATTTATGAAAAAATATAAAAGGTAAAAGACATAATTATTGTAGTTTAAAAATTAAAAATCTATTATTTAAAATTTCAGAAAATATTTTTGAATTTCCAATATTTTTATAAAATGTCTTCTTTTAAGTTTCGTACAAAAAGTAACGAATTGAAATGTATAATATTTGCATGTTTTGATTAATAATAATTTACCTTTAAAATTGTCAAATAATATTTGATTGGTCAATTTCTAGAATGTTGAAAATTACATAAAATTAAAGAATTTGTTTGAATTAAAATATTCAACTTATATTAAACCATTATAAGATCGATTAAAGATTACAAAAATTAAAGAATTTAAAATATGATTGAAAAAATTGTACTTATCTATTCAATAATTTGAAGATAATTATAAAAACTATTAAATAAAAATTTATTTATTTATTTTAATTTATAAAAATTATTAATTTATAAAAATAATTAATCAATTTTATCAATAAAATTGTTAAAATATATCTAACCGAAATTTAAAATTATATGATTCGATTGAATTTTTAATATGGATGAAAACATGAAAACTGGTATTTACAAAATAAGAGGCAACACGACACATCAGAGCTCATATGTCATTTCCCTCGTAATTCTATAAAAAATTATTTATAACATTCTGAAATATGATCATTTTCTTCACGCTTCTAGTATTAGATGTAGATTATTAAATACTCTTCTTTCGCTTTCTTTAATCTTTAATCTTCTTCTGTGTTGTTAGTCTTCTTGTTTGGTGAAGAACAAGCATCACTAAACCTGTGAATGAATCTGAGAATTTACCATTATTAGGAATGTAGTTTCCATATCAGTAAACTGTGTAACTCTCAGCTGCTGATGTGTTCGGGACTCCTGATGGCGTCGCCATTTATGAGTTTGTGAATATTTAAAAGAAATTCAGGGATGAATTCACAAGATGGATATGCAAAGTTATTGAATGGAAATTAAGATTTTCCAAGAACCTGTCAATCCACCATGGTTACAAGGTAACTGTCACATAAGATACGAGTGTCAATAGATTTGACAATGCCAGTCTGTCGATAAGTTTAATCGGTATTTGCAGTCACTGTCCTTTTGATTATGCATTGAATACATCGTTCAATGCATGTAATAATATTTAAATTATATCATTCAGATAAAGTCACTTCACGAACAAAGACCTCAACCTATCCTCTCTACTTCAATCATCATATCCAAGACTTGCAATTGAACGGCATTTACAAAATGTTCTATCAATGATCTAGAGCAATAGAAATAGAAGACCCTATTAGGATTTATGTTAAATATATCCTATCTTTATTTTTGACATTTTTATTGGACATAGAAATTATCATAATTCTAAAAGATATGCTTTTATTGGAGATTGTGTATAGGAGATTGATTTTGTTTTGATTTTGGATGATGCTTGGGATTTGAATTGCAAATATAATCTTAATAAACATTATTTTCGATGTTGATAGCTTATCTGATTTTGTCCTTGTCTGAAAAGGATTTTTGAAGAAAAAATCCAGCTAGAGTGCGTGTATGATAGAAATTGTGTAGTTTACGAAAAACAGCAACAGTGTTGGTGGCTGCGTATATGAGCTTTTGAATATACAACAGAATGTTGATGTTTTGGGTTATGTGTAGCTGGTGCTTTGTTTCTGCTGTCATCCTCTGTTTGAGCTGATTGCATGGGTCTTGTGTGGAGCTGCTCTGTTTTCTTTTTATCCTCTATTTTTGAGCTGATTGTGTGGGGGTCTTGGAGCAGCTATTTTTCATTGTTTCATCTCTGACAAGCAGTCTAAGTATTATGTGAAGTTGCTGATTTTTCTGGTTTCTTGGAGTTGTCTAATAGTTGCGGCACAAAGGAGATTTCGTGGCTGATAGGTGCTTGACTTATTGGTGCAGTGACTTGTTTATATCAGTGAACAATTTCAGATATGAGAATTGTCTTTTCTTGTTTTATTTGTTCTTGCTGTTGAGTAAAAATAGTTAGGAAAATCCTCTGACGAGATTAGCACGAGACGGTCGTGTTATCAGGCGTGAAAATCTTTAACGGGTAGTTAAGTTGTGGGTTAGTTACATAGATTGAGTGGTACGGGGTTAGATCAATCTTTTGTAATTTTTGTGAACTACAGTGAAAGTAATCAATCTGGGTGAGAGCTTCGCAGACACAGGCAAGGTGTGCCGAACTGCGTTACCAAACGTCGGCGTCTTCATTATTTTGCGTTCGTGATTTTTGATTTAATTGTGCGAAAAATAATTTATGGATAATCTGCGAATTAATTAAACCCCTTCGGTTTTTCAATTAGTATCAGAACGCGGATCACCTATTCAGAACTTGGTAGCAAGTTGGTGCAGATCCGAGATTCACAGATATGGCTACGAGAGAGGGTACATCAATTACCAGACCTCCACTATTGGATGGATCGAATTATCCATCATGAAAATCCCGAATGAAATTCTTTATTCAAGCTCATACCACGAGAGCCTGGCATTCAGTAGTACATAGCTAGACGCATCCAATGATCATTGATGATAAAGGAGAGGCAGTTCAGAAATATCCGTCTGAATGGACAAGAGTGGAAGAAGAAAGTGCACTGGGAAATTCACAAGCAATACACGCGATATTCAGTGTTGTTGACGAAGGACGTTTCTCAATGATTTCAGCATGTAAAACGGCTAAAGAAGCGTGGGACATATTGCAGACTATTCATGAAGGGTCTAAATCTGTGATATCGTCAAAACTACAGATGTTAGCTGTGCAGTTTGAAGAGCTGAAGATGGATAAGAATGAGACCATTGGAGATTTTCATGAAAGATTGAGAGATACAGTCAATCAAGCTCATCAACTAAGGAAGAAGTACTCTGATGTGAAATTGGTCAAGAAAACGTTGAGATCGTTGCCACCGAGATTTATTCCAAAAATTGCAACAATAGAAGAGACTCATGACATTGATAATCTGTCATTGGAAAAAGTTATCGGCATTCTCACAAATTTTGAGATGAATCTCTTAAGAGGTAAGCAAGAAAAAAGCAAAGGATTGGCATTGAAAGTGAAAGACAAAAAAAGTGTGAACAATGTAGAAAATGAGTCAGATGAGAATGAAGATATGGTGTTGCTCACTGGAAATTTCAGTAAATGGCTGAAAAAAATGAAAAAGGGCATACCTGACTCTAGACAATATGGTAGAAGTTCATCAAGTAATAACCAAAGACAACAAGTCAAGACACAAAGAGGCGATTGGAAGGAAAGAAGAATACAGTGTCATGAATGTCAAGGATTTGGACATATTCAATCCGAATGTGCTAACACTTTGAAGAAACAAAGAGGAAAGTCCTTCACAACCACCTGGAGCGAAAATTAATCTGAAGGTGATTTCGGCAGTGAAGAAGAAATAGCAAATAATGTTGCATTAGTTGCATTACACAACAAAAGTCCAGTTACTTGCTTAATAGTAACTGAGAAGGAAGTAACTGACAGTAGCACAGGGAGAAAATTTGATTATTTCGAAATTAGTTCAGCTCGAGATTCTATATCAGACTATGACAGTGACAGAAGTAATCTTGATGATAAAAATGAGGATATTTATGAGGATTACAAAGTTTTATAGGAAAAATGGGTGAAAACGTGTAGAAAGAATGAAAGATTGGCGGAAGAGAATCTTTGCCTGAAAAATACCATACAAGAATTAGAAAAGAAGCTGATGTTAACTTCGGATGAGCTTGGTGAAGCTAGAATGAAATTGATGAGTACTGAAAAGGGATTGAGGATGTTGAATGGAGGCACCGAAAAACTTGATAAGTTGATAGAAACTGGTAAGGTTAAGGGAACTTCGAAGGCATAGGCTATAAAGGCGAGTGTTCGAAAGTGAATGAAGAAAATTTTGAAATGTCTAGATCAGCCCAAAAGGTAGAAGCATCGAAAAAGAGTCAAAGATTTATACCCACATGTCACTTTTGTGGAGTTATTGGACATATAAGGCCAAGATGTTATCAGTTACTACAATTGATGTTTCAAAGGGGTTATAACCAAAAAAATAGATACTCTTCATTAAATTTTCAGCAGCATCCCATGATATCGAAGCAAGCTTGGATTAGAAAGGGTCAAGTACAAGCACAAAAATGTAGTGAAAGAAAAACAAGAAAATACCCAGATTTGCAGTTAGTTACTGCAGATGAAGTAACTGCAGAAAGTGACTCACAGCTAATTACTGCAGATAGAAGCGACTCTGAGAAAGTGGTTTCTGATTAATTCTTTGAGGAAGTAATTGCAAAAACTGAAGAACTTTCGGTTACTTTGGATGATGAACTAACTAAAACAATGAAAGCTGATTTGAACTGAGGCTCTTCATCTCAAATCCGAAGAAACTATCCAGCAGAAAATGTTATTGGGGATGTGAGTGAAAGAAGAAAAACAAGAGAAAGAAAAAGGATTGATTATCAAGAACTTATAGGAAACTTGTGCTATATATCTTCATTCGAGACAAAGAAAAACACCAGGTTTGAGATTCTTTGAAGGGCACAGGGACAGTGTGCTTTACATTTTTGAAGTTTTTTTTAATGTTGTTAAATACAAAAAAAAAAGAAAAAAAATAAAAAGAAAAAGAAAAAAAAGAAAAAGAAAAGAAAAGATTTTTTTGTTTTGTTCTTTAGTTTTATGTTGCTATTGTCGTTTCATGTTTTTAGTATTTTGTAATGTGTCTTCTATTTGGTCCCACCGAAGACTCCTCATCTCTCTCATTGATATAGATCTTTCTCGGATATCTCTCTCTTTCAGGCATATCTCTCAGTCAATGAATAGAATTAAAATCAGAACGGTAGGTGCGTCTGACTTCAACCCAATTGATGCAAGAATTTAAGTTTTGGTATCGGATTTAAATACCCGATTAAGTGCCGATTTAATTTGTCTTAAGCAGTATTTAAAATCTGATCAAATACCTATCGATCTGAAAATTTTAAAAATTTGGGGTTTTTTGCAAAATTTTAAAATGTTCAAAATCTCTTCCTCCTCTCATTCCTCCTTTTTTGAAACTTTTAAAATAATAATGAATATTTTATTACTAATAATAATTATAAATTAAATAAAACTTAAAATAAAATATTTTAATTTTAATTACTAATAAATTATTTTATTTAAATTTATTTTAATATTTTATATAATATTTATTAATAAATTATTAATAAAAATATTTTATTTTCAAAATAAATAATTTTAAAATTATTATTTATAAACTAATGTTTATTTTATATATTTTCAATTATTAAATCAAAATTTATATATTTTAAAATTAATTATATTTATTGGTTGATGTTATACAGTACAATTGTAAAATATATATTAATATGGACTATTTTGTAATTTTAAAAAAGTTTAGGGACTATTTTATAAATTTAAAAAATATCTCGAAACGATACCGATGCTGGGTCGATACGATCTGATTACATTCAGAGCTCAATCCGTCTGAGGCGATGCAGTATTCATAACATTGCTCTCAGTGTTGAATGGTGGTAAATTGTCATATTGGCGTGCTTATGATTCTTCCGCTGCATCTATTGGTGATTATTATGATTGTGACTTTGTCTCAAGGGGAGACATCAGATTGTTTATGGTGAATATTTCATTCAGGGGAGATTTCAAGGTATGTGCGTGACTATTCATCGTATTTTTTGACATCTTTTTATCCCAAGGAGGAGAAATTTGGATGATTGGAGAACTTGATGTTCCTTGAAACTTGATGCTTGATGAAGGGGGAGCATAGTGAATCTCATCTTTGTATGTTAACTATGGATGATTGGTGTTTTTTGAAACTTGATGTTTGATAAAGGGGGAGCAATGTGGATATTATCTTTATATTTCCAAATATGATTATTTATGTGGAGTGCTAATGTTGGGACCCGATCCAGAAACCGGATCCCAACCGGAAAAGCAAGAACGAAAAACGGAATCGAATGGAAACGGAAATTTCGCATCACAATTTCGAATCAGAAACAAAGCATAAGAATCGAAAGCGAAGCGTATACTTGAAACAAATGCAAAGCGAACGCAAAAACACAAGGCGAAACAACCAACGAAACCGAAAACGGAAGCAAATCGGAATCGAAAACAAAGCGGATAAAAGAACGGAGGAAACGAAACAACCGAAGCGGAATCAAAGCAGAAACAAAGCGAATGCGGAAACAAACACTTAACTAAACGGATTCGACATCCGACAATAATTTTGAAAGGAAACGATCGAATGAACATAATGAACACAATCGCGTTGGAAATCCTAGACGTTCCAAAATCCGGTATAATTTTTTTTTCTTTCTTATTCTCATTTCTTACCTCATTAGTCAACCTCAGTCAAATTACACAACCAAATTCCCCTTTTGGAAAAATCATTCTCATGTAAATCTCTAAATCTGATCATATTCTTATTTATCCATACAAATCTCAAATTACATTTTTAACCCAGATTTTATCGAAAGCCATATACATATCCATACTCAAGATCCAAATTACTCAAAAGCTAACGTATTCAAATGTCGAAACTGACGTCTTCACATTCTTTCATCCGATCTCCTGCTCGAAACCTGGTGATGAGGATGAAAGGGGGGGTGAGCTCGAAAGCTCGTGGATAACACATTTATAAATTGACAAATACGCCGAAATCATTTTTTTCATAATCTTTCGCCAAAAGTGCTAATTTTTCAAACTTTACAATTTTTCAAACAATTTCCTCAAACCTTTTTTTATATATATTTTTCAAACTTTTCATAGTAATCTCACTTTTTTTTTTCAAAAATTCTCAAATTTTCATAAATATGAGTGCAACATTCAGAAACAAAATTGAAAGCACATAACATATCAGAATGGTCTGGCTAGGTCCAACAGAGCGTCTTTGCGATCCATGAGCGCGGTCACATGCGATCGTGAACGAAACGATTACACTTTCCCGCATAAGCGGTCCGAAGTAGCCGTGAGGAGTCGAAATCGACTCCGTGCCACTAATGGGCAGGAAAAAGGCTATACACATAGAAACAAATGACTCACCAAAGGACCTCTGAACCCACATAACACATATCGAAAGCGGAAATTCAAATTGCCCAAGGCACTTTCCAAAATTTTACTTTTCTAACATTATTTCATCAACTTAAAACAATCTCACAAATTCACACATATCAATTAATTCAATTAATCAATAAATGCAACAATATGCATAATTATCAATGCATACACAACAAATGCATTTTCAGAAATTTTATCAATTTATCAAATCGACTTATAATAATTTTTGAAAACCTTGAAATCAAAATTTCAAACTTTTAATCAATTCAGTATTTTCAAACATTTACAAACAATAATTTATCAAAATCAAACTTTTGCTTTCTTTCATTTTGAAAATTCTTATATTGCCTATAAATCAAAATATAAATATCTACCCACCTTCAATTATTGCGGAAACTTGATCCTAGCTCCAATTTGATCCTTGCTTCTTTCCTTCATTCAATTAAAATCGACCTACGCCATAATCATTCAATTTCACATCATAAATTTGCATAATTCCCAAAATTAACTATCGGAAATTCATAATTATCATACTTCAAGCTATTTCAATCTCCAATTTTGAAAATCCCCAATTTTCAAAATTGGCCTAAACCAATACACCCAAATTCAATCTCATAAATAACTTAATTTTCAAAACTAACTTCACAATTCATCAATTCATACTAATTCCAAAATATCTAAACCCTCAATTTCAAAAACTCCCAAATCTTAAAATTGACCTAAACCAATTTATCTAAATTCAATACCATAATTCACAATTTTCTCAAAACTAATTTCATATTCCACAAACCCATATTATTATCTTTCATTCTACACCAAAAATTAACCAAATTCTCAACCATAAAATTTAGCCTAAACTTTAAACAAATTTCTATCCAAAATTAAACCCAACCTAAAGCATTAATATCAAAACTAACTTCATAAATCACAAACCCATATCATTATCTATATTTCTCAATCAAAAATTCAACAAAATCTCAAAGTTGAAAATTTTCCCTGACCTCATTTATCCACCAAATTCAAATTTTCCTAGCTTGAAAGGAAGCTCTCATGCTTTTCTACCTTTTTCCTCTTGAAATCCACTCAAAAATCCCTAAGAAACAAGTAGAAAAATTGAAACAAAGCTTTCTCTCTCTTCTTTTCTCCATACGAAACCTCTTCATTCTTCTTCTTCTTATTACTCTCTTCTTTTTCTAGAAAAATCGAGCTTCTTCCACTTAAAACGACACTCACATCTGTCTTTTTATTTATTCAAAGTGCCTAGTCATTAATTGAGGGTCAAATGACCAAAATGCCCCTCCATTCAAAGCTTAAAGTCATGCTTACTTGCGGTTTGATTCGCACTATCAAGTTGAAGAAATTTGCTAAAACTTCCTTCTCGAGAAATGTTCCCCTCAATCATACGAATCCAACGCCAACGACCGCGCTCAATTCCGATCACTATATCAAAAGTTATGCGCAAAACAGTGCGGGAATATCCATATTCTAACACATTTTCCATGTACGATTACTTCCGTCCAAAAGTTAACATTCTTAATCCCAGAATTAAAACTTGATGTCTTCATAACAATTGTAGCCTTATGTCTCTAGTTTAATTCAAAATAAGAATCGCCTCATTTCGATTCCCAGATCAAAAGTTATACTCAAAATACTCTCAGGTGTTCCCAATCTGAAAATTTCACCGTAATCCGAACTTAAATTCAAAAATTAAAAGTCTTAGGGGCAAAATTGACATTTCATGTCTTCATAAGATTTGTAGCCCTTTGTCTTATCTTTATTTCGCCTTAAGAATCACTTCAATCGGATCTCTACAGATCCCGAATTTCACAAAACACTGAACTATGCTTGGAAAATTTCACGACTCACTTTGATTAAATTAATCACCATTAATTTCATCTCAAAATTTCACAAATTTCTGTGAGGATGTAGATAATTGTCTTACGAATCCAACGCCGCAAGAATCAACTCAATCGGATGTCGGACGGAAAAGATATGAGCAAAACAGTGAACAAAGGTCGGATTGGATGAGGAAGCAAGAAAACTGAAGGAGCAAAACGACGTCGTATTAGGGCGAGGATAGGGCACGGTCACTACGGCGACGCGGACGTCGCCCTAGCGACGCGGGCCAAAATGCTCACCATCGCTACGGCGATGCGCGTTGCCGTAGCGACGGCGGCGCTGAGCGTTCGCCATCATTTATGGCGTCTGGCGTCGCCCAGTAGCGAGGATAAATCATTTTCCTATTCTTCTTTTTTTTTTTCCTCTAAACTTCCAAAATTTATAACTTTTAATCCCGAACTCTGATTTTGACAAACTTAGTCTCTATAGAAAACTTAAAGAAAGCTCTACATCTTTCACGAAGGACATAAAACTCAATTCGACTCGTTCGGAAGTCCATTTTTCGGTCAAAGATACTATCCTCTATACAAACTTGTAAAAATCATAACTAATTACTCCGAGATCAAAAAATTGCATACTTTATATCGAATTAAAGATCAAAACAAACCCTTCAATTTTCATGAAGAACATCAAGGCTAAAATAACCTCTAACTAGGTTAATTTCTCAGTCAAAGTTTCAACCTTACTTAAAGTCAAAAGTCAACCTTATCAAACATAAACTTTGACTGAACATAACTTTTAATTCCAAGATCGAAAAATTGCAAACTTTATGTCTACAAAAAGCTCTTAACATAATCTACAAGTTTCATGTAGATCATTTTATCAAATTTTGCCTCAAACAAAAGTCAACTGTCAAAGTCAAACATTCTCTCTCCAAAAAGTCAAACTTTCTAAATCATTCAAATTTTCACACTTTTTCTTTTTAATTCTTGCTATTTAACTTTATTTCAATCAACTCATCCACTTTCCTCTCATAATCCATAAAAATTCATTCAAATATCAAAATTTTCTAACCGAAGCAATTCTTTTCTCCTACATTTTTCTTAAATTCATTTTCATTCTCACCAATTCTTTCTCCATTTAAATTCATTTTAATATTTCTAATTTTCATCAAAAGTTCGGGGTCCAACATTTCTCCCCCTCTTAAAAGAATTTCGTCCTCGAAATTCATATTTACTTAAACTCCAAGCAACTCATTCTTGCATAAATTTCTTTTTAAACAATGATCATCAAGCACTTTCTCACTAATTTCTTTTCAAACTCATAATCAATTACCTTTTCATCAAATTTACTCATCATACATATTCTCAATCTCTTCACAAATTTCATTTCCTTAAATCATATACCACTCATATCATATTAGGTTCCTCAACACACTCCGAAAATCAATCATATTCTTGACATCCAAATCGAACCAATCACATGAATTCGGCAAATAGTCATGCCCATCAATTTCACATTCCTAAAGACAATCATAGTTCTTTCATCAAAATCAAATGATCACTTAGCACATTCGCATAAATTCACCCTTATCTGTACAAACTCTTCTCAAATTCGTACTCATACTCATACGCCCAAGTAAGATCCTATTACTGGGCTCTGATACCATAAATGTTGAGACTCGATCCGGAAACCGGATCCCAACCGGAAAAGCAAGAACGGAAAACGGAATCGAATGGAAACGGAAATTTCGCATCACAATTTCGAATCAGAAACAAAGCATAAGAATCGAAAGCGAAGCGTATACTCGAAACAAATGCAAAGCGAACGCAAAAACACAAGGCGAAACAACCAACGAAACCGAAAACGGAAGCAAATCGGAATCGAAAACAAAGCGGATAAAAGAACGGAGGAAACGAAACAACCGAAGCGGAATCAAAGCAGAAGCAAAGCGAATGCGGAAACAAACACTTAACTAAACGGATTCGACATCCGACAATAATTTTGAAAGGAAACAATCGAATGAACATAGTGAACACAATCGCGTTGGAAACCCTAGGGGTGCGTTTATTTTCAGAAAACAGTTTTTTGTTTTCTATCTTGATTTTTTGCATATATTTTCAATTTTTATTTTCAGTGAAAAATTGTCGAAAACATGTTTACTAATTAATATTGAAAAAATTATTTTCTAAAATTGAAAATTGCAAAACATGTTTACTAAAATTGTGTTTTGATTTCAAAAGAATTAGAAAACATGTTTATTAAGGATTGTTTTTTCATTGCTAATAAATTAAATCTAAACTCAAAGAAAGGTATTAAAAAGCCCAAAAAGTGATCAAGAACATACCTTAAGTATTAGAGCATAAATCTGCAAATCAGAAGCAAAAGCTGAAAGGAAACGAATGAGTTTTGGAATGATGACAATCCACTGTTAACCTTTTATTTATATATATATATAGAAGAATATCCCGCTCTTGTTTTATTGGAAGCCCGCCTCTTGTTTTTGATGACCCGCCAATTTTTTTTCTTTTGATTGTTGAAAACACGCTTCTCTCATTTTGAGAAACGTGTTTTTTAGTTTCCTAAAAATTAGAGATGAAAATTTGGAAACCTATTAAAAGTAGTTTTCTAATTTCCTAAAAAATTGGAAAAATAGAAAACACGCTTTTCTTGAAAATTTGATCTATTTTTTTATTAATAAACATGTTTTCTAATTATTTTCTATTTTATGAAAACATTTTCTAGAAAACTAGAAAATTTTCAGAAAGTAAACGCACCCTAGACGTTCCAAAATCCGGTATAATTTTTTTTTCTTTCTTATTCTCATTTCTTATCTCATTAGTCAACCTCAGTCAAATTACACAACCAAATTCCCCTTTTGGAAAAATCATTCTCATGTAAATCTCTAAATCTGATCATATTCTTATTTATCCATACAAATCTCAAATTACATTTTTAACCCAGATTTTATCGAAAGCCATATACATATCCATACTCAAGATCCAAATTACTCAAAAGCTAACGTATTCAAATGTCGAAACTGACGTCTTCACATTCTTTCATCCGATCTCCTCGAAACACGGAGATGGGGATGAAAGGGGAGTATTCGGAAGCTCGTGGATAACACATTTATAAATTGACAAATACGCCGAAATCATTTTTTCATAATCTTTCGCCAAAAGGGCTAATTTTTCAAACTTTACAATTTTTCAAACAATTTCTTCAAACCTTTTTTTATATATATATTTCAAACTTTCCATAGTAATCTCACTTTTTTTTTTCAAAAATTCTCAAATTTTCATAAATATGAGTGCAACATTCAGAAACAAAATTGAAAGCACATAACATATCGAATGGTGCAGCTAGGTCCAAGCAGAGCGTCTTTGCAGATCCATGAGCGGTCTGTGCGATCGTGAATGAAACGTCTTACACTTTCCGCATAGCGGTCCAAGTATAAGCCGTGAGGAGTCCGAAATCGACTCCGTGCCACTAGCGGGCGTAGGAAAAAGGCTATACACATAGAGAGCAATACGACTCACCAAAGGACCTACTAGAACCCACATAATACATATCGAAAACCGAAATTCAAATTGTCCGAAGGCACTTTTCAAAATTTTACTTTTCTAACATTATTTCATCAACTTAAAACAATCTCACAAATTCACACATATCAATTAATTCAATTAATCAATAAATGCAACAATATGCATAATTATCAATGCATACACAACAAATGCATTTTCAGAAATTTCTATCAATTTATCAAATCAGCTTATAATAATTTTTCAGAAAACCTTCGGAAATCAAAATTTCAAACTTTTAATCAATTCGTATTTTCAAACATTTACAAACAATAATTTATCAAAATCCAAACTTTTGCTTTCTTTCATTTTTGAAAATTCTTATATTGCCTATAAATCAAAATATAAATATCTACCCACCTCAATTATTGCGAAACTTGATCCTAGCTCGATTTGATCCTTGCTTCTTTCCTTCATTCAATTAAAATCGACCCACGCCATAATCATTCAATTTCACATCATAAATTTGCATAATTCCCAAAATTAACTATCGGAAATTCATAATTATCATACTTCCAAGCTATTTCAATCTCCAATTTTGAAAATCCTCAATTTTCAAAATTGGCCTAAACCAATACACCCAAATTCAATCTCATAAATAACTTAATTTTCAAAACTAACTTCACAATTCATCAATTCATACTAATTCCAAAATATCTAAACCCTCAATTTCAAAAACCCCCAAATCTTAAAATTGACCTAAACCAATTTATCCAAATTCAATACCATAATTCACAATTTTCTCAAAACTAATTTCATATTCCACAAACCCATATTATTATCTTTCATTCTACACCAAAAATTAACCAAATTCTCAACCATAAAATTTAGCCTAAACTTTAAACAAATTTCTATCCAAAATTAAACCCAACCTAAAGCATTAATATCAAAACTAACTTCATAAATCACAAACCCATATCATTATCTATATTTCTCAATCAAAAATTCAACAAAATCTCAAAGTTGAAAATTTTCCCTGACCTCATTTCTCCACCAAATTCGAATTTTCCTAGCTTGAAAGGAAGCTCTCATGCTTTTCTACCTTTTTCCTCTTGAAATCCACTCAAAAATCCCTAAGAAACAAGTAGAAAAATTGAAACAAAGCTTTCTCTCTCTTCTTTTCTCTATACGAAACCTCTTCATTCTTCTTCTTCTTATTTCTCTCTTCTTTTTCTAGAAAAATCGAGCTTCTTCCACTTAAAACGACACTCACATCTGTCTTTTTATTTATTCAAAGTGCCTAGTCATTAATTGAGGGTCAAATGACCAAAATGCCCCTCCATTCAAAGCTTAAAGTCATGCTTACTTGCGGTTTGATTCGCACTATCAAGTTGAAGAAATTTGCTAAAACTTCCTTCTCGAGAAATGTTCCTCTCAATCATACGAATCCAACGCCACTGACCGCGCTCAATTCCGATCACTATATCAAAAGTTATGCGTAAAACAGTGCGGGAATATCCATATTCTAACACATTTTCCATGTACGATTACTTCCGTCCAAAAGTTCACATTCTTAATCCCAGAATTAAAACTCGATGTCTTCATAACAATTGTAGCCTTATGTCTCTAGTTTAATTCAAAATAAGAATCGCCTCATTTCGATTCCCAGATCAAAAGTTATACCCAAAATACTCTCAGGTGTTCCCAATCTGAAAATTTCACCGTAATCCGAACTTAAATTCAAAAATTAAAAGTCTTAGGGGCAAAATTGACATTTCATGTCTTCATAAGATTTGTAGCCCTTTGTCTTATCTTTATTTCGCCTCAAGAATCACTTCAATTGGATCTCTACAGATCCCGAATTTCACAAAACACTGAACTATGCTTGGAAAATTTCACGACTCACTTTGATTAAATTAATCATCATTAATTTCATCTCAAAATTTCACAAATTTCTGTGAAGATGTAGATAATTGTCTTACGAATCCAACGCCGCAAGAATCAATTCAATCGGATGTCGGACGGAAAAGATATGAGCAAAACAGTGAACAAAGGTCGGATTGGATGAGGAAGCAAGAAAACTGAAGGAGCAAAACGACGTCGTATTAGGGCGAGGATAGGGCACGGTCACTACGGCGACGCGGACGTCGCCCTAGCGACGCGGGCCAAAATGCTCACCATCGCTACGGCGATGCGCGTCGCCGTAGCGACGGCGGCGCTGAACGTTCGCCATCGCTATGGCGATACGCGTCGCCCTAGTGACGGGGATAAATCATTTTCCTCTTTTTTTTTCCTCTCTAAACTTCCAAAATTCATAACTTTTAATCCCGAACTCCGATGTTGACAAACTTAGTCTCTATAGAAAACTTAAAGAAAGCTCTACATCTTTCACGAAGGACATAAAACTCAATTCGACTCGTTCGGATGTCCATTTTTCGGTCAAAGATACTATCCTCTATACAAACTTGTAAAAATCATAACTAATTACTCCGAGATCAAAAAATTGCATACTTTATATCGAATTAAAGATCAAAACAAACCCTTCAATTTTCATGAAGAACATCAAGGCTAAAATAACCTCTAACTAGGTTAATTTCTCAGTCAAAGTTTCAACCATACTTAAAGTCAAAAGTCAACCTTATCAAACGTAAACTTTGACTGAACATAACTTTTACTCCCAAGATCGAAAAATTGCAAACTTTATGTCTACAAAAAGCTCTTAACATAATCTACAAGTTTCATGTAGATCATTTTATCAAATTTTGCCTCAAACAAAAGTCAACTGTCAAAGTCAAACATTCTCTCTCCAAAAAGTCAAACTTTCTAAATCCTTCAAATTTTAACACTTTTTCTTTTTAATTCTTGCTATTTAACTTTATTTCAATCAACTCATCCACTTTCCTCTCATAATCCATAAAAATTCATTCAAATATCAAAATTTTCTAACCGAAGCAATTCTTTTCTCCTACATTTTTCTTAAATTCATTTTCATTCTCACCAATTCTTTCTCCATTTAAATTCATTTTAATATTTCTAATTTTCATCAAAATTTCGGGGTCCAACAGCTAAAGTTGTGACAAAAATGTCAAAAAGGGGGAGATTGTTAGGATTTATGCTAAATATATCCTATCTTTATTTTTGGCATTTTTATTGGACATAGAAATTACCATAATTCTAGAAGATGTGCTTTTATTGGAGATTACGTATAAGAGATTGATTTTGTTTTGGTTTTGGACGGTGCTTGGGATTTGAATTGCAAATATAATCTTAATAAGCATTATTTTCGGTGTTGATAGCTTATCTGATTTTATCCTTGTTTGAAAAGTATTTTTGAAGAAAAAATCCAGCTAGAGTGCGTGTATGATAGAGATTGTGTAGTTTACGAAAAACAGCAACGGAGTGTTGGTGGTTGCGTATATGGGCTTTTGAATATACAGCAGAATATTGATGTTTTAGGTTATGTGTGGCTGGTGCTTTGTTTCTGCTGTCATCCTCTGTTTGAGCTTATTGCGTGGGTCTTGTGTGGAGCTGCTCTGTTTTCTTTTTATCCTTTGTTTTTGAGCTGATTGTGTGGGGGTCTTGGAGCAGCTATTTTTCATTGTTTCATCTCTGACAAGCAGTCTAAGTATTATCTTGAAGTTCTTGATTTTTCTGGTTTCTTGGAGTTGTCTATTAGTTGCGGCACAAAGGAGATTTTGTGGCTAACGGGTGCTTGACTTATTGGTGCAGTGACTTGTTTATATCAGTGAACAATTTCAAATATGAGAATTGTCTTTTTCTTGTTTTATTTGTTCTTGTTTTTAAGTAAAAATAGTTTGAAAAATCCTCTGACGAGGTTAACACGAGACGGTCGTGTTATCAGGCATGAAAATCTTTAACGGGTAGTTAAGTTGTGGGTTAGTTACATAGATTGAGTGGTACGGGGTTAGATCAATCTTGTGTAATTTTTGTGAACTACATTGAAAGGAATCAATCTGGGTGAGAGCCCCGCAAACATAGGCAAGGTGTGCCGAACTGCGTTACCAAACGTCGGCGTCTTCATTATTTTGCGTTCGTGATTTTTGATTTAATTGTGAGAAAAATAATTTGTGGATAGTCTGCGAATTAATTAACTCCCTTTGGTTTTTCAGACCCAAAAATTGAAAATTTCAAGATAAACGCACAACCTTTAAAGCCATATGTTATTGGAGCTGAAATCAAGAAAGGGATTGCATACTCCCTTTTTAGTCCAAAGCTTTAAGAGAAGAGTTTAAAGTCTAGCTATAGACTTTAAATAAGTGATGATGGAGAGAGAACTCAATTTTCTTTCCTTTTCTTTTTGGTTTATTCATTTATTTTTAATATAGCACTTCTATTTTACCAAACTCAAGTTAATAATTCTTAATTATTTTTCTTGAAGGAACAACAACTCGAGATTATGGATGAATAGACGATTTGGTTGAAAAGCACTCATCGTCATGGTCCAGGGAAGTTCTCATTAAACTTCCTACAATAATGTTTAATTGATGAATGAGTGTGGTTTGGTTAAATTTGGTGTTTGATTTATATTGTACATTGTATGAAATTTTATGGATGAGTTTTTAGGGCATGTATTTTTGTTTTGTTCTTCGTTTGCAATTATTTTACATGCATTGGTATTTATTTATTCATTCATGGTATATTTTCAACTTTTTTTTAAAATTATGCCTTATCCATAAATGAATAGGAATTGTTTGGAAAAGCAATTGAATCCACTTTTAGATTGGGTTGTAGATTGGGAAGTTCCTAATTGGTGCAAGAAACTTAGCAATTTGCTTTTGTTTATATTCTTTTAATTGGAGATCTTCCTAATTCTTATTAGATGTTTAGAGAACTTAAAAGGAATTTTTTTGACAATTTATAACTTGTTGACATCTCACCAATCCTAGAACAAGCTTTCTAATTCTATCGAGACAAAATCTTTGCATTTATTAAAGAAGAAAATGATTCAGGCAGTTATCCAGTCTAAAGGACTTTTAGCTTACTCACCTTTATTTCCCTTGGAATCCCTTTTGAGTCTTATACATTATCCTTTTTTTTCTTGGCATCCTTAATTAAACCGAGCCTCGAACCTTAATTTCCTACCTTTTTTTTTGTGGTTTGATTGTTTAAGATTTGTGATGTTTTGGAATATGTGTAATTTTGATGTATGAAAAAAAGGAAAAAAAATCACATCCAAGAGTTGTTTGTTTGTTTCCAACTATGAAAAGGATAAAATTGAAGTCCCAAAATATGCAATGAAAAGAGTTTGGGGGAAGTTTTCCTAATTTGTGGAGGCTTGATGTTGTTATACGTCGACCAAGCCTATTTAAATGCATTAAGAGATGGGAGCTTGTAATCATTTGAGATATTTAGATATCAATTTTGTATTTCCTTATTTATTCAAAAAAAGAAAAAAGAAAAATTAGAGAAAAAATATTGAATTTGTGCATGTTTTCTACATTTGCATGTTTTAAATAATCATCCCTCAAAAATTTTTAGCGTTTATTTCGCCTTTCTTTGTTTTAAACCCACATTACGCACCTAATAGTCCCATTACATCCTAGTAAGACCTAACCCTTCAATAATAAATGCTACATTAGTGTAGATAGGTTTGGATGCCTTGCTTCTAGGATTGGTTAATTAATTATATCATAATTATGTATGAGATACTTGGGTTATAATTTGCTATGGAACTTATTTTAGTTTTCTTTGCTTCTTGCAAGATGAGGGTTTTTCATAATTAATCAAAGGTTAAATGAATATTGACTTCAGTAATTTGTCAGTTTCTTATAACATAAAAGTCATAACGGTTTGAATGAAAAGGTTAAAAGTGAATTTAAGAGCTCGGATTTATAGTTTTTAAGATTCCTTGAATAATCGACTTTGAAAATATTTTTTAAATCTTTATTTTACTTGGAAACAAGCAAGAGTTTGAGTTTTGGGACATTTATTTAGTCTAATTTATATAGATACTTAAGTCATATTTAGATTCATTTTGCATATTTATTTATTAATTTTAGTAACATTTTTAGGTTAATTTATTTATTTATATTGAGTTTATTATTTATTTAATTTTTCTTTTTTTTTCGTAGAAATCACAAAGTTTGGCTTTAAATCATACCTAATCTATTATGGAGAAGACCAAAAGCAGCAGCGGCCTGAGGAAAACGACGTAGCAGAGAAATAGAAGGAGCAAAACGCCAACAGCAAAGACAAACAAAACGGCAGCACAGGTGGAAAGAGCACCAAAACGCAGCCATAGAAGCAGGAAATTACAGCAGAAGCAAGCTAGCAATCAAGTTTGCGTCTCGTTTGCAAGAGTGGTGAGGGTTTGAATAAGAGTGAATAGTGAAGTGGACCAAGAAAAAAAATAGAAATAGAGAGTAGTGGTAGAGGGACTGGACACACGAGGGGACGCCGCAGCTCCAAGACACAGGTGGCTATCTCACGCACGAAGAAGGACTGGACGGACAAAGAGGGACCTGACGCCGCAAAAACGAGACCTGATGTGCGAGGAGTGGAAAAAAAAAAAGAAAAGAAAAGGCAGCAGATTGGAGACAGGAAGAAAGTTGCAGGCGAGAAATAGAACCAAGACAAAGTAGCTGCGAGTGCGAGACCCATTCTAAACTTGGGTTTTTGACGTTTATGTCCAAGACTCACCTGGTTCTTTAACGCCTATTCTCCTTGTTTTGATATTTATTTCGGTGAAAATGAACAGAGTGAGTAGATTTCTTATCGGGCAAGGACGTAGTTTTCAAATTTTTACATGATTTGATTATAGATTTTATTCAATAAAAGTGATTTGTGGTTATTGATTCTTGTTTTAAGCATTATTGTGCTTGTTATGTATTAAGCCTTATATAATTTGTGTTGCAATTATTGATTGAAGAATTGAATGGTAAAAATCAGTTGCGAAAAATCAAAATTAAGAACTTTTAAGTTTAGATTATATATAGGCAAAAATTTACAAGGAAATTACTAATTAGATAAAATTTTAATAGGTTTTAATTAATTTCATGAGCCACGATAATTGGGATTAATTTTAATTATGATATTTCTTTGACATCTCGATAGAGAATCATAGATAATTTAAATTTAATTTCCTTCAAAGTCTACGGATCAAGATTATTGAATAAATCAGAAGAGAATAATTAGAAATCGATCACGAAATTAAATTTAAAACATGCTTTTAAATATCTTATTTATTCCTTACAGATTCATACTACATAAACTGTGTAGTTATTCTGATTGCTTTAGGATTAATTTTATCAATTTGTTTATTAATTAATTTCTCACTAATCAATATTTGAGTGATCAACCAAAATGATTGAATGATTTTAGTTTAATAATTATTCAATAACTCTCTATTGATCGAAACTCATATTTCTCTATTTACTTGCGTGACCTTTACTTATGGGCCTCGGACAACTCATTCTTATGCAGTTGGGTCAAAAAATGCTTGTGGGCTGTGGCTAAAAGAATTTGTGGATTGTTTACTTAATAAAGAGTACTTATTGTCCAACTCCTCCAGATTCAGCAAAAGAGACAGTTCTCTTTATAGTATTTAATTCAAGTTTTGAGGAAGAGAAATTGTGCATCCGCATGTCAAAGTTCACATGGGTAGGGTTGTTGCTGTCATCTAACTTACTTTTCCACTTTTGCTTTCTTTGTTGTAATGATTGTGGTTTGGGATCACTTATCCTAGTTATCCCCACATCCCGTTTGATAGAATAGTAAAGGATAAATTAAGGTCTAATTTTAGCTAACTTTTTAATAAGGTGATCCTTATATCCATTGTTATAATTCAAACCTAAAATTTTGGATCAATTTACCTTGTCAATAATCAACCGAACTATCCGTACGGGCATTATACTTGCCTCCTCTACAAAGGGATAAGCAACTTGGTGGTCAACAAAAGGTACGAAGATATTAACACAACCAACCAATGTCGCCGTTCTTATAAACAGAGTTCAGTCTTGGACAAGCAGAAACCTAAGACATCATTTTTGTAATTTAAAAATCTATATATTCTTAAAAATTTTAGGAAGTATTTTTTTAAGGGTTAAAAAATAACTAATTGAAATATTGTTTTAATTAATAATATTTTACCTTTAAAATCATATCTTACTATTTGATTAATTTATATATAAGTTCATCGAAAACAATCCTTCATTAAATAAAAGTAAGATTATGTAATATCAAATTTTTTTAAATCTCGCAGTTCAGTGCAGAACCGTAGATCCCATCAGATTCGCTCAACATCACAAAGAGTTTCAAATTTGGTCTTGTGTTCAGTACCAACTTGCGCTTAAAAGATCAGATCAGACCTCATCTTTTCTCTTTCACCGCGCACTGTTTCAAAGACTGATAAGAAAATGGTGATTACTATTCCCGTTTACATCTGATTTGCTTGCTTTTCACCTTATAAGTTGCGTATTAGCATCACCATTACACAATACAAGCACTTTTTCTTTTTAAAAGGCAAAAGCATCACGTCACCCCATTTTTGAACTCATACGTCATCAGTCACGAGTTCATAAGGGTAAGGTTAAATTCGTACTAATGGCACGGAACCAGATCCGCCGGTGCTTTTCTTCTTTACCTATTTTGTGTCATTGTATCTTCGTTATATCTAAGTCATTCATTTATGTTAATAAGGTTAAATTTGTACTGATACTCCGAGACCAGATCTTCCGGTCATTTTCTTATATACTTATTTTATACCATTGCATCTAATCCATTTATTTATGTAAGTTTCATTTAATGAATGATTCAAATATAATAACACAAAATAGGTATAAAAGGAAGGGATCAGAGAATTTGACGCATTGATGACACTGCACCTAAGCAGAATTCCGGTTTAGAGAATTCAGGCGGACAAATCTTGGAATAGATATTCTTTTCAAATTAATTTCAACCTCTTTCATTAATTTTTTATTTACGGGAATTAGTTTACATTCTAAAATTCGATCGAAGGTTTAGATTTGAATTTAATTTTGGTTAATTTTGATTAAATTTATTTTAAAAATTTAAAATCAAAATTTTGGAGTTTAGAGTTAAACAAACTTAGTAGTTAAGCTATATATGTAATAAAAGATAGATTAGTTCGTAATTAGTGCCCAAAACTTTGATTAACTTGGTTGAATTATTAATTTTAGGTTGAGTCGGGCCGTTGTTGCCGTTATCTCTCTAGCATCACTAAAGAATAATAAACTTGTTTCGAGGATTAGCAATTATAAAATTAACACGTAATAAAGATTAAATAAAATTTAAAAATAATATTATTATTTATAAAAAAATTGAAATTTAATTAAGAATAAAAATGTTAATTACAAACTAATAGGTTTATTTAAATCTACGAAATAAATAGGTTAGTTTTTAATAATAAAAATTGTTAAAGTAAATTAAAAATATATTTTATTAAAAAAACTTTCCCTATAAAAGCACTACCACTTGGGGAAGGTTGTATTGTGTAGCGAAGAAATGAGTGAGCCAGCCACCGCCACAGCCGCCACCACCGGCACCGGCACCGTCACCGTCAGCGCCACCAGCAGCCAAACTTCCGACGACAACGTCCGACGTACCACCTATGTTCCCTTCTGCAAGCACCCGTTGTCACGTTCCCAAGTCAAGAACAATATCCTGCTGGCTGCAATTGGTTGTTCTCCTTCACAGCGCCAAAATGGATAGAAGTACGCAGATGATGTACACTTCGTTTGGAGGTGGTTTAAAGAAGATGAGTGATCTGTCTGTTACTCTTTCTTCTTTCTATAGGAATAACAGAACAACATACTAGGGGCGTGCCCGCGCTTTGTACTTAAGAATCAGCTTCTTACTTTCTAGTGAGATTCTGAGATATATATATATATATATATATATATATATATATATATATATATATATATATATATATATATGATCATGTTGTTCAAGCTTCTGGTTTGTTTTCTTTAATCTTTAGTCCTCTTCAGTACTGGTATTCTTCTTCTTGTTTGGACTAAACCTGAGAATGAATTTGAGAATTTACCCTTATCAGGAATGGTAGTTTCCTTATCAGTAAACAGTATATCTCTCAGCTTCTAGCGCGGTCAGGACTCCTGGTGGCGTAGCCATTCATGAGTTTAGGGAAGTTTAAAGAGATTCAAGAATTAATTCACAAGATGGAAATGCAAATTTACCGTATAGAACAATTTTCCAAGATAGAACCTGTCAATCTACCACGAAAAAGTTGCTTTACTATTTACTATTTATAATGTAAAAGCTATTCAGTCTAATTTTATGATATCTTAATCTATTTCATAAATTTTAGTCATTTATTTGTATAAGTCTCACGTTTATTTATGTAAAATTTACGTAAATAAAAACTAAAATTTATAAAATAAAATAAAATATCATAAAATTAGAAAAAATATGTACTCGTCTATCCAAATTCATCCCATAATAATTCAAGCGGAAGACAAACTCTGTGTCTTCAGTGAGATTTCTAGTTGTCACAGTGACATGAATTTAAATTTTATTAGAAGTGGTATAGATTAATTTTATAGATAGATAGATATATATATATATATATTAAAATATATATATATATATTAAAAATTTGTTATCCTTTAATACTCAAAAGACTTATCCGTTTAAGATCAAATGTCGGCTTACTGGGGTCTTACTTTGTATAAAAATGATTAATTTGTAGAAGTTTTTTACCATTTGAACTCATAGTATAAGCACATGTAGATCCATTGATTGGTTCAAAGTTGGTCTTTGTGTTCAGTACCGACTTGACAGGTCTTATCCATTGTGTTTTTTATCCATTGTGTTTTCCCGTGCATTAATTCAAAGAAATGGGCGGAACAAATTAAGTAACAATTCAACTGTTTTTCGTAAATAAAAACAATCTATTTTTAATTTTATTTCAAATTTTTAAATTATATTTGATATTTATTATACGTAAGTATTTATAACAATTTAATAAAGATTAAACCTTAAGCTTCTTATATTTTTAAAACATTAATTTACATATGATATTTACATTTTATAATATTTAATTAATTTATATATTAATTTGCATTATTATTATTTTTCATTGTGAAAAAAATTTAAATGTTGAGCATAACAATTTAAAGTTTGAACTCAAAAGGGTTAGGCAACTTAAACTCAAATGTCGGCGTATTGCGGGTCTTGCTTGTTTTGAGTAATAATTGCTAATTTCTATAATTATAAAATTACTTAAAGTTAAAGAATTTGTTTGAATTAAAATATTCAATTTATATTGAACAGTCACAAAATCGATTGAGTTGATATAAAATTAAAGAATTCAAAATATAATTAAAAGAAATTATTTTATTTATTAAATAATTTAAATTATAATTAAATATTTATTTATTTATTTTAATTTATAAGAATTTATTAATTTATAAAATTAAATTATTAATAAATAAATTTATCAATTTTAATAATAAAATAATAAAATATATCTAATAAAAATTAGATGATTAAAACATTTTATAATTCGGTTGAATTTTTGATCACGTAAAAGTTATCAAAAAATTATTAATTTCTAGAAGCTCATCATATAAGCACACGTAGATTCATCTGACTGGTTCAAAGTTTTTGAGCATTTGAGCTCGCCATATAAGCACGTGTATATCCATCAGATTGGTTCAAAGTTCTGCGTTTAGTACCATCCACTTCGAAAATGGCATCAGGTCTCATCTATTGGGACTTGAAGTCCGCTTGAAATCCTCAGCCCAGTTACTCTGACCTAACCTGTGTAAAGAGATCTAAGCCATTTATTTATATAATATTTATATAAATAACTAGCTTAGATCTCATAACATAGGTTAAGGTCACATAAATAGATGACTTAGATCTTATAACGCAAGTTAGGGTCACATAAATAGATGACTTAGATCTCATGATAGGTTAGTGACAGAGGATCAGTCCCCCTTGAAATCTGTTGTTCCACCTACGCTGTCCCAATTAGACCTGATGTTATAGGGTAGGTGGAACAGAAGACTTGTTTCCAATTATTGGAGCTAGTGCACAATGGAGAATAACCCAAAAGTGACACTATTTGATTTAATTATCTGCTTTGGAATAGTCTATTATCTGGCGTCTGGTAAGGAAGACACTCCCCTGTCGAGTCACTTTAAAACACCGACACTTGGACATCCTTGACTTTTGTCCTATATGCACTCGAGGCCCAGAGAGTGACCACCATATTTTTCTGCATTGTGAGTTTGCTATTTCTGTCTGGCGGCTATACTCTATGATATGGAATTTGGCTCCTGACGCCATGGTTCAACCTTGGCTGGCTTCGATATTGATGGATTACCCGCGGACATACCAGGAGGAGGTTTGTATGATTTTATGGAGCTTATGGACTCACCCCAATGACGTTATCTGGAACCAGAAAAGGCAGGCACCATCTTTTGTTCTTCGGCGAGCCACCACAACATTGTTGGACTGGGTTATTGCTCAGAGGCGGAAAACTATTACAGCCGTAAAGACTCCACAACATTCATCTCAATGGGAGGCTCCACCACCGAATCATTTTAAGTGCAATGTTGATGTGACACTTTTGTCTTCTGGCTTTTATGGATTAGGTATGGTGATCCGAGATTGTAAGGGGTTTAATTGTGGAGGCCAGTTACTGATCTTACCAGGCTGGAAGGACCCTCAAATAGGCGAAGCACTATGTTTTCGCAAAGCTCTAAGCTGGATAAAGAACTTACCCTTTGCTCCCATTTGTGTGGAAACGGACTGTCAAATAATTACACATTTCTTGACATCCACACAAACCTTTCCTTCTTACTTTTCGATGATTCTTGAGGATTGTAAAGCTCTTATTAATGAGCATCGTTTTATTTCCACTGCTTTTGTCAAGCGACCAGCGAATCGGGTAGCTCATACGATAGCTCGAGCGACCAATTTTATGTCTGGTTTTGAATGGGGGGTATGCCCACCTGCTTTCCTGTATGACGTTTTAGCTTTCGATATGAATAATATGCGCTGAGCGCATATGAAAACGTTTAAAAAAATGCTACTTTATTTTTTTTAATTATATTAGGTATCTTAATTTAGTCGAACTAATTTCAAGTTTTTAAGACCTCACCTTAAAAATCCTAGAGGAAGTAAATTTGAAGCCTCAAAACCTCTCAGATTCTTAAATAGGCTATACACTTCTGTGCTAACAAGTAATCGCATACTTGATTGGTCAACTACTGATTGATTACTAGCCTTGCTTAGCATCAGGTTCTTAGAACATTTCAGATTTTCTAGTAGCTTCAACTTCTATACTGCCGCTACAAGTGAAGAGTCCGTAAAAAATCCAATCAAGGAACTTTATCCAAAAAGTTAGAGGATCATCAATAAAAAAAAAATCATTCTTCTCTTTTTGCAAAATTCAAACTCAAGACCTGAGAGAGCCTTGAGTGAGGAGATTACTTACTTTATGATATTGCACAAGGTAGAGTTGCCTAAATCGAACAAAAAAAGCTGTTTATTGCAAGTTAAGTGTTACCATTTTTTCTAAATTAAGAAAATTTTTATTTTCATAATTACAAAAAAAATTAACCAAAGATGATAATATAAAATTTGTGAAAAAGATTAATTTCTCATATAATAATTCATGTCAACCAAACAAGTACTTACAAGAATCCTTTATCCTTTTTTTTATTAAAGGAAAAAGATACAGATGACAAAACAAGTCGGGGGAAACTAACGCCCAACTGATCCTCGAGGAGGATAGAATGGCACCCACTAGGGGTGGTGTAGCACCCCACTCCCGCGAGACCCGAACCTGACATTGACGGTGATATCCGAGCCCGCAACCCGCGAGGGTAGTATGCTAGAGCAGTCACTGCAGTGTTAAAACTCATTATGATTTTTTTGAAAAACCAATGAGTCTGTGAAATTAAAATAAACGATTCGGCCCGTGATACAAAAACCCTTTTAGTCATACACTTTATCAAAGATCACATGTCAAATAATATTTATCAATTAGGGCCTCAATCAATTCAATACAATTTTTGCGGAATATAAATTTACACATAAGTCAAGATAACACTAATGCAGACGTGAATCGATCCCGACATCGGACAATCGACTCTCTTGTAGTAACCATACACCGGTTCACTAACGGGTACTCTTCAATTCTGAAAAATAGTTGCAATGTTGGGTGAGTTTGCGAACTCGGTGAGAAACCATCATCGATGGTTCACCCAATTCATGCATATTCACGATTCACATAGCTATATCACTCAAACACATTCGAAGTACCACATGATTATCACGTTATCATCAAAAGAATCCAATTCAAATGCACATGAAATGTGTATGAGACGCTTTCAATTTAATTTGTTGTTGTGGATCGGCGCTGGCGTCCCTTAAAGGCGATTAATCGGTGAACCATAGGCTCTAAATCATTGTGGACTCAAGGCCCAATCCCGTTGAGCTTAAAGCTCTCGTTATCGCTCGTCACAACCGCCAATTCATCGATAATGCAATTATGTATGAATGTAAATATCCAAATCCACACCATAACCGATTCCTATTTAACATATTCACATATGTCTATCCCAAGTAGTCACATGAAAATCAATTCCAAGACTTGATATCTCATTCCAAATATTTGGACACCCATGGTCCGAAATCAATCAAAATCAAACACACATGTTCCCATCCATTATCTCCACATGGCATAATTGCGAGATATTAAACACATAAAAATTGAGAAACTATCTAGGTTACTCACCTAATAACTTCCGAGCTATTGCGGAAGTCTCGCCAAGTCCGTGGATCTACGGTCCAACCGAGCCTCTATAGCAATTAAAATAGGCAAACATTACTAACTGTATAGTTAGAGTGACCAATTAATGCACATGGAATGATTAAAACGTGTATAATGCATGTTCATGGCATTCCCGGCCCTAATCCAAAATTTTTCTGTCATAAAAATTCCATCTAAATTTAGAAACTTATTGGTGCTGACGGTGCGCAATTCGGACCTCTATAAGTCCCCAATTAAACAAAACAATAATTAAATGTTCATACCCGAGGCTACGTCAATTTCCGCCTAAAATTCCCAATTTTCACAAAATGAAATTCAATGTGTCACGAATCCGATGCCTCAAGAATCAGGTCAATCGGACGTCCGACGGAAAAGAAATTGACAAAAGAAACCATTAGGTCACTTAATGCCAAATAAAAAGAAAAACAATAAAAAATTCTACCTCTCTTCCTTCCCCCTTTTTTTTTTTCCTATTGTCAATCTGAATTTCCAACAACCATAATTCTTAGCACACAATTTAGAAAAATACAAACTATACCTCATTGGAAAGCTTATGAAACCCTCTACAATTCTTAAGAAGACCACAAAAAGTAATTCCACCTCTAAGGGTGTCAAAAATCCCATCCAAGCTACTGCCTACTCTAAACTCATCAACACAGGACAGTAACTTACAAATGCAAGAACTCACTGATTATTCAGCTAAAAATTACCACATAAATATGATCAATACGTTAACAATGTCATCTACAATTTTCATGAACAACCCAAAATCAAATTCCATTGCTAAACAAGTCAATTAATTCACTCAATGTTACTGTCCCTGAAACCATGCAATTTGAACAGTAAACTTATAACAAACATATCTCCCTGTACACAGGTCAGAAAAATCCAAACTTTATGTCCCTGAACAGATAACTCCTCAAACTTCAAGTTTCATGAAGAACTCAATCTCCAATTCGATTTCTAACAATTTCAAATCTGTTATGCAAGTTACTGACCTAATCAACACTTAACATCACAATGTAAGTTCAGCTTTTGAAATTCCATATCTCCCACATCTGATTTCGAAAAATTACATGCCATACACCAATTTCAAGATCAATGTGTTATCTAAAACTCTTCAGTAGACCCTAAAACCAGTTCAGTTCACAAAATTACTAAAATTACTCCAAAACAGAATGTACACCACATTTGCTAATCCAGCTAGGTTCACTCAATACATAAAACAGTCAATAGTTATCAGGTCATAACTCTTAATATACAACTCGAAAAATAGCAAGATCAGTGGTAATGGAAAGCTAACTCAATATGCTACAACTTTCATGAAGACTCTTTTCCCAAATTCCATATCAATTAATTTACAAAATCAGCAAAATAATCAGGTCATAGTGTCGGTTACTGTTCACAGACCCCAAAACAGAACTTTTCCATGCAAATTTTCGACCTTCTAACATTATAATTTAACAACACCTATTTCACACAAAATTGAAGCCCACATCTCAAAGTTTCAGTGGGCACAAACCTTGCCTCATTTGGATAACCACACAATGAGTTATGCTTAAATCAGTGTAATAGGTCAAAAACCAATTTTCCAGCTTTGGTACTAAACTTAACTTCTATCATTTTCAATGCCAATAACACATCACTAAGCATCCAAATGGGCACAAAATCAGTCCCTACAACATTCATACATTCACTAGGAATACCCATCTCAATTTGGCAGCACTTACTTCATAAATTCCATGCAAGAGTAGTCATCAAGAATCAATCAAAACCAAGCTCAAAACAATCTAAACCATATTCATTCACTAACCCTCATTCATACCTTACACAAGCATACTTTATCCAACAATTCAAACTCTAATTATGCATCATACATCATCTTTCATGCACCATAACACCAAATGAATGCATCTAATAACTATGATTCATTAAATAAACAACCAAAGCTTAAAACAAAAGCTTACTTAATCAAGTTTTCCCCTCTTCCATACAACACCAACTTCTCCACCTTCTCTACTTCCTAATCCTCATACATGGTTGTCATCATGGTAAGAAGGTAGAAGGTTTGAATTTACAAGCATATAAGGAAGTAGGAGGTTTAAGTTTGTAAATAAAGCACTTAAGTTGGAGGATATACGAAAATTTAATGAAGAGGGAGGAAGAGAGAGTTTCGGTTGGCTAAAGAAATAAAGAAGAAAGTTCATCTTTTATGCCTTCACAAGAAGAGTCGAGAACCCAGCCAGCATTTAAAGAAAATGGAGATGTGTCTCATGACACATGGCCAATTTTAAAAGAATAAAACAAAATTGTAATAAAACAAAATTGTAATAGGAGTTAGAAATCCTAATAAAATTTGACTCATTCTAGTCCAATGACCCTAATTTCAATCTCAAAATAATATACCCAATAATGCAGTGCCATTGGATTGAAATTTTCGTTACCGAAAATAGACCAGTTTGCCACTTGGCGATTTTTTTCCGATCCGAATTTTCTCCAGAAAATCCAGAAAATTCTGAAAATCCTTAAATTAGAAAACAATTTATGGCACACTCGAATAATTTTTCAAACTCAAAATTTACGTTAATCCCAATAAAATTGTCATAGGCACGAAACCGGAACGTCATGTATGCATGTACCGTAATTTCATGTACATGATTTCATCGGTTACAAGTACCAAGATGCATGGACAGTCCTAAGTCATTCGATCCATCTCATCCTAAGCCAATTTTACTATTTTACCCTTCCAAGGTAGGGGTGGGATGTTACAATTCTCCTCCTTACAAAAATTTCGTCCTCGAAATTTCATATACGATCGAAAGGAGGAGGTGGAAATTGTTCGATCACTAGAATCTGCTTTCACTTATTTCTCTATATGGTCAATTTCTGCCAAATAACTGAAATCAATTTTATCAATCACTCTTTATCTTTTCTCTAACTTTTCACAGTCTCACTGTTTCCTCAAGATCACTCGAAATTCTTTACTTTCGATATGGATATTATATATGTCAGATCATAACAATATTTCCTAATCCTGTCCAAGCAACACTTTGGATCCGAAACATCTTTTACAGATTTACAAATCCGTAGTTCCATTCACACTACAATCCCATAGAAATCACTATATATCGAATTTAATTTCCCTTCATTATACATGTGTCCCTATCTAAGTGTATCTGGCCGAGGCGATACACTTCAACACATTTCATTTATCGATTATCAGATTACAAGAGTTAAAACCTTAATCTCATAATGGTGTCACCAACACAACAATTGATATAGGTACAACCCATTCAGATTATACGCCAATTTATGTCTCTATGACTTCTCAAATTATCCGTATGACAATTGATTCCAACAGACAAGCCTGTTGGTTAATCACACATACAACCCCCCCCCTTTTTTTTTTAACTATCGATTTCTTTTTCGATTTGCCCTTACTAAACCATAATACTCTAATTGCTTCTCACGATTTCTCTAACAGTTTCTCTAGTCTGCACTTCACATACTTCTTAATCGAACTATACATATCACGTTCATAAAAGACAGTCGGGTAGTTTCTATTACTCGATAACATTCAAATGTCAACGCCTTTAATTGGTCTTTGCCAATCTTTTAAATATACACACTAGTTTGAATTCCAAGAATAATTAATACTTTCTTTTACCCTTTTTACTAGCTCGACGATTTTCACTTAATCATACAATCAAAACCTTATCGCTCAAATTGCGATCATTTCTATTGAATTTCCTGTTCAATCCTTTTTAATTTCATCACTAACATAATTTGAATTATTCAATCGCTTAATTTTTTTTCAAATCTTTCGAATTCACAAAATACCTCAATCACTATTGATTTGCACATTCATAAACATCTTCAATTGTTTCTATACAATTATTGTCTCCAAACTCTTAGAACAACACTCATTATAACAGATCTCCAATCATCAATCACAGTACAACCCATGAAGTTTTACTTGTCCAGAGGTACAAAAATCACTTTACACACTTTCATCAAATGGTGGTATAACCTTTACTAGGACATTTCAAGATATAATACAAAATCTCTAAATCCCAGATACATATATAAGTCCCTTACCGTTTCGCATTGTATAAATACCCCTATGGTCATTAGGTCACACAATGAGCCATATTCACATAATTCAATCAAAGTCAAATTCACTCTTATGTAACTCGCATAATATACAATTTCCTCAACGGTGTCGATTTATTTTCTTCACTTTTCGAACGCATTTAATCGATCATCGATGATCTTAATCATTCTCCAATCTGAATGCAATCATGACACTTTACCTTTCGGTAGCACAATACTATCAGGGCATTGTCATCTCAGACAATTACAATCCAAAATTTCTTAAACCCATGATCAATTCATATAACTCTTTAAATATCAAAGGTATCCCATGAGAAACGATTTTCTTATAATTTTCTCAATTTCATCATAACATATTCTGACATATGTTTCTTTTATCCTTTTTTTTTTTCACAAAACTCAATATATTTACAATAAATCACTGTCTGAGTTAAACAAACATTCATCAAATCAATTTCGTATTTTCAGAACATAGTTACACAAACCATACACAATATCCCATATAGATCAAACTATGCCACAATCCATATAGTCAGAACATCCTTTTTAATACTGTTCATTGGGATCCGTACCAGCAAAAATCATTGCATCGATATACCAATTAGTTACTTACACTAAGATACACAATACTCTCTCTTTGCACCTATCCTCACCCATGAGGATTTTATATCATGATCAAGTCCTCAACACGTAACAATTCCAATTCATTCTCAATTAATCACTATATTCATCAAATCTTATTTGAAAATATGTTTACATTAATTCACCCACTAGTAGCGTATACTACTAGGAACACTTTAATCACATTTAATCCTCGATAGCCTTTCTCTTTTTGATACCAATTCTCGATCATGAGGATCTTGCTATGCTCATATTCCACTTTATTCCTTCAAGCTCATTACCTATACTAACATCATTAACAGTCTCACTCTTTCCCAATTGATCATTATAGGCACTTTCAATCCTTATTCTAACTCATATTGAACTTTATACGATACGATCATTCCTTAATTTACTAATTGCTTTTCATACCATCTCCACATATATGAGACAATTCCGCTTAATAATTTTCACTTACCAAGGGGGGTTCCCATAATCTGGTGTGTATTCACTTAGGCAAATCAGCTGAACCTTGACCACTCTTTCATCTGCCATTATCAGAGTCTTACATTTCACGCTTTTCGGGATTACATCATACCTATGTATTTTCACACTCAAATCCATATCATCGATATACAATCACTCTTGATTTCTCACCAACATAACTGATTCACAATCATAATTCATTATTCAAAACACTCGTCACAGTAATCGATCCCAATTATCACATTTTACTATGTTGATACACTTTCAATCTTACCAACTCCATCACCTTTCTGTTTTCCTCTATCAATTTGCAACTATTTAAATCTATTCCACATTTAAGGGAATACCCAGTATAACACTAATGTTGCATATCAAGGTACATCCACCAATACCCACTAAGTTCTCATTCCGATAATCAATCTCAATGGCAACTTTTCTATATCATAGAACATTTCAATTTCATCCACATTATACACTTGTACTTTTGTCATTTCTATCACCTCTCTAATTTCCTCTATTAGTTTAAAATGACATATTCATATCTATCTCACATTTAAGGATATACCCCCGGTATACTCCGGATATCGCACTCCATAATGTATCCACTAATACCAATACGCTCAATCTTCATTTGTCAAATCAAATCACACACACTTTTTCTTATTTCACAATATTCATAACTTCCTTTTTATCACATTCTAACATATCGTCTTTTGCCCTCACTATTTTCAATGACTGAAACAATTGGTACAGGCTTCTACATGTGACTCATACACTAGATTGGGGATCAGTTGTCACCATCTGCTGTGACAAGACTTAAATGCATGTACCTGACACATTTTTCTCAGAATGCCCATGTAAGATTGTACTTCTGGGCTCTGATACCACAAATGTAGCATTCACTCCCATGAGACCCGAACCCGACATCGACGGTGATATCCGAGCTCGCGACCATGAGGGTAGTATGCTAGAAAGCGATCATCGCAGTGTTAAAACTCATTATGATTTTTTTTGAAAAACCAATGAGTCTGCCGAAATTAAAATAAACGATTCGGGCCCGTGATACAAAAACCCTTTTTAGTCATACACTTTATCAAAGATCACATGTCAAATAATATTTATCAATTAGGGCCCTCAATCAATTCAATACAATTTTTGCGGAATATAAATTTACACATAAGTCAAGATAACACGAATGCAGACGTGAACTGATCCCGACATCGGACACCGACTCTCTTGTAGTAACCATACACCCGGTTCACTAACGGGGTACTCTTCAATTCCTGAAAAATAGTTGCAATGTTGGGTGAGTTTGCGAACTCAGTGAGAAACCATCATCGATGGTTCACCCAATTCATGCATATTCACAGATTCACATAGCTATATCACTCAAACACATTCGAAGTACCACATGATTATCACGTTATCACCAAAAGAATCCAATTCAAATGCACATGAAATGTGTATGAGACGCTTTTCAATTTAATTTGTTGTCAGGATGGCGCTGAAATCGTCCCTTAAAGGGCGATTAATCGGTGAGACATAAGCTCTAAATCATTGTGGACTCAAGGCCCAATTCCGTTGAGCTTAAAGCTCTCGTTCGCTTCCGTCACAACCGCCAGCCATCGATAATGCAATTATGTATGAATGTAAATATCCAAATCCACACCATAACCGATTCCTATTTAACATATTCACATATGTCTATCCCAAGTAGTCACATGAAAATCAATTCCAGACTTCGATATCTCATTCCAAATATTTTGACACCCATGGTCCAAATCAATCAAAATCAAACACACATGTTCCCATCCATTATCTCCACATGGCATAATTGAGATATTAAACACATAAAATTGAGAAACCATCTAGGTTACTCACCTAATAACTTCCGAGCTATTGCCGGAAGTCTCGCCAAGTCCGTGGATCTACGGTCCAACCGAGCCTCTATAGCAATTAAAATAGGCAAACATTACTAATCAGATAGTTAGAGTGACCAATTAATGCACATGGAATGATTAAAACGTGTATAATGCATGTTCATGGCATTCCTGCCCTAATCCAAAATTTTCTGTCATAAAATTCCATCTAAATTTAGAAACTTATTGGCGCCGACGGTGCGCAATTGGACCTCTATAAGTCCCCAAATAAACAAAACAAGAATTAAATGTTCCGTTACCCGATGCTACGTCAATTTCCGCCTAAAATTCCCAATTTTTCACAAATGAAATTCAATGTGTCACGAATCCGATGCCTCAAGAATCAGGTCAATCGGACGTCGGACGGAAAAGAAATTGACAAAAGAAACCATTAGGTCACTTAATGCCAAATAAAAGAAAACAATAATAAATTCTACCTCTCTTCCTTCCCTTTTTTTTTTTCCTATTGTCAATCTGAATTTCCAACAACCATAATTCTTAGCACACAATTTAGAAAATACAAACTATACCTCATTGGAAAGCTTATGAAACCTCTACAATTCTCAAGAAGACCACAAAAGTAATTCCACCTCTAAGGGTGTCAAAAATCCCATCCAAGCTACTGCCTACTCTAAACTCATCAACACAGGACAGTAACTTACAAATGCAAGAACTCACTGATTATTCAGCTAAAAATTACCACATAAATATGATCAATAAGTTAACAATGTCATCTACAATTTTCATGAACAACCCAAAATCAAATTCCATTGCTAAACAAGTCAATTAATTCACTCAATGTTACTGTCCCTAAAACCATGCAATTTGAACAGTAACATTATAACAAACATATCTCCCTGTACACAAGTCAGAAAAATCCAAACTTTATGTCCCTGAACAGATAACTCCTCAAACTTCAAGTTTCATGAAGAACTCAATCTCCAATTCGATTTCTAACAATTTCAAATCTGTTATGCAAGTTACTGACCTAATCAACACTTAACATCACAATGTAAGTTCAGCTTTTGAAATTCCATATCTCCCACATCTGATTTCGAAAAATTACATGCCATACACCAATTTCAAGATCAATGTGTTATCTAAAACTCTTCAGTAGACCCCTAAAACCAGTTCAGTTCACAAAAATTACTAAAATTACTCCAAAACAGAATGTACACCACATTTGCTAATCCAGCTAGGTTCACTCAATACATAAAACAGTCAATAGTTATCAGGTCATAACTCTTAATATACAACTCGAAAATAGCAAGATCAGTGGTAATGGAAAGCTAACTCAATATGCTACAACTTTCATGAAGACTCTTTCCCAAATTCCATATCAATTAATTTACAAAAATCAGCAAAATAATCAGGTCATAGTGTCGGTTACTGTTCACAGACCCCAAAACAGAACTTTTCCATGCAAATTTTCGACCTTCTAACATTATAATTTAACAACACCTATTTCACACAAAATTGAAGCCCACATCTCAAAGTTTCAGTGGGCACAAACCTTGCCTCATTTGGATAACCACACAATGAGTTATGCTTAAATCAGTGTAATAGGTCAAAAACCAATTTTCCAGCTTTGGTACTAAACTTAACTTCTATCATTTTCAATGCCAATAACACATCACTAAGCATCCAAATGGGCACAAAATCAGTCCCTACAACATTCATACATTCACTAGGAATACCCATCTCCATTTGGCAGCACTTACTTCATAAATTCCATGCAAGAGTAGTCATCAAGAATCAATCAAAACCAAGCTTAAAACAATCTAAACCATATTCATTCACTAACCCTCATTCATACCTTACACAAGCATACTTTATCCAACAATTCAAACTCTAATTATGCATCATACATCATCTTTCATGCACCATAACACCAAATGAATGCATCTAATAACTATGATTCATTAAATAAACAACCAAAGCTTAAAACAAAAGCTTACTTAATCAAGTTTTCCCCTCTTCCATACAACACCAACTTCTCCACCTTCTCTACTTCCTAATCCTCATACATGGTTGTCATCATGGTAAGAAGGTAGAAGGTTTGAATTTACAAGCATATAAGGAAGTAGGAGGTTTAAGTTTGTAAATAAAGCACTTAAGTTGGAGGATATACGAAAATTTAATGAAGAGGAGGAAGAGAGAGTTTCGGTTGGCTAAAGAAATAAAGAAGAAAGTTCATCTTTTATGCCTTCACAAGAAGAGTCGAGAACCCAGCCAGCATTTAAAGAAAATGGAGATGTGTCTCATGACACATGGCCAATTTTAAAAGAATAAAACAAAATTGTAATAAAACAAAATTGTAATAGGAGTTAGAAATCCTAATAAAATTTGACTCATTCTAGTCCAATGACCCTAATTTCAATCTCAAAATAATATACCCAATAATGCAGTGCCATTGGATTGAAATTTTCGTTACCGAAAATAGACCAGTTCGCCACTTGGCGATTTTTTTCCGGTCCGGGAATTTTCTCCAGAAAATCCGAAAATTCTGAAAATCCCTTAAATTAGAAAACAATTTATGGCACACTCAGAATAATTTTTCAAACTCAAAATTTACGTTAATCCCAATAAAATTGTCATAGGCACGAAAACCGGGAACGTCATGTATGCATGTACCGTAATTTCATGTACACAGATTTCACTGGTTACAAGTACCAGTATGCATGGACAGTCCTAAGTCATTTCGATCCATCTCATCCTAAGCCAATTTTACTATTTTACCCTTCCAGTAGGGGTGGGATGTTACAATTCTCCCCTCCTTACAAAAATTTCGTCCTCGAAATTTCATATACGATTGAGCAGGGAGGCAGGGAAATTGTTCTGATCACTAGATACTGTTTCTCACTTATTTCTCTATATGGTCAATTTCTGCCAAATAACTGAAATCAATTTTATCAATCACTCTTTATCTTTTCTCTAACTTTTCACAGTCTCACTGTTTCCTCAAGATCACTCGAAATTCTTTACTTTCGATATGGATATTATATATGTCAGATCATAACAATATTTCCTAATCCTGTCCAAGCAACACTTTGGATCCGAAACATCTTTTACAGATTTACAAATCCGTAGTTCCATTCACACTACAATCCCATAGAAATCACTATATATTGAATTTAATTTCCTTCATTATACTGTGTCCTATCTAAGTGTATCCGCCGAGGCGATACACTTCAACACATTTCATTTATCGATTATCGATTACAAGAGTTAAAACCTTAATCTCATAATGGTGTCACCAACACAACAATTGATATAGTACAACCCATTCAGATTATACGCCAATTTATGTCTCTATGACTTCCCAAATTATCCAGATGACAATTGATTCCAATGATAAGCCCGTTGGTTAATCACATACAACCCCCCTTTTTTTTAACTATCGATTTCTTTTTCGATTTGCCCTTACTAAACCATAATACTCTAATTGCTTCTCACGATTTCTCTAACAGCTTCTCTGATCGACTTCACATACTTCTTAATCGAACTATACATATCACGCTCATAAAAGACATCGGGTAGTTTCTATTACTCGATAACATTCGCAAATGTCAACGCCTTTAATTGGTCTTTGCCAATCTTTTAAATATACACACTAGTTTGAATTCCAAGAATAATTAATACTTTCTTTTTACCCCTTTTTACTAGCTCGACGATTTTCACTTAATCATACAATCAAAACCTTATCGCTCAAATTGCGATCATTTCTATTGAATTTCCTGTTCAATCCTTTTTAATTTCATCACTAACATAATTTGAATTATTCAATCGCTTAATTTTTTTTCAAATCTTTCCAATTCACAAAATACCTCAATCACTATTGATTTGCACATTCATAAACATCTTCAATTGTTTCTATACAATTATTGTCTCCAAACTCTTAGAACAACACTCATTATAACAGATCTCCAATCATCAATCACAGTACAACCCATGAAGTTTTACTTGTCCAGAGGTACAAAAATCACTTTACACACTTTCATCAAATGGTGGTATAACCTTTACTAGGACATTTCAAGATATAATACAAAATCTCTAAATCCAGATACATATATAAGTCCTTACCGTTTCGCATTGTATCAATACCCTATGGTCATTAGGTCACACAATGAGCCATATTCACATAATTCAATCAAAGTCAAATTCACTCTTATGTAACTCGCATAATATACAATTTCCTCAACGGTGTCGATTTATTTTCTTCACTTTTCGAACGCATTTAATCGATCATCGATGATCTTAATCATTCTCCAATCTGAATGCAATCATGACACTTTACCTTTCGGTAGCACAATACTATCAGGGCATTGTCATCTCAGACAATTACAATCCAAAATTTCTTAAACCCATGATCAATTCATATAACTCTTTAAATATTAAAGGTCTCCCATGAGAAACGATTTTCTTATAATTTTCTCAATTCCATCATAACATATTCTGACATATGTTTCTTTTATCCTAATTTTTTTTTTCACAAAACTCAATATATTTACAATAAATCACTGTCTGAGTTAAACAAACATTCATCAAATCAATTTCGTATTTTCAGAACATAGTTACACAAACCATACACAATATCCCATATAGATCAAACTATGCCACAATCCATATAGTCGAACATCCTTTTAATACTGCTCATTGGGATCCGTATCAAAGAAAAATCATTGCATCGATATACCAATTAGTTACTTACACTAAGATACACAATACTCTCTTTGCACCTATCCTCACCCATGAGGATTTTATATCATGATCAAGTCCTCAACACGTAACAATTCCAATTCATTCTCAATTAATCACTATATTCATCAAATCTTATTTGAAAATATGTTTACATTAATTCACCCACTAGTAGCGATACTACTAGGAACACTTTAATCACATTTAATCCTCGATAGCCTTTCTCTTTTGATACCAATTTCGATCATGAGGATCTTGCTATGCTCATATTCCACTTTATTCCTTCAAGCTCATTACCTATACTAACATCATTAATGGTCTCACTCTTTCCCAATTGATCATTATAGGCACTTTCAATCCTTATTCTAACTCATATTGAACTTTATACGATACGATCATTCCTTAATTTACTAATTGCTTTTCATACCATCTCCACATATATGAGACAATTCCGCTTAATAATTTTCACTTACCAAGGGGTTCCTATAATCTCGGTGTGTATTCACTTAGGCAAATCAGCTGAACCTTGACCACTCTTTCATCTGCCATTATCAGAGTCTTACATTTCACGCTTTTCGGGATTACATCATACCTATGTATTTTCACACTCAAATCCATATCATCGATATACAATCACTCTTGATTTCTCACCAACATAACTGATTCACAATCATAATTCATTATTCAAAACACTCGTCACAGTAATCGATCCCAATTATCACATTTTACTATGTTGATACACTTTCAATCTTACCAACTCCATCACCTTTCTGTTTTCCTCTATCAATTTGCAACTATTTAAATCTATTCCACATTTAAGGGAATACCCAGTATAACACTAATGTTGCATATCAAGGTACATCCACCAATACCCACTAAGTTCTCATTCCGATAATCAATCTCAATGGCAACTTTTCTATATCATAGAACATTTCAATTTCATCCACATTATACACTTGTACTTTTGTCATTTCTATCACCTCTCTAATTTCCTCTATTAGTTTAAAATGACATATTCATATCTATCTCACATTTAAGGATATACCCCCGGTATACTCCGGATATCGCACTCCATAATGTATCCACTAATACCAATACGCTCAATCTTCATTTGTCAAATCAAATCACACACACTTTTTCTTATTTCACAATATTCATAACTTCCTTTTATCACATTCTAACATATCGCCTTTTGCCCTCACTATTTTCAATGATCAAACAATTGGTACAGCTTCTACATGTGACTCATACACTAGATCGGGGATCGATTGTCACCATCTCTTTGTGACAAGACTTAAATGCATGTACCGACACATTTTTCTCGTAATGCCCATGTAAGATTGTACTTACGGCTCGATACCACAAATGTAGCACCCACCCCATGAGACCCGAACCCGACATCGACGGTGATATCCGAGCTCGCGACCATGAGGGTAGTATGCTAGAGAGCGATCGCAGTGTTAAAACTCATTATGATTTTTTTTGAAAACCAATGAAAGTCGCTGAAATTAAAATAAACGATTCGGCCCGTGATACAAAAAACCCTTTAGTCATACACTTTATCAAAGATCACATGTCAAATAATATTTATCAATTAGGCCCTCAATCAATTCAATACAATTTTTGGAATATAAATTTACACATAAGTCAAGATAACACGAATGCAGACGTGAATCGATCCCGACATCGGACATCGACTCTCTTGTAGTAACCATACACCGGCTCACTAACGGGTACTCTTCAATTCCTGAAAAATAGTTGCAATGTGGGTGAGTTTATGAACTCAATGAGAAACCATCATCGATGGTTCACCCAATTCATGCATATTCACGATTCACATAGCTATATCACTCAAACACATTCGAAGTACCACATGATTATCACGTTATCATCAAAAGAATCCAATTCAAATGCACATGAAATGTATGAGACGCTTTTCAATTTAATTTGTTGTTGTGGATCGAGCGCCAAACCGTCCCTTAAAGGCGATAATCGGTGAGCCATAGGCTCTAAATCACTGTGGACTCAAGGCCCAATTCCGCTGAGCTTAAAGCTCTCGCTGGTCGCCCGTCACAACCGCCAATTATCGATAATGCAATTATGTATGAATGTAAATATCCAAATCCACACCATAACCGATTCCTATTTAACATATTCACATATGTCTATCCCAAGTAGTCACATGAAAATCAATTCCAGACTTCGATATCTCATTCCAAATATTTCGTACACCCATGGTCCAAATCAATCAAAATCAAACACACATGTTCCCATCCATTATCTCCACATGGCATAATCATGAGATATTAAACACATAAAATTGAGAAACCATCTAGGTTACTCACCTAATAACATCCGAGCTATTGCCGGGAAGTCTCTGCCAAGTCCGTGGATCTACGGTCCAACTGAGCCTCTATAGCAATTAAAATAGGCAAACATTACTAACTGTATAGTTAGAGTGACCAATTAATGCACATGGAATGATTAAAACGTGTATAATGCATGTTCATGGCATTCCCGGCCCTAATCTAAAATTTTCCTGTCATAAAAATTCCATCTAAATTTAGAAACTTATTGGCGCTGACGGTGCGCAATTCGGACCTCTATAAGTCCCCAATTAAACAAAACAGTAATTAAATGTTCCGTTACCCGAGGCTACGTCAATTTTCAGTCTAAAAATTCCCAATTTCTCACAAAATAAAATTCAATGTGTCACGAATCCGATGCCTCAAGAATCAGGTCAATCGGACGTCGGACGGAAAAGAAATTGACAAAAGAAACCATTAGGTCACTTACTGCCAAATAAAAATAAAAACAATAATAAATTCTACCTCTCTTCCTTCCCCTTTTTTTTTCCTTTTGTCAATCTGAATTTCCAACAACCATAATTCTTAGCACACAATTTAGAAAAATACAAACTATACCTCATTGGAAAGCTTATGAAACCCTCTACAATTCTCAAGAAGACCACAAAAAGTAATTCCACCTCTAAGGGTGTCAAAAATCCCATCCAAGCTACTGCCTACTCTAAACTCATCAACACAGGACAGTAACTTACAAATGCAAGAACTCACTGATTATTCAGCTAAAAATTACCGCATAAATATGATCAATAAGTTAACAATGTCATCTACAATTTTCATGAACAACCCAAAATCAAATTCCATTGCTAAACAAGTCAATTAATTCACTCAATGTTACTGTCCCTGAAACCATGCAATTTGAACAGTGAACTTATAACAAACATATCTCCCTGTACACAAGTCAGAAAAATCCAAACTTTAAGTCCCTGAACAGATAACTCCTCAAACTTCAAGTTTCATGAAGAACTCAATCTCCAATTCGATTTCTAACAATTTCAAATCTGTTATGCAAGTTACTGACCTAATCAACACTTAACATCACAATGTAAGTTCAGCTTTTGAAATTCCATATCTCCCACATCTGATTTCGAAAAATTACATGCCATACACCAATTTCAAGATCAATGTGTTATCTAAAACTCTTCAGTAGACCCCTAAAACCAGTTCAGTTCACAAAAATTACTAAAATTACTCCAAAACAGAATGTACACCACATTTGCTAATCCAGCTAGGTTCACTCAATACATAAAAACAGTCAATAGTTATCAGGTCATAACTCTTAATATACAACTCGAAAAATAGCAAGATCAGTGGTAATGGAAAGCTAACTCAATATGCTACAACTTTCATGAAGACTCTTTTCCCAAATTCCATATCAATTAATTTACAAAAATCAGCAAAATAATCAGGTCATAGTGTCGGTTACTGTTCACAGACCCCAAAACAGAACTTTTCCATGCAAATTTTCGACCTTCTAACATTATAATTTAACAACACCTATTTCACACAAAATTGAAGCCCACATCTCAAAGTTTCAGTGGGCACAAACCTTGCCTCATTTGGATAACCACACAATGAGTTATGCTTAAATCAGTGTAATAGGTCAAAAACCAATTTTCCAGCTTTGGTACTAAACTTAACTTCTATCATTTTCAATGCCAATAACACATCACTAAGCATCCAAATGGGCACAAAATCAGTCCCTACAACATTCATACATTCACTAGGAATACCCATCTCAATTTGGCAGCACTTACTTCATAAATTCCATGCAAGAGTAGTCATCAAGAATCAATCAAAACCAAGCTCAAAACAATCTAAACCATATTCATTCACTAACCCTCATTCATACCTTACACAAGCATACTTTATCCAACAATTCAAACTCTAATTATGCATCATACATCATCTTTCATGCACCATAACACCAAATGAATGCATCTAATAACTATGATTCATTAAATAAACAACCAAAGCTTAAAACAAAAGCTTACTTAATCAAGTTTTCCCCTCTTCCATACAACACCAACTTCTCCACCTTCTCTACTTCCTAATCCTCATACATGGTTGTCATCATGGTAAGAAGGTAGAAGGTTTGAATTTACAAGCATATAAGGAAGTAGGAGGTTTAAGTTTGTAAATAAAGCACTTAAGTTGGAGGATATACGAAAATTTAATGAAGAGGGAGGAAGAGAGAGTTTCGGTTGGCTAAAGAAATAAAGAAGAAAGTTCATCTTTTATGCCTTCACAAGAAGAGTCGAGAACCCAGCCAGCATTTAAAGAAAATGGAGATGTGTCTCATGACACATGGCCAATTTTAAAAGAATAAAACAAAATTGTAATAAAACAAAATTGTAATAGGAGTTAGAAATCCTAATAAAATTTGACTCATTCTAGTCCAATGACCCTAATTTCAATCTCAAAATAATATACCCAATAATGCAGTGCCATTGGATTGAAATTTTCGTTACCGAAAATAGACCAGTTCGCCACTTGGCGATTTTTTTCCGGTCCGGAATTTTCTCCAGAAAAATCCAGAAAAATTCCTGAAAATCCCTTAAATTAGAAAACAATTTATGGCACACTCAGAATAATTTTTCAAACTCAAAATTTACGTTAATCCCAATAAAATTGTCATAGGCACGAAAACCGGGAACGTCATGTATGCATGTACCGTAATTTCATGTACATGATTTCACTGTTACAAGTACCAGTATGCATGGACAGTCCTAAGTCATTCCGATCCATCTCATCCTAAGCCAATTTTACTATTTTACCCTTCCAGTAGGGGGTGGGATGTTACAGGTGGTATTTAAAAAAGTACATCCAATGTCGAACTGCACCGCATATCTTGCGAGCCAGTCCGCACAACGATTACACTCCCTGTAGATGTGGCGATGCGTAATGGTTCAGTTCCGAGAAAACAGTTCCCAAATCCTCTTAACAAGGGGATTGAGTATGGTGGACCGGCTCGCCTCAAAAGAGAGCAGAGTGAGCACCGTGATCGAGTCTACTTCCAGTTCAATCCGACGGTAACCGAGAGTCCAAGCAAGGGTGAGGCCAGAAAGCACGCCCCATAGCTCCGCGGTCACTGGTGTGCACCAGCCGAGGTTATGGACAAAACCACCAACCTAAGTGCCCGAACTGTCTCGTAGGAGGTCTCCCGCAACGGCTGACAAGGAGGAAGGTGTGCTCATGCCATCTGTGTTGAGTTTGACCCATCCGTCAGGCGGTATGCGCCAGCCGATCAGTTGTTCGTGACGAGGCCGATGTCCCAAAATAGCTTGTTGCCTCCATACTGCAACTTGCTGGATCTGACCTGCAAAAGACACAATGAGAGAAATGGGTGAGGGGGGCCAAGTGAACTGCGAGTCGAAAATACTCGAATTCCGCCAGTTTTACAAAAGCCAACAAGCGATTTTGAAAAGCACCGACCAATCCTTGCCCAAAACTCGCGTGTGGGTCCGGAGATTGGTGGTGAGCCACCTGCGTGACGACAAAGAGAAGAACTCGGGAGGAAATACGCGAGGGGGAAAGGAATCCCACACCTGACGAGCTTTAGGGCAGTCTCGAAAGGTATGCAGTGCAAGTTCGTGGAGGCCACAGTGGTAACAAGAACCGTCCGTAGTAAGGTGGCGACTCCGGCGATGGTGGTTGGTGAGAAGCCGATCATGCGCAAGCAGCCAAAGAAAAGTGCGAATACGTTGGGGGCCTTCCCAATGCCAAATGAGCTGCCAACAGTCGTCCATCTCAGGGTCGAGCTGGTCCAAAATCATGGAATAGGTGGATGCAACCGTGAAGTGCCCAGTCTCAGAACGGCCCCAAATGACCTTGTCGGGACCTAGGAAGGGTCGCGGGGGAAACGTGCCAACAATGAGATGGCAAAGTGAAGGCGGGAGATAGTGCTGAAAAGCAGGCCAGTGCCATTCCCCTGCGTCGTCCACAAACTGATTGATCCGGAGTGTGTGCGAGGAAGGAGAAATGGGGGAGACAGCATGATTTAGAAGAGGGCCTGTACCGGCTAGCCAGGGGTCCAACCAAAATCGAATCGTATCCCCATCACCAATCATCCATCTCATGCCTTGTAGCACCAAGGGCCACGTCGCTTTTATGCTCTGCCAGATCATCGAGCCGCCAGTGGTGGCAATGTAGGTAGGCAGGTGGGTGACATCAAAGTGATACTTGGCAGTAAGGACCTCAACCCAGAGGGCATGAGGTTTAGTCACCAGAGTCCACCCTAATTTAGCAAGAAAGGCGTCGTTAGTGGCTCGGACGTTACAAATGCCAAGACCCCCGCGGTCTTTAGGCAAACAAAGAGTCTCCCAGTTGACCAGGTGAATCCGCTTCACAGGGTTTTCTCGATAGCGTCACAAAGGCTCCGGGGCAAGCGGACAGTCTGCATTGTGTAGCTAGGTAATGCAGCGAGCACCGATTGTGCTAGAGTAATGCGTCCGACAAAGGAGAGGTGTTTGACAGACCAACCAGATAAGCGTTGATGAACCTTGTCAAGAATGTATTGGTAGGTGCGTTTGTTCGCACGGTTATGCAGAAGCGGAACTCCAAAGAATCCTTTACCTTTATCCTTTTATACCAAATATTACGTTTGCCTTCTCGACGAAGGGATCAGCAACTTGACGTCAGGAAACAAAAATCACAAGCAATCATTACATCATCATTATGACGCAGAGTTGCTTTTTTGGACCACTGTTAACCTAAATTTATGAAAAAAAAATATAAAAAGGTAAAATACGTAATTATTATAACTTAAAAATTAAAAATCCATTCTTTAATATTTCAGAAAATATTTTTGAATTTTCAATATTTTATAAAATGTCTTCTTTAGATTTTGTATAAAAATAACGAATATACTTTAATAACTTTTATTAGTAAGAATAAAATAAGCAATAAAAAGGTTCTTATTTTTCTTATTTTATTTTTTAGACTCTTGCAAAGAACAACAAGACCTCGTATATAACAAAAAGATATAAAATAAAGGTCTTTTTTTGCTACTCAGAATCTATATTTCAGTGAGATTTTAGTTGATGATCCATGACATGAATTTAAATTTTTATTCGAAAGACAAAAATAGTTAAGTTTTTTATTTTAATTAATTCCTTGATATTAATTTTTAATTTTCAACTCTTTGTGGTTTTGTATTATAAAATGATACAAAAGGCTAAGAGTTAGGTGTAAAGAAGGAGCTAGACTAAAACGTCTTAGAAACAATAAAGGAGAACCTCGGAAAAAGTTCAAGATTCCATCAAGATTTAACAAAGAACATAAATATTTCAACAATTTAAGAATTCATGAGAATTACTTTTTTTATCTTGTTATACTTTTTATTGTTATTGGATTTATGCTTTAGTATGAACAACATCCCTAATTAGGGTTAGGGATATAACTTATATTGATATTTTAATTATTAATTTATTATTAGTTATTGTTTGAATTGAGTTTATTCTCTTTGTTCTTAATTCTTGAATTTAATTACACCTAAACGATGGGAATTATATGAAGGAGTGAAAGGAGAAGTATAATACGTGTGCTAGGAGAATAAACACTATAGATTTACTATTCTCAATTAATTTAATTAGGTTAATTTCACATCAAGAGTTACTTAATTAGATATACATGTATGAACTTGAGAGTAGGTATAGATATCTTAAATTAATTATTATTTCAACTCTAATAATAAACCTTGACTAATAGTCAGAAATTTTCGTAAGTGAACCTCAAAATTTCAGCATTTTCACCTTTCATAAATTTTTGTTTAATTTAATTTTATTATTTGGCTAAGATTAATAATCGTAGTAGTTAAATAATTTAATTACCTTTCATAAAAACTTTTAGCGGATTACTTTGGGAGGACATTATCACCTTCATTAGAGACTTTATCATAAAAATAGCTAAGTTCATCTATTGGTTATTGACTAGAAAATGTAACAACTTCTCAGCTCCGTAATTATTGACTAGAAAATTCGCCACTGGGATCTACTGTTCTGCTCGTGGTTATATGATGAGCTCAAATGGTAAAAAAAAAAAAAAAAGTTCAGAAGGAGACAGATCTGAATTTGACACTTCTTTCATCTTGAGGTTCAAACTTTCTATTTTAATTAACTAATTATTATTCTATTTCATCAAATAAGAACGCGTAGATCCATCCGATTCTTTCCAATTTTGGTCTGGTTTCAGTACCAACTTGGACTTAAATAGTCAGATGACTCAGATCCCACTACAAACTCCTCTTTTTTTTTTTTTTTTAGATTTTGGTATTTACAAAATGAAAGGCATCACCACACGTCACAGCTCATATGTCATGTCTCTCATAATTCTATAAAAAATCAGGAATGTAGTTTCCATATCAGCAAACTGTGTAACTCTCAGCTGCTGATGTGTTCGGGACTCCTGTATTATAGACAAAGCAACTTGTTACAAATTGGGTCAAAATCCAACACCTCAACTTCAGTCAATAAAGCCCATAGAAGACCAAGTCAAAGCTTATCTGATTTGTTGTTATCTGTTATAATCTTCCGAATATACTTCTGCTGTACAAAGATAGGAATCACTTTCAAACTTTCAAAATCAGTTTATCTTCTCACTTGCAATTGTATATATATACAGTACAACATACGTGAATAAAAGATCATTACCTTCTAAACCTTATATGATATCAGAGCTTTAGACTAGTGTTATTTTTTTTTTCGATCCTCCTCATGGCTCTAGCCGCATCCAACACCACTTCTTTCAATGGATCACCTATTATCACCATCAACACAGCTTCTCAAGCTCCAATGAAACTCAACTCTGTCAATTATTTAGCCTGGAAAATGCAGTTTAATAGTGTATTTTTGGGCTATAATCTACTTGGCTACATTGATGGTACAAAGAGCTGTCCACCAGCCACCATCATCACCAACGATGTCCCTGCACCAAACCCAGATTATCAGCATTGGATCCAGCAGGACCAACTGATTCTAAATGCTATAATCAGCTCCCTCACACCAGCCATTATCCCTTTTATCTCCACTGCCACAACCTCTAAAGCAGCATGGGACATCCTAGCCAAAACATATGCACAAGCATCCCGAGGTAAACAAAAGCAAGTCAAATCACAGCTGAAGAAAATTGTCAAAGGACATATGACTGTTACTGAATACATGCAGGCCATAAAGGTCAAAGTTGATGAACTTGCCTTTCTCAAAGTGCCAATGGACCAAGAAGATGTCACGGACAAAGTTCTTGAAGGACTTGGTGATGGCTTTAAGGAAGTTGTCCGCACTATCAACGATAGAGACTTGCCTATCTCGTATGATGAGCTGCATGACAGACTTATCATTGCTGAATCTCAGCTTCCTACTAATTCCACAAATCAGTTTCCTGCCACCGCCAATTATTCAAGTCGTTCAGGAGGAAAACGCCATCATTCTCATCAGCAAAATCAGCAGGGACATCAGTGGCATCCACAGTATTCCCAGAACAATGTTCATTCTCATTTTCATCACCCCAATCCTACCACCACTCGACCACCATACAATCACCCACAAGACATATCAAATCAGTCCTATCCTAGCAATTGGACTCAGCCTAATTCTCAGTATCAGCTAAGACCATACCTAGGGAAGTGTCAAATCTGCAGCCAACAGGGTCATGCTGCCAAGCGTTGCCCTTCATTCCGGATTGTTCCCACTGGACTATCAGCACCACCGCCACGAGCCAATTTTGCTGCCACTCCGAACCAGTGTCCATGGATTCTTGATTCCGGGGCATCCCACCATGTCACCACTGACTTGCAGAACCTTGCTCTGCACGATCCATACATAGGAACTGAAGATATTATGCTTGGTGATGGCTCAGGTCTCAATATCAGTCATACAGGAAGTGGTACCATTGAAACGGATGATACATCTTTCAATTTGGACAATGTTTTATGTGTGCCCAACATGAAAAAGAATTTGATTTCAGTTTACCAATTATGTGTTTCCAATAATGTGATTGTCCAATTCTCACCGTTTTCTTTTCTTGTGAAGGAGCTGATAACAGGGAGACTACTTCTAAGGGGCGCACCTAGAAACGGATTGTATGAATGGCCAGCCACTCCCTCCACCAAACTAGCCCTCACCTCTTCCACTACAAATCCAATCGATTGGCACTCAAGGCTGGGACATCCTACGAAACAGATTGTTAATCACATTTTATCTCAGCACAGTACTCTTTCTAATTCTAGTTCAATTCATGACAGTACTCACTGTAATGCATGTTTGACAAATAAAAGCCACAAGTTGCCATTTTTCACTTCTACTCTTGTGTCAGCCATTAGATATTATTTTCTTAGATGTTTGGACTTCCCCTATCTCCTCACATGATAATTACAAATATTATGTCATCTTTGTGGATCATTTCACAAAATATACCTGGATCTATTATTTGCAACGAAAATCTGACGTGTATACTGTTTTTATCAAATTTAAGGCTATTGTTGAAAAATATTTCGAGACTCCTATCAAAACACTTTATACAGACAACGGGGGGGAGTATCTTGCACTTTCTGATTTTCTATCTACCAATGGGATTTCCTTTCGAACCACACCACCACATACACCAGAACACAATGGCACAGCCGAAAGAAAACATAGACACATTGTTGAGACAGGTCTCACCCTACTAAGCCATGCCTCAATGCCCACTATCTACTGGCCTCAAGCCTTTTCCACAACAGTGTATCTAATTAACAGGATGCCTACCGACACTCTTAACATGTCCAGTCCATATCAATGTCTGTTTCGCAGAAATCCCAATTACTCTAAATGTAGGATTTTTGGTTGTTTGTGTTACCCATGGTTAAAACCATACACATCAAACAAAACAGAACCAAAGTCAAAGCCATGTGTGTTTTTAGGATACTCACTTACACAAAGCGGATACCACTGCCTCGACCCCGACACATCTCGCCTTTATACCTCACGTCATGTCCACTTTGTCGAATCAGTCTTCCCTTTTGCCAGCAAAGCTAAAGAACTTGAAACACCATCATTTGATCCCTCCGCCACATGGATTCCACCAATCCTAACTCTACCTAAGCCCTCTGATCCTATAGGTGCAGCACCTGAAAATGTGGAATCAAGTGTTGTCAGTCAACCTTCTGGAGATGAAAATGGTGCAGCTCTTGTAAAACCATCTGCTCTAGCGCCAACACACTCAATGATTACTCGAGCAAAGAACAATATCTTCAAGCCAACTCAAAAATTAAGTCTCACGGCACAGCTACAAGGTAAAACAGATTCTGAACCTACTTGTATTTCGCAGGCATTAAAAGATCCAAATTGGCGCACCGCCTATTCTGCAGAATTTAATGCACTAGTACAAATTGGTACCTGGGAGCTGGTTCCTCCGGATGTATTGAAAAACCTTGTCGGTTGCAAATGGGTCTTCCGCATCAAACGACATTCCGATGGGTCCATTGATAAATACAAGGCACGGCTCGTCGCAAAGGGGTTCCATCAGCGTCCTGGCATTGACTATGCTGAAACTTTCAGTCCTGTTGTCAAACCAACCACAATCAGAATCGTACTCAGTATTGCTATTACAAAAGGATGGGAACTTCGACAACTAGACGTGAACAATGCATTTCTTCAAGGACCATTAACAGAGAAAGTTTTTATGGCACAACCTAGAGGATTTATTGATGTTGACAAACCGAACTATGTCTGTAAACTAAAGAAAGCTATATATGGACTCAAGCAAGCACCAAGAGCGTGGTACCAAGCTCTTCGGACGTTTTTACTTCATACAGGCTTCACAAATTCATCTTCAGATGCCTCCCTTTTTCATCATCAGTAGAAATATGGCACAATCATACTTATAGTTTATGTGGATGACATTATTGTGACAGGAAACAATACAACACTCATCAATCACTATGTCAATCTATTAGCTCGCAAATTCTCCATTAAGGATTTGGGGTCTCTGTCCTATTTCCTAGGGGTAGAAGTGGTTCGGAATAAACAAGGTATTTTACTTTCTCAAAGAAAGTACATCATCGATTTACTACAAGAGACAAAGATGACAGATGCAAAACCAGTGATCACTCCCATGGCCAGTCACCCGACACTCACACTACATTCAAAGCATAAATTGCCGATGCCGTGAATATAGAAAGATCGTTGGCAGCTTACAGTACCTGCTATTGACGCGTCCCGATATAGTTTTCGTAGTGAATAAATTATCCCAATTTAATCACTGCCCAACCACTGACCATTGGTTGCCTGTCAAAAGACTTCTCCGATATTTAGCAGGGACAATCGACGAAGGGATTCAGCTCTTCCGAGACTCTAATGCCAACCTTCATGCTTTCACTGATCGAATGCACGGATCTGTCCTCGAAGCATTTTTCGATGCCGACTGGGGGGGTGACAAGGATGACTATCGATCAACTGGGGCGTCCATCGTCTTTCTCGGGAAAAACCCAATCTCCTGGAGTTCAAAGAAACAGAGATCAGTGGCAAGATCGTCCACAGAGGCAGAAAATAAAGTAGTAGCTAACACTGCAGCTGAGTTAAATTGGATACGTAACTTACTTACTGAGCTTAAATTTGGCTTATCCCACGCACCGGCCATCTACTGCGATAACGTCGGAGCTACACAGTTGAGCTCGAACCCTGTTTTTCACTCTCAGATGAAACACGTTGCTATCGACTTTCATTTCATCAGAGATCAAGTTCAATCTGGCGTCCTCCGAGTTTCTCACGTCTCTATCGCCGATCAAGCTGCCGATAGCCTCACCAAACCCCTTCCTCGTTTGCCGTTCCTTTGTCAGAAAATCAAGCTTGGCATTCGAAGACGATAGCCAACTTGAGCGGCCATATTATAGACAAAGCAACTTGTTACAGATTGAGCCAAAATCCAACACCTCAACTTCAGTCAATAAAGCCCATGGAAGACCAAGTCAAAGTTTATCTGATTTGTTGTTATCTGTTATAATCTTCCGAATATACTTCTGCTGTACAAAGATAGGAATCACTTTCAAACTTTCAAAATCAGTTTATCTTCTCACTTGCAATTGTATATATATATAGTACAACATACGTGAATAAAAGATCATTACCTTCTAAACCTTATATCCTGGTGGCATAGCCATTTATTAGTTTGTGAAAGTTTAAAGAAATTCGGGAATGAATTCACATGATGGATATGCAAAGTTTTTGAATGGAAGGATTTTCCAAGAACCTGTCAACCGACCATGGTTACAAGAAAATGATAATCGCTACTGCGGTGGCGCTATGGGGATGTAAGAAGGTGGAACTGCATGTAAGATAAGAATTCTGTGAATGTCATACAGAGACATAAGATATGAGTGTGAATGGATTTGACATTGCTAGTCTCCTTTTGATTATGCATTGAATACATTGTTTAATGCAAGTAATAATATTTAAATTATATCATTCGGATAAGTCACTTCACGAACAGGGCCTCAACCTATCCCCTCTTCTTCAAGAATCATATCCAAGACTTGCCATTGAACAACATTTACAAATTTGTTACAACCTAACTATCAACGATCTATAGCAAAATGTTACAAATGCTTGAATTGAAAACAAGAATCAAGATGAATTTAGTCATATATCCTTAATGATGAACTTCATAAGAAAATTAAAAAAAAAAGACTAAGAATTCTCATGACATGATGTTACCCCATTTTTAAAAGGCAAAAGCATCGCGTCACCCCATTTTTGAACTCGTACGTCATCAGTCACGCGTTCATAAGGTAAGTGAGAAAATTAAATCGTTAATCAATTCGCAGGCTATCCACAAATTTTTCTACGCTCAAGTGAATAACAAACCACAACTGCAAAATAACGAAGACACCGACGTTTGGTAACACAATTCGGCACACTTTGCCTACGTCTGCGGGGTCCTTACCCAGATTAATCACTTCCACTGTAATTCACAAAAATTACACAAGATTGATCTACCCCGTAAGACCCAATCTATGTAACCAACCCACAACCTAACTACCCGTGAAAGATTTTCACGCCCAATAACACGACCGACTCGTGTTAACCTCGTCAGAGGATTTTCCTAGCTATTTCTAATCAAAAGCAAAGACACATAAAATAAGAATGCAACAACTTCAGATATGAAATCCTTCATTAAAATATTCAAATAGCAGCACCAACTATGAGTGTACTCATCTGTGATAAAGACTTCTAGGTACTGCAACCATTAATCAAGAACCCAGCAAAGACAACACCTGCGTATAACCCTTGGAATGCTTGATTGAGGTAACACAGTGAAAAAAACAATGCTCAGAACACATGCGCAGCCCATATGAATATCTTCAGTTGCACCACCACATCAACTAGGACTCTTACTTCAGTTGCCGTAGTCCACTAGGTTTCTTGCTGTAAAGTGTTTGTTCAACTTTAATTCCTAAGACACCCACCTTGGGCCCACACACACCAAGTTCTCTTTTTAATTAATGCAACACAATTAGCTATTGGCAAAGAGATACTAGAATAACGCAGTGTGTTTTTCAATCAACAAATAACACACAACCACACATGCACTCTTCCCACGGTGTTGATTCACCAAAAAAATGCTTCACAAACGCAACACCATATATTCACCGCACACTGCTAGGATTTTGTTTCCTTATCATATTCAAACAAGGACAATATCAAATAAAGATCAATCCAAAAATCATGCTTATCAGGATTATCTTTCCAAAACAAATCCCAAACACCTTCCAAAACACAACCACCAATTTAGGCATATCTTCAAATTATTAATTCCCATGTCTAATTAAAAAATGCCAAAAGCAAATAAAGAATATATGAAATATATTCTAACAATCTCCCCCTTTTTGGCATTTTTGTCACAACTCTAGTACTCCACATAAATAATCATATTTGGACATATAAAGATAAGATTTACATTGCTCCCCCTTCATCAAACATCAAGTTTTAAAGAACACCAATCATCCAAATTTCTCCCCCTTGGGACACAAAGATGCCAAAAGTTAAGTCGAATAGTCAAATATATACCTAAAATCTCCCCCTGAACGGAACATTCATCATAAACAATCTGATATCTACCTTTTGAAACAAAATCACAATCATAATAATCATCAATAGGTGCAGCGGAAGAATCTTAAGCACGTCAATATAATAATTTACCACCATTCAAAACACTAAGAGATATGCCCAAAAGAGAGAGATACACGAGAAAGATCCATACCGATGAGAGAGCTGAGAAGTCTTCGGTGGAGCCAAATAGAAGTCACAGTGCAAACTAATAAAAAGATTAAACGACAATAGCAAGAACTAAAGAAAACATTTTCTTCTTTCACTCACATCCCCAATAACATTTTCTGCTGGATGGTTTCTTCGGATTTGAGATGAAGAGCCTCGATTCAAATCAGCTTTCATTTTTTTAGTTGGTTCATCATCCGAACTAACTGAAAGTTCTTCAGTTTCTGCAGTTACTTCCTCAGCAGTAACTAACTGCAAATCTGGGCATTTTCTGGTTTTCCCTTCGCTACATTTTTATGCTTGTACTTGACCCTTTCTAATCCAAGTCTGCTTCAATACCATGGGATGCTGCTGGAAATTTAATGGAGAGCGTCTACATTTTTGGTTTTGACCCCTTTGAAATATCATTTGTAGTAATTGATAACATCTTGGTCTTATATGTCCAATGACTCCACAAAAATAACATGCAGGTATAAATCTATCACTCTTTCTTGGTGCTTCTACTTCTTGGGCTGATCTGGACATTTCAAACTTTTCTTCATTCACTTTGGAACACTCGCCTTTATAGCCTATGCCTTGAAGGTCCCCTTTAACTTTATCAATTTCCAACAACTTATCTAGTTTTTCCGTGCCTCCATTCAACATCCTCAACCCTTTTTCATTATTTATTAATTTCATTCTTGCATCACCAAGTTCATCTAAAGTCAATGCCAGCTTCTTTTCTAATTCTTGCATAGTATTTTGCAGACGAAGATTCTCCTCTTTCAAACTCTCATTCTTTTTCTGCATTTTCATCAATTTCTCATACAAAGCCTTGTAATTCTCGAGGTATTCCTAACTTTATCATCACAAATTGCTCCATCCACTGTCATAATCAAATTGAATTCGAAATGAATCGATTCTCAAATTCTCAAGTTTTCTCCCTGCTCATTTTCACATTTTCTTCGCCATCTTGTTAAGTAATCGGACTTTTCTTTGTAAAGCAACCAGCGCTGCATTATTTGTCAATTCTTCCTCACTACCAAAATCACTTTCAAAATTATTTTCACTCCAGGTTGTGGTGAAAGACTTTCCTCTTTGTTTCTTTAATGCGTTAGCACACTCAGATTGAATGTGACCAAACCCCTGACATTCATGACACTGAATTCTTCTGGCCTTCCGTTCTCCTTTTTTTCTTGCTTCCACCTGCAGTGCCAATCCTTTGCTCCTTTCTTGCTTACCTCTTAAGAGATTCATCTCAAAAGTCGTGAGGACTTTTGAGAATGCCGATGACTTTTTCTAATGACAGATTATCAATGTCATGAGCCTCCTCTATTGCTGCAATTTTCGGAATAAACATTTGAGGTAGCGATCTCAGTATTTTCTTGACTAATTTCACGTTGGAATATTTCTTCCCCAGTTGATGAGCTTGATTGGCTATATCTCTCAATCTTTCATAAAAATCTCCAATAGTCTCATTCTCATCCATCTTTAGCTCTTCAAACCGCACAGTTAATATCTGTAGTTTTGACGATATCACAGATTTAGACCCTTCATGAATAGTCTGCAACATGTCCCACGCCTTTTTAGCCGTTTCACATGCTGAAATCATTGAGAAGCGTCCTTCGTCAACAGCACTGAATATCGCATGTATTGCTTGTGAATTTGCCACTGCACTTTCTTCTTCCTGTCTGGTCCATTCGGATGGATCTTTCTGAACTGTCTCTCCTTTATCATCAACCATCATTGGATGAGTCCAACCGTGTACTACCGAATGCCAGGCTCTTGTCCCCTGAGCTTGAATGAAAAATTTCATCCGGGATTTCTATGACGGATAATTTGATCCATCCAACAGTGGAGGTCTGGTAATTGATACACCTTCTCTCATAGCCATATCTGCGAATCTCGAATCTACACCAACTTGTTACCAAGTTCTGAACTGGTGACCCGCTTTGATACCGATTGAGAAAATTAAATCGTTAATCAATTCGCAGGCTATCCACAAATTTTTCTACGCGCAAGTGAATAACAAACCACAACTGCAAAATAACGAAGACACCGACTTTTGGTAACGCAATTCGGCACACTTTGCCTACGTCTACGGGGCCCTTACCCAGATTAATCACTTCCACTGTAATTCACAAAAATTACACAAGATTGATCTACCCCATAAGACCCAATCTATGTAACCAACCCACAACCTAACTACCCGTGAAAGATTTTCACGCCCAATAATACGACCGACTCGTGTTAACCTCGTCAGAGGATTTTCCTAGCTATTTCTAATCAAAAGCAAAGACACATAAAATAAGAATGCAACAACTTCAGATATGAAATCTTTCATTAAAATATTCAAATAGCAGCACCAACTATGAGTGTACTCATTTGTGATAAAGACTTCTAGGTACTGCAACCATTAATCAAGAACCCAACAAAGACAACACCTGCGTATAACCCTTGGAATGCTTGATTGAGGTAACACAGTGAAAAAAACAATGCTCAGAACACATGCGCAGCCCATATGAATATCTTCAGTTGCACCACCACATCAACTAGGACTCTTACTTTAGTTGCCGCAGTCCACTAGGTTTCTTGTTGTAAAGTGTTTGTTCAACTTTAATTCCTAAGACACCCACCGTGGGCCCACACACACCAAGTTCTCTTTTTAATTAATGCAACACAATTAGCTATCGGCAAAGAGATACTAGAATAACGCAGTGTGTTTTTCAATCAACAAATAACACACAACCACACATGCACTCTTCCCACGGTGTTGATTCACCAAAAAAATGCTTCACAAACGCAACACCATATATTCACCGCACACTGCTAGGATTTTGTTTCCTTATCATATTCAGACAAGGACAATATCAAATAAAGATCAATCAAAAAATCATGCTTATCAGGATTATCTTTTCAAAACAAATCTCAAACACCTTCCAAAACACAACCACCAATTTAGGCATATCTTCAAATTATTAATTCCTATGTCCAATTAAAAAATGCCAAAAGCAAATAAAGAATATATAAAATATATTCTAACAGTAAGGTTAAATTCGTACTAATGGCACGGAACCAGATCTGCTAGTCTTTTTATTCTTTACGTATTTTGTGTATTGTATCGACGTTATATTTGAGTAATCCATTTATATGAGTAAGGTTAAATTCGTACTGATAGTATGAGACCAGATCTTCTGGTCCCTTTCTTCTGTATCTATTTTATACCATTGCATATGATCCATCTATTTATATGAGTTTTATATAAATGGATGATTAAGATACAATGACACAAAATAGATGTGGAGGAAAGGGATCAGAGAATCTGAAGCCCTGATAACACTGCACCTGACCAGAATTCCAGTTTAGATACCTCTAAAGTCCCGTTTGGTTACTATGGATTGTTATTGGGGAAAGTAATCTTTTTCCTAAAATTTAAATTATGACGTTTGGTTCGTTTTTTCCAGTAGTTATGAAAGTAAAAGCTTTCCTAATTTAGGAAAAGTAGTGATACTTTTCTTGAATTCTAAATCCTAACACTCCCTTGGTATTTAGATTACTTTCTCGAGGAATTTAATCTAAAAAACACACTAGACAATTAAACCCTTCCTTTTCCTCAACTCTGCAACTTTAAAATATATAAATTTTAAATAAATTTTGATTTAATAATTAAAATATATAAAATAAATATTAGTTTATAAATAATAATTTTAAATTATTTATTTTAAAAATATGTTTTATTAATACTTTATTAATAAATATTATATAAAGTATTAAAATAAATTTAAATAAAAATATTTTTAAATTTAATTAATTTATAATTATTATTAGTAATATATTTTTAATTTTAAAACAAAATTAAAAATTCACAATAATTATAAAAGTTAAAATAAATAAAATAACTAATTAAAAATTTTGAAAAAGGAGGGGGATGAGAGATAAGAGGGAGGGAGGAGGAAATTTTAAATTTTTTTGAAAATTTTGCAAAAAATCCCCCCTATTTTTAAAGATCTTCAATATCGACCAGTATTTAAATTTTGAATATTTTTGTTTAGAAATTTCAATCGATAATCTTCAGGTTCATTATTTTCCTTATTTAACGATTTCAATTTTTATTTTATTTGTAAGGATATAATTGGAAACATAAGTCAAAATTAAGTTACATTCTATAAAATACTGTTACATACCAAACACTATAATAAGAATCTACCTAACTTTCCTATTAGAATTCTTATAAGTTTCCAAACATGTGAATATCTTTACTTTCCATATATTTATTTTCCAAAGAATCATATTCCAAATCACTTTACTTTCCCGCCAACTAAACGGAACCTAAACGAATTCTGGCGGACAAAAAATTAATTGGAATTAATTTATAGGAGTAGAATATCTGTTCCAAGATTTTGTGTTGTTTGAGTTTAGACTTTAGACCAGACACAAAGTCTTGGAGACCATCTATTTCAAGATTTTGTGTTGTTTGAGTTTTAGACCGAACACAAAACCTTGGAGCGGTCTAAACTCAAACACAAAATCTTAGAACAGATATTCTAGGAGCAGAGTATCTATTTCAAATTAATTTCAACCTTTGTTCATTAATTTTTTATTTATGGGAATTAGTTTACATTCTAAAATTCGATCAAAGGTTTAGATTTGAATTTAATTTTGGTTAATTTTGATTAAATTTATTTTAAAGAAATTAAAAATAAAATTTTTGAAATTTAGAGTTAAACAAACTGAGTAGTTAAGCTATATATGTAACAAAAGATAGATTAGTTCGTAATTAGTGCCCAAAACTTTGACCGAGGTTTGAACTTAAACGACTTACCAACTTAAACTCAAATGTCAGCGTATTGTGGGTATCACTTAGCATAGTAAGTACTAATTTTTTAATAACCTTATTATTAAAAAATGATAATTTTAAAAATTAGAATAATCATATTTTAGATTTTTTAATTTTGTTTGATATTTTTTATATGTCAATCCCCTTTGATGTACATATTATGCTTGCCTATTTTTGTTGTTATTTGTAATATTTGATTAATTTAAATATATATTTTATTGTTATTTTTAACTAGAAAAATGTAAAAAATATAAATAAAAAAATAGAGGTTTGAAATTAAACGACTTACCAAGTTAAACTCAAATGTCAGTGTATTGTGGGTATCACTTGGCATGAAATTCTCTGACCCTATTTTTGTGTACCAATTCTGTTCTATTTGATTCAAATCATCCATTCACGTGAGATCCACATAAATAAATGGCTTGGATCAAATGGGACAGAGGTTCTATCCCGTATCACTTAGCGTAGTAAGTACCAATTTCTAGAAGAAGTATCAATTCAAATCTGTCTCCTCCTGATTTTTTTTTGACCATTTGAGCTCATCATGTAAGCACGAGCAGAACTGTAGTGTGGACAAATGAAATCACTTTCGCGTGGACGAGGAGGCACATAAATGAGGAGATGGACTGAAACAAAATTAGTAGACCTCATCAGATTCGTTCAACATCACAAAGAGTTTCAAATTTGGTCTTGTGTTCAGTACCAACTTGCGCTTAAAAGATAAGATCAGACCAGACCTCATCTTTTCTCTTTCACCGCGCACTGTTTCAAAGACTGATAAGAAAATGGTGATTACTATTCCCGTTTACATGTGATTTGCTTGCTTTTCACCTTACAAGTTGCGTATTAGCATCACCATTACACAGTACAAGCACTTTTTCTTTTTAAAAGGCAAAAGCATCACGTCACCCCATTTTTTAACTCATACGTCATCACGTCACCCCATTTTTCACCTTACAAGTTGCGTATTAGTATTACCATTACACAGAACCAAGCACTTTTTCTTTTCAAAAGGCAAAAGCATCACGTCACCCCATTTTTGAACTCATACGTCATCAGTCATAAGTTCTTAAGGCTAAGGTTAAATTTGTACTGATGGCGCGGAACCAGATCTTCTAATCCCTTACTTCTGTACTTATTCTGTGTTATTGTATTTGAGTCATCTATTTATGTAAGTAAGGTTAAATTCGTATTGATGGTACAAGATTAGATCTTTTGGTCTTTTTTTTTGTACCTATTTTATATCATTTCATCTGATCAATCTATTTATGTAAATCTCACGTAAATAGATGGTTAATATATAATGACACGGAATAGATAAAAAGGAAGGGGACCAGAGGATATGTCGCCCTGATGGCAGTGCACCTGACCAGAATTCTGGTTTAGATACCTCTAAACTAATTCATGTGGACAAAAAAATAATTGGAATTAATTTATAGGCGTAGAATATCTGTTCCAGATTTTGTGTTGTTTGAGTTTAGACCGACTGGTCTCCAAGATTTTGTGGTCGCTCTAAACTCAAATACAAAATCTACTCATTAGCAATTATAAAATTAACACATAGTGAGGATTAAATAAAATTTAAAAATAATATTATTATTTATAAAAAATTGAAATTTAATTAAGAATAAAAATGTTAATTACAAATTAATAGGTTTATTTAAATATACGAAATAAATAGGTTAGTTTTTAATAATAAAAATTGTTAAAGTAAATTAAAAATATATTTTATTAAAAAAACTTTCCCTATAAGTAAGTGTGTGGATGTGAACGGGATCGTATCAGAAGCACTACCACTTGGCGAAGGTCGTATTGTGTAGCGGAAAAATGAGTGAGCCAGCCGCCGCCGCCGCCGCCGCCACCGACACCGACACCGGCACCGACACCGACACCGACACCGTCGCCGCCACCAGCAGCCAAACTTCCGACGACAACGTCCGACGTGCCACCTATGTTCCCTTCTGCAAGCACCCGTTGTCACGTTCGCAAGTCAAGAAAAATATCTTGCTGGCTGCAATTGGTTGTTCTCCTTCACAGCGCCAAAATGGATAGAAGTACGCAGATGATGTACACTTCGTTTGGAGGTGGTTTAAAGAAGATGAGTGATCTGTCTGTTAATCTTTCTTCTTTCAATAGGAATAACAGATCAACATACTAGGGGCGTGCCCGCGCTTTGTACTTAAGAATCAGCTTCTTACTTTCTAGTGAGATTCTGAGATATATATATATATATATGATCATGTTGTTCAAGCTTCTGGTTTGTTTTCTTTAATCTTTAGTCCCCTTCAGTACTGGTATTCTTCTTCTTGTTTGGACTAAACCTGAGAATGAATTTGAGAATTTACCCTTATCAGGAATGGTAGTTTCCTTAGCAGTAAACAGTATATCTCTCAGCTTCTAGCGTGTTCAGGACTCCTGGTGGCGCAGCCATTCATGAGTTTAGGGAAGTTTAAAGAGATTCAGGAATGAATTCACAAGTTGGAAATGCAAATTTACCGTATAGAAAAATTTTCCAAGATAGAGCCTGTCAATCTAACATGAAAAAGTTGTTTACCATGACAAAGTTGCTTTACTATCTATCGTAAAAATCTTTATCTAATTTTATAATATCTTATTTCATCTCATAAATTTTAATTATTTATTAATATGAGTATTACGTTTATTTATGTAAAATTTACGTAAATAAATGATTGAAATTTATAAAATAAAATAAAATATTATAAAATTAAAAAATCTGTACTCATTTATCCAAATTCATCCAATAATATTTCAAACGTTTGTGGAAGTAAAATATTCTAATTCAATTGGAAGACAAACTCTGTCTTCAGTGAAATTTCTAGTTGTCGTCACGACATGAATTTAAATTTGTATTAAAAGTGGTATAGATTATTTGTATATATATATATATATATATATAAATTGTTATCCTTTAATACGCAAAAGACTTATCCGTTTAAGGTCAAATGTCGGCTTACTGGGGTCTTACTTTGTATAAAAATGATTAATTTGTAGAAGTTTTTTACCATTTGAGCTCATAGTATAAGCACATGTAGATGCATTGATTGGTTCGAAGTTTGGTCTTTGTGTTCAGTACCGACTTGACAACTGGTCTTATCTATTGTGTTTTCCCGTACATTAATTCAAAGAAATGGGCGGAACAAATTAAGTAACAATTCAACTGTTTTTCATAAATAAAAATAATCTATTTTTATTTTATTTCAAATTTTAAATTATATTTGATATTTATTATACGTAAGTATTTATAACAATTTAATAAAGATTAAACCTTAAGCTTCTTATATTTTTAAAACATTAATTTACATATGATATTTGCATTTTATAATATTTAATTAATTTGCATTATTATTATTTTTCATTGTGAACAAAATTTAAATGTTGAGCATAACAATTTAAAGTTTGAACTCAAAAGGTCAGGCAACTTAAACTCAAATGTTGGCGTATCCCGGGTATTGCTTGTTTTGAGTAATAATTGCTAATTTCTATAATTATAATAAAATTACTTAAAGTTAAAGAATTTGTCTGAATTAAAAATATTCAATTTATATTAAACAGTCACAAAATCGACTGAGTTGATATAAAATTAAAGAATTCAAAATATAATTAAAAGAAATTATTCTTATTTATTAAATAATTTAAATTTTAATTAAAGATTTATTTATTTATTTTAATTTAGTTTATAAGAATTTATTAATTTATAAAAATTAAATTATTAATAAATAAATTTATCAATTTTTAATAATAAAATATATCTAATAAAAAATTAGATGATTAAAACATTTTATAATTCGGTTGAATTTTTTGATCACGTAAAAGTTATCAAAAAATTATTAATTTCTAGAAGCTCGTCATATAAGCACACGTAGATTCATCTGACTGGTTCAAAGTTTTTGACCATTTGAGCTCGCCATATAAGCACGTGTATATCCATCAGATTGGTTCAAAGTTCTGCGTTTAGTACCATCCACTTCGAAGATGGCATCAGGTCTCATCTATTGGGGCTTGAAGTCCGCTTGAAATTCTCAGCCCAGTTTTCTGACCTAACCTGTGTAACGAGATCTAAGGATCTCATAACATAGGTTAAGGTCACGTAAATAAATGACTTAGATCTTATAACACAAGTTAGGGTCACATAAATAGATAACTTAGATCTCATGATATGTTAGTGACAGAGGATCAGTTCCCTTTGAAGTCTGCTGTTCCACCTACACTGCCCCAATTAGACCTGATGTTATAGGGTAGGTGGAATAGAAGACTTGTTTCCAATTATTGGAGCTAGTGCGCAACGGAGAATAACCCAAAAGTGACACAATTTGATTTAATTATCTGCTTTGGATTAGTCTAGTCAAAATGCTACTTTATTTCTTTTAATTATATTAGGTATCTTAATTTAATCGAACTAATTTCAAGTTTTTAAGACCTCACTTTAAAAATTACAGAGGAAGTAAATTTGAAACCTCGAAATCTCTCGTATTCTTAAATAGGTTGTACACTTCTGTGCTAATGAGTAATTGTATACTTGATTGCTCAACTACTGATTGATTACTAGCCTTGTTTAGCATCAAGTTCTTAGAAGATTTCGGATTTTCTAGTAACTTCAACTCCTATACTGCCGCTAGAAGTGAAGAACCCGTAATTAATTCAATCAAGGAACTTTATCCAAAAGGTTAGATGATCATCAACAAAAAAAAAATCATTCCTCGTCTTTTTGCAAAATTCAAACTCAAGACCTGAGAGGGCCTAGAGTGAGGAGATTACTTACTTTATGATATTGCATAGAGTTGCCTAAATCGAACAAAAAAGTTGTTTATTACAAGTTAAGTGTTACCATTTTTTTCTAAATTAAAATTTTTATTTTCTTAACTACTAAAAAAACCAAAGATGATAATATAAAATTTGTGAAAAGATTAATTTCTCGTATAATAATTCATGTCAACCAAACAAGTACTTACAAGAATCCTTTATCCTTTTATACCAAATATTACGTTTGCCTTCTCGACGAAGGGATCAGCAACTTGAGGTCAGAAACAAAAATCACAAGCAATCATTACATCATCATTATGACGCAGAGTTGCTTTTTAGACCACTGTTAACCTAAATTTATGAAAAAAATTATAAAAGGTAAAATACAAAATTATTATAACTTAAAATTAAAATCTATTCTTTAAAATTTAAGAAAATATTTTTGAATTTTCAATATTTTATAAAATGTCTTCTTTAGATTTGTATACAAAAATAACAAATTGAAATGTATAATATTTGCATGTTTTGATTAATAATAACTTATCTTTAAAATCATGTAATAGTATTTAATTAGTCTATATCAATAACTAAAAATTAAACAGCTCGATCATAAAACTTTGACCAAGTCAATTTTTGGTTTAATATACTCTAATAACTTTTATTAGTAAGAATAAAATAAGCAATAAAAAGTTCTTATTTTTCTTATTTTATTCTTTATGACTCTTGCAAAGAGCAACAAGACCCTCGTATCGTATGTAACAAAAGATATAAAATAGAGGTCTTTTTTTTGCTACTCAGAATCTGTATTTCAGTGAGATTTTTGTTGCTAATCCATGACTTGAATTTAAATTTTTATTCGAAAGACGAAAAATAGTTAAGTTTTTTATTTTAATTAATTCCTTGATATTAATTTTAATTTTCAACTCTTTGTAGTTTTGTATTATAAAATGATACAAAAGGCTAAGAGTTAGGTGTAAAAGAAGGAGCTAGATTAAAACGTCTTAGATACAATAAAGGGAGAACCTCGGAAAAAAAGTTCAAGATTCCATCAAGATTTAACAAAGAACATAAATATTTCAACAATTTAAGAATTCATGAGAATTACTTTTTTTAATCTTGTTATACTTATTATTGTTATTGGATTTTTGCTGTAGTATGAACTACATCCCTAATTAGGGTTAGGGATATAACTTATATTGGATATTTTAATTATTAATTTATTATTAATTATTGTTTGGATTGAGTTTATTCTCTTTGTTCTTAATACTTGAATTTAATTACACCTAACCGATGGGAATTATATGAAGGACTGAAAGAAGAAGTATAATACGTGTGCTAGGAGAATAAACACTATAGATTTATTATTCTCAATTAATTTAATTAGGTTAATTTCACATCAAGAGTTACTTAATTAGATATACATGTACGAACTTGAGAGTAGGTATAGATATCTTAAATTAATTATTATTTCAACTCTAATAATAAACATTGACTAATAGTCCGCCAGGAAGAAAATTTCGAGGGTGTCCTGACCGGGCGATACCGAGCATCTCTATATTGCAAAAAGGGAATTCCAGCCCCAGAGCTCGGACTATGGCTCATCCTCAGGAAGTGGCGCAGAATGCCGACAGTAGGCGGATGGCCGAACTGATGACACAACAATGCCAACCCGTTTATAAACCTCCAACTATTCGGAGGAATTTGGCTCGGCAATAACCCGAACATGGCGCACACCTCGTCAACAATCGGGGCGAACGGGAGCCTCATGCCGCCCACTGAGAAAAAGCTCCCGGAGACGGCGAAGTATCCACTGAAGTTGCTGTGGATTCGCTCATGCCTAAAGGCCAGTCGGGGCCCCCAAGACGTAGGGATATTATACCTAATAGACAATTTGTTCAACTCCCCCACGGTCATGGACGATGCAGTTTTAGGCGGCAACTCCACAACTAAACCATCTTTTCTCTCTCTCATCGACATCTCCTCCGTACCTCCGACCATGCTCCCAGAACTCCCCGTCGACATGTTTACCAAGAAAAAGATTTTTGGAAAAGAAGAGGGAATGAAGAAAAAGGACGTACCTAATCAGAGGTTCGAAACAGGGAAATCGGACGGCGAAGTGAAAGGAAATTTCTGGGAACCGCGAACGATAAAGAACAAGCGAAGGCAAAGTGTAAGCGGGAGAACGAAAGCAAAAGGTGAAAACCGCCACAGCTCGTCGACTATGGGTATTTATAGAGGGTCGGCAGAAGGAACACTCGAAAGTGACCCAATCAGATTACGACGCGTGGAGAAAATCCAAGCTATGCTCAGACACGCGGCATGATCCAAGCCATGGGAATTAGGGTTGTTCGAAATCCGGAATGGAGCGGTAGTTGAAAGGATGTACGGAGACAAGAATCTGCTATAAGGACGATACGTCGTTTGATTACGAGCGGTTGTCGAGAGCACGCGCCGTCAAATAATAAATGTTTCAAGAAAGTCCAAGCGTCTGTCAATGATGGCTATTCGACCTATTATAGCGCAAGCTGTCACGCGGTAAGTGCCTAGACCGATCAGTCAGGGGCCCTCAGCCGACTGACCTCAATACGACTAGTCAGGTACGACTAATCGGCACCCGACCGATCGAAACTGCCCGAGCTATCCCATGACCGAGCTACAAGGCCAATACCTAACCGATCGACCACCTTACGAGCAGTCTTACTTACGAGCTACAAGGTAATCGACGAACAACAATGACCAACATACTCCTTCGACCCTGCTCTTTGCTCAGACTCGAGGAGTAGGGGGCTTATGGTTGGGTCGGCTATATTGGACCCAAGCCCAATCCCACAGGCCGATCGGTTTGTCTCACATCCATCAATTAATTCGGGCCTGACCCACACATCCATGGCCCAACAGTAGAATAACATCTCCCATGCAGATACGTGAAGACTTAAACCTAGCTGAAAAACCATATAAAAGGTATTATTCTCATAACAGAGGTACGCACAATCATTAACCTAGCTTTCTCTGTGTTTATCAACCTTACCCTCACCAGAAAACTGACTTGAGCGTCGGAGGGGCTAATCGGGACACAACCCCCGTCAAGCCTTCCTTGTTTTGCAGGTATCCTCATACCGAATTCACCACAGAAAATAGTCAATCACATGGAGCACAACGGCAACGTTCCATCCTGCCAGAATCCGGCAGAACCAAGTTTTATATAAATGGATGATTCAGATACAATGACACAAAATAGATGTAGAGGAAAGGGATCGGAGAATCTGACGCCCTGATAACACTGCACCTGACCAGAATTCCAGTTTAGATACCTCTAAGGTCCCGTTTGGTTAACATGGATTGTTACTGGGGAAAGTAATCTTTTTCCTAAAATTTAAATTATTACGTTTGATTCGTTTTTTCCAGTAGTTAAGAAAGTAAAAACTTTCCTAATTTAGGGAAAGTAGTGGCACTTTTCTTGAATTCTAAATCCTAACACTCCCTTGGTATTTAGATTACTTTCTCGAGGAATTTAATCTAAAAAACACACTAGACAATTAAACCCTTCCTTTTCTTCAACTCTGCAACTTTAAAATATATAAATTTTAAATAAATTTTGATTTAATAATTAAAATATATAAAACAAATATTAGTTTATAAATAATAAATTTTAAATTATTTATTTTAAAAATATGTTTTATTAATACTTTATTAATAAATATTATATAAAGTATTAAAATAAATTTAAATAAAATATTTTTAAATTTAATTTAATTTATAATTATTATTAGTAATAAAAATATTTATTAATTTTAAAACAAAATTAAAAATTCACAATAATTATAAAAGTTAAAATAAATAAAATAACTAATTAAAAATTTTGAAAAAGGAGGGGGATGAGAGATAGGAGGAGGAGGGAGGAGGCAAATTTTAATTTTTTTGAAAATTTTGCAAAAATCCTCCTATTTTAAAAGATTTTCAATATCGACCAAGATTTAAATTTTGAATATTTTTGTTTAGAAATTTCAATCGATAATTTTAGGTTCATATTTTTCCTTATTTAAAGATTTCAATTTTATTTTATTTGTAAGGATATAATTAAAACATAAGTCAAAATTAAGTTACATTCTATAAAATACTGTTACATACCAAACACTATAATAAGAATCTACTTAACTTTCCTATTAGAATTCTTATAAGTATCCAAACATGTGAATATCTTTACTTTTCATATATTTATTTTCCAAAGAATTATATTCCAAATCACTTTACTTTCCCGCCAACCAAACGGAGCCTAAGGCTCTGTTTGGTTACTGCATCTAACAATGATAGGGATGAGACAAGCAGTGACAGACAGAGGCAGAGGCGGGACAAGAATTGAAGACAGTGAGATGTTTGGTTGCAGTGGACAGGACAGAGAAAATTGTCTTCGTCCTGCGGACAGAAATGTGTTTGGTTGCAGTGGACAGAACAAAAAATAGTGTTAAATGTCAACAATACCCCTGCAGTATAATGTATTGGAAAGATGTATTTCAATGGTTATTTCATAACTATTGACACAATAGTTATATTAAACGTATTTGCAACTGTACTAACATTAATTATCTTATTAATTATATATTTTTATAAAATTAATTATTGATACAATTTAATATTAAATTTTGTAATTGTTGTTAGTATAATTCATTGGTCTTTTTATAAGTGTAAGAATATTTATTTTAAGTTTATTTGCAACTCTAATAATAATTATTATGTTATTATTATAATTTCGGTAATCACCAAAATTATAAAATTAATATGAATATTAATATTAAGTAAAATTATGTCATCATCATTATCATTGGTATGGTAATAATTTAATGATTATTATATGTATTATTATTAATAATTTTTTGTTATTGTTATTATTATTATTACTATTATTATGGTACTGTGTTTTTACTCACTCCGAAGGAGAGGGGGGTTCGGCTTGAGGAAAAAAATCAGGGCATTTTGGCCATTTCATCTTCCTGTCCAACGGACAATTTCTTCTGTACCATAGTTTAGGATTGAACATAAAATTTTGTCCTTGTCCATTGAAGACTGTCCAAAATTTTTTGTAGACGGTAAGCAAACACTTATCCGGACAGAAAATTTATGTCCTTGTCATCCGTCCTCACGTCCGAGGACGGTAACCAAACACAGCCTAAACGAATTCTGGCGGACAAAAAATTAATTGGAATTAATTTATAGGAGTAGAATATCTGTTCCAAGATTTTGTGTTGTTTGAGTTTAGACCAGACACAAAGTCTTGGAGACCATCTATTTCAAGATTTTGTGTTGTTTGAGTTTAGACCGAACACAAAACCTTGGAGCGGTCTAAACTCAAACACAAAATCTTAGAACAGATATTCTAGGAGCAGAGTATCTGTTTCAAATTAATTTCAACCTTTGTTCATTAATTTTTTATTTATGGAATTAGTTTACATTCTAAAATTCGATCGAATGTTTAGATTTGAATTTAATTTTGGTTAATTTTGATTAAATTTATTTTAAAGAAATTAAAATAAAATTTTGGAATTTAGAGTTAAACAAACTGAGTAGTTAAGCTATATATGTAATAAAAGATAGATTAGTTTGTAATTAGTGCCCAAAACTTTGACTGAGGTTTGAACTTAAACGACTTACTAACTTAAACTCAAATATCAGCGTATTGTGGGTATCACTTAGCATAGTAAGTACTAATTTTTAATAACCTTATTATTAAAAATTGATAATTTTAAAATTAGAATAATGATATTTTAGATTTTTAATTTTGTTTGATATTTTTATATGCCAATCCCTTTGATGTACATATTATGCTTGCCTATTTTTGTTGTTATTTGTAATATTTGATTAATTTAAATATATATTTTATTGTTATTTTAACTAGAAAAATGTAAAAAATATAAATAAAAAAATTGAGGTTTGAAATTAAACGACTTACCAAGTTAAACTCAAATGTCAGTGTATTGTGGGTATCACTTGGCATGAAATTCTCTGACTCTATTTTTGTGTACCAATTCTGTTCTATTTGATTCAAACCATCCATTCATGTGAGATCTACATAAATAAATGACTTGGATCAAATTAGACAAAGGTTCTGTCCCGTATCACTTAGCATAGTAAGTACCAATTTCTAGAAGAAGTATCAATTCAAATCTGTCTCCTCCTGATTTTTTTTTGACCATTTGAGCTCATCATGTAAGCACGAGCAGAACTGTAGTGTGGACAAATGAAATCACTTTCGCACATAAATGTGTGGACGAGGAGGCACATAAATGAGGAGATGGACTGAAACAAAATTAGTAGATCTCATCAGATTCGTTCAACATCACAAAGAGTTTCAAATTTGGTCTTGTGTTCAGTACCAACTTGCGCTTAAAAGATAAGATCAGACCAGACCTCATCTTTTCTCTTTCACCGCCCACTGTCTCAAAGACTGATAAGAAAATGGTGATTACTATTCCCGTTTACATCTGATTTGCTTGCTTTTCACCTTACAAGTTGCGTATTAGTATTACCATTACACAGAACCAAGCACTTTTTCTTTTCAAAAGGCAAAAACATCACGTCACCCCATTTCTGAACTCATACGTCATCAGAGTTCTTAAGGGTAAGGTTAAATGGCTTGGGATCTTCTGTTCTACCATCTCCGTCCCTTTTGAAATATTCAAAATTTCAAACTGTCTTTGCCTAAACTTCACAACATTCAAAACTCCATCTCCATATCATTTACATTATTATCATCCTATAAGAAAATAAAATATGTTAATAAATAGAGCCAAATTATAAGTTAATTTAATATTTTAAGTAAAAATAAATAAATGATGAGAAATAAAATGAATTATCAAATCAATCATTTCACCTGGTTCCTCTTCGCTTGCATCAGCATCTTCAAAGATCGAAGCAATCACATATGAACTTTGTAAAGTAGAATCTATAAGGAAAATTCAATATGAAAATTGTACATATAAGAAGTTTCGATTAAATAGGATTTTTTTGTTAGGTTTTGTTGTATCTAATTTATTTATTTCCTTCAATTAAGTGATTTCTTAGTATTTACGTTTCTTTTAATAACGATGGTAAGATGCAAACAATTATATATGTACCAATTAATATTGCTATTTGAAAAAAAATATTGTTATTTGAAAACAGATCGGGTATGAGTATCCATCGGTTCGGGTTTTTACTAGACACATATCCAAATTCATATCCACATCCATTTTTTAACATCCATTTACAATCCATTTTTTAGCATGCATATCCATTTTTTAGGGTCGGGTAGTACGGATATGGATTGGGTTGAAAACCCATTGCCATCCCTAGTTGTGGCACAGAGGGCAAAGGGTTGGTGGAACAGAAGATCTATTCTCAGGTTAAATTCGTACTGATGGCTTGGAATTAGATCCTCTAGTTCTATTAACAGAGCCAGAAATTTAAAATAAAAGAGCTCAAATATTTATTTTTAAATCTTGAGGGGCTCAATATATCACTAAGCTTCAAATAACTCAATCTTCTCTCTCTTTCTATATATATATATATATAATATTTTTTCAAATTTTAGCGGCCCAGTGCACCACTGGCTCCCATGTGACTACGTCCCTGTTTAGTCCCTTTCTTTTGTACTTATTATGTGTTATTGTTTTAAGCCATTGATTTACGTGAGTAAGGTTAAATTCGTACTGATTGTACGGGACCAGATTCTCTGGTCTCTTTCCTCTGTACTTATTTTGTGCGATTACATCTGACCCATTTATTTATGTATGTTCTATGTAAATAGATTACTCAGATACAGATTAGATAGAAAAGAAAGTGACAAGAGAATCTGACCCGCAGATGGCACTGTACCAGACCAAAATTCTGGTTTGCATACCTCTAAACTAATTCAGGCGGACGAAAAATTAATTGAAATTAATTTATAGGAGTAGAATATCTGTTCCCAGATTTTGCGTTGTTTGAGTTTAGACCGAACACAAAATCTTGTAGACTATCTGTTCCAAGATTTTTTGTCGTTTGAATTTAGACCGAAATCAAACACAAAATCTTGGTGGGGACCTCAAGATTTTGTGTTCGGTCTAAAATCAAACACAGAATCTTGGAACAGATATTCTTTTCAAATTAGTTTCAACCTCTTTCATTAATTTTTTATTTACAGGAATTAGTTTACATTCTAAAATTCGATCGACATATATGATCATGTTGTTCAAGTTTCTGGTTTGTTTTCTTTAATCTTTAGTCCTCTTCAGTACTGGTATTCTTCTTCTTGTTTGGACTAAACCTGAGAATGAATTTGAGAATTTACCCTTATCAGGAATGGTAGTTGCCTTATAATTAAACAGCGTATCTCTCGGCTTCTAGGGTGTTCAGGACTCCTGGTGGCTTAGCCATTCATGAGTTTAGGGAAGTTTAAAGAGATTCAGGAATGAATTCACAAGATGGAAATGCAAATTTACCGTATAGAAAAATTTTCCCTGTCAATCCACCATGAAAAGGTTGCTGTACTATTTATCATTGTCTTCTAATTATGGTAATACCTATGGCGGCGGGGATGATCCAAATTCTTCCAATAATATTTCAAACGTTTGTGGAAGTAAAATATTCCAATTCAAGTGGAAGACAAACTCCGTGTTTTCAGGGACCTATTAAAAAATTGTTATCCTTTCTAGTACTCAAAATACTTATCCGTTTAAGATGAAATGTCGGCTTACTGTGGGTCTTACTTTGTATAAAAATGATTAATTTCTAGAAGTTTTTGACCATTTGAGCTCGTCATATAAGCACGTGTAGATCCATTGATTGGTTGGAACAAATTAAGTAACAATTCAACTGTTTTTCATAAATAAAATATTCTATTTTAATTTTATTTCAAGTTTTAATTATATTTGATATTTATTATACGCAAGTTTTTATAAAATTTAATAAAGATTAAACCTTAAGCTTCTTATGTTTTAAAACATTAATTTACATATGATATTTACATTTTATAATATTTAATTAATTTATATATTAATTTGTATTATTATTATTTTAATTGTGAAAAATTTAAATGTTGAAGGTAACAATTTGAAGTTTGAACTCAAAAGACTTAGGATTTTTTAATCATCATATAAGCACATGTAGATCCATCTGACTGGTTCAAAGTTTTTGACCATTTTAGCTCATCATACAAGCACATGTATATCTATCAGATTGGTTCAAAGTTTGTGTGTTTAGTAGCGGCCACTTCGAAAATGACATCAGGTCTCTATCTACTGGGTTTGAAATATGCTGTTCCACCTACGCTGGCCCAATGACACTTGAACTCACCTAAAGGTAGAACGCCTACCTTAGGCGCCTCCACACTTCGGCTCGATATTGTGTGAGGGAGGTTAATCACGGTTTGATCGTAGAAACCTTGAAAAAGTACCAAAGTCTTGAGATGCTTATGAGTCATCACATTGAATGAACTCCCACACTGTCGCTGACAAAACTCGAACTTACGACCTTGAACTCACTTTTCTTTTTCAATGACCGACTGGGCTACCCGTGCGGGCTGGCCCCAATGACACCTGATACAACGTAGGTGGAACAGAATATCTGTTCCTATTTATTAAAGCTAGTGCGAAATACAGATTAACCCAAAAGTGACCCCTTGAGATTCTCTGTATTCAAACCCCTTCAATCCAAGCCATTTATTACAGGGGTAAAGATTTATTGGGTAGAGAAAAATAGGTCCTAAAAGTGACTCGATTTGATTTAATTATCTACTTTGGAATATTCTATTCAGGATGCTACTTTGCTTTTTTTAAATTACATTAGGTAATTCAGTTTAGTTAGAGTAATTTTAAATTTTTAAGACCCACCTTAAGAATCTTAGAGGAAGTAAATTTGAAACCCTAAAATCTCTCAAATTTTTACATGATCTATATACACTTTTACGCCAAAGAATAATCATATACTTAACTGGTTAATTACTGATTGATCACTAATTTTGTTTAGCATCAGGTTCCTAGTAGCTTTCGAATTCTCTAATAGCTTTAACCCTTATACCGTTGCTAGAAGCGAGAAGTCTGTAATTGATCCGATCAATGAGCTTTGTCCAGAAAATAAGAAAATCATCAACAATTGTTTTTTGTATCCTCCTTTTGTGAAACTCAAACTCAAGACCTCATAGAGCCTAGGAGATTACTTACTTAATGATATTACATAAGGTACAGTTGCCTAGCATAAATCGGAAAAAAAAGCTGTTTACTACAACGCAAGAAGGTGCGAAGGAGGAAAAACACTACGGCTACGATTTGATCTTGAAAGCCCATACTTTTAAAAAGCTGAGCCAACTCCTATTTTTTCGATTCTACTTTTATATAAACGAATAGATTTTTGTGATTCAATTGGTTCAAAGTTTGGTCATTGTGTTGAGTACCAAGTTGCGCTTAAAAAATGACATCAGAGTTGCTTTTTTGAACCACTGTTAACCTACATTTATGAAAAATTTATAAAAGGTAAAATACATCATTATTGTAACTTAAAATTAAAAATCTATTCTTTAAATTTTCAGAAAATATTTTTGAATTTTCAATATTTTTATAAAATGTCTTCTTTTAGATTTCGTATAAATAATAACGAATTGAAATGTATAATATTTGCGTGTTTTGATTAATAATAACTTATATTTAAAATCATGTAATAATATTTGATTAATCTATATCGACGACTAAAAATTAAATAGTTCGACCATAAAATTTTGAACTAGTGAATTTTTGGTTTAATGTATTCTAATAACTTTTATTAGTAAGAATAAAATAAAAAATAAAAAGGTTCTTATTTTTCTTATTTTATTCTTTATGACTCTGGGCAAAGAGCAACAAGACCTTTGTATAGAACAAAAGATATAAAATGGAGGTCTTTTTTGCTACTCAGACTCTGTATTTCAGTAAGATTTTTAGTTGCTGATATATGACATGAATTTAAATTTTATTCAAAGGACAAAAATAGTTAAATTTTTTACTTTTAATTAATTCCTAATATTAATTTTTAATCTTCAACTCTTTGGGGTTTTGTATTATAAAATGATACAAAAGGCTAAGAGGTAGGTGTAAAAGAAGGAGTTAGATTAAAATGTCTTAGAAACAATAAAGGAGAACCTTGGAAAAATGTTCAAGATTCCATCAAGATTTAACAAAGAACATAAATATTTCAACAATTTAAGAATTCATGAGAATTACATTTTTTAATCTTGTTATACTTTTTTGATTGTTATTGGATTTTTGCTTTAGTATGAACTACATCCCTAATTAGGGTTAGGGATATAGCTTATATTGGATATTTTAATTATTAATTTATTATTAGATATTGTTTGGATTGAGTTTATTCTCTTTGTTCTTAATTCTTGAATTTACACCTAACCGATGGGAATTATATGAAGGACTGAAATGAGAGGTATAATACGTGTGCTAGGAGAATAAACACTACAGATTTACTATTCTCAATGAATTTAATTAGGTGAATTTCACATCAAGAGTTACTTAATTAGATATACATGTGTGAACTTGAGAGTATGTATAGATATGTTACATTAATTATTATTTCAACTTTAATAATAAATCTTGATTGATAGTTGAAATTTCTTATAAGTGAACCTCAAATTTTCAGCATTTTCACCTTTCATAATTTTTTGTTTAATTTAATTTTATTATTTGTAAGATTAATAATCGTAATAGTTAAATAATTTAATTACCTTTCATAAAATCTTTTAGCGGATTACTTTGGGAGGACATTATCACCTTCATTAGAGACTATATCATAAAAATAGCTAAGTTCATCTATTGGTTATTGACTAGAAAATGTAACAACTTCTCAGCTCCGTAATTATTGACTACAGAATTCGTCTATGGGATCTACTGTTCTGCTCGTGCTTGTATGATGAGCTCAAATGGTCAAAAAAAATATTCAGAAGGAGACAGATCTGAATTTGACACTTCTTTCATCTTGAGGTTCAAACTTTCTATTTTAATTAACTAATTATTATTCTATTTCATCAAATAAGCACGTGTAGATCCATCCGATTCTTTCCAATTTTGGTCTTGTTTCATTACCAACTTGCACTTAAATAGTCAGATCACACTACAAACTCCTCTTTTTTTTTTTTTTTGGATTTTGGTATTTACTGAAGAGAAAGGTGTAAAAGAGTGTGAGGATAAAACCTTTCTTCTTACTTGTATTATTTCGTGTGTAAAATATATACAGTTGAGTAAAGGTTCTAGACTATTCAGAGGTACAAGCTATTATTTGTTGTAACAGAAAATGGTTATATACAACTGTTAGGTTGTTGCAGATTGCTTTGGGAGACATGTGCTATCTGTAGAGAAATCAACGATATTGGGCCCAGGAGAAGTTGTTTGGCCCAATAGCTTGTTCGTGGACTTGGATGACTGAGCAGAACTTTGTGGGGCAGATTCCTTTACACCCCCACGCAAACGAAACCTAGGATTGGGAACTAGGTTTAGTTTGAAAGACAGATCTTGAAATCGTGTGGCATGGAGAGGCTTGGTTAGTATGTCGGCGAGCTGGTCGGCCGTAGGAACATAGCGCACTTCAAGGAGACCAGCAGCGATTTTGTCGCGCACGAAGTGAACATCGATCTCGATGTGCTTTGTGCGAGCATGGAACACTGGATTTTGAGAGAGAGATCTGGCGCCGTTGTTATCACACCAGAGAACGTGCGATCGAGGAGGCGGAAATCCAAGCTCAGAGAGAAGGGAGGTTAACCAGAGAACCTCGGTAGACAGTTGAGAGAGAGCCCATATTACGCCTCTGTCTTTGGATCTCAACCAATCGCTTCTTGGAGCTCCAGAAGACAAGGTTGCCGCCAAGGAAAACACAGCCACCGATGGTGGATTTTCGATCATCGGGAGAGCTGGCCCAGTCAAAGTCGCTGAACGCCTGAAGATCAAGTGGAGAGGACGACGACCGGAACAGTAAGCTGAGATCAGAGGTGCCTTTTGTTAGAGTAGTGCCCTAAAGGCAATCCCCTTTAGCGCTTTTTGTTCATAGTCATATACAGACTTTATGAATAAATAAAGAAAGACATGTTTCATTTATTTGATGTTCTTTATGAATTGATATTGATCTTTAATCAAATTAATGATGTCCATGATATATGAAATAGCATGAAGGAAATTATGATGTGATCATAATCCTGAGATTCCTATCATGTGCAATTATGTCAGTATCTAAATTTTCCCTAGTCATAGGATTAATGAGACTGGACATCATTAATCCGAACAGACTAGCATATGTCATACTCCTTGATTGGATCAAGCAGTGGATCTCAGAAACTGTAAATATGAGATATTTAGAGTTGACATATGGATGCTTACTAGTGGTAGTAAGTTCATTGGATGACCTGCCATGAGATCATCACATGGATTTAATGTCAGTGATAATCTCATCATAGCAATGGTGCAAGTATCCTTAGACTTGAGGTACTCAAGGATATCTTGGATACTGATCCTGTACTTTGACTCCATTTCTTGTGGCCTTCCAAAGGTTATTCATAGGATGGTGCTTGGGTACAGTTTGAGGTATTCGAAGGTAATTGAGTAGCCAATAAAGGATTCATCACTTCTGTGAGAACTGAAGAGATACACTGCCTCTTGTCGGGATCATTACTTTAAGTCTCGGCGGAGCATGACTATGTCATGAAGAGTGTCTTCATGGACATATAAAGTAATGAGTCCTTAGACAGAACCGATTTCACTGGGCTAGACTTAGTCTAGTAAAAGTTGACATATTAGCCATACTTATAACCAAGTGGGGTATAGGATGATGAAAGGACGAATTGCACAGAATTATCATGGAAGGGTTCGTGATCGGTTTGTGATGAATTCATCAAACCGATTACTTTCCGGTCAATCGGGGTCATGATGTGTTGCTAGATACCGCTCATGACTTGCTCGGATTAATTGTTAATCTAAGTGGCCAACATAACTGGAACCTAAAGGGTCACACGATAAGAGTGACTCAGAGAATCTGTAAAATAGTAATTGAACAGAGTTCCAATTATGGAGAGCATTAGGATTAAATGGATCCCAATGGGATTGAGATATGTCCCGATGAGATCGCGACATCAATAGTGCTAAGAAAGGTTTAGAGTCGTTTAAAGATCGGGGCCCCGATGGCCGGTAGGATGACCCAGTTGGACTGAACCTTAGCATTTATATTCTAATTAATTAATTAAGTAAATTAATTAATTAATTATTATATTTATAGGCCATGTGTGTCGTTGGAATGAGGAGAAGGGATGATGACCTTTGACTTTTCAAAGGTTATTATTTAATTCATTAAAGAAACTAATGGCCATTAATTCCTACACTTGGCACCTTCTTATGGATTGATTTTTAATTGTTAAAAATCAATATAAGATAGCTTTTGGGAGGGTGGTGGCCGTATGTTAGCATTAAGGTTAGAAGAGAAAAATAAGCTTCCTTAAGAGTTAAGGTTTAAAAGCTTTGGAAAGAGTTTCATTTTCTTCTTCTTCCAAAAGGCATAATCGGTTTTCTCTCTTCTCCAAGGCAAAGGTTCAACGTGCAATTCAAGCTCTCCAAGGACAGAGGTAGGGTCTAGCAGCTTTTATTCTGTTCTAGCTATTCCCGGGTCAAAAGTGTTTGATCCGGTTAGGTTTTCTGATCTCTGCGTGGATACCTTTAGAGATAGTCTCTATTGGCTATTCAGGTTTGAGTTTTCATACCGACACCGGGATCCTGGGTTTTCGGGAAGATCCCAGGAACAAAATTTTTGTTTTCCGCTGCTGGAACATGTGATGTTCCTCCCGGGATTTTCCAACACCTTTCAGGTAACGTAGGACTCTCTTTAGGGCAACCCAGTGAGGAATGAGGGGAGCCGATAGAAACTGACTGAGTTTATTGACCATAAAGCTAATGTCTGGACGGGTATTGCACAGGTACTGGAGAGCACCAACCAGACTTCGATACAGAGAGAGATTTTCAAAGGGCAAACCTTCATGGCGAGAGAGTTTGATCCCCGTCGCAGCTGGAGTGGAGGAAGGCTTACAAAGCAGCATATTAGTCTGGGTAAGTAAACTCCGAATGTAGCCACTCTGAGATAGAAATAAGCCTGTATTGTTTCTGTAAACTTCAAAACCCAAAAAATAATGTAAATGTCCCAATGTTTTGAGAGCAAATTATGTACTGAGTTTGGTAATAATGGAATGTATCTGTGATTTGTTGTTGCCTGTAATGAGGATGTCGTCCACATAAACCAATAGGATCAGGATATGGCCATTGGAATTTAGGTAGAACAGAGAGGTGTCAGCTTTAGAGTTTTGGAAACCCATTGAAGAAGAGCAGAGCGAAGTTTGTGATACCAGGCTCGTGGGGCCTGTTTTAAGCCATAGAGGGCTTTAGAGAGTTTACAGACATGATGAGGGAGAGATGGATTTTCAAAGCCTTGAGGCTGAGAAATGTAGACAAGTTCTTTGAGGTCACCATGGAGGAAGGCATTATTTATGTCAATTTGCTGAATGTCCCAATTGTGGGAAACAGCAAGGGATAGGACAACTTTAATGGTGGAGGCTTTAACCACAGGAGAGTAAGTGTCGAAGAAGTCAATGCCAGGGGTTTGGGAAAAACCCTTGGCTACAAGGCGGGCTTTATGTTTGACTATAGTTCCATCAACATGGTACTTGGTCCGAAAGACCCATTTAGTGCCTAGGATGTGCATAGAAGGATCATAGGGTACTAGTATCCAGGTGTTGTTTTTCTGTAAAGCAGAGATTTCCTCACACATGGCATTATACCAGATGGGAGTGCTGAGGGCTTGGGTAACAGAGTCAGGTTCAGAGGAGGGAATAGAAAGAAGAGAGGCAGCATAAATTTTTGGTTTGAAAATGCCACTCTTAGATCGGGTTTGCATAGGATGTGTTGAGGGGAGAGTGGGAGGAGCAGTGTAGACAGTAGGGGAAGAGGAGGGGGGTAGAATAGGTGGTGAAGAAGAAGCATTAGTAATAGGAACAAAAAGGGATGGGGAAAGTACCTGATGATATGCTGTGGAAGGAGAAGCCGCAGGAGAGAATTCTTGCACAGGAGAGCTGCTGGAGGATGACCTTGGACGATGAAACTGTTGAGGAGAAACAGCAGATTGTAGAACAGAAAGTGGTAGACTAGGAGAGGAAGAAGAAGTTGAGGAGGGGTTGGAAGGAAATAGAATGGGATAAGGAAATTCAAGTTCATTAAATTCAACATGCCTAGAGATGTGAATGGTGCCTTTGCTGGTGAGACATTTGTATCCCTTATGAACAGGGTTGTATCCTAGGAAAATACATTTTGTGGTGTGGAAGTTAAATTTATGAGGAGAATAAAACCGGAGGTATGGAAAACACGAGCAACCAAAGGTTTTAAGAAAGGTGTAGTTGGGCTGTTTATGGTATAAGAGTTCAAAGGGGGAGAGGTTCTGTAATTTGGCAGATGGTAGGTTATTTATGAGGTAAGTGGCTGTGGTGAAGGCCTCAAGCCAAAACCGCAAGGGTAGATGAGCATGAGCTAGAAGAGTGAGCCCTGTTTCAGTGATATGACGACGTTTTCTCTCAGCTATGCCATTTTGTTGGTGAGTATAGGGGCAACTGAATCTTGTTTGGATCCCATGCTTAGATAGAAAGGGCAAGAAGGCTTTAAATTCCCCACCCATGTCTGTGTGAAAGGCTTTAATCTTGCTGTTAAGTTGAAGTTCAATAAAATTTTTGAATTGAATAAATGTGGCAAGAGCTTCGGATTTTAGCTTTAGTGGATAAAGCCATGTGAACCTAGTGTAAGCATCCACAAATATTAGATAGTATCTATGGCCTTCAGTTGACAGCAGAGGGGAAGGACCCCAAATGTCTGAATAGACAATTTCTAAGGGTTGTTTGGTAGAAATATCATGAGTTTGAAAGGGTAGTTTATGGAGCTTGCCTTGTTTGCATGAGTCACAGAATTTCAAATCTTTGGTATTAAGATGAATTTTCATTGAATGAAGAACTTGTTTCAGTACATGTGATGATGGATGACCAAGTTTGGCATGCCAAACATTAACATTATTTGTAGACAATTGAGCAGAAAGAGCTTGTGGATGAGAAACTAGGGTAGAAGTATTCGGAAAAGAGGATGATGGTGGACTGTTCTTGACTTGAGTGATATGCTGAGGTTGAGGTGGAACATCAAGGTTGTAGAGGCCATCCCGAAGCATCCCTTTGAAAAGAATTGTCCCCGTGGTCTTGTCCTTAAACAAACACATTGTGTCAGAAAATTCTACAATAATGTTGTTGTCTTTTGTGATTTTGGAAATGCTCAACAGATTCTTAGTGATATTTGGTACATGAAGTATTTGGTGCAAAGATAATGGGGTGTGTTTAGTGTTTTTGAATTGAATGTAAGATGAACCAATGTGTGTAATAGGTAAAGAGTTTCCATTACCTACTGTAACTTGATCATTACCAGTATAGGCTGAACCAATAGAGAGATTATTGAGATCAGTAGTGATATGATTTGTTGCTCCAGAGTCAACATACCAAGTGGAGCCACTAGGTTGATCAGTACCAGTATTTGTTTGAGCTATGAAGGTTTGTGGTGTCCCATTGTATGTGTGCTGCTGTCCAGTACTATGAGAGTGATGCTGTGCAGATGAATTTGATGATTTCATTTGCTGATTTCCATGCCATGACTGATCAAATCGCTTGTAGCATCTAAGTGCATCATGACCTGGTTTTTGACACAGTTGGCAGTATAGTCTATTAGCACCAGTCCATCTTCCCCTGCCACGACCACCCCTTCCTCTAGAAGTGTGACCTCCATGATTTCTAGCTTGATTGGGATTCCTGTTAAAGGATGCAAGATTGACTGAAGGAGAAGAAATAGTTAGATTATGAGATGCAGCATTTAGTTGTTCAAGTCTTGTTTCATGCATCATAAGACTATACTGCACATCTTGTAGGGTTGCATTCTGCATTGTGTGAGTTAGTAGGACAACCACTGGGTCATAATCATGGCCTAGGCCATTTAAAGCACTGAGGATAAGTTCATGATCTGATACTGCATGTCCTGCTACTTTGAGAGAATCTCCAATTGATTTTATCTTCTGTATATAATCTGAAATTGTCTGTGAGCCTTTTTGGATTGTTGACAGTTGCTGTTTTAATTGCAGGACCCGAACTATTGATGTTTGTGCATACAGACTTTCCAGTATTTTCCAGCATTCAAGAGAGGTGGATGAATGATTTACCTGACCTACTACATCCTCACCTATAGTGGAAAGGAGCCAACAAAGAAGTAGCTGATCTGATCTTCGCCATAAGCGGTATTCTGGATTCAAAATGGTTTGAGGAGTCTCTGTTGATGTTGCTGCTGGTTCTGTGATAATTTGTGGTGGTGGAGATACATCTGAGGAGATGAAATCTTCCAGTTCAAGGGCTCGAATGGCTGCTGTGACTTGTGCTCTCCAGTTGATGAAATTGGTTCTGTCCAATTTGATTGGTAAGTTGAAGTTGAGTGTTTTTGCTAAAGCTGGAAAATCTAGAAGAGGGGTAGAGATTTGTGATTGGCGAGTTTGATGAGAGGTTGAGGAAGAGTCTTGAGCCATTGTGACGTTGGTCAGTATGAAGGCTCTGATACCATGAAGAGAAAGGTGTAAAAGAGTGTGAGGTTAAAACCTTTCTTCTTACTTGTATTATTTCGTGTGTAAAATATATACAGTTGAGTAAAGGTTCTAGACTATTCAGAGGTACAAGCTATTATTTGTTGTAACAGAAAATGGTTATATACAACTGTTAGGTTGTTGCAGATTGCTTTGGGAGACATGTGCTATCTGTAGAGAAATCAACGATACTGGGCCCAGGAGAAGTTGTTTGGCCCAATAGCTTGTTCGTGGACTTGGATGACTGAGCGGAACTTTGTGGGGCAGATTCCTTTACATTTACAAATTGAAAGGCATCACCACACGTCAGAGCTCATATGTCATGTCTCTCATAATTCTATAAAAAATCAGGAATGTAGTTTCCATATCAGCAAACTGTGTAACTCTCAGCTGCTGATGTGTTCGGGACTCCTGGTGGCGTAGCCATTTATGAGTTTGTGAAAGTTTAAAGAAATTCAGGAATGAATTCACATGATGGATATGCAAAGTTATTGAATGGAAGGATTTTCCAAGAACCTGTCAACCTACCACGGTTACAACTTACAAGAAAATGATAACTGTCACTTGCAGCGGCAGCTCTGGGGACAGAAGAGGGTGGAACTGTACAGAAGATAAGAATTCCGTGAATGTCGTACAGAAACATAAGGTATGAGTGTCAATGGATTTGACATTGCTTCGATAAGTTTATCGGTATTTGCAGTCACTGTCCTTTTGATTATGCATTGAATACATTGTTCAATGCAAGTAATAATATTTAAATTATATCATTCGGATAAGTCACTTCTCGAACAGGGCCTCAACCTATCCTCTCTTCTTCAATCATCATATCCAGAACAGCATTTACAAATATGTTATAACCTAACTATCAACGATCTAGAGCAAAATGTTACAAATGCTTGAACTGCAAACAAGAATCAAGATGAATTTAGTCATCTATCCTTAATGATGAACTTAATAAGAAAATTCCAAAAAAAAGACTAAGGGGGTGCTTGGTTGGAGGTAATAGAAAAAAATGTATGGGAATGGAATGAAAATTTGTATTTAACATCAAACTATCATTGAAGGGGTAACATTTTCATTACCCACTTCTTGAAAATCCTCCATTTCCCTAGTAATTGAGAGAAATGAGAATCATTGATCCTTTTACAAGGGCTTTATGTAACTAATTAATAATATTTTAATTAATTACATTATATTTAATTAAAATATTATTATTAATTAAAATATAACTATTCATTAATAAAAATATTAATCAATTAACATATTGTTATTCATTAATTAAAATATTGTTATTCATTAATTAATTACAATATAATTAATTAAAATAGTATTATTATTTAATTAATTACATTATATTTAATTAAAATATTGTAATTAATTAATTAAAATATAGTTATTATTTAATTAATTACATTATATTTAATTAAAATATTGTAATTAATTAATTAATTAAAATATAACTATTCATTAAAATATAATTGTTCATTAATTAAAATATTTAATTAATTAATTACAATATAATTAATTAAAATATTATTATTAATTAATTACATTATATTTAATTAAAATATTAAAATATTAATCAATTAAAATATTTTTATTCATTAATTAAAATATTTTTATTTATTAATTAATTACAATATAATTAATTAAAATAGTATTATTATTTAATTAATTACATTGTATTTAATTAAAATATTATTATTAATCAAAATATAACTAATTAAAATATAACTATTCATTAATTAAAATATTATTATTCATTAATTAAAATATTGTAATTAATTAAAATATAAATATTCATTAATTAAAATATTATTAATAATTAATTAATTGCAATATAATTAATTAAAATATACTTCTTTCATTAATTAAAATATTGTAATTAATTAAAATATTATTTATTCATTAATTAAAGTATAATTCATTTTGTAATTAATTAATTAAAATATAATTCATTCATTAATTAAAATAAAATTTATTTTGTAATTAATTAATTACAATATTTTATATAAACCAACCACTATCAATGACAATGGTAATCATTCATTTATTTTAACCAACCATTATAATTATAATGATTATATCCATTCTCATTTCTCACTATATTCATTCCCATTATCATTCCCATTATCGCCTGTGAACCAAGCGTCCCCTAAGAATTCTCATGACATGATGTTACGATTTTTTTACTCACACACATTTCTGTACGTCACACACCTACACAAATTTAGAGAGGCAAGAGAGTTGAGACTTGAGAGAGAACAGAGATTTCGACATTTATTGAAAAATTTTCATGCTTCCCTCATTTGGTTATAACGTTTATTTCATACAGTGCATAGAATATTATAGACTATCACGTGAGTCTTCGGTTGAGATTGTTGTTTCCTACGTTTCGTTTTGCTCATTCGTAGATGTGTAGTATTCGACGTCGTTCCTGTCTTTTTTTTTTTTTCTGTTTGTCATATGCAGTCTATATTTTCGTAACATCCCCTCCTTCAAGAGCCACCTTATCTATCTAGTTGACCTCCATAAACCTCTTCTGCAGCTCGTACATCATTTTTCACATAGTCTCTTCTCTTGTTCCGACTTGTCATTATACGAGTACAGGCGTGGCTGCTCTGTTATTCCTCTTCACCATATTATTGGGGCAGAGGCTTAATACGAGAACTCTAAAAAATTCTCTACAGTAAGTGTTTGTTTAAATCTTACAACTTTCATCTTAATTATCATCATAATTATAACTTGCCTAAACACAAAAGCATGCTATACTTCTCTTCAGATGTTAAATCCATGGTTTGATTAAGGATGTTGATAGGATTGAATATTAAGTCTCTCCCTTTTAAATGTCTTGGGGTTCTCATCCCCTCCAAACAGCTAAGGTACCAAGACTTTCTTCGAGGTATAAAATTAGAATCACTGGTTGACAAAACAAGTCTTTGTTTTATGCATAAGTCATGTTGGGGAGCCTCATATATATTAGAGTTCGCCCTTTAAAAAATCAACAAAGAGTTGGAAAAATGCATTAAGACTACAAGTGTTGTTAACTCCAAAGGTGCTAAAATAAAAAAAAAGGATTAGTTTTGTTGGACCCATATTTAGTCCAATTCATATAGATATTTAGGTCATATTTACATTCATTTTGCATATTCATTCATTCATTTTAATAGCATCTTTAGGTTTATTTATTTATTTTTATTGTGTTTTTTATTTATTTTATCTTTTCTTATTTTTCGTAGAAAGCATAAAGTTTGGCTTCAAATCACACGTAACCTACCGTGGAGAAGAATTTACAACTCCAAAAGCAGTAGCAGCATGAGGAAAACGATATAGCAGAAAAATAGGAGGAGAAAAATGCCATCGACAAAGACAGACAAAACAGCAGCTGGTAGAGCACCGATAACAGCAGATAAGAACAGAGTAAAACAGAGTGAGAAGAGGGTAGGAGAAGAGAAGAGAAGAGAGGCAGAAGAATTGTTTAAACCATGCATGCCTTTACGTACGCACGCTATTCCTTTAATACTAGAGTTAGTTACAATAGCTGTAAACATGCAGCTGTAATTGTACCCAATACATAACTAATTTTGTCTCTTATGTAACCAACTTTATTCTACGTAATCAGCAAACTTGGCTGGCCTAATCATTGTTCGCTGGCTGTGCCTGCGTTTTGAGCGTGGATTCGTCTGCTTCCCTGACTGGGCTGAGGTAGCGCTGGACTGAGTTGTATCAGCAGCACAACTTAGAAAGAGCACCAAAACGCAGGTTTAGAATTAGGAAACGACACCAGAAGTAAGGAAGTAAACAAGTTTGCGTTTCATTTGCAAGAGTGGTGAGGGTTTGAATAAGAGTGAATAGTGAAGTGGACCAAGAAAAAAATAGAAATAGAGAGTAGCGGTAGAGAGACCGGATGCATGCA